>JAEDXX010000024.1:0-1216196 GCA_021725515.1 Epicauta chinensis
GCAACCGCGAAAAATACTGCAATCGGGTATATTCGACAGCTCCAAACATGCACGTAAAATAACCGATTACAAACGATCGTAAAAAAATATGCATTTTTATTGTCAAGATTTTACATTTTATTTAATTGTAAAAAAACAAAAAATATGCACATCGCGAAAATGACATATTTTGTGGGAAAAACTCTCAACTTTCAGAAAAAAATATCAAATTTGATGTACCACGCGCCGCACTGGGAGAAAAATTGCTTTTTTCACTTTGATTGGATTTTAAAGGGTCTTCCGTTGCATGTATGAAAAAATAAATATTCCCATTAAAAAGTTCATAATTTTTACTACAAAAAGCTACATTTTACTAATTCTGAAAAGAAGGTTTTTTACCTCAAAAAAATTGATGAAAAAGTTGAATTTTTTGTTTCTTCAAAACTTCAAAAATTCATAACTTCGAATCGGCTGCATATTAAGAGCTCGAACTTTTAGGGAATTTTTTTCTCAAAGTAGAGAACACCTCCACAAAATTTGAAAAAAATCGGCGGGGGTCGCCCCGTAAAAATGATTTTATTTGGTGGAATGACCCATATACATTTTCGAAAATCTACATAGAAAGACAAAAAATTTGCTATCTAGCATTTCAAAGTATTGAATAAGCACATTTCTCTAAAACTGTGCTTATTTCGATTGCCAATACTGTATGTAGGGTAGCTAAAAATAAAAACAATTAATCAACTTGCCTAATGTCTAACAATTGTTAGACATTAGGTAAACTCGAATTGTCATTGGTTTAGAAATTAAAACAAAATACAATCGTATTTTCTAGTTATATGGAGGGCTTCGAACCGTTATTTTTTTCGTTTTCGTTTTTGTTCCGGATAAAATATCGGTTTTCGGTTCAGTTCCAGCTTGAAGGTTTGGTGAATACAGTGTTTACTGATTTACCTCACGGCTTCGAACCGTTATATTTTTCGTTCCGGTTATGGATTATTTAAACATTTATCGGTTTTTTGCGGTTTTTGGTGCACACTTAAAATCGGTGAAAAATAATCACATTAGAAACATTGCAATTGTAGTAAGTTAGAAGAAGAAAACACTAATTTCTAATTTCTTTATCTACTAATCTAATGGTAAAGCGTCGTTTTTATTGCTAATTTTGATGATTTGTATACAGCTGCGGAATTTGATCTAAACATATATAGAGAAAAAATCAACATCCTCACATTCTTTTCATATCATGACTCGCTCTCATTTCAGCTCACATAAAAATATGAGATTGTGCAGTGCAACCATTTTGCTCCCAAGATGCTTATTTGACTTGTCTCCACTGTATATTTGGCCTTATATATTTTTTAATAATTGAATACTTTTTTAGAGAATTACTGAACTAAATAGACTCATTTAGGGAAAATCATGTCATCGCTTTCATATTTTACTAAATAAGCTAAAAAAGAATAGAACACTATGGAGACATAACCGAATCAATGTACCAGACAAAGACAAAATTATTCATGATAAAGATACTGTATCTGTTTGTAATTTATACGAAAATTTTGAGAGTTAAAGCATGTTAAACTATTATGAAACAAACGAAATTGACAAATGCAGCATATTTTCTCCATTTATACCTGCTTCATTTGCCTGTACTGTATGAGGAATACTCTTAAGAGTCACAATTGATATGTAGATTTCAAATTTCAACCCCTATTTCTTTTATCAATCTCAAAAAAGAAACAATCGTATACTTGACGCCACTAGTTTAGTATTTGTGTTTCATTCGTCTTTATATGTCTAGATGTAAGGCCCACACTGTATATGTATATGTAATTAAACAATTTTTTGATAATTCTCGAATTGTTACAGTGTTAACAACTTAATACTCCAACAGACTACAAATACTGCAGTCACCTTCATCTATTTACCACCACCACCTGAAGAGGACGAATTAGCTGAGATCTATTTTAAAAAATTGAGTATAATTTCAGAAAAACTACCACCCACAATGTTTGTACATGGTGTTTGTACTGTAACATCCACTACTTTATAGTAAATTAAAGAATATTTATTTTTTTATTGCACAATAACGGTATTAAAACATATCTTTATATATAAAAATTTTATCTTTATAATTAAGGATTTATTAATAAATATAATTTAATTATTTTCAATAATAATAACAAGATAATTAATAAACAAAACTATATTAAATTCGTCGACCAAAGGGTTCCTAGATTTAAGTTGGTACCCTTGAATATAGTGATATTTCTAGGGATTTATTTGCATATGTTTAAAACCTTATAACGAGAGATCTGTCAAATCTAGTAAACCTTTTCTCGATGAATTCACTATACCGGTAAATTATCGTTTTTCTAGGCTCTTAAATTTGGCTTCAAGCCGTTTCGAGTAGGCATCCAATTTGTAGGCGGCCTGCTCCAATTTCACCACACTATCTTCGATCTGATCAATCTGTTGTAATAACGGCTGTAAACTATCATCTATAAACAGAACCAATATTAATTTCTATATATGTGGAACTTTTGATTTTCGGCTACATTTCTCATTCAATTCCGCTACACTTTTCGATACATTGCCAGCGATATGTTTCATATCGGAATACTTGGTGATTGTGGCCCGATTCATATTCTCCAACAATCGATAATCATCCAATGTTGATGTCAATTCACCGTACAGATAATCGGATGTTTTACTGAACATTGTCGTTGCTAAACGACTCAGATTCGGATCGTGCGGATCGAGGGCCTCAAAACTCGATGTGGATGTCGATAGGGTCGGACCTACGATTCGAACAATTATCGTCAAATTAACGGTGGCGATTCGTACCTTTTTTCGGTGAATCCGTAACGCCGTCGCTCTCCTTTTCATCCATTATCACCTAAAAATGTTTACCAACAAACAAGAAAATTTTTGGCAAAATCAATTTTTATAGGTTATGGACACGGGCGCCATCTGTTGGCGATAGTGTTGACAATATAAACTATTTTTTATAACACGCTAATTAAACCGATACTTTTGCTTTTTTTTTATAAATAATCGCTCAAATTGTTATGAATGAACTTAAATGTTATCAAGAATCGGTTTTTGTTTATTTATTGCGTACTATATTTAAATATAGTGGCGCCATCTATAGTTGATACTGTGAATTACGGTACAAAAGGTGCGCAATATGATTTATAACAGGGATTTTCGTGTGTAAATTGCTATACAAAATTCACCGACCAAAGGGTCCCTAGATTTAAGTTGGTACCCTTGAATATAGTGATATTTTTAAGAATTTCATTCTTTGTGACCATAGCTTGACTTACAATCTTGGAATTACGTACTGTGTTTAACGAGGCATCTGTCAAATCTAGTAACCCTTTGGTCGATGAATTCACTTTACCAACCGATCAAAACTCCCTGAAACAAAACTTTTGCCAACTGTTATTTGTCTTTCTAATTTCAACACGAGATAGCGCTAAGAAATAGCTGTTACCGCGAAATTCAAATTAATCTCTTTTTAGTGCTTATAACATGTGTTATATGGAAAACCACAAATAGCCTTTAAAATCTGTTTGTTAATAGAAATTACATTCAAGGGTACCAACTCAAATCTAGGAACTCTTTTGACGATGAATTTAACATAAATAAAGAAATCACTAGAATCAAGATTACCAACCGAAATTTAGTAATCTTTTAGTCCGTGAATTGCTTGTCTATTTGTAGCTCTTGGTAATTGTAGAAATCCATCGAATATCCCAAAATTATGTCCCCACACATTTAAATTGTACAATTAATCTTACAATTATAACTTAATAACTAGATTTTGGTACTTTATTGCAACTATTAGCAACTAATTGTGGTTGGATTTCCGCTCAAATCACTTGTTGATATTAATTAAAATAATCTAATCGTAGGAGTGTTTGGTTTATTTTAAATTAAATACACTCGATAGTGTTTACACTTAAATCACCCAACAATGTAGCGTGTTTTTTGATGAATTTTTTTCTAATTTTAACCACTTGTCTAAACAAATCGCGGTAAAGACTCAAAAGTATTCGCGATTAAACTGTAAAGAAAAACCGAGAGTCAGTCATTGTGAAGATGTCCGTCAAACAACCAACAAATCTGGCACGATATTTTCGTGAATACTGCAATTCGAGCAGTATACACGGTTTCAAGTATTTCGGCGAGAATCGAACCGTCTTCGAAAGGTATCCCCGCTTTTGTTTTTTGATTTATCACTAATTAATCTCGCGAAATTTCTAGAATCTGGTGGCTAATTACATTCACAATCTGCTTAACAATCTGTACGATAATGATTTATAATATTTATGCGAAATACGATCAATCACCGATCATTGTAACATTTGCCACCAAAGAAACATCAATCTATAATATACCGTTTCCGGCAATTACCATCTGTCCTGAGATGAAATCGGTACGGCAACTGTGCAATTTCACCGAGATCTATCTAAAGAAAACCGAAAAATTACCAACAACTGCGTTAGAGTAAGTTAGATAACTATAGAGCGGATCTCAAGTAACTCCACCAATTGCAGAGATAAACATTACGAGTACGTATCGCTTCTATGCGACGATTACGATGATCGGCTACAATCGAATCATACAACAATCGATTCGGATTTCTTCGACACTATCAATAGAGTACGGATACAGTTCAATATAAAACCTAGGTGTAATTGATACAATTTGCTTTAAGGTAAAGCCACATTTTGATGATTTATTCAGTAATTGCCGCTTCATGGGCTACCACTACCGCTGTCAAGACTTGCTAACACCGATACTCACCGATGAGGGGGTGTGTTATTCGTTCAATATTCTCGATCGTGACGAGATCTTCACCGATAGTGTCGTCCGATATGGTGATTATCATAAAACCAAAACTGCAAGTGTTTGGAATTTCGAAAAGGGTTATTTAAATCAAATCACTGATGTCTATCCGAAACGTGCACTGTTAGCCGGCGCCACTAACGGCTTCGTGATCCATCTAGCCACCGAAATCGAGAATATCGATCATATTTGTAAAGAAGTCCAAGGTTATCGGGTGAGATTTGAAATTGGCGCCATACAGCGCCATCTGTATTGGCGCTAATTTTCAATTTTGATCAAAAACAGGTGTTGCTGCACTCACCGGTACGTTTGCCGCGTCTCAAACAAGAATACGTCCGTGTACCGCTCGATGAAACCGTAATAATTGCCGTACAACCGGTCATGATAACAACATCAGATGCTGTGAAACTGTATCCGACACGTAAACGTGACTGTTGTTTCCCGTTTGAGCGCAAATTGAAATTCTTCAAGACCTACAGTCAACTGAATTGCCAATTGGAATGTTTAACGAATTTAACGCTACAACAATGCGGCTGTGTCGATTTCTATATGCCACGTAAGCACTCTGCAATTTTGTTGACGAATTGATCAAATCTCTGCGATTTAGGTGAACAATCGACGAAAATCTGCGGTCCTGGTAGTTACCGTTGCATGGAAAACGCTGAAAGTGAGTAGATTGAGCGCTAGTGGCGCATCACGTGACGTACGTTTCGTTGCAGTTCTTGTGAAGAGTCGCTCGGATCAGAATTACGATTGTGGTTGTATGCCGTTGTGTACCGATTTGAGTTATTATGGTGTCACGTCGCAGACCATCTGGAATTGGAATAGTAATAAATTCGATTTGGGCCACAACAATAAACAGTTACATCTGTCGAAATTGACGGTTTACTTTAAATTCGATCATTTCATCACATCCGAACGGAGTGAATTGTACGGTCCGTTGGATTTTTTAGCGAATTTCGGTGGACTCTTAGGTTTGTTTACCGGTTTCTCGATACTATCACTCATGGAGATCATCTATTATCTCACCGTACGGATCTGTTGTAATTTGAAATTGTACGGTAAATGGTCGGGAGATACGGCGCAATTTTAACCGCAGTTCTTCTGTTAAATAACTCAATTTTTATTTGCTAAATAAATCGATTTTTATTTAGTCTAAATATCTTGGATATCTTTCCCCAAAATTCTCCAAACGTGTCTGGCGTTGTGCCAGCAATAATAAACCAATGAGCCACATTTCAATTACCAAAATTACGACCGGCAATAAAAAAATGATATTTCTACATTATTGTAAGTAGAGTTAGATTGAGAACATGTGTTTTAGTGTTACAAGTGGCGGTACACTTTTATCTTCTAATGAACTGTAAGAGCTTGATTTATTGGGCAATTTTAAGCGAACGTATTGGCAACATTTCAACGCTTTAATCAAATCAATCCAAAAATGTTAAATGGTAAAAATTATTATGACGAGACTGTACTTGCGGCAAATACAGTGTTTGGATTGGTTGAGCCTTATGTCAAGCGCCATCAATCCAACCAATCACAAGATATTACCTTCGTTTTGAAAATATAAACTTTACCAACAATTTTTGGGGCGTTTTTTTAAAGTTCCCAATTGCCTCCTTAACCCTAATTCCGTAATAAGTGTTGTGTACGTTTTTTATTTTTATAATTGTTTTGTTACTATGAAGGTTGGATAATTGCGTATATTCTTACTTAACACCCTTGCTAGATCTTTGTTTTTTTTTTGTGCAACTTGGCCAAGACTTTGGGCCAGCAAGCCAATATCACACCATATCGCGGGTCGATTCTATCCATATAAGAATTACAAGTAATTGAAGGTGTTTTTTTTTAATTATTATTTTGATGACAATTTGCAGAAACTGCAGCAGAACCGCTGAATCAAGTTGGCTTTCGATGGTCCACTTAGCCAATCAGAAGTCACTATTGTTTCTTTTGTTTGCCGTCATCCATTTCCGGTTCAGTTCGTCCTGAATTGTTGAACGAAGCAGACGTATTTTTTGCTTTTATCATTAAAGAAAAAATCTCTCCTGTGTCCTAATACCATGCGAAAAAAATTAACCAAAATCCTGTAATTGGTAAGTGTTAACTCCTTAAATCATTTAATCCATTAATTCTTCCTTAATTTCCATAAATATTTTTCATCGAATTATCCGATAAGATTTGATGAATATTATAGAAGGATTTCTATGTAGCACTCTGTTCAGTTGATTTATTTCAAATATTTTTAATTGGAAAATTTATGGAAATTTCGAGATAATTATAGTTGTACAGAAAAAGAAGTAATATAATCTATAACAATGGCATGGTATCTTCTAGAAAACTTTCAGAGCACACTTGATTGTCGAATTAATGCACGGTCCTTATAATTTTTATTAACAGAATATGGATCAAGAAGGCTTTGATGGTCTGTTAGCCAATCACAGAGAAGATACTTTGCAACAATCAAGTTGTCGCTACTTTTTTTTCCCATCATCCATTGCGTCTGGAGTTGTTGATCAAAGCAGATGTGTTTTTTTCTTTTATCATCAGCAAAAATCTATCCTGTGTCCTAGCTGTTGTTCCATTAGAAAAAATTAAGTAAAATCCTATAAATTGGTAAGTGTTTTCCTTAAATCATTATCCATTAATTGTTCCTTATTTTCCGTAAATATCTCTTCATCGAATTATCGATAAAATATAATCAATTAGCACGATTTCTATGTTCATTTTATTTATTTAAATTTATGGAAATTTCGCGATAATTGTAGTTGCGAAATTATAATGTGCCACAATATGGCTTCGATGTTGTCTTCTGGAAAACTTTCAGAGCACACTTGATGTTTGGATTATTGCTGTCCTTAGAAATTTACCAAACTTTCAATTGTTTTGAGATCTCTTTATCAATTTTTTTTTATAATTAGAACCATGTGTGCGACTCATTTATTGCATTTTCAGGACTTTCAGGAAATCAAGCCCTTATGAAAGGATATTAAAAAAAAAGTAAAAGATGATCTAAAGATCATCTTTCTGGAATCTGTAAAGGGAGCAAATAATTTATACATCTTTTATAGTACATTTTCTGTAATTTCCAATGAGTTGAGTCTAACAAGTTAGTTTTGATTCTAATTGTCTTAAAAATTTTCTTCAGTTTTCCACACGTTTATCAATAATTTGATTCAATTCTATGCATAGAATGTAACAAAGATGCCAGATATTTTTGTATTATTACGTCATTATCTACAAGTCGCACCTTTCTAATTTCATCCCTTTATTATGAAAGTACTCAATCAGGGCCGGTGCAAGGCAAGTTCAGCGCGTTCCCCGGGACCCGGCCTCGCGTTTAAGGAGATCCCACACCCTACGAAAATTACCCAAAAATAGTTGCTCGTTGAAAAATTTAAGTGTAAGATTTGAATATGTATTCAGGCCCCGAAAAACATTTGAACCCGGCCCTCGAGCGAGTTAGTGTGATTTCAAGAACTAGAATCGGAATTTGTAGACATCCCAAGGAGTTAAGCGATAGTTAATCAACGAAAGGGTGAGTTTTACACTAAAATGCGCCCTAAACTCTTATTTATGTCAAATTTTTATTCTTGGTTTTGTTACAGTAAGTGTGATCGAAGCGGGCTAGAAGAGGACACTAATAATTAAGGCAGGGAACTCATTTGTAGCTATTGATAAGATCTAAAATCTGTTTGATAAATCTCAATAATGTCTTCTTGAGGTTGTTTATCTTCACAGTCTTCATCTTCATTTTTCTATCACCACGATCAAAAGTAGGGATTCCTCATTGTTAGCAATAATTTTCGTACTGAACGCAACGTATAAGGGTTTTATTCAACAAATAATTCCCATTTGATGTAGTGGATAATATAAATGTGTAACAAATGAAATCTATCTCAAACAGTTAGCAAGAACATTTAAAAGGGCCGGAAAAAGTCATATCGAAGGCCGGATTCAAGCATTTTTAAATACAAAGCGGGATGCCACACTAGACAAATTTATCTTAGTCATTTATTTAATCATTTAATCGTTGTATCGCGTATCTATTTATTTCAGTTTTGACGATCTCTGTATTCTGTTGAATTATTTTCTGTATATAGATATAATTCCCAATATGAAATATACGAATTATTTTAATGGCACATACGAGATGACGCTGACGCAGAACGCATTTCGTTTTATAATTTTTTATTTTTTATTTCTTTGCCATCTATTGAGAATCGTTATTATTAAAAAATTAGTCCGTCCTTATCCGTATTGTTAAGTTAGACAAAGACCGCCGTTACAGTTTCCTTACGATTGGCCCGTCAAAATCACTTGCGGCTGACATCTATCGGATTTCGGATAAAACTAGCGACGATTGATTCAATTTTCTGCCACCAGATGGCAGCGGAATCTAGAAAATAGACACGTGCGCAATCCGTTTCTACTAATTGGTGCTACAACGAAAAATTCGACCAATCATAAAATGCTGATTTAACGCGATAATTGTGGGAATATTAAAAATTCAAAAACGTTTCAGTAACAATCGTATTTATTTCAGAGTACTCTTCATAATTAGACAAAAAAAAAACACTACAAACAGTATGTATCACAGAAATGCTTGCAATACAAAAATATCTATAAAAATTCAAAAAAATCTTTTTACAAAAAAATTATTTCGAAAATTTGATTGAAAGCCTTACACGCACAGATCACAGGTACCAACTTAACTAACATATCACAAAATTATTTGATAATTAATAAGAACCAACAAATCCTTAAATCTAAACAATTAATTAAAGCTTGTCCTACAAGAATCGGAGATCAAAAGTAATTAAACTCTTACAATCATAATAATAATAATAAAAATTAATAATAATGATGAAAAGAAAGCGAATTGAGCAAATAATTAATGAAAGACATTGTGAGATATTGTCAAAAAAACTATTTACAATTTGTCTTTGGTGGCCGGTGTGATTCACCACGGCCGCCACACTTCCTCCTTCTGCACCACTTTCAATAGACCCGCTGTTGAACAATCAATCGGCGACGGCGGTGTTTGGCGGGAACTCGTCGACGATGCTGGCGTTAAGGGCATTTGGTACATTTGCACATTACCATTACCACTATTATGATTATCGGGTATCGGTGAACCGGGCGGTGTATAACCACCAGCAACTTGTATCACCAACGGTTGGACTTTATCCATTTCATTCAAACGATGACCGAGATGTGTCATCAATTTCGTGCCCAATTGGACATCGACTTGGGGTATTGAAGCCAAACAACGTGACACTTCATTGGCACAGTGCGTATAGCCGGCACGGAAACGATCAGCATCGATGATCGGGTTGGTGGATAAGCGCTGTTGGCGGCGTAATTTGTGCAAATGTCGTACGGTCAATTCCAGGATATCGGCCTTCTCCAATTTCGACACGTTTTCACCTTCACTTTGCAGGGCGGTCACCATCAACTCCTTCAATTCGTCCAAACAACGATTGATGCGAGCCCGACGTTTACGCTCCAACATCGGCTTCATTACTTTCCGATATTGATACGTTCTCGAGATCGGTTGAGGTTCTTCGGCTGATAACATCTTGACAATTGATAATAGCGAATTAAACAAAAAAAAACACAAACACTGACTGTTGATTACGATTTAATCGAACGAATTTAAAGAGCAACTAACACGAAACTGCTAGCACCGCGTTTGGTCTTTGAATGAACTGGTAAATGGGTAGTGGTGGCTTTTATAGATGCCCCAGGTGCGTGTGTGTGTATGTGTGCCGGTCGTAAGACACTCCAACAACTCTCAGATCGTGGGAAACTCAGAAGCTAGCTCGTTCCCACACTTAGGCCACCTGTGGTAAACTTTGAGCGCGTGCAGCTGCCCTATCGCCATCTCACTCCAACAAAACTGTTGTTTTTCTCTATTGTCCCTACTTCCACATACTACAACTACTATAATACCCTCCATCTCTGTTCGTTTTATTGTAATTGTAATAATCGTGTCTTTGTCGTGAAGAGCTCGTGCTTGGTGCGTGGACGGACGACGGTCCCCATCACCGTCTCTATCTAACACATTCACACAAATACAACCATCTCTATCCAACACACACATATAAACATGATATTGTATAGTTGACCATCAATTAGATTACTATTTTGATTATTTTACACTATTGCAAAGTGGGGGGAGAACGATAAAAACGCCTACTTGATTTTTAGCGATTTTACCAAAATAACGCAACATCTGCAGAATTTCTCACATGTTATTCTGTTGTTTTTTTTTTTTAAATTTTGTCTAATGCAAATTTTATGTTGTTTATACTGTTCCTGGTCGACTAGATTTTTTTATTATTGCAAACAAATCAAGTTGACTTTGAGAAGACAAACAATTCCATAACCTACTAAGATATCGGTACAAACAATAGAGATAGAAATTGTCATTGCAATGAGCACGTGCTCTGCTGAAAGATTCCCACGGTTATACCATAATTCTATCTCTTTCTATACATGTATTTATATTATTATTATTATTATTATTATTAGTTCGTGAGTAGTTCGATGATGATTGCACGGCCTACTACTTTCTGTCGGTCAATTCGTGTTGTACATAACAAAACAAATGAATTATTTGCATGTATTGGCTACCTACGATATACATAAGAAATAATACATAAACGCCAACGTTTACTGCTTTTATTTTAAAGTAATTAAATTAAAAACAAATTCACATGACCTACCGCGTTTTATTCCATAATAATCGATTATATAAATCGACGATCGAGAACAATTGGTATCGGGTGTACTGTGTGATTTTATTGTTTTAATAATATACCGAATATCCCATAGAAATTGGATGAGGGTGCAATTATTTGTGGTGTGTGCGGTAATGATTTGAAATTTTATAGAAATTGTAGACGAGAAGGGGGCGAGAAGGAAAATGTAACTGAAAAAAACAAAACATAACAAATCGACTGAAAGAGGTCGTGGGAAAGTTTAAACATATTGAGAGTGAGCACGTTCCAAACACACTCCCAAAAGTGGGTGCGCCCCATCAAAACAATTGAATCATACAATTGACATTTTAAAAACAAAACAATGCCGTCGCGGATCAATCGATTACAAATACGTAATAATAACAATGGTCACTTGATTTGGTTTTAATAGGTTTTAAATTATCACGATTTGTCTATACATTGACCGTAGAATTTAAAGCGCATATCCGATAAGAGGGTGCTAGATTTATGCGTTAGAATTAACACTCCTCTAGTGAGACCAGTAGATTCAGAAATAATTCTAATTGTGATGAATATTAGTTATATTCCAAGCTTTTCTAATGAAGTGATTGTTGTTCTAATGATGGTCGAATTATGCAAGTCGTATTAAATTTGGGAGCAATCAATTTATGCTAAGTGATAGTTTTAATCCTCTAAAGTAACCGTTCTTGGTAACGCAATCAAATTATTCGAAATAGCCTCTGCAAGACTGGTGGTAAAGTTAGACAAGTTTCATTGTTAACATTACAAAACTCGATGGATGTGAAATTTGAAATTGCCTAATGTCCTGCAGTGGTCCACTTAGACAAGTCATAAGTCAAATTTGTTAAGTAACTTATTACGCTAATTCCTCTTTATTTAATAATTTAAATTCCTATCAAATGATGATATGAATGGTGGTCGAGTTAAGCGAGTCATAAGGATGAATATAATTGAAAATCAGAAATTTGTTTTGCGTACGTTTGTCACGTGGCGTTGACATTTTTGGAGATAATTTAGCCTGCGCCCACTCTTTAATGTGACCACAATAGTTTTTTTTTGCTTAATTTTATTTAAAAAATCAAATCTTAAAATAACAATAAATCTATAGTTGCCAATCACTTGTCTAGATTGACCGCAATTAATTTACGATCCAGATTTCTAGAACAATCTTAAATTGGCCCAAATAATTGTTTAACAATTGTTTTGATTCAGTTTAAGTAAACTGTTGGTCAATTTATGATAGGTTTAGAATTAAAAAAAATAACGATTACTTCAAATTATTTGATTCTATTCGTTCACGAGTTATCTATTTTTGGAATATTCAACTTAAATCCACTCTCTAAGACGACCAGTTTGTTTAAAACAATATTGGCTTCAACAGAAACTTTAATGATTTATTGTTAACGGTCGTTTTAGACGAGTTTTATTAATTGCAGTCAACTGGTCGCTGATAAATGATGTGTAACTGTTTCGGCTGAATTCTGTAATAAATTGATGGTCGCCTTCGGCAGGTATGATGATTGAATTTATCGAATGTTCAGGTCGACACTGATAATCGGAAATTTTCTTTGACAAATTTCCTTAATTATCTGCCAGTCATTACTTCATTATTCAACTTGAAAGACCTGGAAACAGTAATGCAAATTTACTTTCAACGGTCTCTTTAGGCAAGTCGCTTAGTTATTACATAATTCCTGAAAAATTCGGTAATGTAATCAAAAATTCTCTGATGTGGGGGGATAGTGAAAGTTTCCTCACTAATTTGGCCTAAAATTTGGTATTGGACAATAGATGGTCGCCTTTAACAAGTTGTGTTGTTAAACCATTTCAAATTATTTGATTCTAATACTTAACCCCCTTGTCTAAGGTGACCACAGTGGGTTTTAAATAATATTCGTAAATTAAAGTATTTTTTATTCAACGAAAGAAAAACTATCTAATGGTCGTTTTAGGCAAGTATTGTTAAAATTGCGCGATTTTAAACATAAAATCGAAGCAATAAAAACAACCGAAATTTTTTATATTGATTATGGTCGCACTAGAGAAGTCTAATTACAAACCATTCACAAAACCATGACAAAAACCGGAAGCCTTCTATTTTAATTATATAATTGTTGATTGAACAATTAACGGTCAATTTTTGCAGGTTTTATTGGGAATTTAGGTATCTTAGTCAATAAACTGTTTCCGGTGGTAATTGTTATCAAAACTGATATGTATAAGATTACATTCCCTCTCTAATAAGGCCATACGTGAGCAAGTTTTTATATTGATTTTGGTCACGCTAGACAAGTGTAATCGAACGTCATCCATGTTTATTATTTATCATTATGTTTCCATTGATGTCAATTTAGGGAGGTTTTATTGAAAAATCCTCTAATCTCGGAATACCTTGAAATATTTGTGGTCACTTTAAACAAGCATATTAGTTAATAGAGTATTTCCGACAATAATTCTTGTCGAAAAAGTTGCGGAACCAATGGTTTATTGAATTTATTAAATTTCGATAAACCAGTGGTTTATCGGTTGAATTCTTACGATAAACGGATGGTCACGTTTCGCAGGTTTGATAATTGAACCTGAAAGAACAAGAATATTTTTAAATAATTCCTGAAGATACTGAAAGTCGCCTTTCTAACCTGACCAAAATTTTGATTCGAGAGAGCTAGAAAATGTAACGCGTAAATACTTTCAACGGTCACTTTAGACAAATCGCTTAGTTAATAAATAATGTAATCAGAAATGCTGAAGTTTAGTGAAAGATTCCTCTCTAATCTGATCACAAATTTGAATTTGCATGCTAGATGGTCGCCTTTGACAAGTTGAATTGTTAATTTTTTTCAGAATTAAATAATTCTGAAACTTAAATCCCTAATGGTCGTCTTAGGCAAGTCTTATTGATTATCGTCCTGTTGTGAAATTACCGATGGTCAATTTAAGCAATTATTGTTGAAATTGCGCAATTTTAAATACAATCGGACCTGAAAGAAGTATTATAGAAAATTTATCAGTCACTTCAGGCAAGTGGTCTAATTTTAATACACAAACTTCCCTCCCTAATCTGGCCAAAATTTTGACCTGACATGATAGATGGTCGCCTTCGACAGGTTCTAATTTTACATTTACAAAACAACCGGAAGCTTTCTATAATAACAGTGAAAGTCGGATAATTATTGTGCTCTTGATTAAAACGACCTATGATCTTTTGTTTCATCTACGATTTGATTGATTTTTCGATAATTTAACGATTTAATTGGTATTATTATCGTTATTATTATTGCCTTGAGACGTTTGAAATTCTACCGAATCCGTATGAAAGTTGATCTCTGATAGCGTCTCAAGATCGAACACAAAATAGAAAAAAAAAACAACAAGAATATTGATAGCAGGAAGTGCAGCACAAATAATTTCGGTTACGTTTTCTTTTTTGCTTTGATTTGTTGCTAAGCAGAACAAAAAGAAGAAATACGATGGGAATTTGTGGTTGTTGTTTGTTAGTATTACCATTATTCTCCCATGGTAGAGAAAATAAATGGTAGTTGTACAGCAACAAGTGGCTGGGTGCGCGTGACGACCTCTGACCTCCGCGAGTTATGGCCTCCCGGCCGGCACGGGTCAACTCCCAACGGTGGGAATTGTTTACACTTTTACACAACAACAACAACAACAACAAAATATTAATAAATGCGCCTTTATAACAAATCTTTTACGGTCTGTTGCTTCGACTCTTCGACTTAGAAGTCATATGAGATTTTCATAAAGAAAACAAAACAATATTCGTTTAGGACTTGTGTTGTACACGCTCCTACCACACGACTCTATTATCCTCGAATATTACAAGAAAATGCAATACAATAAGCGCCCCAATCCGGCCGTGTGTAGAAGAATGTCCGTTGTCGTTGTTTATTTATCCAATTTTATCGAGGTATGCGAGAGATACGCTGTTCCCACGGTTTAGAAGAACACCTTTCTTCAATTATCGCTTCTTCCACCCCAAAAAATTCAAAGATATGTGTGTGTGTGTGTGTGTGTTATGTGCACGCACACACACACATACACACAAAACACTCGCCCCTATTATCCATGGCATACGAACGACATATGGCCAACGCGTTCCTATTACAATCTTCTACCGTGGGAAACCGGGGCATATTGCCGTAGAAATCTCACTTTTAAAAATAACCACACGATATCTCTTTATGTTTACCCCCATCATCAGCATTTCAACAAAAACCGATCTATACCTGCAAGGAGTTTGTGTGGGGAATAGAAAAGGGGGCAAACGAGCTGGGGGATCGACGTGCGCGCAATTCTATGCACCAATTCCTCAACAATTTTTTTTTTTTTTGGGTGATATTTTCAAATATAAAACAACAACAATAACAACGGCTAAGTAAAAAGAAAAATGATTTAATCATAGCTTGTCCGCGGGCCTGACAACATCCGAGAAATTTGTGTTCTGCTTAAACTTTTAAAAGTCAAGGATGGGCTTTTTTAAAGGGAATAAAAAAATTCCTGCACAAGTTAACACCTGCCTCATTTTCCCACACAAGACAGGAAGTGTGCAAGCAGGACAACACCAATATCAATCGACAACAATATAAACAAAGACAGATCGATGTGTATAAGATGATACCTGGCCAAATATTATTATACATATGTAGATGTTAATATTTATAAAAGTTGCCTGGTTATGTTTATGTTTCTTATGCATGTTGTTTTTTTTGTTGTTGTCTTACTCTTGCTCGTTTCTATTTTATTAACTAATTAGTGTACAACTTGTTGAATTCGACCACTAGTTAGGCGAATTTAAATTTATGGCCTTATTAGAGAGGGACTGTCATCTACACAAATCAGTTTTAATAACAATTATTACCGGAAATGCTCTATCAACTGAGATACTTGTTTAAAGTGACCAAAAAGTATTCCGAGATTGGAGAATTTCCATTTGTGATTATAGAGTTTTTCAGGAATTATTTAGAAATTAAACAACTTCCCTAAAGTGACCGTTACACTTTCCATAGCTTTTTCGGATTCAATCATCAATTTATCGTAGAAATTTTTCGAAAAAGTCCTTTCATTTGTGATTAATAAATACAAGACAAAATCGCGCAATTTCAACAATACTTGCCAAAGTTGACCATCGGCAATTTCGCAACAGGACAGTAATCAACAAAACTTGCCTACAACGACCATTTGATAGCTTTTTTCTGTTGAATAAAAAATACTTCAATTTACTTACGGATATCGTTTAGAACCAACTGTGGTCGCATTAGACAAGAGATTTAAGAATCAAATAACAACACAATTTGTCAAAAAACTTTAAATTTATGACCATATTAGAGAGGGAACTGTCACTATCTACAGACCAGCATTTCTGATTGAATTACAGAGTATTTCCGAAATTATTTAATAATTAAAGCAACTTGTTTAAGGTGACCGTATTTCTGTATTACATTTTCTAGCGCTTTTTTGAGTTGAATAATGTTGCCATGATTAGCAGATAATTAAAGAAATTTGTCACATAAAGTTTCCGGTTGTTTTTCAACATGAAAATTCGATGAATTCAATTATTGAACCCGCCTAAGGCGACCGGCAATTTATCACGAGAATTCAGCGAAAAAAGTCGCACTATTAAATGTCAGATAACAGTACAAAAGTGGTCCACTGGTTGATTGGTACTTCTTCAATTCAAAAATGATTTTTCTTGACGAAAAATAGATTTCTAGAAATATTGTTTTAAACAACCTGGTCGTCTTAGAGAGTCGATTTACGGTTAATACAGCGAAAGCTAGATAAGTGGTAAATCAACAAATTAACGGTCGATTATCGTTCTTTCTATAATTCATGGATCATCGAATACAAGGCGTTTTCCTAGCAAAAATTACGACCAATTGGAAATTTGATTTTCTTTAAGCAAAAAAAAAACGATTGTGGTCATATTAGAGAGTGAACGTAGTCTCAATCGTCTCCTAGAATCAATAACAACACGTAACAGACCTGATTATTGAGAGTTGGTCGACCTGAAACAATTCTTAAGACAAATTTCTGATTATTAATTATATTCCAACTTAACACCAAGACTTGTTTAACTCGACCAGGTAATCGTTGAAGTTTTGTAATGTTGGCAATAAGACTTGTCTAACTTTACCACCAGTCGTGACCAATTTAAAATTTTTAAAAAATACGGTCGCATTAGAGCATAAGTTTGTTTTCAAATTTCACAAACCGACTTCTTTAATTCGACCGACAATAATTTAATAAATGATAACGTCTATTTATCCATTCAATTGGTCGCTATAGAGAGGTATATATTTAGATCTAAGTAACTTGTCGAAATTGAATTTAAAAACCAAAAAAGAACTAGTGGTCACTTTATGTTGTTCTTATTAATAATCAAGTAACTCATCTCAATTCAAAATAATCGATGACTTGCGTAAACCGACCACTTGTCTTACATTATGATTGTTAACAGGTGTTTTGATTTCGAATCGAATTTTAAACAAATGCAAATTACCGTACTCTCTCAAACGAATAATAATAATAATAATAATAATGATAATCGAAGCAATTAAATCAATCAAAAATATAGACGATCGAAAAAGATCATAGGTCACTTTGAACAGAATTAACTAGCCATACTTTCACTATTATTAAAGATAGAAAGCTTCCGGTTATATTATTTTTCCATGCTTTTACAAGTCACGATTACTCAATCACCACAATAATAATAATAATAATTATTATTATTATTATAATGACGATGATGATAATGATAGTGATAAGACGAAAAGGCCATAATTGTCGCACGTGCTCCACTTTTCCTCCCCCCTCGTCCCCCAATTATATAGCTGCACAAAAACAGTTGGATTATATCATGTCGTCCTCATTGTTAAATGGCAAAATGTATTATTATTATTGTTATTATTATTAATATTATTATTGTTATTATTGTTGTTGGGAAAACATGTGTACGCTTGTGTTTGTATTATAATCGAAAATAAACGAGTCGAAGAGAGTGAATCAATGGAGGCCGTGAAACCGTGGGAATAAATGAATGTTGGACACGCTTCAAGACATCGGAATGTTGGCTTGCTCTCTTGTTCCTAATCAGTGGAGTGGTTGCACGCGTGCTGGGCACGGGATACCAACAACAAACAGCAATAACAACAACTAGATATATCATATATATATATTATACAACACATCTATATATAGAGATGGAGAGACTGTATTTATTCGATCAATAACAACAGATAAAGCTACTGCTGCTGCAATATTTACTGATAGCGCCGAGACGGGTTCTAAACATAATTTATTTCTACATTTATTTTGCGTTTCTTTAGTTAGATTTATGGGGCTCCTCCAAATTTCGTTACCAACTGACACCACTTTGGCGCATTTGCTGCTCCAACATTTTTAATTTTTTGCACTGAGAAAATGTTCTTGAGTTTGGGCGACTAACTCAGACACCTTATCGCCTTGAAGCAGTCAAAATGGAACAACTTTAAGACTTCTATTTGGGACTCAGAAGATGAAGTTAAAAAATTAATCGATATTCTTATAACTTTCAAAAGAACAAAGATTCAAGCAATTCCTTTTTCGCTGTAATACTGTCAGAAGCATCCTAAATTTTGGGTAAACTCCTCTCTTTGTTAGCTTCTCGGTTTCACATTGCAACGGGTCAAGATTGTAATAGGATTAAATAAGTATCACTGGAAGCTTATTTTTTGTAACAAATCTACTTGTATGCCTGCCCAAAATAGCTTGCGATCTTAGGCTCGCCGAAATAAATCAGGATAATTAGAGTAAAACATTTCCCGAATATTATAAGCGCGTTGTAGTACCTCCCAGTTTCGGAGAGTTTCAGAACAGCTGGATCTCGCCGAGAAACTTCAAGAAAATTACAAAAATAGACCTTTATTAATTTAACAAATAAATATCATCTGTTTTGATCTTTCTCTACATCAATTTTGCCATTGTTCCATTTTTGCACTTCACCACTGCCAAAAATGATGAAGAACGTATTCGAAACCGTATAAATGCCGGCTGCAATGACGAACACTTTGCGCCAAAGTATCGGATCAGTCTACAAAATGATTTTGTATTGAATAAAAACATAATTTTTGGTGAGTGAAGAATAAGCTTACCTCATCATCACCTAAAGCGTCGACTGCTAAGGGCGCTAGAAGCGATGCAACATTCGACACACAATTCGTGAAGCCCATTAATGTGCCAGCAAAATTCGGCGCTATATCGATATGGTTGACATTAAAGCCGGAATAACAGGCCGCATTCAAACCGACCGCTGCCACTAGAAGTATCAGTGCCAAAGTCTTTTGTGAGGAATTGACAAACGCTAGATACATTAACGAGCCGGCTGGCAACAATATACCAATGCTGTTAAAGAGTTTTCTTGTAGTGGCTATCGATAGGTACCGCCTTATACAAACATCAGCGGACGTGCTGAAGACAAAGTTCAACACCCATAGAATCAAATAGGGCAAAGCGGCAAGGTAACTACTCTAAAATTCAGAAGAAAGTTAAACGTATTTTGGCATTAATTAGTAAGAAAGGTTTGCCGAAAAAAACTCACTTCATTCACATTATAATTCATAATTTTATCCATATACGATGGGATTTCGTTTTGTAACGTACAAAAGCCCCAATTTTGACCGCAATGCGCCACCAGAATCGCCCAAAACGGCAACGATGTCAATATGTCCTTCCACGGTGTGATCAGGTGCTGTTGATTATCGTCAGCATTACGATCATTGTCAATAAATCGCACCTCCGCGTCACTGATCCAACGATGTTCGGTTGGACTATTCGAACCCAAACACATCCACAACACCACCCACACCATACCGATGGAACCGTAGAAATAGAAGGCGGCCGGCCAGCCGGCTGTTGAAGTCGATATTTGCCCGGTGATCAGTGTTGAAATACCGATGCCCAACGGGCCGCCAGTATGCACGAAACTGCCAATCAGTGAACGTTCCGCTACCGGTGTCCATTTGCCTAGCAAATTATGCAAGGACGGTATAAGGAAGCCCTGACTGAAACCTTGCACGATTCGACAAACCAACACGCCCGTTTCCCCACATTCTATTGCTAATGTCGGCAATAAGAGGCAGCACAACGAGTTGACGAACGTGCTCCCAGCAAGGAACCATTTCGGGCCGTAATTCTTGCCCAATTGGCCGGCAACGACTTGGGGTATAATGTAGCCCCAAAAAAACGACGATAGCAGCGTATTCTTGGTTGTCCATTCGGGAAATGTCTGTAAAAAAAAACCGGTAATGTAATTGCTAAAATCGAAACAACCCCAAAACGATTTACCGGTATATCCGGATCCGGCGGATTTTCCGCCATCATTGGCACAATAGCAACGGATAGATTGGTGCGCATGCCGTATCCTATCAGAATGACGAAGAACATCAATATGAATTGAATGTGACGCACACCCAACCATCGTTCTAGAATTTTAACGTAAATTTTTTTTACTAATAATTAATAGATTTTATGAGCTTACTTGTTTGGTTCTCTACGGAGAGATGTACGGTTTTTTCGGGATCCATTTATTGTGCGATTTTCTTTGACTTCTCCCAGAATAAAGCATTCTAGATTATCGCTACAGTATTTATGGTCAATAGTGTTTTTTTCCCGATAAGTAGTCTAATTTAGATAACTCCAATGAAGTAACTAATTAATCTGTGCAATTTTCTATTTTTTTGATCTCAAGTGATCTATTTGAACGGCAATATTCAATCAAAAGAATGCAGATATTATCCATTGATTTATTGGACAATAGGTGCTTCAGTTTGATAATAATTCCCAAAAAATAAAGCTTGTCTTATCATCAATTTACGTTCGATTCATTATTAAATTAGGCAGCTTTATTTTTTATTGGCTTTGGTCAATAAAGCTCTAAATGCGAATAAAATCTGAAAATATAGAAATTACACGTCCCAGTTGTAACTATCCGATAATAGATTCTGCTTCTATGGGTACAGACACAACAAACGCTGACCCGGACAGTTGCAAATAAGAAAATATCTCAAAGTCGGTCGGCTCAAGACGGGCAGTCGCAGGTCTGGTTAGAGCGCACACAACAAAAGCTGGCAGAAGCAGATTCATATATGTTTTAACACGGGAAATGCTGATTCATCTTTTCCCGGACAACAGGCGCAGATTACCATTATCAATTTCTTGCCTACGCTTCCAGTAATAGGCGTCTGTTGTCTCTGTACCCTATGACGAAACCGCCTTTAGCGGCGTCACTGATTGACTATAACGCTTGAATTCCTTTTTCTCAAGAATGTTTCTACATGCCTAAACTGAGCGGTGAGAGTGACAATATTTCTACAGTGTTGCATTATTTTAGTTCTTCCAATTCTGTGAAGGCAATGAGAAAAACTTGCCCTTCCTATGAAGCAATTGTACAACTAACAGCTTCGATCAGAGGCCTTGGACATAATTCGGTGCAACCGAAAAATTACCTTAGGGTTGCACAGTTTCGTTTTGCGCAACGTTGGCCACCTCAAAACTTAAAAAAAATTATATGTACTATATCAACCCATAAATAGTGTCCTTTAAATGGTTTAAAGAAAAATTCTAATTGCGCCACAAACAAACTCAAAGTCCACAAAAAATTCGAATGCATAGACCCTTATCAGATAAAATTGTTTACAAGCTAATCTACAATTGACAACAGGACAACAATTTAATCGATTATTGAATGAAAAGTTGAAAAAATTGATAGAGTGTAACAATTGATTAGTAAACACACACTTGAGAGCCATTATTTGTATAATGGCTTCTGTTTCAAAAAGGCAAACAACGCAAAACTTTTTGCAGCGAATAGCACCATTCCGTGAAGAAATCTACAGAGAGCCAGAAGATGCTTGATTTTCTTGATTAGACTACTACTCTAATCATCATATTGTGTTGATAATAAGAGGACATCTTCCGTCTCATTTTAACTCAACAATCCGGATACAGTAAATAAAGACACGACATGTCTTCTTATTACGTCACTGCTATATTTCTTGAATAATCGATTAATCCGAGATTGTGCGAGTATTTCTCGCTTTCAAGTTGGCCGAATGTGAATAGACGAACTATAATTTGTTTCTGAAATTTGCGAACGAAATCATCTCAACCGACTTGTTTTCAACTTAATTTGTTTTTTTTTGATTTATTTTTCTTTAATCTTTTTGTTTCAGAAAAACACGCCGAGACGAGACGAGAGATTGAAAATGCATCTATCGTAACATCGTTAAGAGACGAAAGGATCTCTTCTCTCGTCTCGTCTCGCGATAAGTCCCTCGAAATTCTTGTTTCTCTTTGAATCAAATAAACATGAAAATTTATTAAATTTTTTATTGAATTAAAAGAAAATGACAGAAAAAGAGTTAATTTAGTTAATGAAATATGAAAAAAACAACGTCTAAATAGTAACATAATTAATGAAACTTAAATTGAAGACACTCCCCTTTGAGGACACTTTGGAATTTTCAATTTTCAGAACCGCTCTAATAGGGACTCTCACTATTCCGGGCATTTTTTTAAGTCGCGTGGATGTACGTATTAGAGAGGTTTTACTGTATATTAGACTGCATCAGCAAAATTGACTTTTTTTTTCAAAAAGCACCCTGCAAATATTGTTCAGGATGTCGAAAAAGTAAGCCTGTGAAAGTATCAGCTCTGAATTTTAATGTTAACAGGTGTCTCATCGTGATTTTCCATTTTCCATTTGATTAACATGGGAAAAAGATTCTCTTGCACTTTGGAATTTTATAGCTCACGTTAGGAACAATATTTGTAAATGATTAAAATATATTCTTATAGAAAATTTAACGCTCTACAAAAAGGGTCTCTTACAATTTTTTGATATGTTTAGACCCTTAAAAGTTATTCAAGGTTAAAATTGGATTAATGGTAATTTTTTACATTTCTCCAGTTCTTCGACAGAGCCATCAACGTTATGAGAAAATTTTATAGAATATTTTTTGAGGAGGATTTTATTCTATATAACTTATCTTTATAAAAGTTTTTGATATTCTGTACAGATCGTAAGTTATTTCACTCACAGTATTGAATACTTATCAATGCGAAAATATTACTAGAAATTACTAGAATAAAAAAAAATCAGTTCATTACAAATAACTTACGACCTGTAAAAAATATCAAAAACTTTTATAGAGATAAGATATAGAGAATAAAATGCTCTACAAAAATGTTCTATAAAATTTTCCCATAAAGTTGTGTCAAAAAGCTGGCAAAATGTAAAAATTTACAATTAACCTTGAATAATTTTTGAAAAAATAAATATATCAAAAAATTATAAGAGACCTTTTTTGTAGAGCGTTAAATTTTCGATAAGAACAAAGGTCATTAATTTCGAAATATTGTTCCCAACGTGAGCTATAAAATTCCAAAGTGCAAGAGAATCTTTTTCTCATGTCAATCAAATGGAAAATGGAAAATCGCAATGAGGCACCTGTTAATATTCAAATTAAGAGCTGATACTTTCACAGGCTCATTTTTTCGACATCCTGAACAATATTTGCAGGGTGCTTTTTGAAAAAAAAAAATAGTCGATTTTTCTGATACAGTCTACTGTAATGAATCACGCATGGTTATGCGTTATTGACCATTCTGAATCGCGACACAATTATATTCTTCATTAATACACTTTCTTAAGCATTTAGGGCAAAATTTTGCTTAAGTCCAAAAGCGGTATTTTTGATGAGGACAATTGAACTACATCTTTTCTAGTTCATAAAATAATTGGCAAGTTTATAAACTATCCACAGATGATTAGTAATTCTAAGTACGGGCGAGCAAAGTTCTTTAATACTTTATCTTTTAATCAAATAATTAGATCATCTTCTAATCTATTAAACTTTTTTTGACTCCACTTTTTTACTAAATAATTTTTTTTTGGTAAATATTCAATTATTTATCTATTTATTTATTTATTTATTTATTTACTTTATTCTGTTATTTATCAGTACCTAATTGCTTAGTCCTAACTATTTGATATTACATAAAAGTGTATCGAAAATTGCAATTTTTAGCACCAAAAACAAATCCATTGATAAACATTCAACCTTCATCCGGCCCGAATTCGACCCGTCCGTGACACGGCCGCTCCAGGTCGTGTCCTCGGCCGCATCCGTGACCCTTCACAAATCAGCCCCAATAAAACGCTACCCTTCCTGAACCTGTACAGTTCACACATATCGTCGAAATTGTGTGTCAGGGTCGGTGTACTCTCTTCTCTCTCTCTCTCCGCCCACCAACCGTTCCAATTCTAACGGCGTTTAAATTTAGTGTAATAAGGGCAAGGTTCGCCAGGGCAACAGGTCATATATACTGTATCGATTCTAAATTCGCTCAAATCATCTAATGATAGAAAGTAGAAACTTTCACTTTCCGTTATTGTGTGGTTTTCTTGGATTTCAACTGAAATTAGCCGCTTGGTTGATTGATTAGGACTGGACCGTTTTATCGATGATTCGAAAGTCGTCAAATTCAACGGCGATAAGGAAGTAAAAGTCTTCAAATTGTATACCACAAAAGCGAACAAAAAATCGTTACTACCTGGACACGACCGTATCTAATCATTTACATCCGTTAGGACCCTCGTCTTCAAGATCCACTCGAGTCCGGCTACATTAACCGCCCACCACCATCCGAGATTTCTATAAAAGTTGCCAGTTTTAAACACCCCGAAAATACGTGCACGTGAATCGCCCCGAGCGCTACTCGAATAAAATACGACAACAAAAAAAGAGAGGAATCCAGGGACCAAACAAAGAAACCACTTATAATGACCATCAATTTAGTTTTTTTCGGGGAGCATTTTCCGATCTCCAAATAATCACCGAGAAATATCGAAACGTTAGCACTCGGTGCTAAAATTTAGCACTTACGCTATAAAATCTACCTGTCGCCCTCGAATTATTTATTGTCGTCCGGGAATCAGGCGACAGGTAGATTTAAACCCCCCCGAAATTGTTTTGTTGCGTTGCAGGTGCCGCTATTTTTGTAAAATTGACTTGAAAGACAAAAAACGAGCGATAAAAACGATCCTGTTACGAAATCTGATGTTTTCATTTCATACCAAACGAAAACAAATGGTGGCAGACGAGGAGAGAGACGATCGACAAAGAAAATAAAAACACCCAAAGCGCTGATGATATCAAGCCGTGGAATGCATGCGTGATTCATCCAACAACAACAAGCAAACAAGTTGTCTTACGCACATCTGTCTTTATTCCCACGATTTTTTGAACACGTGTGTGCATCTATACAAGGACTTGAAACGGGCCGTCGTCCGCGTGGCGTCTGTACGCACACTTGACGGAAATCGATACAGGACGTCCCAGCGCCACACACCTCCCAAATAATCAAACAAACAGGAATTCTATCAAAAATTATTTATTAAAAATAAAATATTCTAAAATTGGAAGACAATAATTAAAGCTATAATCACAATAGAAATTGCGAGGTAATTACAAATTATCACAAATTTACAAAAAAAAAAATTGAGCAAACATCACAAGAGATCATCACTGATTATCGGTTTTTTGGGGGGCGCCCCCCCAATCAAATTAAGCTTGCGCCCATCGGCCACCGGGTGTCTGTAATTCGGCTCGTTGGTGATTCGTGATCGAGTTCCGATCACCCGAACAATTGATGTCACCATCGGCGTACTGGTGTTGGTCCATCATCGATGTCCAGAAGAACGTGCCAGCTTCCGTTCGGGCGAAATTCACAGGAATATACCGTTGGCCGCGGAACACCGGCACAATATCCATGTGACCATTACGGTAGACTTTAATGGCGGCCGATTCTTCACAACAATCGATCTCATCGAAAATTTGCTTCTCTAATCGTTCGTTGGCTAGATTATCGTCGATTTCCGAACACCAATCATCTTCATCTTGATCTTTATAGAATTCGGGTTGTGGTGATTTCTTGTAGGTGTTCGTGTTGGTCTTGCGTAGGCGCGCCATGATCGGTTTGATTAGTAGTTTCTTGATTTGATGGATGGTCGATTTCTGTTTTTTCTGGTTGTAGATGTTCTCGTTGATTGAATTGTTGGAGATTGCAATAAAATCGTTGAGACTCATATTTTTTTATTGATTATTTATCGATTGATATACACACTGAATAAGGCACAAATGCGAATGATGGAAATTTATAACGATCCACCGGCTTTATATAGCATGTGTGTCCGTGACGTCAGAGCGACCCTTTTCAGTGTTGGCGTAAGTGGGGCGCATACCCTCAAGCCTATGGTGAACGAGTATAGGGACAGGTGTGCACATTTCGGCGACCAACACCAAAATCTACCGGAGCGAGACGATTCCACAATCAAATTGATGTGTTGAAGCGAGACAGATAGACATATGTAGATGTGTATACATGTGTGTACGGATGGATATAGGGTGTGGGATCGTGAGAATCGCAACTTCTACTAGGTTCCCACACATCGACTAAGGGCAGATGGTGAACGTGTTATAGGCGTTTTATAGAAAGAGGGTCGATTTTTCTATTAAAAAAGATTTTTCTGATCCTCCATCCACCCCCGTCTTGAAAATATCCTTTTACACACACAATCCACCCTTTCTTCGTCTGTATATCGACTGAATGATGAAAGAACCCCTTCTATTGACACTGATTTTTACCTGAAAATCAAAGAAAAACATCGGAATTCGAAAATATGAGCGCAACCACATGTCCGAACAAGATTTGACTTGCACACGATAATAAGAACGAAATTATGGTAAAACAAAGAGAGTGCTCCGACATTTTTAAATGGCCTGCACCTGCCATCCGAGATATTATTTGTAAAGGTTATTAATGAATCACATCTTTCACTTGTGTAAAGCGACCATATAGTTGTCAATTGGATGGACTCTGTTTGTCTATTTGATTGTGCAAAGAACTGGTTTTTGGTAAAGATAATTGGTCGCAATACAGAGTGATATTTCGGCTACTTATTCGGAAGGGTAGAAGTTATAAATCGTAAATATTTGAGACCGATTTCGGTCTACCGGAAGGCCTCTTAGCTTTTGGAATGAAATGTGATTAAAACCGGTTTCGAACATAAAATCCAACTATTTCGTCATTCTTTCACTAGGTCAAACTATAAATATATCACTGTCCAGTGTATTGATGTTACCGGTTTCGGTCTTACAATACACTCGTAGCCAAAAACCTACAATTAACCGGTTTCGGTCGAGTAAATCTGCCGCTTATAAGACAGACAATTTCTTGTAGAAAGAGCGATTTTAAAAATTGCTTGGTTAAAAGAGAAAACCGATCTCGGACCAACTATAATTGATCAATAAACGTAATCATAAAGCAGATTCGTAAAATAATTATCGTTAGGCTCTTTAATGATAAAATTTTATAAAATTACCGTTTTTCAGTACAACATTTCAAACGATAATTACTACAAAAAAAACAACCGGTTTCGGACTCATATGCAATTTCTCCGATTGTACCCACTTAAGTAACAGTACTATCAGCTAAACAACACGTTTTATATATTTAGCCGTAATTTTGTGATAAATAAAAATAACCGGTTTCGGCATTTATTGCAATAGCGAGTCAATTCGTATTATTATCATCGTTATTATTGTGATTACTAAGACCACACATTAGACTTTAATTGACGACAACAACCGGTTTCAGGTAAGCAAATCAGATATGGCGGAGATTTTATTACGTCAGAGTTTATTAAACAAATCCACCGGTTTCGGTATGCTTACCAATTAAAGCTCGGTTTGTCATGAAATTTTTCAAGAATATCGGAAAAAAGTGATTTCACATTGCATCATCGACAAGTTGAGACTTGTCGAGGCAGAGAGTCAACAAACCGTATCTTCAACAAACAGATTGAATAGAATAAAAAGCACAAAAATGGTGATTCATCGAGCTTTTTCACACACGCTTTGTATAGAGCTGTTGTTGTACGGTTCGACATGTTATAACTTGCAAAAATCGCCTAATTTGTGCGATAATCGATGGAAACAATCGCCCGATCAACCCTTCCGAAATACCGTTAGTGTCGATGAAAAAAGTGTGTCGACCCCCCTTTACCGGAATCTGTTGTGTTGAATTAGCAGCAGGGCAACAAGTGCGTACGGCTAATTCATTTCAACCCTTTTCAAGTTACCCCACTAACACACAACAGTCGAGTGTGGCACTTGTTCGATTTACCGTTAGTTTAAAGGGCTGCCAGCCGTTATTGTAGGCGCCCGTATACCAATCGAAAAATAAACAAAACCTAATTAAAACGAGTTCTGTTCCACAATCTGACGTGTTTGATTGATTCGACGATAATTTTCTATTAATAATTAAAGAGCGGATGTATAAATAAAATGACGATTTCTTTAGCTAATTTGTGTCGACTTCTCGTCACAATATGGGCGCTATTTAAATATTTGCAAGAATCTGGAAACCTATTAACTTCGTTTCTTTCTCTCACATTTTGAATAAATGCAGCAGCTGTTGTAATTAGCTGTGATTCAACTGTAGAAACTTGTTCGGAACTCAGTTTGTCCGGCGATTAATTACAATTATTATCATTAATATTATGGATGTTATTATTATTATTATTATTATTTTGTAAGAGGACAGGATTGGGGCGACTCTATTTCAATTTGTGGCCAGCCAATTTGAACACGTGCACTAGAAGCGTCTCATCTTTTGTTGTTGCATACCTGAAGGCGGGCGATTATTCGATTTCAGGTATATGGAAGGATATACGAAACCCTTATTTAAAGCCTGTTTTTTTTTGTGTGTGTGTTGTTGCTATCTATAAATATATATGTGTGTAGGCCTGACAGGTAGGTATATGGGGAAGAATGTGTTCATGCTTCACTTGTTCGCCGACTTATTATTGGATAAATGGATGATGATGAACGTAAAAATGTTGAAATAGCGAAAGAGATGGATAGAGAGTGAGTGAGAGAGTGTGTGAAGGGAGTTGTTGAGTCATTTTTGATGGTTAAAGGGGGTGGATTTATTCGTGATATTTTTCGTTTCTTCGTTGTAGTTTTGTACGGAATTGGATGAAAGGAGAGGAGAATTGTAAGAGTGTTTTGTTGGTAGTTTTGAGAGATTTCAATAGTGCGTTTGGGCAGTAACCCGTTTTGGAAATTTTTCAGTTCTTAACGAAAATTCTAATTTGAGTATTTAAATTATTCAGTATTCACGTTTCAGTAATATAAGCCTGGTTGTTTCAGTCTAATAAAGAGTTTTGAGATATTTCAGGAATAGATTAGTATTTACATTTCACATGATTATTTCAGAATAATAGAGTTTGATGGAGTTCAGTTGTAGCTCAACATTCTCATTTCAGCAATACAAGCATGGCAATTTTGGGCAATTTGAGAAGTAGTTCAGTATCTATCTTTCAGCAATGTAAGCTTGCATGCTTATATAAATTTCTCTATGTTAATCATGTTTCTTTCCATACAACAAAGACTTTTAGAGGATTTCAGTAATAGCTCAGCACTCAAACTTCAGCCATATTAGCCATGATTTTTGGGACTTCAGTAATAATGCTTATTAAGCATACTGACTTGTTTCAAGAATATAAAGAATTTTGATAGGCTTCAGCTGCAGCTCCTCATTTACGCTTAGACAATATAAGCATGATTGTTTCGGTATAATAGAATTCTGAGTTCAGCATTTATGTTTACATAGATAAATTCCTCTACATTAAGCATGAAGGTTTCTGCATAAGGACATTAAGCACTGTTGGTCCAGTACAATAAAGAACAGCTACTACGCAGCTTTCAGAATGCAGTAGATAAAGTTTGCATGCAATGCTTCAGCGCAATAAGAAGTTTGAGTGGTTTCAGCATTAGCTTCAACATTTTTGAGAGAATTCAGTAGCAGCTGCTTATGCATATTTTAGTAATATTAAGCAGGTTTTTTTCAATACAATAAAGACCAATTTCAGTGGTAATTTATCACTCAAAACTCAGTCATATAAGCATGCATTTGGCAATATTTCAGTAATAACCCATCATTCACAATTCAGCAATATTAAGCATGAATGTTTATAAAGATCTGTCCACATTAATCATTGTTTCCATGCAAGTTGAATATTCAGCTTTCGCATGATTCTTTGGGCAATGATTCAGTATATAAATAGCTTTGGATAGTTTCAGCATTAGCTCCTGAATGCCATGTGAAAAACAGTTTCAGTAGCAGTAGAAGACGGGAGATGTCATCTTGGTATGGTCGTTGAGACCAACACTCCTTTGTGCATGAAGAACCATGCATGGGAAGTGCGTAATAGCATTTCCTTTCCAACGAAAAAAGAACCCTGCTTGTTCCATAACGATAAGGAGTTTGTTTCGGTTAAACATGAATGTTTCTGGCCAATCAAGTATTTTGAGAGACTTCAGTAGAAGCTTTTCATGCACAATGTAGCAATATTAAGCATGCTTGTCTAGATCAATTCTCCCACCTTCAGCTAGCGTCAGAATCATGCTTAAATTATCATTTTTAATTGTACTTTTATGCAGATTAAGTATAATGAGGCAATGTTTTGTTTTTTGCAGCTTCTGTACCACATGGAATCTAAGCTAACGTTTTTCATAATTTCAGTATTATTCTGAAAATTGTTGTTGCTAATGCTGCCCTACATCTTAAAAATTGAGAATTTTGTTCACAACAAAGAAATTCTTGCGGTGAGCATGGACAATTGGTCCTCGAGTAGGCTGAGCCTTCAGTAGGGCGTAAAGACTTTTACAGTTTCAGCATTACAGGAAAGGAAAATTGTGAGATTTTGATTTTTTCCTGCAACAAAGAAAGTCGCTTCTACTGAGCAATACTATAGAAGGAGATGGAAGAAAGGAGCACTCTGGGCAACTCTCTCATTTTCATGATTGTCTCCAATATTGTCTCTTAATCAAAAATTATAACATTTCCCGTGAATAATAAACTGAAACAGCGATCAAGTCAAATCGCCCGTGCCCTAAAACAATACTTTAACAACCCTTCATGGCCTACTGTTTTTTTTTTTGTGAATATTACTATGATTATTGTTCTATTACTATAACAATAAAGACATGTGTGTTAACACAAAATTATTCGCTCCAATGATTCTGTTTACACCCAGCAAAATTGGAAAAACTTCTCTATATACGAAATATGTTTATTATTTTTGTACGTTTAACGAATATAAACATGGAAAAAAATGAAAATATCTGCTCTGACAAAATATCAAATTTGATTTAATGCGCTCGATTGCACCCTGTCTTCTTCAACGATTCCTTCTTCTGTATAAGATAAATATCAGGGATGTAAACATAGAAAAATATTATTTTGAAAATATTATGTTACTGCAAATATTACACAAAACGGGTCTATTGTGATTGCATCTCTCTCATTTTTTCTTTTTTGATAAACACATGTCATCTTGAGGATTTCGGCTCGGTTTGTTTTGAAGACGACCACCACGTCAAAATGCGATTCAATATCCAAAGATATGGAATAATTCAAAAGTAGGTAAATATTGAATATTTAGATTTAGAGTGGTTTTCGTTTATTTTTTTTTTCGATATAGGAGGGGAAAGAGAAGAATAGCAATAGATCGGCCAACAATGATAAGGAATTCTTGTGCAAATGTTTATCAGAAATTCAACAATCGTACACAATCAAGACGTGTTCGATCGTTTTATTAGATTACATTATCTCCCATTATTATTATTATTATTATTATTATTATGTTGATTTTTGTTGTGGCGCAAATCAATGCCACCCTTGTAGGTCTCGCCTGTCACCCTTGTCTTGTGGGGTGTGTGATTAACATAGAAGCCCCTTTGAATTATTTCTATACGATTTATTAAATGCATAGTAGTAGGGGTTTGACAATGGGCAGGTCTGGGGGTTGAACTGGGTGTTGGAAATTTCGATGGAATTGGTATAGTTTTTTTTCTTCTTCTTCTACTCGAAAATGCTTCTTTTTGTCAACATTTCTAGACGGCCACAATGGTTTTGAATTTTCAATTCAGTCTCTTATAATTGTTATGGTTTTGTCGACACGTGTGCCTCACTAGTTTTGATACTTTTTAATTTAGGAATTCTTTGGAATTGGCTGAAGAATCGATTTATGGCGTCAATACGGCGACAACAATCGATAATTGATAGTCTGTGTCATGGAGAAGCTCCAAACTTACAATTATTTGCAATGAAAAGACATTGGATATGCTGGGCAAAATTTTTGCATAATGCTAGGTGCCTGCCAAAATTATTAGACAACAAAATTGTTCTTAAATCTTGAAAAATTCAGCTAAATTTTGGCGTTATCTCTGCGTACAAATCCAGTCTTTTGGAGACAAGTCTTACACACCCTTTGAATTTGGCTGTCTTAAGCAGAATTTTGCTACGTAGTTCAAAGTTAGATCTTCCACATTCAGGAAAATTTCGTTAAAGTTCTCTTTGCAAAAAAACTCTTAGGCCTCCGTTTAAAAACCCTTCGAACTCCCTTAATATTGAAACAGTCCCTTCGAAAGGTCCTGCTTATCAAAACGGAAATAATTGCGTAATTGGAGAGAAGATTAGTGTTGCTTTCCTTATAAACTTTTGACTAGCAAGACAATAACAAGTCTTGGAATTGATCTGATGATGTTTTGCAAAATTTTTGCCACCCTTGTGGATGCGCAACAAAGTGCAAAAACATAGAAAAATTTTGGCAAAAAGGATCCTTAATCAATTTAGAAACGAAAAACGCCCCAATAATAACAGCGACAACAACAACAGATAATTGATGTTCCGCAACTTGATTTCCATTCAATGCATCTCTCGATAAATGTTAAATAAAAAGATGCTTGGCCACGGTTCGATGATAAAGGAAACAAACAGGCATGAAACAATATTATACGCTTTTTAGTTGTTCAAAATTTGTTAGACTAGACTAACACAAAAAAAAGAACGTACACAAAAATCGAGTGAATAACAAGAAGCGCACAATTTTTGTTGTTACATTGTTACATTGATGTTTAGTTGCATGTTCAACAAAAGATTTGTTTTGTTGTTGCTAGAAAATCTGTAATAAATAGAAAAATTAGTTTATGCTGTAGTGGTTCGATATAAAGCTATATTCAGGTTACAGTGAAGAAGAAAAAAATTGGCAAAAGCCGGATAATCTCGACTTAATCTTAAATAGAAGCCGGATTAAACGGGGATCAAACGAAATTATTGGAAATGGCCCGAATATAAACAGATATCAAATATTTGTTAGGAAATCGATTTTAGACTAGAGTAGGAACGTTTTGCCACCCTCTAGAAATTCTCCGGATTCACGCTACTTCATGCAGATTACGCCAGATTAATGACACTTTATTGTAACACAATTTCAAGCCATCACTCAGAGATTAATTGGCCCAAATTATAATCGCCCGCCTTATGATTAACAAGCCAAAATCGACCGCCAATTGATCACTAATAACAACCAATAAATCTCCGGTGGTCAATTCCGTTGATAATGATCGTGCCGTCTCGAAACGTGTGCCTCATTTCGGGTAATAAAGTTATCTCGACATTTAATTAAGATCCTTTTAGATTAGATGGTGATGGTGATATTCCAAGCCGGCCGTACGTACACCCAACAACAGCATCTCAAAAAAAAAGAATCGCCAGATAACATCGCTATAGTTGGTCCTTATCAAATCCAGGCATCTCTAATCTTGGCCCAACATCTGCTGCGCGATCTTTATCGGGTTTTGGACCAACAACAGTAAAATTGAAGGAGGAAAAAATCTTTCTTCTACCCAACGCACAACAATCTTATCACTATTGATCTGATCTCTTTCGAGATTTCTATTTTCGAAATAAGTGTATAGTTGAATGGGGAGAGGGAGGAGGGGAGAAAGAAGGCAAAAGGGCACACACATTTATACAAATCTATAGTACACATATAACATGTAGGTATTTATTGTGTTGTATTGATCGTTTAGTATTACCCCGACCGACAGCTAACCAAACATTGGCCCTTCAATAGTGCTATACATTCACTTGAAGGAGAAGAATGTAGAGGAAAAAAAACGTTTGAATAGAATAGAGGGATCTTGGCTCGAGTTCTATATATATATAAAAACAGATTCTTTATAGATACAATCTCTTACAATTTTGCTTGCTAACCATTTAGCCGTGAAGAAATTATTCTTTTATAAATAACATAATATAACACATTTATATTGCCTTAGAAGCTGCTTTATGCTCCCTTTAAACGATATTTCAGATTTTAATGTATTGTCGTCGACATTGCGGACTAGTTCGTCGATTCAATAGAAGAACAATCGATGAAGGAGGTCAGTTTGGTGAGTTTTATGCTTGACGGGATAAGGGGTGGTGATTTTGAGGAATTTTATTCCATCATTTTCACAATTATTTGTTTACGGTATGATGGATTCCAGCAACTATAACGATTTAAAAATTGTTTAAATGGTGAAAATATACTTTAGCACATCATTAAACAGATTTTGGACGATTTGGGGAAGGTTTTGCATCCATTCTGACAACCATCAGGAGTGCATGATTGGCATACGATTGTTGCAGAATTGAGATAGAGCAAATTTAGTCAAAATTAACCTCTTTTGATCAAACGTTTTAGTATATTTATCTATTTTGCGAAGCAGTATTTCGAGAAGTGTAAAATTATAGATAAATCGTGTTTTCGAGATTTAATCCCTTCAAATTTGCTTTATTTTGAGTTGCTGATAGGTTATTAGGCGGCGCTACTTCTACTTATTATTCCTAAGAAAATCTTGACAAATTTTGGAGGCTTTGCAAGATTTGCCACAAATTCAATCTTCACTTGTATTAGTTGCGGTTGTGATAGATTCTAGCAACTATAATGATTTAAAAGTTGTTTAAAAGGTAAAAATACTTTAACACATCATTTAATAGATTTTGGACGATTTGGGGAAGGTTTTGCATCCATTCTGACGACGATCAGGAGTTACTGATTGGTATAAGATTGTTACCGAACTGAGATGGAGCAAATTTAGTCAAAATTAACCTGTTTTGATCAAAAGTCTTAGTATATTTATCTATTTTGCGAAGCAGTAATTCAACAAGTGTAAAATTAGGGCTACATTTTGCTTTATCTTTCGAAGTGTAATTGCAACAACCTGATTTAAGCAGATTCTGCAATGTTTTGATTCCATTTTGTAATTTATGATAAAATCAAGGCAAAACGTTTTTGCAAGAACTCGGAAATTCCTGAAAACAAGAAAGATCCAAATCTAAAGATCAACTTGAACCTGCTCCAACAGCGTTAGCCGAAAGATGAAGAATTTTCCAAATTAGGGAGATTTTTAGGATTGTTATGTCCTTAAATTACGCTTTGGAAAGTCTCAGAATCGCTCTGATAATGTCTTGCAAAATTTTTGCCATCTTTGTGGATATTAAAGGCAAAACTTCGAATTGCTGTAGCTGGTTTTAGGCAAGTTTTTCATAATAAGAGATGCAAAACAAGCTTCTAGCGATTGTTATTAGTCAAATTAATGATGCCCTTATATCCTGGACATTTCAGGAAAATTTTCGCAACGTTATCGTTGCAAACTTGTCTCATCTAGACTCATCTAATCTTGGAATTGATCTGATGATGTTGTGCAATGTTTGCAATAATAAAATCAAGGCAAGAAGCTTTTTCAGAAGCTCTGAAATTTCTAAAAACGGGCAAAATCTGTGGCTGTAGATTTAATATTGATATGCATCTCATTTGAGGCAGTCAAATAGAGAACCGGCTGTTTTTTTACCCGCCAAAGCCAAACTAATCTAGAGACAGACCCTTTCTTCCTTATACTTAATCTTCGAAGCATCTGAAGCTCTTATAAATCAAGAAAATTATGTTTCTGCTTTTTGCAGCTAGTGCAAAACTAAGAAATAAGTTGGCTAAAGACTTTTTTGCAAAACAAATAATTTCCGGCAGTCATGATAGAAGACTTTGTACTCTAGATCAGATTTTTTGTTAAGAAAATGTTCGAATATTCTTCGCTTTTTGCTTTTGTAGCGGCTACAGATGTCTGCTGATTTTATTAAAAATCTCAAAGTTAATCCTTGTTTTGTAGTGCAAAAAAAACAACATAAAAGCCACATCGCCGCCGCTACCCTTAAACGACGGAAATCAAAGAAAAAACACACAACACAACCGAAAGTCTACCATTTCAACCAATTCTTTTGGATCTCTTTTCAATTTCGTTCCATTCTGCACTTTTGTTGTTGTTGTTGTTGTTGAATAGAATGCAATTGAAAATTACCAATGTTGCGCATCGAATCGCCCTTTTCACAAGAAAAATTTATGTTAATAACCGAAGCAGATGGATGGAGAGTGCACACCAAATTTTTCGAGAGACGTAGAAGAGACGAATTACAATAATTTGCGGTTAACAATTGCCGGGCACCGTGGAAATTTGCCGGAAAATCAACAAATTTACGCCGTGAAATTTGCAATGTAAGTGGGTGTTTTGAGCAGTTTTAAACGATTTGGGAATTGAACGGAAAGTAAAAGTGGGTGGCTCCACTATTGCCGCCCATTAATCAGTTCTTTGTGAAGCATTCATTAGAATACAGTAAAACCTCCCTAATACGGACACCCCCCAACGAAGACATTTTTGTCAACTACATACTAAACTTCCAGAACCTCCCTAATACGGACGCCTCATAGACCGTCTTAGAGAGGTTTTTATTGAACGAAATGAAGAATTTGTTTTGCCGCCGCAATTTGCTCTGCTATCATATCGCTACGTCCACGGTTTTTATGATTGATTGCCTTAGCAATTGCCGTCTTTTGACAGAATCTCGAAAATTACAACGAAATCGATTTTACTACTAACAAGCCTCTCATTATATCTGATTCACGTGGAAATTCACGCCAAATTACCGCTTGTATTGTTGTTAATTTCCGACAAAAGTATTTCAGCGCACCGCCACCAACAACAACAACAGGCGTCAAAGAATCGGTGTTTTTTTTTGTTTGGTGAGTAAAAGAAGGAATTGTACGTGCCCGGTCGACAAAAGATTTCGAAATTCTGTGTAGAAATTGACGGACGAACTTCTTTTCCACAAAATTTGCTACGGATGAACGGAAAACCGTACACACAAAAAAAACGAGGAAAAAGAAATCATTTAAATTGAAATAACACGTGCGTTTATAAATCGTTAAAATTCGACAGAATCTACAGCGAATCGTTTACGGATAATTGGAGCGTTACTGTTAAGGCTGCGCCACATTGTACACGACATGGCGCGACAATCACTAACACTCTCACTAGCTAGTGATAGTGCCGTGAAAGTGCTCGTGTCGATATAATTAACAAATTATTCCACGATAATTGCGGTACAATCCCGGATATTGGTTGGCCAATTAATCATTTGTTTATTGTTGTCGTCGTTTTTAATTTTAAAGAAAACGTTGCGTTAAGACATGCGGTAAATATCAACAATTAATTCGTATTTAGTTATTTATTAGAAAGGAGTTGATTTAGTGAAAGTCCGATTATATCATCGAGATTTGCACAAGATGTGAAATTATTAATTAATTTCATTAATTAGCGATTAATCACAAAACCATTCAAACATTACTAAGCGATAATTGCGCCACACTTTTCATTAGAAAAAAACTATTGTGTGCTTAAATAATAATGCGATAAAGGCGAAATATAGGTAATAGCATCATCCCGTTCTGCCCCCCAGGTTCGCTAATCAAGCCATCGTCCGATATTTTCGATCAATTTTTTGGCCGTCTTCATTATTTTTCTTGTGCACATTTAATGACTTCAATCTGCACGCTTCAACGATTTTTAATTTTTACAATCGAAAATGGCCCAAAATTCGTATGTGAAATCTTTTGTTAAACAAAAAACACACTCGATTAAAGCAATCATGCAACGAAAATAATGACGGGGATGTTGATGATGATGATGATGTTGGTGAAAAATGAGATCTGATGAAGCCATTAAAATATAACAACAAATGAAAAATGTTGGCAAATAGACCCTCATACAAGACAAGATGAATTAGCACTATTAAGTGTACATAAATTATAGCTGCTATATGGCAAAAAGTGATTTGGATGTTTTTTGTGGCGACATTGAATGATGATGACTTTATAAGAATTATTATCGTTCAAAAAATAATGATTTAATAATTCTCGAGTATTGTGTGTAATTTTTTTGCGAGAACGAACTTGATGCTTTTGTTTTTCTATTGTCTTGCTTGATTTGTTTGGGATTTTTCTTCGTTTTGGCTTACCTACGAAACGTTCGTTTGTTTATTGGCGCTGTCGGTGGTCGTCTGAACATACCTTCGACTCTATGCTCTGGTAATTCTTGATGCGTCATTTTCTAGGCTTTTTCCGCCCTCCCCAGTCTTCCGTCTCCAGTTTATCCTGCAACCTGCACAAGTCAAAATATTTTTTAAGAACAGAGAGAGAGAGAGAGAGAGAGAGAGAGAGAGAGTAGAAATTGAAGGTATACATATACACATTTTTCTAAGATCAGAGCCTCTAAGGCGAAAGAGCTAAGAGGTGATAAAGGACCTTCTGTCCTGATTTGGTACATTAGGGTTTAATAGTTATAAATTTTTCTGCTTCTGATAACGCCTTTCTTGAGCCCAAACATTTTTCAAGCCAAAATCACATCTCTTTGAGATCAGTTACTCCAAATAGGGGGCAAAAGAATCACCTGGAAGATTTAAGGTGAAATGGAACAACCTTCTCAAGCCTTGTGGTTCTTTAGCGCTTTGATGTCACTTTTACACTTCTATTCTTCACCTTTTGAGGGCGCATTTCCTGTGAATTTTCGTCCCTTCTTCTCAAAGTTCTCTTACGTGCAAGACTATCGGTAATCAAAATATTTTTAAAGAAGAGACAGAGCAGAAAACGAACGAGTTAGAGCTGAACCTAATAGATCGATAAACATAATCAGACTCCAAACCGGTGGGAAAGAGACATTCTGGAAGACCTAAGAAGGTGCCATAGAAGCACCTGCAGAAGAACAGATTTCGATCTAGAATGAAAGAAGAATTGGTTTTGAAATATTAAAGCAGTTCCACGACTACTCGTCAAAAATAACTCTTGAATCATGCTTCTCGAAAAGACGAAAATGCTTAATTTTTGGCCAGAACTGATCCAATTTTGAATGCTGTTTTTCTTACTCTCGAGGAACTATTTTCTCCTAACGTTGTATTGCTTGCTTCATGCATCAAAATAATCAGCCTCCAAATCGGTGGGAGAGAGACATTCTGGAGGACCTAAGAAGAGATGGAAGGATAGCTGGGTGCCATAGAAGAGCCTGCAGAAGAACAAATTCCGATCTAGAGCAAAAGAAGAATTGGTTTTGAAGTACTATAGTAGTTCCGCGACTACTCGTCAAAAAATAACACATCAATCATGCTTCCCAAAACAACCGAAATGCTTAATTTTTGGTCAGAACTGATCCAATTTTGAATGCTGTTTTTCTTACTCTGGAAAACTATTTTCTCCTTACGCTGTTTTGCTTGCTTCTTGCATCTTATTTGGTTTCGGTTTCCTTCAAATAATGGTTTTATATTTATTACAATTATTGTGAAAAATACTTTTTGGCACATCTAAGCAACTACTGATGGATGCTACAGTGCAATTGGAACTTTGCAGTGGAAGTAAATTTAAAAAAAATGTAAAAAACAAGCTTTAATTTGTTAATAGACCCAAGAGAAATCGTTAAAAGAAACGCCGCTACTTAGCAGGAAGTCGATGTTGTCAATAATTGTCCACATGACTGATCTTTCGGGGATATTAGCCAAAAAAAAACGACCGGCCCAAAATAACAACTAACCACATTGGAAAATATCAAATTACACTGTATTCGAAATTCTAAATATTTCATCTAAATTACCGTTAACATTCCATCGACGAAAAAGAAGAAAAAACGTTTCAAGATATCCTGTTTGATTCAATTAATTGTTTGATTTTTGATTGAGAACACTCTATTTACAATTTAATACAAAATCAAGAGCCATATTATAATCAAAATACGAAAATCAACACATCTTTTAATCAATTGATCGTCTAGCTGGTGGATTAACAATTTAACGAAATTGAAAAGCCCCTTACTGCCTATTTATAAATAAATAATACAATACACATCAGGGCTCAAGTTTGTATACAATATAACAACATAATAGGCGACTAACAATCGGTTAACCATTTAAAGACTTTTCAGAGCATCTATTGTTACATCACGTGTTATACGAGAACACCATTAGACTGTGACTAGAACCCCAACAAATCATTAATAAAACAATCACAATCTAAGCGTACACGTGCAAGTATTTTTAAAGATTTTTGTTACTGGCACGAAACTGAGACATATCGTTTTTTTTTTCTCTTCGACAATAGAAAAAACGAAAAAGAATCAAAACCGAATAGAATTAGATATCTTGGCCAATATTTGTTGTTAAATATTTTTACAGTGTGCGTGATTCTGGAACAATTGTTTGTGAAGAGAATTCCACAACCGCCCGTGATGCGTGCTGTTTTCCTCTAACAACTTGTTGAATACGTTGTCAAATAGATGGCTAAATACGCACCGAACGGTAGGTGGTAATTTCGTCAAAATCAAATAACCAGACAGCTGTTTACCAATTCTACAATTCCATCCGATAATTGGGCGACTATTTAGGATTCTTGTTCGTTTTTTTGTGAGATAATCGAGAATTCGTCCAATCGGTCTGTGGAACAGTAGCACTTTTGTTCTGTTTCATAGGATGCAGACACAACAAACACCTATTACTGGAAGCGCCGGTAGGTGTCAAGAATGAATATGTACATGTATTCAAATGGACTATAACATAGTTGCCGCTTGTTGTTGTGTTCGAACACAACGTCGGCGACTTCATCCATCGGCGCTTATTGTCCGAGAAAAAATGAATCAGCATTTCCCAAGTTAAAACATATATGAATCTGCTTCCGCCAGCTTTCATTGTGTGCGACTTGAGCCAACCGACGTTGAGATGTTATCGCACTGCAACTGTCCGCATCGGCGTTTATTGTGTCCGTACCCATACAGCATAACATGTGTGTTTGCAATGTTTTGATAATAACACGTGTTTCGTGTAATACGATCCGAGTGGTCGTTGTAGGCACAGATTTTTCAAATTTTCATAAATCATTTCGTAAAAATTCCGTAGGAATTCGACAACGGCTCATTGGGTGTTTCAGGCACGAAAGAAAAAGATTGAATTTCAAATTTTCGAACAGGCAAAAAACACCACCACATCGTTGTTGTTGTTGTTGGCCCATAATTATCAATCGTCTTTTAAAAGATAGATGGCTTTTTGTAAGTAAATATTTGTTGACGGTTTACCATATGGTAAATATTAGTAAATACATATGGTTTTTATATTGGAGTCGTTGTAGTGGGTTTGTTGGGGCGCGGATGGTGATTAGGGGTTGTTGTAGATGTTGCGCCCCCAATCGTCTTTAAAGAGACTTTTGTTAAAGCTTTGATGTGTTTACTAATTAGAAACGTTCTGCGTGGCATAGCACAGTAGTTAATTGATTGGCTAATTTATGGCCATCATTAGATGTGGAGCGGTGATGAAAGTAGTCATTTCCGTATCTATCGGCAACCACTATTGGCAATATTGGTTACAATAATAATATTGCTTGACGCCCTACACATTTGGTTTTCATGAAATTCACTTATCTCTTTCTGAAAGAATAACACAAATATTTCCGCACATCAATGCCTGATACCCTTCATAACTGATAGAATTTTATATAACAGAATTCTAGAAGCTAGCATTTATAAACCTGCATTAGTCACTTGATATACCACCACATAAACGTGCCTTTTTTATAAAGAATTGAATGGTTGAAGCGATAATATCGAATCTATTTGATTCGGATACTAGCAATGTAGGGCATCAAGCGATATATTTAGACAATAAAAAGCGTTTGCTAGATTTGAGAGTAATTAATTGAGCAAGAAGGCAAAAATTACATCAAAACTTCAATGTTATTAAAGATTTTTTTTTTCAATTCTTTATCATTAAATAGGTACACAACATTAATCACGGACTTGATATATGTATGTAGATTGATTTTAACAATTTTTTTCTAATTTTATTCAATATTAAGCAAAAAAATGATACCCTACTCCAAAATAAAAATATCTGTCTATTATTAGAAGCCTTAGAGCAAGTCGGTTATAAAATTTTGTAGGACACCAAGTTAAAATGTTAGACTGTGGAAGGCATAAAAAGCGCTATCGCTTAACGCCCTACTAATGAGTATTGTTATCAACTAGGCTAGAAACTTTTCCATTGCCATTTTTCCCAATAAATTATCGCTTGACGCCCTAAATAATAATCTAATTTTACAAAAAATTAACGCCAATATTTAACATGATTCTAATATAGTACAATAAGTTCGCACTATTCGAACGATTTATCAAGATAATTTAGTCACGGACATGGCCTGGAACGATATTAGATTTCAAAGCTCTTATTATGATTTATTCGATATACCGCCACATAAACATACATTTTGGAAAGAATTGAATTGTTGAAGCGATGATATCGAATATTTAATTGTAATACTAATAATGTAGGACATCAAGCGATTTATTTAGCCAATACAAGCTATCGAGATTGTTTCTGGGCAGAAAAACTTATTTTTGCACCTACACGGAATTGTAGCTAAGGAAAATATCTTTTTGGGAGAAATATATATAAGCGATTTACCACTCACTGACGGACTGACACACTCATCACGATATCTCCGAAACTATCCGTTCGATAGACTTTAAATTTGACACATGTATTCCTTGGGCAATTTACACGCTCACTAAGAAAGGATTTTTGAAAATCCACCCTCCAACGGGCTCAAAAAGAGCATTAAAATTGACCAATTGAAGTGTTAAATCTTCTATCCCAGGCGTCTAGTGAGGCTGCGTCCAAATTTTTTGCGGACACCCTGAATAAATTCGCAATAAATTCTATTTGTTGAGCAAATCACGGTAGGAAAAAATTGAGTCTTGCCATCAGGAATCAGACGGAAATTGTTTCTGGCAGCAAGTTCTTCCTGCCTTCACGTTAAAGGATCACGCATCAATTAACGAGTACTGAAAAAACAACACTAGTTGTACGTAATATTGATAATTTCAAGTTATAGACTACTGTTGACATGTGTAATTGTGGCGAATCATCATACCTGGCAAAGATGGCAAGCTACTGTGATAGATTACAATTATCAACAAATTGTGGACTTCCTACAATTTACGTGCACAATTTCTTCTCTACTTGAGGGCAACTATTTATTTTAATTATATTATTAATAAAAGCCCATCTGTACTACATCTTCTACTGCAAGTTGGGTAGGTATTAATAATATAAATTATTGATAAAAAAATCACGTTAACCGCTACTGTAGTACTATAATTTTTTCAAAAAGAAAAAAATCTCCGCCTCGATAAATACTTTTCCACCCAAGGCGATAATTATATAAATTTAAAACTATAGCAAAGCCAAAGAAACATTTTAAGGCGCACTAATCTACATATTTTGTATTTTTTCAATATGTGCGGGTTTCAAGAACGCAATTACAAGCTTTTTTTCAGTTAAAAATTTTTAACAAATTGAAAGGTACAAATTTTTTTGCACCTAAAGAGTTTCGTCGTTCAGGGGAAAAATACATATTTTCGTCGATATTCATATATCTGCAAAAGTTTATACTTGTTCCAACAAAGGGACTCGTATACCATAAACCCCACAAAAGGCAACTAGATAATTTACAACTCTCACGAAATGTGCTTAAAGATCTTTTCTAAAGCGGATAGTTGGGTCGAGGGAAAAGCAATGGTCAATTCACCCTTACTTTGAATAATATTTCATTGATCAAAACTAATTCTAAGCAAAATCTTTATGTGCGTAAAAATTCTTATTTCCGGAAGGTTACTATACACGGGACAGTAGCTAAAGCAAGTATTGTCGTCCGAAAAAGATACTTTTTGATTGACAATGAGGAAAAATTTTAACAAGTTTTTTATCATATTCATCGAGAGATTTCTATCTGTGTTGGTTTTATAAAATGCCATTTACATCAAACCATCTGTACGCCCCTGGAGCGAGGGTGGTTCTTTAACGGCAACAAATCCATTGCGCATCCATCTAGCTCGCCTCGATTTGGTGCGGGAACAGTAACTTAAGGTGAATTTGCACGGGGACAGTAACTAAATCAAGTCACAAGCAATTTAGTGACTTGTTTAAGTTACTTGCTTTAGCTAATTCGGCATAAGATAAAGCCGGTTCTGTGGCGCCATTTCGTTTATTTATACTATCTACACAAAAACGGTGTCTCGGTTGGTTGGTTGGCATGACAATCATCATTTCCGTTCAATTAATTAATAAATAAATTAAGCATGCAAAGCTGTAGTGATTGGCATTTCAAACATATCAAAGTAGGTTTGGACAGTCATAAATATAATTTGCGTCATGTAATTTTAAAGTTTTTATTGAATATTCTATTAGACTGATTGATATTTTTGTTGTCGTCTTAAAATCCAGCAAAACACTAATTACTATTGTCAATATTTTATCGTTGAATAGTTAATTGTAATAATCTCTTCTAATTTCATCTTATAGTTATCATAGCTGTGTTTCTTCATTCGTGTTTTCTACATACACACATCCTTAGCTGAGAAAATTGCACCGAGCATAGTAGCCTTTCATTATCATAATTGATGCCTGTGTTAATACACAGGCATCAATTAATGACAACAAGTTGTCTACAAAACTGGCCTAAGGGCGAGTAGAGTCTGCATGAATATTTCTCAAGTGCGTTTTGATAGTTTTTATATTTTGCAAGTGTGCCCAGAAAGCTCTTTTAAAACGTCCAAAATCTGTACGAATAGTTTTGTTGTTGTAATTTAAAATTTTGGCCTGCTCGACACCACAGCCAAACAGCTACCAGGAAAAGCATAATTTTTCAAATACGTTGTAATTTTTCTTGCGTCTCCAGCTATAAGAAATTGCAAATAAGAAACAGTAAAATTACGTCAATCGATATAGGGCTTTTCTATTATTATTCGGAGAGCCAAATGATTATTATTTGGAGAGCCAAAGAGCTGAAATTTGTGGTTCTAAATCGTTTTGAAACCGGCTGATAAACTCGTGAACTAATTGAATGCTTAAGAGACGCTCTTTTCCGGAGCTTTTTATGTTTCAAAATAATGGCTCGTTCTCTCGCAAAATTTTGTGTGAAAAGATGAAACTGAAGGCTTTTCACAAAAAAACGGCTTTCAAGAGAGCTGGGTTGGAAGTTTTTCAGGAAAAATCCAGCCAACGAAGTACATATCCTGATCTTTAATAGAGAAACTTGGATTCGAACATTAAAAGAATAAAAATGCGCTAGACATTGTTTTATATTTCTCCCGACAGATGGGGCGTGTCGGATGTAAAGCAGATTACTATGATGTTTACGATAAGATTGTGTAATAGTTTTAACGAATCAAAATAAATAATTCTTGAGGCGGTATTGTAGAGAATAGATGAGATTTTTTCTACCATTTAGAATTGATCTCGCTGTGTTTCCCACTCTACCACATCCGACACGCCCCAACTGTGCGTAGAGGAATAAAACAAACTATAGAAAGTGTTAATAACTAAAAAAATGCAAGTAATTGTTTAATCCCTTTCTAACCCCAAATAAGATACAGAAAATCTGTTTCTATTATGTCAAAAGTTCGATTATTCAGATGTTTGGAGAGCTTTTTGAAAAAACTTAACCAGGCAATTTACTGAAGTTTCTAAAGACATCCTCGGTTTCTGGAGAAACAGTCAAATTCCCTAGAAATACAAAATAAATTGATTTGTGAAAGTGGGGCTTTTAACAATCGATAGCCGTTTGGGGGAGATTTTGAAAACAAAAAATTTCTACAAAAGTCATTATTAGGCTATTTTCAGCCGATCTAAGACTCAAGACGGCGCCCCACAAATAAAATAAACAAAATCTCATACAAGTACCTAATAGATTCCTAATAAAACCATTTCCGCACTTGAAGACAATAATAAAATACGGCCCATGCGACCTGGCTCCGCTATAATTACACTGACAAAGTGGCTTTTGGTACGGTTTCTAATTGCCGGTTTCGCCGAACAAATAAAACGACCGCAATCTGGTAGAATCACTGTTATGACCACATCGTTGTCCTGCTAATGACTCACAACAGTAGCAATGGAACGAGAGAAAAAAATTAAGATTTTATTTAGTATTCAATGCAATTATTCTGTCTGTTGCACGAATGACTCATGATTTCAGGTGAGTTGCGCGCCTGACCTCCCGTTGAAGTCTCTCAAATTTTACCGGAAATTCCAACAATTTTCGACCAATTTCTCCCATGATTATGGAAATAAAACACAAATTCGTCTAATTTATTTTTATTGAAATAATAATAATCATAAAAATAGTAAAATAAACAAAACAAACTAAAAATAATGAGATTACATGGCGAATAAAAAAAATCGAAAAAAATTAAACTTAATTGTGAGTATTTTACAAAAAAAAAGACCACTAAAACTAATTAATTTCTCAGAAAAAAAAACTAAAATACAAATTTGGAAATCATAAAAGCTGATATCACACACACAAGAACTCTATCACATAACTTTTATAGAGCTTCAACTTAACTCGTAAAAGTTACCAAAAAAATTAATCTTAAAATCTAAGAATTTTGTTCCAAATATTTGGAAAAAATCGATTATTTACAAACAAAAATTGACACTATTCGGCCTATGTTTGGATAAACGCTAAATTACAAAACTAAGTAAAGCTCGCGTATCACAGATTCGCTTGAATTGGGCGCAATTCAAGCTTTCAACTTACAAATCTTAAACTAAATCTAAACTTAAAATTATAATCGTAAAAGATGATAGAAGAGAGTGATATGAAGATATTAAAGCTTGAGCAATTAAGAGATGTGTTTCTCAATTTACAAAAAAAAAAACTAATAATATTTACAACGTAATTCTGGATTTATCACAAATTAATCACAGTTTCAGCGGCATAATAAACAATCAAATCTATTTACCCATTTCTCGAATCTCATTGGCTAAATTCTCGTTGATCTCGTTATCTATCGTCGACAACAGTGCGAGATTCGTCACATCCAACAGCGGCATCGTCTCGAACTTGGTCCAATAACAATTCAAATTGACCCGAGCGCTCGTGATGACCTTCCGCGACAATTTCGGCTTGAACACCTGTAAATCCCCCAAAAACAACGATTAAAATCGGTACAATTTGCGGCAGAAAATTGCGGACTTACCTCGCGATGTCGCCGTGATTTCGGGGTGGTTTTCAGTTTGGATTCAGCAACGTCTCGACACATGATGGTTGCAGCGAGTGTGCCGGCTCCAGTGCCGTTTCGGCCTTTTATAGCTTGTCGGGTGGTGGTGGTGAAAAATGGCGGTCTATTGTTGTGTCGGCCGAATATGGTCGGTTTGGGGAGCGCGCGCTGAACACGCGCACGGCGTGCGCAACATTCCCCATCCCGCTCGCGCCGATTACTAAAGTTTGTGTCTTTGTCTGGGGCGCGCAATTGTGTAGTGTTTTTTTTGCACGGTCTTAATATGGAAGATGTAATTTAGAATTGAGACAGTTGTAATTTTTTTTTGGTATTATTCAAACTACTGTATTGACGCGGATTCCATTAATCATTAGCGTAATGATCGGATTTATAACAAGCCGCTTTGTTGGTCGTATTGTGTGCTATTTTTGTTTGGCCTTCTAGATATGATACCATTTCTAATGATAGTAATTTGTTGGACATCCAACGGCTAAGCCTCGATAATTCTAATTTATTCCAATCCGCAGAGAGATGGTCACAAAGTTGTGTAATCAATTTGGCTTTATGACAGGAAATTTCAATATTTTTAATACAATTTACGACGAACACTCTCATTCATAATTTCCTTAATAGTATACATCTTCTATTACATGTGTAACAGTTACGCGAGCACGGATAATTACAGGACAGGTGCTAGTATCTAAAAATATAACGAACAAACAAAATCTTGAGGCGCGCATCGTTAATGTTGCGTACTATCGTATATTTAGCCCAACAGCTATACTGTTTTAATTTGCAAAAGTAATTACAAAGTTTATCACAAAAAAGGAAGATTGATATAATCAAAGATCCCCTATGGAATTATTGCAATTTATATTACGATTACTTGCGGCCAATAATTGCCAGCGAGTTGTGTTTGTGAAAAAACCACAATCGAGGTCGAAACTGTGAAAAGATATAGTTTAGACTTGTATCGATGCGTTTTTCTTATTGCTACCTTAAGGGTTGAATATTTTAAGATTTTTTTGTGTGGTTTCTCTTACAATTTTAATGAGCTATAACTTTGAATGCAAATTTATTGGAAAAAATAAAGAACAATCTGCTCAATCTCTGTATGGTTTTGTTTTTCTATATTTCTGGAAAATGAAGGCGAATCTTGGGAAAAACAATTCATGCGGACATCGAGCACGTTAATGACTATAATTGAGACAATTTTCGTTCATTTCGATGGATAAACAACGGAGAAAACCAAAAAACTTGATTCGATTCGAATGGGAATGAGAATTTGCGTGTTTTTCAGGAAAATAAAACGGTTTTTCCAATAATTTTCCATTTGGTGTTCTAGAGCATCGGCATGAGATTAGGGTGCAAAAGAATTTTTGCCTTAAAATATTCAATGCTCTGTAACAATGTCAAAATTCGGTACAGCACTGTTGAACTGCACTTAAAAATAGAGTTCTGCAGTTTTCGGTTTAGGCGTCGTTGAAGCGTTCGCAACTTTGTGCAAACATCGAGCAATTCTATGTTTTGGGAGGCAAGACGAAGGTAAGACTCAACTATGCAAGACCAAATCGTAGTCGAAGGCTGAAGTCGAAAAAGTATCCAATTTTCCTCTACTTTTTCGCTTTAGAATTATTGCAGCACCATTTGTTGGAGTAGGTACATTTATAAACTGCATAGGTAACAGAAAGTGCCTCAAATTGATCCTCAAGAGCCTTCAATTCTTCTTTTTTTCCATCTCTCATAACGAAATGAAATAATTTGTAAAATACTGGAAGACTGGCAACCGAGAACAAAACTCAACAACGCACGGCGAACCCAAAACCAATTTTAAGATGCAAGACGAAGATCCAGATCGTGTAGGGGATGACATGTTGGCTCAACAAAAGGGATTCCTGTGACTGGAAAGCTGGCAAAAGTGGCGGAAGACCAATCTGTCTTCTCCCAACGATAGGCAAGGCGTATGCCTAAATTTTGGCGACCGGATATTGAATTTGATTTCAGGGCTGAAGTGTACATACAGCGGCACATTGTGTGGCTCTTGATACCAAGAACGCCTTCGACTGAAGCAACTTATTGCTGCGAATCACTACCTCGGAAATCTGGGAAAGGCAATTTGCTCATTCCTTTAAGATTTCTATTTCGGGAGCGGAGCAGCACGAAGGATCGGAATGTCTAGTAATTTTTCGAAATGCAGAGATTTTGCTGGTTTTTAAGGGGGTAGAATCTATTGTGCGAAATAGAGTTTCATAGCTGAGCTTACAGTTTTGAAGAAATTGCAAGAAAAAATGATTCTGCTGAATAATAATAAGCAGAATCGGACTTCCACACCACAGCATGTAATTTTGCAAGACTCAATGCTTAAATGTGCAAAATTTCGCCGCTTCTTTGCACTTTAAAACTATTTGAAATCCAAGACTACAGACGTCCTGCTATCAATATCAAAACTGGGTGTGCATGAGCAAAACCAAAAACAAAACTACCTAGGTGGTGATCTTCCTTTGTTCATGAAGCTACTACTCTCATTTTAGAATTCGACTTACAAGTGTGTATTTTTATTATTTGATATCAGGAATAACGTAAAATTGGTTTGGTACTGATTGCTATCGTCCTTATATGCAAAACTACATAACCACCCGGATTTTGACGAATCTTTGAGGGTCCATTTCACCCCTTAAAACGCAATAAGGGCCGCTAAAAAAAATATGCATCGCTTATTTTTCGATGGACAACAAGATATCAAAAGCTCAAAAAAATCGGAGTTTTACACTTCGAATATTTACCTTGTTAGTCACTATTTGGGAAATTAGGAATGCAACTGAAGACACCAAAAGAACTCCAACAATCACAAACTTTACACCGAAATATGTACGCAAACATGTAGGGACTTTTGGCGCCTTCAGTGGCATACCTGACTTAACATTTCTCAAATAATTAGTGTACAAAGTATAAGCTTTACTTGCATTAGCACAGTTTTGCATTTACTAAATGACGTCCAAAGTATTTCGCAAAATTTGCATGGATTAAATACTTAACATTTCTCAAATAATTCGTGTACAAAGTATCAATTTGACTTGCATTAGCACTGTTTTGCACACATTAAATGACATCCAAAGTATTTGCAAAAACTTATTTTGCAAATTGCTCGTGCAACAACACAAACAGTGAAACTATTCCAAATTTTGTATTGCGCGTTCCGTACACACGTCTTACACACGACCGTTACTATTCCCCATCATTGTCAACCCCATATGTCCCCGTATTTTTCTGTTGTACTACCTACCTCAAACTCGTCAAACCCGACCCGAGCATACAAAAAAAAAATAATTGTTGTTCTGCCGGTTATAATGACGTGCGTTACGCGCGCGTCCAGCATCCTCCACCCATATGGGTGCGTGTGTTGCCGTCCGCTCATTGTAGATGATGACGCGAACGATGATGATGATGATGATGATGATGGCTATGGGGCGGCAGGTGCTTCTTCTATACTACTTCTTCTCCTTTCTAGGGCCTGGGAAACTCGGTACAGTGCCCGTTCCCACACACCCAAACAACACCTGGCATACAAGATACAAGAAAAAGACCCACTATACTCCGGTTAAACGTTATTTGGTATCGGTCACGGTAAGTGGAACAAAGATGGACGATATATTCAACAACAAAAAAAAGACAGTATAAACTGCATTATCCATACCTAAAAGTGTATATTATAGATATTTATGGAAATACAGGGGACGCAGGGATGGAATTACACGTGGATGGTAGTTGTGAGGGTGCTGATAACGGTCCACTCTACTCGACTAGTGAAAGTGGATATCAAATTAGACTAGGGGTGGTTTTGTGACGCACCTGTGATTTGACAGACCGAAAAAAAAACACTCTCCCCCAATACCACACAAAAACAGGTTAATTTCTTTTATTCTTATGTGGGAACGATCAGATTCGAAGAGAAGCCATCCACAACCTACACGCTCTTTTTTTTGGCAATATCAAAAAAGTCGTTATATTAACAATTCAGATGTCGTTTGACCGACTTAGAAGAAAAGGGAAAGAAATCCCACAACCACCCTCTTTAAATATATCATAGCCCCTATGTCTTTATATCTACACAATTTTTTTTGTCGCTGCTTTGATTCCCCTCTTTTTTTTATAATTTGATTTTTAAAGGCCAATACAAGAGAACCACTACCGTGAGAATTCGAGACAGGTGTTTCTTAATCGTTTATCTAAAACTCACCATTAAGCTACCGTGTTACGGCCTACAAATAATTTTTTCCCTTCTTCGTTGCTCATTAAAATTAAAAAGTTAAATATTTATTATATAATATCTGTTTGATTATTAATGGCTTTCGTAAATCTATCAAACCAGTTCGAGCAACAACTCAAAAAAAAAATTAGCAACAATGTGTAAATTAATGGGGAAAGACATGTGCAAAACGAGATGTTTGAAATATGAATGTTAATAAACAATCGAACAAATGCGTATTTGTTTAGTTGACTTGGTGCTGCGAAAAAAATAGTGTCACTGCAGCAGATCCAAGCAACTCCTAAAAACAGCGCCCAAATCTGCATCTGTACAAAGAACTTCACTTGAGGTTTCGTCTACAAAAGGTCTTTTCTAGAGCTCTTGAGCCAAAAACTCTTAGGCATTTAGACCTGGATCATAGGCCAAGGAGTTCTTCTTTACATAGCGTAGGAGAATTTCTGCTAATGCAAAATCTGTTTTTGGCTTTTCTTTAATATAAGTAAGGCTGCTAGTAGTTTAACAATAATTGCAAAATACGGTAGAAAAATGGGTCTTATACAAGCCTAGAATCGGTACGAATAGTTGGTTGTAGTAAGCTAAAGTTTTGACCTGCTCGAAGCCACAGCCAAGCAGCACTAATTGCAAAAAAAACGATAAGATAGTCTCGATGTAAGTAGAGTTTTTCTATTATTGTTTTGGCAAAGGGACTAAAGACCCAGAAAAACCCAGACTTTTTATTGTGCAAGCTCGGGAACTGCATTACTTCTTAGTGCAAATCGATGGCACTTTTTCTAAATTAAATTGAATACGTTGTGGAGTTAATCGCAGGATGTACATCTTGTTCGGACTTTTTTGAAGTGCTCTTAAGAAGAGTCAAAACCGAAAGCTTCCTCGTTAACGAGAAAATCGAACAAATCCAAAGCAAAACTATAACGTTCTCGAATCAATCATGGGTCAATGCGGCTTTGATGACAGCTAGAATGGTCTGAAGAAAACCAAACTATTCTTGATAGCGAAACTTGCGTTTAGGCACAACAGGAAAAATAATGCTGTAGAATGGGCTAAAAACTGGAAAAAAGCATACAATCCCTTCTCTCACCCTAAAATGATATACAGAAAAACCGTTTTTGGAAGAAATTTTAGACAATTTCCGGGCGATTTGTTGATAGTTTTGGTTTAAATTGAGAGCAACAGTTCGAGAGGAAAAAGTCCCGATTTGCTCGACTCATTCGTGGCGTTTTGTGATTTGCAAAAGTGCAACTTTTGTCTGCAAAAAAAACTCAATCTTCGAACCTGAATCAATTTGCATCGATCAAATTACCTTGTAGCTATTAATTAAAGATAGTTTCGACTGGCCGAAATTGGATATCCGTTTTTTTACTGCGTCTCTCTTGCTTGTTGCATAATTAAAAATCGCCACATTCCCAAATTAAATTTGATCGGGGCCAAAAAAAGCGTCGTTTTTACGACTTGACTAAAAGATTAAATTAAACCTCATACTCAACTCTATATAATAAAAATATAAAAAAATATATATAAAAATTAATATATTCAGATTGGAGAGAATTAATTAACAAATTATAAGCAAGTGAATTAATCAATGTAGTCGCTCATTAATATTTATATACACTGTACACAAAGACGACAACTGTTTTTTTTTTATTTATTTTTTATAACATGTTCGCCTTGTATTCTCTTTATATTTATATTTATATATATATATTATATATATATATGTATATATGTTATCATTATCATCAATATTATTATTATTATCGTTTATTATTTGTTTGCAAGCCAGGCGCCAACGTAATTCCAGTTTTAAAAATCAGATAGAAGTCAAGAAGACATCAATTGGATATTCAACACAACGTAAACGTGGGAAAATCGAGCAGGTGTTTTTCAATCTTCTTACTTCTTCGTCTTCGTTTTTTTTCTTTTTTCATCTTCTTCTTCTTTTTCTTATTAATCAACAAACTTCTACTTTACTGTTTATACTGTCGTCTTGCCGGATTAATTCTGCTTTTTTTGTGTGTGTTCGATAATTTTCGGAGTCTGCATGTTTCATGATCATAATAGGGAAAAAGTCAATGTACAATAAAGTCATTCTAATTTTCCAAAATTATCTTTTTTATACTTTTTGCATACAAATATTATGGCGTTGTGCTGCGTCCTAGATGTAAGAGTACTTGGCAAATAAGCTAGAGAATTAACTGATTTGCAGGGCAGAAGAAAATATATCAGTTTGATTGTAAAGGGCTCCACGAGAACTTCGTAATTCTTGTCACAAAGGCAACAAGTTAGAAAAAGGTAGCTTCAAAACGCAAGAAAATTCAAGCATTGCAAGACAGCAAACGAGAGAAGCATGGAGAAATTGTTTACAAAAAAAAACAAGACAAGGATTGTGTTGAAGAAATTGTGGCATTTTGCACATCAAAATTTGCTGCAACAAGTGCCACGACAACTTCTTAAACTCTGTCATGAAGGCCACGATATAAGAGCAGAGAACAAGTGGCAAAGAATTTAGAGAAAAACAAAAAAGTGCAGAGCAGGCCAAAGAAACAGCAAAGATAAGCTCACACCCAATCTATTGCAAATTAATCTCCGTACAGGCTCAATTAAGTTTGCAAAAAGGATTCTAAGAGTGATTCTAAGAGGTTTAAGGCTAAGTGAGCTTTCAACAGGAACACTCAAGATGAGTACTTGTAAAATACTCTTTGTCGTGCAAAACCCGATAATAAATAAAACAACAAAGTCTACAAATCAGAGAAGAAAACTGCGAAGAATCATATTTTTTGCAAGATTGCATTCTCTGTGGCTGTCCTCTATTCTCTCTATCTCTCCTTCATTTCTACTGTCTCTGCTTCATTCTCTCTATATTTACCGCACTCTATCTGTCGCTCCTTCACTGCCTGTGTGCCTCTGAAGTGAGCAAACCATGAGAGGAAGTCGAAATGAACGATTTAACAGAGAAACGTGCCTAAATCACAATCTGCTTCTGCAATCTGAGAAGCTGCCATTCAGAAAAAGTGACAAAATCATCTTTTTAGGAATATTTTGACGATGGCAAATGGTAAAAGTTTGAAAAATGAGGTCAAGACCAGATCTGAATTTAGGCAACTTTCAACATAAAATAGACGTTGAAATGCTTCTCATGCAAAACATGAATCACGATCAAATTATTAAACAAAAAACTCGAAGAGAGTGAGTGTAAAATAGCATGCCACTAACGAGACGTAAACTGTTTATTTTTTTTGTTCAAAACATTTCGTTTGCTAGTTAGTCTGCAAATAATTGTTTGCAGTTGTTGAAACCACATAGCTATTTGTTCTTATTTTACAATTCCGATACATATCGCCAGACTATATGCAGTAAAAACGTTAAATATCTCACTTAACTTGTGTTAACAAAAACGTCCACAATAACCTTGTGTTTTTCAGTGTATTCAGTGCCTTCTTTCTTCAACAACACAACAACAATACAAAAATCACCTGGAGGATCTGTTGAAGGTTCCCCAACAATAGAGATTTTCCCAATAAATCACGAATAAGTCAATTATGCCAAGGTAAACGAGCAAATTTGGTTGTTAACATTCAAATAAAAAAAAAGCAAGAAAATCGTCTCGTATTGTAGTGATATCAACAGGACGTTGTGCAAGAAACCCTCCACCACTTACCCGGTGAAATTTTCGATTTCTGCACGCATTCGATCACATTTAACAATCATAATTAACAACGTTTTTCGTTTCACATTAACAAGATTCGGTTTATTACAGTTTTTTTGTTGCTTTCCACTGAGATTGTAGAATGGTAATCAACGGAACCGAATCGTGACTAACTCCACCTTAACAAAAAAAAAGCTACACAAACACACACACTGGTTTGTTGTTGATTACAGTTAGTTGCAATTGATCATTAAATTGTAGACGACGAGTTTGATTGAGTTGAACCAGTTGCCAATCAATTAGAATCGCACATAGTATTGAGAAAGAGATGATGATTGGTGGCCGGAAGGCAAAAACGCAATCACCAGTTAACTAGTTGAAGTACTAACGATAACTGATGGTTAAGGGAAAATCGTATGATTGGGTGACAAATTCGAATTTTCGAAGGGTGGAAATTGGCCAATCACAAAACCGGAACTAGGAAGTGAATCTTGACAATCACTATCGTTGTGTACGTGGTAAAGAGGGGAGATAATAGGAGGGTTAGTGGCGCAATAGGGAAGATAATCCGAGGGGAAATTATAGCTTTATCATATCAAAATTGCCCTGTCTTCATAGGGGTTGCTGTATAATTGTTGAGAGTAGTTTAATTTGCTAAAAAATCAAAATCATTTTCCTTAAGCTACTGTGTCACGTTAAGATTCGGGAAGTGCCAGGATCTAGCTACGAACACAGTACTTTTAGACTTTTGGACTGTTGTCAGGTTAAGTTTCGAGGCCAGAAACTATTTCAAAGCGCCCTCTATTTTTTGTAAATTGAAGAAACTACTCGATTGTGAGCTCTTCTTTCGAGCAGCAGCCTGAAGTTTAAGCTGTTGGGAGTTGTTTTTTTGCACAATAACTGCTCGACATTTTCTGCAAAAGTAGAGAAAGCTTAGTTTAGGGAAATTTCTTATTTGATTCGCACACGTGTTCAAATTTAAAGGAGAAAATTGGGGGTGAATTTCACCTTTTACAGTTTGTTAAGATTTCTTCAAAAAGACAACTGCAATCAATCTTTAGATCCAGTGTCGTAAGTAACAGTATGCGCGCTCAGGACAAGATTTGAACTTTGCACCCTCCAAAAGTTACTTAGCAGGAAGAGCAACAAAAAGATTCTTTTAAGCGCTTTCGTAATCAGGTGCCAGTTGGCCTAAGCTCGTGTTTTAATTTTTGATAATTTCTTAATGTTTCCTTTTCTCAACGGCTCGTCTATTCAAGGAGCAACCTCTGTGGCCAACCCCAAGTTACAACCCTGCTTAAACTGTACAGGATGGCCCTTTTTCGATGGTTTTGCAGAAGAGCTCGTACAGAATAATGGATAGTACATTCCTGTCCTACTTTTTCCTGACTAGTCAAATGTTGCAATTAGATTTTTGCTATGTTCTTTTGTTTTCGAGTTATTTCCGGTTTTTCACTTTTTCGCGATTTCAAAAATGCCTCATATCTCGTAGGCTATCGAAAAAGTTCATTTTCTTTTCATTGTTTTCAATGTAGTTTTTAAAGCTGATTCTATTTAGCTAATTGGATTTTCTCTAGCTTTGACCGTTTTTGAAATATAACACAAACCTGTGTTTTTTTAAATGAATCGATTGCTCATTAAATTGCTTTTTTTTCTGATTTCAAATATATATGGTTTGCTATAGTTCTTTTCAAAAATGTGAAAGTTATTTGAAAAATTACGATTTCGAAGGGAAAAATTCCTAAAATCATATTCGAAAAGACTTTAGAGTGCTATGAAACAATTGTTTTTTAGATCGTCAACGAACTATTATTTTGGTTGCTATTTAGTTATTCTTTTGTTTTCTTATTTTGCAATAGGTAAAATTTGTTTCATGGCACTCTAAAGTCCTTTCGAGTATAATTTTTGTAATCACTACTTGCGAAATCGAAATTTTCAAAATAACTCCCGCATTTTTGATAATAACTATATCAAACTATATATATTTGGAATCAGAAAAAAATAAGCAATTTAATGAGCAATAAATTAAATATAGGTTCCATTTAAAAAAACTTAAGTTTGTGTTGTAACTCAAAAACGGTGAAAGCTAGAGAAAATCTAATTAGCTAAATGGAATCAGCTTTTAAAAACTCACACTAGAAACTATGGAAAAAGCGTCAACTTTTTTGAAAACCTATGAGATATAAGGCATCTTCGAAAACTCGAAAAAATGGAAAACCGGAAACAGATTAAAAAAACATCGGAATGGGGTGGGTCGTTAAACAAAGTACCCAGTCCCAGGATTGTAGGCGGTGATATGGACACAAACAAAAAGATCAGTAAAATTATCACTAAATTCACAGGTGCCAACATAAATCTAGCAACCCTTTGGTCGATGAATTTAGTATAGAAATATTCTCAAAAAACTGATTTACATGCTCAACTTCAACTTGAATTTTTTCCCTAAAATTGCATGTCATTTCAGAAGAGCCAATTCTACTTCTGTAGAAAAAATGATGAAAATCACAAGTTTTCATCTAGCATAATCTACTGAAACTATAACTAAACACAGGACAAGATTTTGGCCGATCATACGCCCTTAGCTTCACATTTCCATAACTTCCAAACTACGAAGCTTTGAAGCCCAAAATCTCCCCTAAGCCCTTAGTGTTTCGTTTTTTAGAAAATAAAAAGTGTTGATGGACTTATTTGGTAGTTTTCCGCTCCGTTTCCTTCTGGCGCTCGAACCCCTCATTTCCCTACAAACAAACAAAAAAACAAAAACACACACACATGCACAATAGATTAATTATCTGATATATGGCAATGTTGACGCTGTAATTATTTCAATCCATCCGATAATAATTTAGATTAAGCCAAATTTATGGACGTTTAATTAAAGAAAAAAACAATCACTTTGCATCCAAATCTTATCTTAATGGGCACGCAATACTTTAATTTCATTAAAATGAACTCGATAAACATTAAATTTATATGGTACCTCTCTAATACGACCAGTAATTGGGCGATTGTTTTCAGATGGCGCCACATCTCGGAACTGATTCCCGCCATTTCTCAGAATTTTCCGCTAATAGCAAAACAAAAACAATAAAAATCAACGGTATCGTTGATTATTATTGATAATAATCACGATTTGATATGATAATAACAGACACGAGACAGTTGTAAAATTATCCATCAAGAGTGCTATGTAATCTGACGAGTCTGTCCTGCCACACGCATCGCATCCTTTTCTAATCATCTAAATAAAAATAGAATCAATAGAATTAAATGGTGGTTGGAGAGAGATAGCTTAATAATGGTTGTTGTTGTCTGTGCATGTGTGTGTGAGTGGTGTCAAAGAATATGACGTGCACGAGGTCAGCGTTATGCTGGCATGGTGCGCGCTCGTTTTGGGAAGCTAACAGAGAAGCCGTTCCCACGCTTCTGTGACGGCATGCCGTATTGTGTGTGTCGCTATTACATTATTATCAAACAAACAGAGACAGAACGATCAAGAGCGAGAGAGAGAAATTCAAGTGGAAAAACAACTTTGTAAAAGGATATAAATGATGGTGCATGTGTAAGATAGAGATAGAGCGAGGGAATTTAGTAGACTCATGCTACCGCGTGCGACTCGCACCTGCCGCACACCAACACGTGCTAACATTGCTAAGAAGAAGGCGTGGCCTATTCGAAACACAGGACCGTATTACACCCAAATTAAACCGGGGGGGAAAAAAACAATTTTTGTATGTAGATACAAAATAGAGACAAAATAAGCGTTATCTTGTTAGAATCGAAAATTGGGAAATAATCGATAATCCTGATCTGTCTACTATCATCTCTATCTAATCACAAATACACGACTTAAAGCCATCTTTTTCTATCGCCGCCGACTAGATAGGAAAACAATCAGTGGGAGACAGATTCTCATTCATAAAACACAACAATTCGAATTGTTGAACGTATAGAAAAACAATTGAATAATAAAACAAATGATCGATAGATGTATTGTTTGGCAGTCAGTGAATCAATTAAAAACAAACGACGACTCATTGAATTGTTTAAAGTGACAATGGTTTTCCCGTTGATTATCACACGGCGACGTGATAACATGCACCATGAACAACGTCCTTTGAAGGACTCGTTCGATCAAGATATCCACGACACAACAAAAATGTTATGTCACACAGTTAACTTTGATTTCTAATAATTATAAATGCGAGAAATCAAAAAGAGATAGAGAGTCGATTCAACAAAAAAAAAAAAACACCCACAAATCTTTACGGATTTTAATCAATTCTATCTCTTTTTTTATTCATTTCAGATAGAACGAGATAGATGGCCGAGAAACATAGCACCTGTCTTGTATTCCCACGGTTTACACCGGAAGTCCAATTAACTGTAGCCACCTCCTTATGGGTTTTTATGCGATATGTTGTCGGGGCACACACACATACACACACACACACGAATTACATTATTGATGATTAATATTCGGATTTTCATGAAAAATTCTATTTTTTTGTTTTGTGTATAATTGTTGGCGCACTCGTACCGATCCGGTAATGAGAGAGACAGAGACGTAACGGTACTTAATACGGACGTCGCAATCTATTTATAAATTTCTCGATTAGATATAGCATATAGTAGGCGTGGGGCTCGTGGTGCTATTAAAGCGTGAGAATCAAGTTGTGTTCAATTATTGTTGATTACCGCTTCCGTTCCAAACCGTTCTGATTGACTATTATCCGTGTCTATCTCTGTCTAATTACTATCTTTGTCGATTATTAGTATTTATCTATGTTCGTTTTTGTTATTGTTTTTTTTGTAATAAATAATCGTTAATTAGCCGATTCTTAATGTTGAAGAAGAGAAATGGTCTTATAAAACGGATAACAGTCGTGAGAACTGATGTGATAGTTTGATTTCACGGTTTCTCTCGCAATTGGCCAATGTTTGTTAATTTTTTTTTTAGTTTTTCTTCTCCTAGATAAAAGTCCATTAATGCTTTTTTTGGTATTTTGTGTTGATTGCAAATTGTCGTTTTTTGCTGTTGTTGTTATTGCAAAATGATGAGAAACTTCTAGTTTTAACAGTTCTCTTTTAGAGATTGTTGCTTTTTTTCAACATAGACTACGTTTAAATTTCTCCTCCTTCCTTACTGGTTTTTAATCGTTCCGTGACTTGTTTCTTCCTTTATTATATATTTCTTTAAAAAGATTGTTGTTTTTTTGTTTGAAATTCTTGTTTGGTTTTAAATAAGGAGAGACGTCCACGCGATCTTCTAGCTATCAATACAACTATTATTATCTACTACCGTGAGAAAAGCTGGAAAAAGTTACCTACAGCAGCGATTTTAATCAGTTGGAGAAGAAGGCGAACACGCGGTCGCTTCCTTTATTGCATATGCTGTACATTAATGATGATTTGTTCGATTTTATTATAATCGTCATTAAGGGTGCTGCACACCAACGCGAACACTTCGCAGCGGCTGTGGCGACGAAATTCGCAGACAATGTAAGTCGCTTTTAACGCATGAGAAAAAACTTCATCGGTGGTAATCGTGACTTACAATCTGAATTACAACAGGATTACCATTTTCGACTAAGTTCGTCACAAATTTCATCTTTTTTTCAATAATTTTTGTAATCTAAATGATGTAAGTCATATACAGTAGAATTATTTCAGATAATTTCTGTTATTTTTTCAGTTTTGTACATTTTTGGGCTGTGCGGCGACGATGAAAACGCTGTTGATTTGTGGCCGCTGCGAATTCGCGAATTTGTCGCGTTGGTGTGTAGCATCCTTTATTAAATTGATTATATGCGTTACGAGAGTAATTAGCTGGGGGAGCATTACAAATCGTACTGAAATTTAGCAATACTTATTGATGCCAACAAAACTGAAAGGGGCTATAGTGCTGCGAATTTCTAAGATTTTTTAAGAATATCGATGAGAAGTTTCCTGAAGTGTCTGAAAAAATTTGAAAATTTTACAATACCGTTTAAAAGCTATAACATTTTTTAGATATTGCAAATTTACACGTACTTAAGTGGAAAATGCTCCATCCGGCCAAATTACGTTAAAAAATAGTAATGAAGATGTAATTAGAAAAATTTGTGAAGTTGTAAAATAATAAATTAAATATTCAAGAAGCATAAAAGCAATTAATATTAACTGGTTTCAATATTATTTATTGAGAAAAATAACAAATATGAGTGACATGTATGATATTATTGAATGGGTAGTGTGATTCACCAAAGAAACGTGGCAACCTCGCAACATATGTTACCGCGTAAATTCAAACGTAAATATAAAACAGTACAAGTTGAATAGAGACAGGTACACGCATACTATTCCATTCTAACATTAGAGAATATGACAACTGCTAAAATTTTGCGGTGTTGTCACGCTATACCGAATAAAAATTAAATTCATTTTAATTAATTATTTTAAATTAAATAAAATTTATAACTTTTGGGAGTATAATAAGATTCTTTGTGCCGATGATTTCTGGTATAAAAATTAATATATTCAATTTTTTCAAGGTTTAATTCGAGGTACACTCACAGACAAAAGTTTTTCTATGATCCTAACAATAATTGGAAATTTCATTTAAAATTGAATTAAATTTAGACTATTTTTGATTGTATTAGATATGCGATATAAAAAACAAACATGTGAAAAATAGTTTTCATTTAAATACTTTATTTTAAAAGATATTGAAAGACAGTGATTTTGTGAACATTTTTCGTACTTTTATTTCCGATTGTACCGACCAATCATCCTTAAGTCGTTACACAAGAAAATCTATGCAGCTTTTGGCCGACTATAAATATTTTGCGTTTTACTCAAATTTATAAAATCACTTTTTTTTAATAAACTCTCAAATGGCGTCTATTGCTAGTTTTGCACCCCATTCTGCCCCATTATTTCTCGGCCTAAATACTAGACCAGAAAAAATTCACTTTTATTGGTTAATTTGGCTAAAAAATGATCTTGAAGGCTTCCTTTCTTTCGGTTTTTCCAACCATTGAAAACTATTGCACTGTTTTGGAGATATTTAAAGACACTTTAACCGCTGTTTCCGTGGCGGTTTCCACCTCGCCAAAAACAGGGGAGGATTTGTTTTCCAACTAGTGAAGCTTTAGTCTCCGAAAACAGCCCTTTCTACTCCAGTGCTTCTTAAACATACCAAAAACATCTATTTTTTCAAAAAAACAATTGCAAAAAATGGGAGTTTCAACGTCGCATGGCTTGCTTATGAGTGTGCAAGAAACAAGCTCTCAAAAGCTTAACTTTCAGATGTCTGCTCCAAAGAGTGCTCATAATCGATTTATAAGAAGAAGCAAAATAAAACACAATGATATGAGTAGTTTCAGGCCCCAATAAGTCTGGATCCGCTCCTGTTTAAAAGTACTAAAAACTTACAAATTAACGTGTAGTTTACGAGTTGGCGGACGCATCCTGAGACTTACGAAAACGCAGCCCGAGATTACAACTTATTTGTCTTGGCTCTACATAATTTTTCTAGCCATATACGACTCTACGAGTTTTTTTTTCTTCTAGAACGTGCCATTGATCAATTCTAGAATTATTTATTCATCTTCTACGATTCATTTTCTGAGTGCCTTTCAAAAGATTTTGCATTGTCTTCAGTAAAAGATCCGCTAGAAATAGCCTCCAATAAGCACTGAAGAAGACTTGCAACATTTAGCTTTGTTCATGAATTACGAAAATACGTGCAGAGATTGTCAAAAGCGTTTCTGTCTTTGCCTGAAAGTACGCAATTTTTTCGTAGTTGAAACGGGATTTTCTAGGAAAAAGCGCGCAATTATCATTACCTATTACACTGGCATTTTATAGCGTAATAAAAGCGCTTGCGTTCTAACGAAATTACTTTAAACTACATCTATCATGCTGCCCTTTTATTATCCACATATAATCATATAATAATATAATAGAAATTCTCGTAAAAAGAGTGTTTTTGCACATAAAATACCATCCTAAACAATAAAAATTATTATAAGAAGAAGTGATTGTGAAAGTAGAAATGCAATAGAATCGAGTAATTGTAACTATTCTAAAGCTGAGAATCGAGTCGGTATTCGAGCACAGTACTCGAACGCGTCCAAAGTCTCATTGAATGAAACTGGAAAATGCCGAATAAAAAGACTACAAAAATCGAGTACGATCGGCAAAATTAGAGCCGTACCTCGATATTTTTCATGTAGAAAAAGTACCGCTCACAAAAAATAATCGAGTACCGGATTTTTATCGAGTACATCGACTGTTATTGTCTTGATTTTTCGAATTCTTTGGGACAAATCAACAACAAAAAAATCAAAGACGTGTGCCCTTTAAAATTAATGCGACTTTCGATTTCGACCCCTCATCTAATGTCCATCCCTAATCCCCCATATAAATGCCTATATATATATCCATTCCACTCCAACACAATACGAACAATATAAAGCGCTCTTTATTTAGCCAGGTGGTATGTATACGAGCATATAAAGGCATCTGTGTATCGTTCGTGGGAACGTTCACGGGTTAAACGTCCCACGAATAAGGATTAATACGTAAGACTTTTATTTATATACATATAGATATACATATGTATGCGTGTACGTATATATGTTAATAGAACCCTCTTGTCGATCAAGAATGCCGTGAGTGTGTGTGTGTGTTGTTGTTTCCTTAAAGTTGATCGCGCGATATTGACGCGGGCCGGACGGACGACGGGCGCGTTTCCTTCGTCTATTATTGAAAAACCCTAGGGGATGTGAAATTGTTAATCGCACCACCCTAAACAAAGCCACCGTTCTCCTGACCACTCAAAGAAGTGGGGTATTTCGTATAGAATCCGATGCAAAAGTGTGTAGAATCCCCACTTCTTCCATACCCCGGAAGAATCCCATATAAAACTAAAATGCTGGTAATGTCGACTTCATTTCAACAATAACATCGATCAAGTGAACATTAAAAAAAAGTGATTAAAAATGTCACCGACACCGTACATCGTCCAAACTAGTGATTATGCATCAGAAGAACCGATCTCGAGAACCTATCAATATCGGAAAGTAATGAAACCGATGTTGGAGCGTAAACGTCGCGCTCGCATCAATCGTTGTTTAGACGAATTGAAAGAATTGATGGTGACGGCGTTGCATAATGATGGCGAAAATGTGTCGAAATTGGAAAAGGCCGATATTCTGGAATTGACCGTCAAACATTTGCACAATTTGAAACGCCAACACCAATTGATTTTGCCAACAACACAACAAGTGTCGGATCGGTTCCGTGATGGGTTCACGCAGTGCGCCCAAGAAGTGTCGTGCTTTCTGACAACACCCTCCGATTACGTTGACCCATCGGCTGGTAAGAAATTGTTGCAGTATCTGGGTGGGTGTGTACGTGAATTTGGCTATTATCAAAATTATCAACAACAACAACAGCAACAAGGCGGTGAGAATGAGACGATTAAAGTGGCGGCTGGTACGGCGATGTGGAGGCCTTGGTGATGGGTTTTTGTTTATGGACACGTGTGTCTGTGTTGCAATAATTCGATAACTCACAGTATAAGTGATAAGGATTTGGTTGATTTAGCTTTAATACTGTGATAATAGGTGTAGTTGTAGACGAGAGATATAGACAATTGTTTGTTGCGTACCTGATTGATCTTTTTTAATGTTTCTTCTTTTGTATGAATTAATTATAATAAATAATAAAAATTTATTTTGCTATTTCAACGCCTTTCCTAAACGCTTAGAATCGTCGAAAAATTTGTTGGAAATAGATAACGCTTGAATCAATATTGATTCAAAGATGACAAGTGATCGCCGGAATCGTCTAATCTATCTTCGACGATCCGTCTATTTTCTATCGAAAAATTTAAAAATAAAACCGATTATTTATCAGTTTCAATGGTAGAGACCTTCATTTGAACAATGCTGGAATTACGAGTAAATGTCGTGCAAACATTTGAGCGCCAAGTCGACGATTATGTGGGGCAGCAAGCGTGGGAATTGGTGACGAAACGGGTGGAGTTTCGAATACAGTACTCGGACCTACTGTTTTTTATTGTCTTAAAAAACCGATTATGCGGATGAGTAAATTTTCGATTTTCAGTACAGGGCTGTCCCCAAAAAGTTGGGACTACTCGTGGAATAAAAACAGGAAGTGTTGCGAGACGCAATGATGATTTTTTAGTGCTTAAACCGAGAAAAATCTCGGTTTTTCCCCCAAATAACTTATTTTCTTTAAAAACATTTTCCAGACACCCTGCATGTCTGAAATCTTACAAATAAAAATTATTGCGGACCACCGATTGAGAAACACTGGATTTATGCAATTATGTGCCTAGTTTGTGACCTGACCTACCTTTACGGAAATTGATTATCATATTAATTAAGTAGGGCATCAAGCGACTGTTGTTTCTTAAAAATAATTCGATATACTCAATATTAATGTGTATATTGTCGAAAAAATGAATTACGCTTCATGCCCTACATAACTATTCAATTATTTACAAGAGAAACGAAGAAAATCGCTTCCTTTCATTTATATGTGGATTTATAGCATGTTATTCAATAGAAAACTATTGAAATCTAAACAGGTAATTGTACAGTATTTCCTGAATATGTGTGAGAATATTATTACGTAGGGCATCAAGCAAAAGTTCATTGTAAAAATGAAATATTAAAATATGCCATCTTTTATCATTTGTATAAATTTTATTTAACATTGAAATAAATTATAAAAAAATAGTGCTAAAATCAATCAACATCAAGTCCGTGATTAATACTATATGGATCTGTCTAACAACAAAATATTGAAGAAAATTAATACTGAAGAAACTGGAAATAATTTTGTTATAATTTTTGCCTTCTTGCTCAATTAAATAATATTACACCTAACTCTAACAAAAGCTTGCAATGTTTAAATATGTCGCTTGATGCCCTACATTATTAGCATCACAATCAAAAATATTCGAAATTATCGCTTCAACCGACGGTATTATACAAGTATACCATTCCAGATCGTGTCCGTGACTAGTTTAGCTTTAGAAATCTCATGAATATTTCGAAATTCTTCTATAATAATCATGTTAATTATGAAGGGCATCAGGCATTGTTAATTAAAAAAAATATATATTATTCTGTAGGGCGTAAAGTGAGAGTTTATTGAAAAAAAATTAAAATAGTTTAGAAGTGCCAATGATCACAATATTTACTATGTAGGGCATTAAGCAATAATAGACTTTTTGTATTCCATATTTGAATCAAACGGCCCAAATCGTCTAATCTTCCAGTTAGTTTTTGAGAAAATTCTATTATTATGTAGGGCGTCAAGTGATAGTTTATTGAAGAAACTAAAATTATTTAGAAATGGTAATGGTAATTTTTGCACTCCATATTTAAATGAGATGGAATGAATCGTCTAATCTTGCAGTTATCTTTTGAGAAAAAATTATTATTATGTAGGGCGTCAAGCGATAATTTATGGAGAAGGAAATAAATTATCTATTTAGAAATGTTAATGCGGAAAAGTGTGCAATAGACTTTTTGTATTCCAAATTTAAATCAGTCGGAATGAATCATCTCATATTGCAGTTATTTTTTGAGAAAAAAATTATTATTATGTAGGGCGTCAAGTGATGGTTTATTGGAAAAAATAAAATTATTTAGAAATGGCAATAAGAAAAAGTGTGCAACCTACTTGATTACAATACTTACTATGTAGGGCATAAAGCGCCAATAGACTTTTTGTATGCCATATTTAAAACAAATGGCCTGAATCGTCTAAATCTTATCCCTCGGTGCCCTACAAAGTTTTCATTACAACCCATTTATTCTAAAACTTCTAATAATAGACTGCTACTTTTATCTTGGAATGATATATATTACCGGTGTCGTTCCTTGTTTGTTATCACTCCAGTGCACAAACACTGTTTATGATTCAATTATTAAGTTCTTATCATTTTTGAATCATTTATCAAGTATGACTTGATAAGTACATACTCACACACACTCACAAACAGAAAAATGCTTAAATTTACATTAATATTAACGTGTTTTTGGTTGGTCGAGTGCCGTTTTATGCATCCATATTATGGCAAAAGTCATTTGCGTCATTCAAGAAAATATTATTACAGTCTAAACAAACCGCCACCTGATTTTGACCCGATTTACAATTACGCCAAAGGTAAATTGTTTGAATTTTTTATACTTTATCATTATTATTGATTTGTTTTGATTTAATTTGGTCGATGGAATGGCAAACAGACGATCAACGAGCACAGTTTCAATGTCCTGAAGATGAACGGCAATGTTCGTGTCCGTTTCAGTACAGAGACACAGCCAAATATGAATGCTATCACGATACTGAATGTCCCGAAAATCATAAATGTTGTCCGGATAGTTGTTATGTACACGAAATTTGCAAGGCAATTGTAACAAAAACAAGTACTGAAAGTACCACAACAACACAACGACCAGCTACTGAAAAATGTACAACAACAACACAAACTGAAGAATTTACAGAAACAACTTCAGAAGAAATTACCCCTGTAATTACGGTAACCGAAAGTACTACTCTAGTAACTGAACGAGAGAAAAAACCGACTTCAGGCAGTACGACCACTGAAAATCAACTAACTGAAGAGATTTCAAAAGTAACAAATCCTCCGAAAACCGAAACTACATTAACGGTACTAAGAACTACAGCAGAAATAACACGTGAACCAATACCAGAACCGGAATTTGTTCCAAAAGTGACAAGATCTGAAAGTACTACGCAAATATATGTAGGTACGACTGCAAAAATTGTGAGTACTACTGAAATTAAACGAAAGCCGACAAAGGTATCACTACCAGAACCTGAGGTAATTGACGCGGATGAATCTGGTAGTGGTACCTTTGATGATGATGATGATGAGAGAGATGGTAGGATTTCAACAATTTCTACCATAACTTCGAAAGCCGGTACGAATTCTGATGTTATCTTTGATAGCAGCAAAACTACACGAAAACTTACAGAAAGTACTTCAAGTCAGCATGGCAAAGATTTAGTTTTTGATACAGAAAAGCCGAAGATTGAATTTGTGTCAGAACTCACAAAATTAGAAAGTACCACCGCAAAGATTGACGATAAACGTTCAACAGTATTGGGTACCACTGAAATAAAAGAAAGGCCAAAACTGGAACCGACACCACAACCTGAGATAATTGAGGCAAGTGGATCTGGTGACGGTACCATTGATAATGACGATGAAGATGAGGAAAAAAGATACACAAAAAGTTCAACAGTACCAAAGAGTACTCCATTGGCTGCTAAAACTGATGACAATTCTGACGATATCACATTCGATTACAGCGACAGGATGCCGACCAAAGATGGCTATAATGAAACAACCGTAGTTCTAATCACTACCACACGACATCATACAGAAAGTACTTCACATCAGCATGGCAAAGATTTAGCTTCTGATAAAAGTACAACCATTGCACCGCAAGTCATAACTACTGAAGGAAAGTCGACAGCATTTGTGCCAATATTAACGCAATTCGAAAGTACCACGGAAACATCAGAGGATAAGATTTCAACAGTACTGAGCACTAATGAAATAAAAGAGAAGCAAACAGTGGAACCAATTCCACAACCTGAAGTAATCGAGGCGAGTGGTTCTGGTGATGGTACCACTGATAATGATGATGAAGATGAAGAAAGCACTGATGCAAAAGATCCCACAATCCAAAAGAGTACTCCGCTACCTTCTCAAACTAGTAGCAATTCTGATGACATAATTTTTGACAACAGTGATGGGAATTTTGAAAAAACATCAACAAAAGACGGAGACGCTGAAACAACACGAGTTCCAACAGGTAATACAAGCGGTACTACACAAAAACATGTAGAAAGTACTTCAAACAAAGACTTAACTTCTAATACAGACGAGCCGAAAACAGAATTTCTTCCAGGGACAACGAAATTAGAAAATACCACAGTACCAACAGTACCGGGTACTACTGGAATAAAAGAAGAGCCTTCACTAGAACCGATACCGGAACCTGAGATAATTGAGGCGAGTGGATCTGGGGATGGTACCACTTTTGACGATGAAGATGATGAAAAGAGAGACTCAAAAGATTCAACAATCAGAAAGAGTACTTCACTACCTTCACAAACTAGTGGCAATACTGAAGACATAATTTTTGACTTCAGCGATAGCAATTCTGAGAAGATAACCAAAAGCGACAATAAAACAAGGCTTACAGTAGGTACTACAAGTGCAACTGAGGCTGGTACTACACGAGAATATACAGAAAGTACTCCGAAAGTGAGCGAACCAGATGTCACTGTCACAAAGGACAAATCCAAATCTGAATTTTTGCCAAAAGTAACGAAATTAGAAAGTACCACAGAAACCATTGCGGGTAAAACTTCGACCAAATCGGGTACTACTGACATAAAAGACAAGCCAAAACTGGAACCGATACCGCAACCTGAGATAATTGAGGCGAGTGGATCTGGTGACGGTACAACTTCTGACGATGAAGATGAGGAAAAAAGCGACACAAAAGATTCAACAATCAAAAAAAGTACTCCGCTACCTTCTCAAACTAGTGGCAATTCTGATGACATAATTTTTGATAAAAGCGATAGCAATTTTGAAGAGATAACCAAAAGCGACAATAAAACAAGGCTTACAGTAGGTACTACAAGTGCAACTGAGGCTGGTACTACACGAGAATTTATAGAAAGTACTCCGAAAGTGAGCAAACCAGATGTCACTGTCACAAAGGACAAATCCAAATCTGAATTTTTGCCAGAAGTAACGAAATTAGAACGTACCACATCAGCAATTGCGGGTACTACTGACATGAAAGGCAAGCCAAAAATGGAACCGATACCACAATCTGAGATAATTGAGGCGAGCGGATCTGGTGACGGTACCACTGATGATGAAGAAATTTCGGCTGTAAGTTCAACAATAGAAGAGAGTACCCGAGCAACTATCAAAACTGGTGGAAGTTCTGAGGATATAATATTCGAGGAAACGACCCAGATTTTAGGAGGTACTACCGTTGAGGCTGTAACTACCAAAAAACAATCGTTCTCAACAGCTCTTACTGCCAGTGAAACTACAAAAGTACCAACCAGAATTTCAGTAGATACTATTGGTACAAAAGTACCGTTATTGACGACGACTCTCTCTTCTAGAATCGGTCAAGCCGATAACGGTACTGATAAGATGATTCTGCCCAAACCCGATTCCGATATAAGCCGAAAAGAAGTTGGAGACACCGCGAAGAATCAAGACAAGGAAGATAAAATAATTGATGAATTTTCTGGTGATAACGACGACGAGGATGGCGATGATGAAGACTTCGGGAGTGGCGCTTTACTTGAGACAGATAAGTCCAATGTAGCACCAAGAAACAAACAAATCCATGAAGAAGGGCAGAAGAATAATGCGGCAACAATAAATGAAACCGATCAACGCTCGAAAGACGAAAGAATGAAACGGAATCGACTCGATAAACGCACGAATCAAGCAACAGTGAAAACGCGCGATGCTTTGGATGAATTGGGCGGTTTCTTTGAGCCAGATTATGAAATTTTAGACTAATAAAACAACATTTTTTTTTATTAAAACTTTTGTACGAAATTCAAAATAGAATATGATCAATTTTCATCAGCATTATTAATGCACGCTTGTAGTGTACAAATCGCATTCTTTCCATCCGGCGTACAAGTGCAATTATTACAGTCTTTCTTAAACGTTTGTCCTGGGGAACAAGAGAATATATTATTATTATTATTATTACTATTATTAGTATTATTAGTATTGTTATCATCATTGGATCGTTTATGTAGACAACCCCTTTTCGTGCACGCCCAAACTCCATTCTTTACACAATGGCACGAGTTACAGTCTTCTTGTTTCTGATCACCTTCGTTGCACTTTTCTTCGGATCGTTTGTATACACAGTGCATCTTTGAACATGCCCAAACGCCACCGTTTACACACCGACACGTGTTGCAATCATCGTGTTTCACATCGCCTTCAGTGCATCCTATTAAAATCGATTTTTAATTAATTTGTTACGATAGAAAATGTGAACAATTACCTTGTGGTCGATCCAACGATTGATCTGCAGCTTCCGGTGCAGCTATAAATAGAACACAATCAATTCGAGACTTATTAATAGACTCTGATAAATATTGAAGGCAAAACGGCGATAACCTTCTTATCGAATTAATTCGATTGAGGTGTGGAATTTGCGCAAAGAAATCCACCGATTTATTAAATTTGTTTTGGGAAAAAAAGAAACTTACACTTTTCGCTAGTTATTCCAATTATTAGTAGCGCAAAACAACAACAAATCAAAACGAATCGCATCTTTTGTTGTTATATTTGAATGTGTTGACTTGGCGAAGATTGTAGCAAAACTAACAGACTTTATCTAGAGTCAATCGTTTTTATAAACGACAATTATATGAACTTTAACCGTTTTTTTTTGTCTTGTTTGTTTGTATTTACAGTTTTGATTTGCATAAATCGGAAAAAATAAAATTCATTATTACTATTTGAATATTTATGGATATTTCAAGGAGTCCGTTCAATTGTTATCTAATAAAAGAACAGGAATATCCAGTCGTATTCACGACACAACCACCATCTTCAAATGCCTTCCAATATTCTAAAACAACAATAATCTGTGTTATACACGATCGGCTACAGAAATAGACTCATTGGAAAGTCTCGAAGACGTAGCGTAATCATCAAATGTTCAATATAGAGATAGAAATTTAGTGGATAATATCGGACAATACCTATTTCAATCGCCAGAACTGTATGTTGTCGGCAGAGGTGACAAAAGTTAAAAAAAAATACTTAAGTTATATATGAAGTTCATTTTATTTATTGGTTTATTTTATTTCTGTAGTTGCCTAAAGGCTCGATTTTTTTTTTCTGCGGTTATTTAATTAATTTATAAATATAAAAATCTTAAATCGCGGTAAGCCTTGAAATTTTAGTTTTGTTCCAGAGGGCGCTGTACATCGTTCAATGACACCAACTTTAGGCCGTAGTGTTTATTTTACACAGTTGGCAGAACTGAGTTAGGGTGTTTCCCCTACGGCATTCCACATTTTCGTCACGCTTTGAAAAAAGTTTCACTACAAAAGATGAAGGGCAACGTTGTGAAAGGGGAAAATTAATGATTTTTGGTATAAAGGTAGAGGGTCCGTTCTCAAATTGAAGGACGACAATAGAGGCTGAATTTCACCCTATAATATTCAGTTTTTCCAAAATATCTCTGTAAATATTTTGTAATAATTCAAAAACTGGATAATTTTGCTGCATTATTGAGCTTAGACTCGATAAAAAAATATAAAATTGCTATATAATTTAAAAACTGTTCCCACCATATAATAGCCCTTGAATGCCTCTATTATAGGCCGTCTCATGATAAATTGCCGAGAGTAGTGGGAGAAGGTGGACGCCCGAGATATACCAACACAAAGACGTATGAACAAGCCACGCCTTCTTGCGGTTGAAGTTACATGAAACAATCTCTGTTTGATTTTTAAATCATTAAAATTTTTTTTTAAATAAACTAAAACTCAAGGACAGGCTAGAATTAGAATAATATGCTTTAGAAAAGTCGCCTGTGCCATAAATCATAAAAATCAGGAATTTCTACCTGGCATAGTTTACGTGGACAAGTTTGGATGGCATTTGAAGATGATAACGACAGAGAATACTCTTTATTTACCATAAAACGTCGACTATTGTGGCTGTTGCGAGGCGATTTCTATTTCTAGTCCCATTTTGTTCTGCGCCTCCATGCGTAAAGGGTCCGGTTCCGGATAACGTATTCCAATTGGAGGAGCTGGATCCAATGATGATGAAGCCGACGACAATTGAACAACCTACAAACTTGTCAAAATCAGGATTTTCCATTGAATAATACAAGAAAAAAAACAGTACAATAAAAATACAGATAATTTACAATGAATCCTAAAAATTACTGATAAACTTGTACGAGAATCCTCAACAATTCTCGTTCGTTATTCTCCAACAAACTCCACAATTCACTCTCAAGACTAATCAGGCTTTTCTTGTTGAACGACTGACAAACGGCGACCAAAGATTGCAATAGCAGGAACATCCGTTCGGTCATACCGCACGCTAAAATTCCACCAAAAAAAAATGAAAATGAAAGTACGTGAAACGGCGCGCGTTATAAGTGAAACTTCTTAGGTTAGAGATCAAGTTCATTTCTGTCATTGCCTGTCTTTTTCTTCATTTCACTTTAATTAATTTATAAATACAAAAATCATAAATTGCGGTAGGCCAGGAAATTTTAGTTACGTTCCAGAGGGCGCTGTACGTCGATCAATGATACCAACTTTGAACCCTAATATTTAGTTTACACAGTTGGCAGAACTGACATAAAGAGTAGAAGCGATGCTATGGCAACGCTCCCACTCTTTTGAAAAAAAAATACTACGCATGCGCGCCTAAAGAAGTTTCACTTCAAAACGTTAAAAAATATCACATTAACCAGGGATGGACTGGTAATTGTTGAATGCCCCAGTCTGTCCCTGCATTAAAAACCACCTCAAAACTACCTTTAAGCGTTTTGTCATTCTTATCGCCCCAAGTGTACTTCTCCAGCAATTTCTGTTGTTCTATTGTTAATTTCTGCGGAATCGGCCGCAGGATCAACAACAAAAATAGACGATTAACCTCGCATTTTAGTAATATTTCAGAACGTGCACCATTTAATGGTAATTTATCTAAAATCGTCACGATTTCCGTGTAAATATTCAACGAATTCGTGTAATTGCACGTTTTAATACAATTCTGCGCCAATAATTCCATACAAAAAATCTTCGTATCTAAATTATCTTTACACAAATCAATTGAATCTTGCAAATAATCATCAATATAATCGTTGTATTGATTATTCTTTAAATAATCAACAATTTCTAGATTTAAATTAACAGATAGTGACGCATCGTCCGGATATCGACTGGAAGCGTACGAATAACACCCCAAACCGGCCTAAAATCGATCGTATTATAAAAATAATTGTGTTGTTCAACCACAAACTTGTAGATTCTCCATCGATGGGCTGGGACAATTCAAATCGTGATCGTTTTGTTCGGCTTGCAAGAACTGGCGTCCGGCACGTATTAAACAGTTCGTTTCGCCCGGTATATTCGATAGGGACCCCTCACAGCGTGCTGCCGCGATCCAACATAGACCAGCGTACGATGGTAGCTCGGTCTGTTCGCAATGTTGCCCCAAAGATGTGAATAAATCGCAAGCTTCTGTCACGTTCGGTTTACGCAGAAATCGTCTAAAATTCAAAGTTTCGTTTTGTGAATAATTACAATAAAAGGAATACTTTTTTAATTTGTTGGATATGTTGCGGTATTGCTCGAGGATATCCGTGCCCGAATGGTCGCCCATTATTTAATAATTTTCTGTTTTTCTCGTTTTTACTAATTTAGATCAGGTTATATTTGATTCTCAGTGATTGACATTTATGTTAGTGTAAAATTAAAATACCTAAAACGTCTGTCTCTTTCAATTTAACACAAAATCTTATAAGTTTGTCTCTTTTCAGGGGGAAAATTTGGGGACTTTAGCGGGTGTCTAGTGTGTTACCAAGTAAACTTTGGCGCGAATTTCAAGATTATTACTATCTAGGTTAAAATCTAAAATTCCTAAAACTGTTGTATCTCTTTCGATTTTATTGAGAAACCGGATAATCTTCTCTTTGTCGCTAGAGAATTTGGGGAATTTATAGAAAAATCTGCATGAATTTCAAATCTAGATCGATGTAGGCAACCAAATATACAATCTTTAAATAATCCTGAAGCAGTGTTTCATGTGATACATTTAGGACCTACTTCAGCTGAAACGACCAGTATTTCAGTAGTCGTGGAGTTTCTCCCAATCTCAAAGTTAGACTATACGAACTATTTAATAATAATACGTTTTTTTATTATTGCAATTATTATCATAATTATAAACAAGTTTGTACAAAAATACTCAAAAATATCGTACGATTTCAATAGAATTATTACAAATATTTACTTAAGTAGTAGAAAAAATACCGTACTCACATAGCGAGATCCTGATTTTGATAAATATTCGAACCGTATCGAACACTAACGATTTAACAAAAACAAAAAAAAGTAAACCGGTAATACCTTTAAAATAAAGATTAAAATATTCCTATTTTATCATCGACTTATATAATTATATACATTATTCTATGTATAATAAAAAAAAAAATAGAGAGCTTCATAATTATCTCTATTCAGCCTCAAACATAACTCTCGCTCTCCACATCCGTAACAAGCAGCATTTTAGCGGTAGCATAGATCGGCGCCGACGACGCTGCGGCCGATGTGGCAGGCACAACGGCGGGCGGTGGTGGCGGCGGTGGCCTGTACATTGGCGGCAAATGCACCGGCGGTAAATGCCGTAACGGTGGCGGTCGACGTGGCGGTATCGGCGGCCCGCACAGATTCTCATTCGACGTACAAAACACCTCATCATCCTCTTCAATCCAGGCGTGCGTTTCGATGATGCGATTATTGTTGCTAGACCGCGCCGCTTGACGTGTCCAGTCGAAACGGTGGAAAGTCGGCGGTAGTTGTTGTTGTTGTTGCTGAGGTAATACGGGGTAATTCGTGTACAATCCGGGACTGTCGCGATCGTCTTCCGATAGAGTTAAACCCGAATCGCGACTCAACGATTTCTGGTCTTTACTCAATTCGACACTGTCTAATGATAAACCGAGAGCTGTAATCGATAGGGAATTGTTAATAAGAGATTGATTAAAGATTGTGGGAGCTTACAGTGGAGACTGTCGGATTCTTCAGCACCGCTATCGTGCGCTACTTCGCCTAGTAGCGAAACCACCTGGGGGCCGAATAGATGCTGGCAATTCGTGATCAACGTCTCAACTAGAGTTGGTAAAGTGCGTAACGGTGCGTTTTGTGTTGGCTCCCATAGCAGACTCGGACCGACACAGACACCTACAAAAAACGTAATTATAACATTAAAATATTCTAAAGAAATTTGGTTCGATTCTACCTAAATTAGCAGCCGACATTAGATTGTATCTGGAACGTTTCGCGATCGCATACAGAACACAAACGACATACGACAACAATAACAGATTCTCCCTTGGTAATTGATTGATCAAACAACGTAAACGATCGATACGATTACCATTTGATGCTGCCACAACAACAACATTCAACCATTCTTGCACACTACCAGTCAACAGCGGTTCAGGTAGACTGCGTAGGAAATCTTTTAGTAGTGCCGCCAATAGTAGGGCCGGTGTATTTGTGATTTCTTCACATACAGTTACACTTTGTTGCAGGTCGATTTTATGGCGTAATTCACGTAGGGCACGTGCCGATGCACACCGTCGAAAAATACCCTGTGTATGTGGACCACGTTGGAAGAGGGCACGTAAACATGCCATTATCACCGGTGGTAATGTGTTGTTTGTACATAATCTTGATAGGGGGATGCCGAAGATGCGACTCGACGTCTTTCGGAACAGTTTCAATGGTGTTCTGGAAGCGGATTTTTAATGTTTAGAGAGCGCTATTTGCATTTTGTGTTTCAAAAATCGAACATCAGAAGCAGTGGCGGCTCCTAGGTGTTAGAAAAAATAGTGGGGTAGAGGTTAGAAAACCTGGGGATGGTGTAGTTCTCTAGTACCTAGATACGAGCCGCCTCTGGTTAGAAGCATGAAGCAGATAAGCGATTACGAGAAGGAGGATTAACAGAGGATATGAGAAGGACCTGGAAGAAAGGACGAGAAGGAAGAAAGAGAGGAGGAAAAAGAAGAGTAGAGGCGGCAAAGCAAGGAAGCAACAAAACTAACTGATTAAAAGTGTCTTTGACTGACTTGAGGATAGTTTTTTTCAATTATTTAAGCAGAAATGCATTTGCCAAAACAATGAAGTGCTGAAAGTTAAAAGAGAAGGAAAGACTGATGAGGAGGATAGGAGAATAAGAGAAAACGTGACAAGAGAGAAGGAAAGCGAAGCGAGAGGAAAAGGCGAGAAGGGCTGGAGAATAGAAGAAAATGAAGAGTAAAGGGAGAGAAGACGAAATCAGATAATTAAGTGTCTTTGACTAACATGGGGCGATTTTCTTAAATCAAAAGTGATTAAAAAACGGAGCAGTGCTGAATGATTAAATAGAAGGAAAAAGGGCTCTGGAGAATAGGGCGAGAAGGGGGAAGGAGCGAAAGATATGAAGGTTAGATGCTGCAAAACAAAAAGACAAGTAGCTTTGACTAACTTGACAACATTTTTTTCTTCAAAGTAGTGCAAAAACCAAAGCATATAACAAAACAGTGGAGTGATAAAGGTTTAAAGAGATGAAAGGGCCCGAAGAAAAGAATCAGAAACAAGGATAGAAGAGGTGCCTGTAGGAAAGGGGGACAATAAGAAAAGAAAAAAATGAAGAAAGAATAGAGACAGGAAGACGGAGACGACAAAGCTAGTATTTTTTACTAACTTAGCGAGATTTTTTTAAATAAAAAATGTTTAAAAAACGGAGTAGTGCTGAAGGTTTAAAGAGAAGGAAAAGGGGTTTTAAAGGACAGAGAGAGAAGGAAAAAGGAGCGGAAAATATGAAGATTAGATGCTGCAAAACAAAGCGACGACGCAACTCGACAATTATAAGTTTTTTTCTTCAAACTAAAGGTAAAAAAAAACTAACGCGTATAACAAAACAGTGGAGTGCTGTAGGTTTAAAAAAAGAAGGTGCCTGTAGGAAAGGATGACAATAACAAAGGAGAAAAATGAAGAATAAATAGTGTCAGGAGACGGAGATGAAGAAGCTACTAGCTTGAGGAGATTTTCTTTTAAACTGCAAGAAAAGGAAAGATGAGGAAGATAGAATGATAGGAGCAAGCATGTTAAGATGATAGAATACCAGCGAGAAGACAACGGTAGAGAAGAAAAATGAAAGGTAAAAGGAGAACAACGAAAAGAAGACGAAGTTGGATGATCAAAATTGTCTTTAAATAACTGGGGAACATTTTTTTACAGTCAAAAGTGCAAAAACTGCAAAAACTTAGAACTGAAGGTTTAAAGAGAAGTAAAGGCTGACGAAAAGAAGCAGTAACAGGGATAGGAGAGGCGCCTGTAGGAAAGAATGACAATTAGAGAAAAAAAATGAAGAAAGAATAGTGACAGGAAGATAGAGAAGAAGAAGCTAGCATTTTTTACTAACTTGAGGAGATTTTATTTAAAACTGCTCAAACATTGGAGTGCTGAAGGTTTCAAGAGAAGAAAAGGCTTATGAGGAAGATAGAATGATAGGAGCAAGCATGTCAAGATGATAGAATACCATCGAGGAGGCAAGGGTGGAGAAGAGATGGAGAAAAGAAGAAAAATTAATGGTAAAACGAGAAAAACGAAGAGAAGACGAAGTTGGATGATCAAAAAGTGCAAAAATTGCAAAAACTGAAGACTGAAGGTTTAAAGAGAAGCAAACGCTGACGAACAGGAGCATGACAAAAAGATGGAAGAGGAGCCTTTGAAGAACAAATCACTTACTTTCGAATCGTTGGCAATTTGATGATTGGCTTCAATTCGAACACAATATCATTAGGTATCCGATTGATCTTATTACAATGTACTAAATCGAAACCCTCTTCAGTACACAACGATTGCCTCAAACGCGACAACTGTATCGAATGCGGCCGTTCACAACCAATTAACGGACACGGTGTACTATCACGATCCTTGGCATACAACGTATACGTCCAATCACCACCACCACCACCACTACCGCCACGCAAACGTGTCGCATCATCTAACGCCAAACGTGCCACATCCATCGAATTCATCTCCGGCCCAATACTCAACGTTTTCGAACACTCAACACCATTCGCTGGATCTTTATAAACCACTTTGATATTGGTAATGGCCGGTTCTAGACGCAATTGTAATTGTAGACTCTGTTGTAATTGACGCCACCATGTATCGCGTGCCGCTTGTGTACAAAATATTACTAAATATGTTTGGGCGGGTGATGGCCAGCCAAGTAGAAAACCAGTCTCCGATTCCGACCACGGTGCTAACCATAATTCCGACACACGGACGCACTCCTATAAGTTTTTTTTATGTTTCAATTAAATGAAACAAAACAAGTCGGTTAATTAACGGATGAATACCTTTAATTTAAAAGTACCAGAAGAACGTGGCTTTGCTACTAATAACAAATCGGAGAATAGAAATAAATGACGCGGCTTAGCACTCGACGGTAGATGCGGTAATGACATGGCACACGGGGCTTCAATTAGAAATAAACGTTTGATTGCTTCTTTACTTTCATTGCGATTATAGCTGATATTCAAATCGTTCAAACTCTTCTTCCTAAACGATTTCTTCTACAATAACAACAACAAAAAAAACAATGTAAATAATTGAAAGGCTAGATTTTTGGGATATTTACAAGATTCGATGAGATCGGATCGGCTATATGTAGACCTAGATTATCGTATGGGAATAAATCCTGTATCCGATCGAGATCTTTATGTCGTCCATTATCTAGAATCATCTCGGAATTGCTTAAATGTCGACCGAAATCCGCCAATTTTTCCGCCTGAAACACAATTAACTTTCATTTCATAATTACACGAACAATATGAGAGAAATTTGGTGGGTTCTCGGGTAAGATCAAGCCTTTAGGGTGTGCAGTCGCTAACCTTAAAGTGAAAGTTTCGCGTGTACCGATCACGATCGAAAATCTCTGTCGATCATCGGTTTTTTATTATTAAAAATTTCAGGAAAATCGAATTGCCAGTTCCAACTGGTCATTGCCGAGTACTTTGACCTTTTTGCAGGAATTATTACATCGGCCTCTCGAGGTCGCGCACACAGGTGGAATTCCTTTCGTACGACACAGCGCATTTAATGATCAACGAACGAATTGCAAAATTATCGATTTCGATTTGAAGAATTGTGTAATTTTCTAATAAATGCCTGAAGGCTAGATTTTTCTGGTTAGAGATTGGAACTTTCACAAAAAAAAACAACAATAGCGCTTTTCTTCTCCATTATTTTCCATTTGGTGATTGTCCATCAATTTGTTCCAAAATGGATGGATAATTTTAGAAATCCACTACCTTATATGACAGTTTCGAGCTAGATAAAATCGATTATAAGTGAAATTTAATTCATCACTGTCTCTCGACTGGAAAAATGACGTTAATTTATTAAAATCTCAATACGATCGAAATTCAACAACAGTCGTCAATGGCGAGTTATCGTTTATTGAATTCAAATCTAACATCTGTTTGTTGTTAAGACAATTTGTTAGAGTTTCTCTCAGATGCTAATCGTATTTTTCTTGTATTATTTGCGTTGTTTTTGTTTTATGCGCGCTAACTGCCTATCTACCATCAGTTTCGCTTCCAGGTATATCTCTCTACCCAGATGTTTGGCTTTCAACATCAATAAATAACGCAGCACTTGTGCAAGGATTGTTTGTCGACAATAATGCTGACCATATTTGCAAAGTGTCATAAATAAATACGGCCCCGATTATTGTTGGTTTTGTGGGATTTTGGCGGCCTCAAAGTTAGAACAGGTGTGACGCAAGCGATAAGTGTTCTGCAGTTATTTGTCGGATTGGCTATTATGAGTTAAGTGCACGTGAAAATTTGCTCCCCAACGCTGTCGGTTGCTTTAGGTAGCATTTTTGTTCGCTCCAAATGGCTTAATAAAGTCAAAAAGGTATGTTATTTCTTTTACGCGAACCACAACTCGACAATCTCCGCAAAAGGTAAAGGAGTTCGAAAATTAAGTTTTGCCTGTGGTCGGCCTTGCAGTAGCTTCAAGACAAAATTATAGTCGGCCAAATTTTTTTGAGCCACTCAGTAGAGGGTATTTTTTGTTTTTGTCACATTCAATCGGAAGAATTGTGTAATTGGTTTGGGCAGCATTTTGGTCGCCCGAAATTCTGGATTAACAAAGGCAAGACAAAAAAGAGCCTTAGAATAGAATTTTTTCTTTCTGTAAAGCATCTCTACAAGATGTAAAGCGATTCTACCTTGGAGATGCTTAAAAATAGAATTCTAGATTGCCAAATTGTTTTTAGTACCTTGTCTCTTTAGTAGAGGTTATTAATTTGTTTTTGTCACATTCACTTGGAAGAACTGTGTAATTGGTTTGGGCAGCATTTTTCGTCGCTCGAAAAGCTTAGAATATTTTCTGTCAAGCACAGCTTGATCACCTCTGCAAGATGTAAAGGGAGTCTACCTTGGAGATGCTTAAAAACAGAATTATAGTTTTCCAAATTGTTTTTCAGTACCTTGGCCTCTTAGTAGAGGTTATTATTTTGTTTTTGTCATATTTCTTTGGAAGAATTGTGGAAAAGAAGACGAAAATGTAACGTTCCAAGTTTCCTCTGCTGTCAGTCACTTTTAGTTTCTATTTTGTGGGCCAAAAAAGATTTTTTGATTACAAAATTTATAGTTAAAACGTATTCTAGAGCCTCCGAAAATTGTTAAAAAAGTGGGCGCAATTTTGCAGTTTTTCTTGGACTGTGGAAAAACCACTTCTTTTTGATTAAAAATTATTTCATTTTTGATTCTTTGTACTGCAACAATATTTTTCTTCTGCAATAATTACTCCACTCAAAGGCAAAGGAATCCTATAAAGAGAAAGATTCTGCCTTATCCCTCGAATCTGCATTTATGCGTCGAAATTTAGCAACTTCATGAGAACTCCCCGAGCAAAATCACGCCAAAATAGTTTGATCAACTCGATCTGATCAACGTGACTTTATGTTGGCTCTTAAAGCCAAGTCGACCTAGTCTAAAGAATGCTAATAATATTTCCATATGACTACTCGTAAAGAACTCTCTTTCTGCAACTCGTTTGAAATTAAAAAAAAAAACACACATCAAAATAAGAACGTTTTTTAACAATATTTTTGCGAATTAATACAGTTTGTCTAATTTTACTCGAACCGCTTGGCTTAAATTCTAATTTCTACAGATCTCTACGCCATCCCTTTGAACAGAACCGGATCGATCCTAAATTGCGCCCTTTACGTTTTCTATTAAATAATATTCTGCATATTTAAGGATGTTTTATCGATATATTGAAAGTAATGAGAATAGGCTGAAAAAAAATATTATTCAGATAAGTCTCCTGAAGTGTCTGAAAAAATTAGAAATTTTTTTACAACATCGTTTAAAAGTTATAACATGTTTTAGTTATTGCAAATTTACACGTACTTAAATGGAAAATGCACCATACGGCCAAATCACGTTAAAAAATAGTAATGAAGATATAATTAGAAAAATTTTTGTAAACTAATAGATTAAATATTCAAGAAGCATATAAGCAATTAATATTAACTGGTTTCAATATTATTTATTGAGAAAAATAACAAATATGAGTGACATGTATGATATTATTGAATGGGTAGTGTGATTCACCAAAGAAACGTGGCAACCTCGCAACATATGTTACCGCGTAAATTCAAACGTAAATATAAAACAGTACAAGTTGAATAGAGACAGGTACACGCATACTATTCCCTTCTAACATTAGAGAATATGACAACTGCTAAGATTTTGCGGTGTTGTCACGCTATACCGAATAAAAAAAAAATCATTTTAATTAATTATTTTAAATTAAATAAAATTTATAACTTTTGAGAGTATATATCTGGTTTCTAATTTTTTTTAAGTATAATAAGATACTTTGTATCGATGATTTCTGGTATAAAAATTAATGTATTTTATTTTTTCAAAGTTTAATTCGAGGTACACTCACAGACAAAAGTTTTTCTATGATCCTAACAATAATTGGAAATTTCATTTAAAATTGAATTAAATTTAAACTATTTTTGATTGTATTAGAAATGTGATATAAAAAACAAACATGTGAAAAAAATTATTTCATTTAAATACTTTATTTTAAAAGATATTGAAAGACAAAAATTTTCCGATTGTACCGACCAATCATCGTTAAAATAGTTCGGCGCCCCGGGGCAAATCCTCTCATGGCCCTCCCCTCGGACCGGTACTGCCTTTGGAACAGCTAGATTTAGAATACGCCTTCTCACACCAATTACAGCTTGTGTGAGACAATTTTGAAGAAAAAAATAGGAAAAAATTATATGAACTTACGCAAGATTTTCGCCTCCAAAGCTCTAAGCCCTGAGATGATCGTCGCGTTTGCTTATCGACTTTTAAATCTTAAAAAAACATAGTCAGTCTAACTTAATTCGAACAACCTGACTTCATACTTTTGAAAAAGTAGATTCGAAATAGTTCCGCAAGTCGTTTCATATAATTTCAACCGTTTGAAGGCGTGACAGAAACTATCGCCCCACAACTACCGCCAATTTATTGAAAATTTTCGTCACTTCTGCACGATCCTTTTGGGCCAGCTGGATTCACAGCTAGGACGCTCCAAAGTTATATACAGTAAACTCAATCTGTACAGGACATCCGGTAATGCGTAAATAGTGTAGAACATACAATAGAAGGGAAAGTAGCCAGATTGTAGGATTTTACTCGATCCGACTGCCTAGTATCGTAATTGAACCACCTAATTGGTCTTCACAAACCCGTATACAATGTAAAAATCAACTGATAAAGGTTTCTACAGGTTTCAGTGATCTCTAAAATACGCCTTTAAGGCTCTACTGAGTCCGATTTATTGCATCATCTCTATTGCACCGATTGCTGGTAAAATGCAGTATTTCTAGACGACACCGTATATCAAGTGCGATACATAATTATTTCCGCATAAAATGCGTTGGCCCTTCAGTTAGGTATACGATCGTTTATTGGTAGAAAAACTGACATTCTGAGACCGAATCGAATTTCATTAACATAACTGGCTTCGTTCAGGGACAAAACGATCTTCTGCAATTTATCCATTTTCGTTAGAATCAATTACAGTTTAATTACATTTAGTGGTTGAACAATTAGGCTTTATGTCCTTTTGTAGTATTAAAAGTTTTAAATGTAAAAGTGAAAACTATTTAAATTCAATTAAATACAACACGGTAATTAGAAATTGAAAAGGCATTATTTACTACACCTATTTATGAGTCAATTTCTTTGAACGACTAATGGAAGAGAATCGTTTTGAATAGAAACGATTTTAATTAGAAAATTCTTTAAATATTGCGATGCGATTTTTACAAAAAAAATTAAACAATAACAATTACAGTTCCTGGTTGAGAAGGTTAACATTCCGAAACTACACGCGACAAGACAATATCTACAAGACTTTGTGGAATTACAAACAATCAAACGGTAATTGCGATAATTTGGGGAAATCACCAAAACACTTACCCGATTCGTCTACGCTTAAACTCCACTAACTGACTATTATCGGAGTATGTCACCTGTTCATAACCGAAAATTCCTATACCTACAACAACATTTGTTAGCCCCCCTCTTGTGGAAATAGTTTAAACACCTGTTCTAGGGAAATAACGTGACTTTAATAATGAGAATAAAAACTCTATAGAACAACCCCGTTTTTATGGCAGGCAAAAGTTGGTTATTCCGAAATAAAAATTGCATCTTTTCGTGTGTGAATTGTAGAAGCGTACAGGTATACATCGTATTTACACCTTGTTGTAGTTGTTAGAACGTGACCGGAAACAAATAAAAGAATGTTTAGTGTTGTCAATGTAAATTGTGTCGTATTGTGAATAATTTTGTTCCAAGTCAATTGAAGATTCTATTTTATAATCCTTCTTGGGAGCCGAAAAGTAGTGAAATACCTTCAATGTGGCCAAAGTGTCTGGGAGGTTTTCTCGGAAGAAACAGTTTCTGAGGCACTCACATGCACGCTAGTTTTTCGACTATTGTACACTATTCCCGAAACGTTTCTCCGCAGATAACGGTGAAATTTTTGTGAATTATTGTTAAATCAGAGCCCGTATACGTCTACAATTGCATTGTTTACATTAGTTAATTGACCCCAAAAGGGTCACAAATGTCGAAATCGTTATCGAAACAATGGTTGCGGTAAAATAGGGGTAATGACGTACTGTTTACGTTACAATGTGACACAATCTTTTCTGTTATCACTGCTCAATTGTCGGTGATTAGAGCCGCGAAAACGTAGTCCCGAATTTCGTCAATCCGGTCATCGCAAATAAGAAATTGTGGATTTTACCATTTTGAAAGCGTTGCCTGCCAAATTTTGACGAAGGCAGTATTTTGTTGGTTAATAAAATATCCTGGAATCAGATTTTCTAGACAGTTTCCTGACAAAAAGAATCCTAAAAGATCGCTTGATTGATACATCAGCAGTAGACTGTGTCGGAAAACAAAAATTTTTGTTTTTTTTTCTGAGTAAATACATCTAAAAAATTTCTTTAATAGATAAAAAAATCTTCTAAAACTTGAGCTCGATGTTTTAAAAACTGAGCTGGAGCATGGGGGGTCCCCTTCCCCATTTACATCGAAATTTTTTTTTTTTAATTTTCAATGTAAATCATCGAAAGAATTTTTTCATGAGCCTATAGAAATTAAATTCTCTACAAAAAATGTCTCTTCCATTTTTTGCTCAACGTTATAGGAAAAAAGTTACGGAGCATTAAAAAAGTGGAAAAAATTCCACAAAAATTTATTTTTTAATTTGCTCTGTAACTTTTTTCCTATGAGGCTGAGCAAAAAATGGAAGAAACCTTCTTTGTAGAGAATTTAATTTCCTATAAGATAATGAAAACGGAAATTTGAAAAAAAAATTTCGATGATTTACATTGAAATTTTAAAAAATAAGTTTTTTTTCAATGTATTTTAAATGGGAAAGGGGACCCCCCATGCGCCAGCTCAATTTTTAAGATATCAAGCTCAAGTTTTAGGAGATTTTTTTTATCTATTAAAGAAACTTTTTAATGTATTTACTCAAAAAAAAAAACAATTTTTTTTCTGACAGTCTAATCAGCAAATCAAAAACGTTCAGGGTAAAAAGGCGTAATTTCAAGTAATTATGGCTTGATCCCTGCATATTTAAGAATAAAGCATAAACGTAAAACAGCCGAGAATATCTGATGCAAAGTGCAAACTCGCAATCTTGCTTTGACGACATTTTGCAAAAACTGTTTTTAAAGAGCGAGCTTCAAGGTCCCGTTTCTCTCTCAAATTGTAAAAAAGGCACCAACAAAATGTCAAAATTCCGAAAAGCGGATCTTTCCACCACGCATGGTCCACTTGATCGACATTTTCGAGTTATTGGCAGTTAATCCGAGGAGGTTCGCGTTTGGTAGGTGTCCAATCCAACACCCACTTTTGATTCGTCTCCGTCAAAAAAAAAAGTTGCACAGTCATGATTTCAAATCAATTTCAATGAAAATTACGAAACGCACAAATATCGTAATAAACGAACAAAGACAATGTTAAAATGATGATACAACCGCGTGGCGTTTTGTACATGTTGAAATCGAATGTAATCCTCTTATCATTAATTATCGTAAACAGTTAATCACAATTACGAAATCTGCGGTTTACTGTTTAATCATTTGGCAACGCACAGATAGCGACGTTTTATTGATTTTGTAATGAAGACAAATACTCAAGTTTGGCTAAAGAATTTCAGGAAAAAAAACGACTTTGACTTTTCAAAGACACGGAACCTGCTACGAGCAGGCATAACAGTAGCCGTTCTTATGCCAATTTAAGCTATCTCCAAAGTCTAAGACGTATGGAAAATTGCTTTAAAGACCCGCCTCTCATAAAGCTCCCTAAACAATGCTTAGTCTCCTACCGAATTTGCATTCTAGCTCTAATCACTGAATCCACTCCAACCATTGAAATTAAAAAGTTGGTATCCCGCTTGGATATTATTGTCTGTGATTTTGAGATGAAAGCCAAAAAATGTTGGCGTCAGCCGAAAACTTTTAACGCAACGAAACTTGCAGTATCAGCAGATTAAACGCAAAATAAAGAAAACTGGATGAAATCAACATCTGGATAATAATCGAAAATAGCCAAAAGAAGCTTTTTTGCTGATCATCGTGGCAATAATACTAAACTGAGAAAATAAATTTGGGGCAAAAACTGATAGATTTTCCTGCAATATCCGGACTTCCAAGAATTGTGATTTATTTCTGATTGTGAATCAGTTTTCTCTCAAACGAGCATGTAAATCGTGTCAAAATGTTAGACGAAAATGAAGAAAATTGGTTGAAGTCAAAAAATATAGAATATCCGGTACATCATGGCTTTGAAAACACTCAAGAATTGTTTCGCTGCTCATCGTGGCGATGCTGACAAATTGTGAACCACAGGAGCATTGAAGCAAAACCGGAAAGATTTCAGGAAAAGATAAGTGAACGAAACGATTTTCCTGCAATATTCGGTTTTGCCAATAGCATTGTGATTTATTTCTGATTCCGTTTTCTCTTCAACGAGCAAATTGTGTCAAAAGTGTAACAGCAAAATGAAGAAAATTGAATGAAGATGAGGAACACTAAAAAATTGCTGCAAAAACACCTAAGAATTTTTGATTGAGCATCGTGACAATAATGCTAAGCTGAGAAACTGTTTTGACACCAAAAACTAAAAGTTTACACAAAGAGGCACGACAACAAAATGATTTTCCTGCACTATCCGGCGCTTTCAAGGATTGTGCGTCCTCCAACAGCATTGAGATTTATCTTTGAGTCAGTTTTCTCTCAAACAAGCATGTAAATCGTGTTAAAAGAGTAGCAGCAAAATGAAGAAAATTGAATGAAGACGAGGGACACTAAAAAATTGCTGCAAAAACACCTGAAAATTTTTGACTGAGCATCGTGACAATAATGCTAAGCTGAAAAACTGTTTTGACACCAAAAACGGAAAGTTACACGGAAAGACACCACGACAAAACGATTTTCCTGCAATATCCAGCGCGATTTATTTCTGAGTCAGTTTTATCTCAAATGAGCATCTATTTTAAGTATGTCAATCGTGTCAAAAGATCAAACCAAAATGAAGTTAAAGAACGCCAAAAGATACCGGATAACCTGTGAATTATTGCTGCGAAAACACCCAAGAATTGTTTTGCTGCTCATCCCTGCGACACTGACAAACACGAATTATGAACTGCCGGGAGCATTGAAGCAAAAACGGAAAGATTACACGAAAAGATAAGTGAACAAAATGGTTTTCCTGCAATATCCGGATTTCCAAGAATTGTGATTCATTTGTGAGTCAGTTAATCGTGTCAAAAGATTGAACTAAAATGAAGAAGATTGAATGAAGTCAAAGAACACCAAAAAATATAGAATGACCGGTGAATCACTGCTGCAAAAACATCCAAGAATTGTTTTCCTGAGCATTGCAGCATAAGTGAACAAAACGATTTTCCTGCTTCCACGACGTGTATTTTCCAACGACAAACGAATGGAAAAATCGATGAATCCGGTATAAATTCGCGTAAATCGAAGCGATCGACTATCGGTACTTTGAACCAAGTCCAAGGAAGTCCAGCCAACAAGTTTTACACTAGAATTTGAATCAATGACTAAAAAACTGCAAAACAACAAACAATAGCCGATGACGCATCGTGCTCGTTGATGTGTCACCTGCATTTCCATACTCAAGAATTTCCTGAAAATCAATTACCATCTCAACAATGAATTGTTTTAAATCTAATTAACCAAAAGTGAATAATCTACAGCTGCACTCGACACATTCGGCCATATAAAGCAATTCAAATCGGCCACGTCTCTCGATCAAACTTACATAAAACCAATTATATTCTAATTGCCACCAAACAATTAACTATCTAGCAATCTATTAACGTGACACGTAACAACCAGCCTAATTGAGTGTGTGTATTGAACAAAAGAGAAAGGTAATTTGAGATTTTTTCCTGTGAAGTCTCCTCAAATAATAACTGTATAATTATTTTCTAACGATAAAAACGCTCATTCTCTTTTCAAAAAGACACACACAAGAAAAGTTTCTCTACAACAACAAACAAAAAAAAACGTTTATTATCCGAAAAAATCCATTTTTTCCCCGTCTCAACTATGACCGATTCTGATAATCAAGACCCTCTCAACATTCCACATCGACTTAGTCATCTTTGGTCTGGTCTTGATGATGTTGATGGTGATGATGATGTAGCCCAACCAAGGCCACTCTACTCTTTTTTTTTAATCAATTTTTAGGCGTCTTTCAAAATATTCAAGCACAACGATAACAGAGATTTATGTTTCTTCGTCGTGTTTAAATTTAAAACAAAAACGTAAGAAGAAAATTGTTTTAAAATATATAAATGAAGCCATATATCTGGAGATCGTTTCGTTCGTCTTTGGAATGTTATGTAACGGTTCCATCGACCAATCTCCTATTCATTCTGGTATCTTAAAACTTAAATTCCAGCCCTCGATTTGTTCTTGTTATTTATGTATAAATATAGGTATATAGATATATGTTTATGGTGTTCATACATTGTAGATAAATCTGATGAAATTATAGTATACTGTTATTATACTGTATACTCGATCGATAAACACACCGACGCCTTGACTCCAACCCACACTTCAATTAGAAGCGAGTATTCAAATCGTTGCGTAATCACTCGATTAAGGTCACGTGAATTCAGTATGCCACGCCTTTTAACCTTGAAGTAGTAGCAGTCAAGCCGATTAAATCGGAACAAATCGGGTATACTTGGCGATAGGCTTTTTTCAATTAACATCACTATCAATAGAAGCGTATTAACGGAATCCTTCTTAAAATCGTGCTTTTCTTATGACTTACTGTTATTTTGTAACAGTGACTCAAAATGGATTTGACACATTTTGATTTTGCCGTTAAATTATTAATTTCGAGTAAGAGTGTTGATAATTTTCTACAACCAAATTACTTATTAAAATTAATAGTTTTAGTCGAAAATGTAATTTCGTGCACGTGGAAATACATTTGGTAAAAGAAGCCTGTGATTATGTATGTTTATCAAGTGGACGAGAGAATCAAGAGGAAAACAGAATTATAATGCCGTTATTGATCGTGTTAATTTTTTTCTTCTTCTTCGAAACTACCACATAATACTTGTTTACTATCGTTATGAATTGCTCATTGAAACACACCAAACAAATTGTAGATGTGTTTGTTGGAGACGCGTTCACAGTACCGCTATAAACGATGGATTGTGTGCATAAAGAGCACATACCGGACGTTCCAGTGAGAAAACGATTTGAAACGAGATTTTGACGACAGAAACGTTATTCGATTACAATTTTAATTATGTGCGATAAGAGTGTTTAGTATGGAAATTATTCACATGGTTTTGAACAGCTTGGCTAGCTCTGGAGTAGGGCATCAAGCACCAATGTACTAAAAATTGAAATCCAAGCCATAGCGGGTTTTTTTTAGGTTTTTATAATCGAATTTACAACCGACTTTTTACTGTGCAATGTCTATTTTTTTTTCTTCAAATTTTTACTATTTGTGGCGGAAGTGGCTTCGTTTTCAACAAGAAAAGCGCACTTCTGGAAAAATTCAGGGAACCCAGTGGTGGACTAAAAGCAACCTGAACCCTAAGCAAATTTGTTACTGTTTTTTCTTGAAAAGAGAGCAGTCTTTCAAGAAAATACTGATAAAATAAATATGCGGTGTCTAGAAGGCACTTAAACTATATTTTCTAAAACTAAAAACAAATAAACACCAAGCCCAAAAAATGTTCAGACTTTTACTCTGATAAACGGCATATTTAATGAATTGTAGCGATTTTCCACATTCCGACGAATTAAGAATCCATCACCCGTCTCACTCTAACTCAATCACCGAAATATAGTAGACAAAGATGTGAGATACCTATATTTTTATTACGTCACTGGTATATTTCTAGAATAATCGAGTAATTAAAGATTGTCTCGAAAATAAGTGATGTCTTCAAGAGAGAGCCTACTGTCGAAGACAATTAAACTATATTCCCAAAGTTTGGCACAAAAAAAAGTGTAAGAGTCAAAAATCGACCAAAATTAAAGAAATTTCAGGATGTAATCTTCTTTTTAGAACATTACTCTAATAATCATCGTATTTGATGGCTTTCAAGCACACATACTAACGTAATAAGAAGATATTTCCCATCTTATTCTAACTCAATAACTGAGATGTAGTAGACAAAGACGAAAGATGTCTTCTTATTACGTCATTGGTATATTTCTAGAATAATCGAGTAATCAAAGATTGTGTCGTACGTTAATAAAATCAATGATATCTTCAAAAGGTAGCGTGTAGAAGGCAATTAAACTATACTCCCAAAGTTTGGCACAAAAAAAAGTGTAAGAGTCAAAAATCGACCAAAATTCAGGAAATTTCAGGATGTAATCTCTTTTTCAAAACATTACTCTAACAATCATCGTATTTGATGACTTTCAAGCACATGTACCGACGTAGTAAGAAGATATTTCCCATGTGCTAGACAAAGACGCAAGATGTCTTCTTATTACGTCATTGGTGTATTTCTAGAATAATCGAGTAATCAAAGATTTTGTTAAGTATTTAACTGTATCGAGAAAATTTTAATAGGTAAAGTCTAGATGGCTCTGAAAATAATTACCCAAAATTGGAAACAAAGAAAAAAGTAAAAGCCAAAAATAGACCGAGTACAAAACGTTTCAGGTCGCAATCTTTGTTTTAGCCTATTAATCTAATAAATAACAAGACATCTACCATCTCATTCCAACTGAACAGTCCAGATATGTTAAACAAAGACGCAAGATGTCTTCTTATTACATCATTAAATAAACGGCATCTAGAAGGCAATGAAATTATATTCCCGAAAATTGGAAACAAAAAAAAATGTCGACCAGAATTCAAAGTTTCAGAATAATAACAGTTAAATTTAACGATTTAAGCACACTTACTGACGTAATAAGAAGACATCTCCTGCCTCATTCTAACTCAACAATCAGGATATAGTAAACAAAGACGTAAGATGTCTTCTTCTTACGTCATTGGTGTATTTCTACAATAATCGAGTAAGCAAAGTTTGTAGCACCATTTACCTGCCAAGTTCATTAATAAAATTAGCATTGCCTTCAATATGGTCGTCTAGAAGGCCTTTTGGAAACAAAAAAAAACAAAAATAGACGCAATCTCTTGTTTCAGACTATTGCTTAAATAACCATCATATTACTGACGTAATAAGAGATTTTCCGTCTCATTTTAACCCAACAACCCGAATGCAATAAACTAAGATGTGAGATGTCTTCTTATTACGTCACTGGTATAATAATCGAGTATTTCTAGCGTTCAACTGATTCATTGCGTCGAGTCGAGTCGAACTAACGACTATAAACGTACTCTAATTTTTGCCTTTTTCAAAAAAAAAAACACTTCTCGACCGACTTGTTTTCAAATAATTTTGCTAATTTGATTCGGTTTTTATGAGAAATGCATCTGCCAAAACAATGAAATCCTGAAAGTTAAAAAAGAAGGAAAGCGAATTGAGGGGAAAAGGCGAGAAGGGCTGGAGAATAGAAGAAAATGAAGAGTAAAGGGAGAGAAGACGAAATCAGATAATTAAGTGTTTTTGACTAACTTAGGGAGATTTTTTTAAATGAAAAGTGTTTGAAAAACGGAGCAGTGCTGAAGGTTTACAGAGAAGAAAAAAGGGCTCTGGCGAATAGGGCGCGAAGGGGAAGGAGCGAAAATATGAAGATTAGATGCTGCAAAACAAAAAGATGACGAAGCTCGACAATTATAAGTAGCTTTGACTAACTTGACAGCATTTTTCACTTCAAAACGGTGCAAAAACCAATGCGTATAACAAAACAGTGGAGTGCTGAAGGTTTAAAGAGATGAAAGGGCCCGACGAAAAGAAGCAGGAGCAGGAATAGGAGAGATAAAGACGGAGACGACGAAGTTAGTATTGTGTCGAGTCGAGTCGACCAAACGACTATAAACATACTCTAATTTTTTTCGTTAACTTTTCCAAAAAAAAACACTTCTCGACCGACTTGTTTTCAAATAATTTTGCTAATTTGATACGTTTTTTTTTTGTTTTGCAAATATTCCACTGATAAAATCACTGACGATCATTAATTTATGATAGCAATAGTACCGAAACCGGTTTAATAATAAATATTTTAATGATTTCAGTATATAAAAAAAAAATAATGGTATTATTTTTCCCCAGTTTCACAACGGCCTTTATATTAACTTTTCTACCTAATTGATTATTGCAAAATTCCAACAACAACAACAACAACAAGTATGCATGAAATATGTGAAAAATCCAAAAAGCGGGACACAATATAATAAACTCGCCAAGATTTTAACTTAACGGATGGAGAAATATAAACGAATAGTATAATAATAATAATAATAATGATAAACAACAAATATATATTTAAACATATCCGATACATACATTTGCAATGAAACACACGCCAATGAATAATTATCGTGAAAGTTTATGTCCATTCCTGAAGAGAATCGTGAATGGGCTTGGTCTTACCAGTGCATATCGTAATAAATATTTCGTATATGTGTGTGTGGAAGGCAGCAAAAATATACCAATAACAAGCAAAACACTCACCTCTTTCAGGCCGTCCAAACGGCCCAAACTTCTCGCCTGGCGCAGTCCAACATTGCCGCGACTACGGCCCTTTTTGCGTTTCTCCAATAAGCGGGGCCGGCGACACGACGCATTACCCGTTCGTACGTCATTATCCTCGGGATCCGAATGCACCTCTTGCGGACAGTGGTAAGTGTGCCGACGTCGAGACGACGGGCTCGTGATGCGTGTTATAAAATTATCGAACATTGCGTTTTTTTGCCGTTCGTTCGCTCGCTCTCGTCTATCGTTGTGATTATCGGGTTTCACTTTCAGTCATGTTTCACCACCGAAAACGAATCGATCTGTAATATGTGCGATTTTTTCTTGAGTAACAAGACAACCGCGCCTATTTACGGTTGGTTTATAACGACAATCAAACGTTATTAGAGAGGTTGTATTTTGATAGAAAACGATGACACAAATCGGTTTCCGTTCGAACGACTCTATCAACTGTAATTAATAATAATTCGAGTAGTTATTACGTTCGATTGCACGCCTGAAAACCGGAAACTTTCAGCTAATTCAAGCGTTCTTTTGTCGTTTTTATTTTATCGAAATAATGTTGGAATTTTGTGAAATTTATCAGCAAAACGACTGTGCTTTAACTTCCGATCGACAACAATCGGCTTCCGGCCACCGGTTATCGTTAATAAAATCCGATAATTCAGCCGTTTTGATTCCACTGTAATGGATTACAGCTACTTGTTTAATTCTGTAGATATACGGTTGACTATCCCGATTTAGAAAGAGGTAGTTTTGCCAGCGGCTGAACAAGTCTCTTATACTTATATGACGTATTTATAGGTATCTGAAGATGCTGTTTTCGGTCGTTTTACCACGAACACACACACAAAAACGCGTTAAATCGTTGAACAAATACAGCACCACGTGCCGTTTAAATCAATAGAAATTTTCGGAGACTTGAACGGTGAGTTGGGCACGTAACCTGTCGGTTTTCAGACGAAAAATTGACCCCAAAAATCTCGCATTACCCACTATTATTATCGAGACACTAACACCCGAAAAACAACTGAAACGTGTCACTAGATCGGTTCATTTCGCTCACTGAAAGTTTACGAGACTTTTTGACGTTTGTGGCGGATGTGGGTGTTTTTTTCCGGCGAAAATTTGCACTAGCACATCCACAAAAACAACAAAATTCCAACCAACAACACCACACAGAATCAACTCAACAGGTTGGCAGTTTTAACCTTGTGTGTTGTTTGTTGTTGTGTACGTATAACTGGATGTGTATGTGTGTGTTGTTCGAAATACTACACGGACGCACACATACACATCCACGATCACGATAATTACAGGTGATCGGTCGTGTTCGTCTACAATCGTCTTGTCGGTTCGATGTGATTGGTTGAGGCAGTTGCCATCTCTTTTCTTGAGTCGTTCTCGATAGCCACACCTACTTTAATGAATATGTGTCCTTTTTGTTTTATGATTTTTGTTGTTTTTTTCATAATTTTAGTATTTACAATTTTTACGTTTCAATTACATGTCAATTTGTTTGTCTCTTGCTGTTGTTGTTGTTATGTCCAATGTAATTAACAATAATGATAAGTCATTTCTAACAATCACATTGCTATAATTATAATTATATCAAAAATTACACACTTAAGGGTTCGTGTTTTATTCTAGTAGTACGTATGTAACGACCTTCTGCAATGTATGTAATGATAATAATAAGAAAATTTCCACGGGCATAAACAACCGGATATCATGCATTAAAATCGAGAAGGCAACAAGAAACAAGTTGTATCCAACATCCACTTTTGATCAACAATCCGAGTGCAAGAGGGTTTGAGTAAAGAGTTACCACTCAAATGGGACGTGCTGTAGATTACTAGAAATTGATGGTTGTGTTGTTATTAATCTGGAAACTAAGGCGACTATGTAATTGGAGATTTAACGCTGTGCGTGGGGTGCGATCAAAGGACGGGATTTTGTCCCATTGGAACACATCAAATAGTCTCTCCATCTTGAATTTTCATGGAGAATGCTAAAAACAGGGAGTTGCAAGAGAGAGAGGCATTTATTATGCTTATCAAGCCACGCCTTCAGACAGACCAAGTTACATGAAACGGCTCACTTTGCTTCTGCTACAGCACTGTGACAAGTTTTCGCCATGCTCAGGAGAAGCTTATCAAAATGTCTGTATGCCGATCTTGAAGATGATTAGCAAAATGTTGAGACTCCCGATACTTCACTTTTCAGAACTAACACTTTTCAGCAGTTTTTCCTTAGGAGCCACAGCATTTTTGAGACGCTTACAGAAGATAAAAGCCGACATTTTCGACGAGTTCCAACGATAAAAATTCTACTTTAGAACTTTATGAAGTTGTTCTGAAATATTGGAAACTACAAGGAACAGGAAAGCTAAGGTTATCATGAGTTAATTCCTGGGAATGGGTGCCTGGGGCACCACAAAAGCTTAGGTCGGCCCTTTGCTAGCCTAGCAACTACTTTAGAAAGAACTTTGGTAGGAATCGACACTTTCGGCTCAATTTCGCTAATAACTAAAGGGCGGATTGAAGGTCATTTGGCAAGATTTACAACGCTTGAAATGCACCATTGGCGTAGTTTAATTAACACAAAGAACAAATCAACAAAAATGTGTTTATAATTTTTGAGTAGTTTAAATTTATTTTTGTCAAAAATTAATTTTTTTTAAATTTTCTATGGGAGAATCATCAGTTTGTTGTTGCTTTTTAAAGAGCGAGAGAAAGCGACCAGGATTTCATAGAAATTCGGTACAGTTAGGCACTTGGTTTTTCGCCGTAACGTCACGACGTCACGGTAACAGTTCAACTGGTCCACTGCTTCTCTACGTTTGGACATTCTGTAAAGAAAAACGTTTCACAAGAAAAGATAGACTATGCAGGTACAACGGCTGTGGCTAATACGTTCTATACGAATTTGTCAGGCGACTAGAATTTGCCTTGCTCCATCTTGGAGCTGATATCCGCCCATTACTAATAACATGTGGTGATGGTGATCGAGTCGAGAATACGGCCCATTATTCCCTTGTGCTACCTGCCAAAAACCGAATTGGTGATTCTTTAAAAAGCTTTCAGTTACGGAACTCAATAATAACAGCCCCGTGTCGACTAAACTGTTGTAGACGGAAAGTAGAAAACTTGATAAATTATTACCTTTCAGAGATTTCCTGTTGTAATTCAACAATTACTCCGATTTTTAGCAGTGATCTATAATTAGCGGCCGTTTTCTATAGAAATATGCCGACTTGATTATCGACAAGTGTGACTTATCTTTTATCTGTTTGTTGAATATTATAAAGAAAAAATATAAAATATCAACAGTTTTGTAGATTTCTAACATGGGAAAAATGTGCTTTATCATTTCTTTTGCAACAAACAGATTGGATTTCAACATTTTTTTCAAAACATTTGATCTTTTCGAGGACATCGCATTTCTCATATTATCTACGTATATCGCCAGTTTTACTCTGTTCTTCAATATTTTCTATTTGCCTTCTCGATCATTGTTTTGCTGTTGTGTGGTCAATTTTTTATAATAGTAATACCGACAATGTATGTAAGTCACGTTTCATTTACCTGAAACTATCGCTTGTTTCCGTCTTCCCCCTCGTTTGCCTTCTGTAAGTTTGTGGTATTTAAACTTGTGTTGTCTCTTGTAAATTCTACAATTGCCAATGCTACCACCTCCGTAAGTCCGATTTTTGACTATGACTTTTTTTCTATTTTATCTGTGCTGGCCAGAGACATTTACCCCGTGCGTCGTTTTCAGTGGGACGCCGAACATACCAATGGTTCTAACGGCAAAAATTCTATTGCGTAACCGTCTATTTCGCCTCTGTCTAACGCGAGGACTGTAGAATGTTTAATAGGTAGCGAAAAGGGCGCTTGTTTGTCCCATTTTATTGTGAACGTGTCCGTTTTTAGCAAGTAGCTTGCCTCATTTTACTGTGCCAACACTTTGTCCGTTCAATTAACTTTATTTGCATTTTATCAGTGTCGGTCCGGGGCATCTCGGATAGCGAAAAGGGCGCTTGGAACGGTTGTTTGCGCCGGACGCAATTTAGACTTGGTCCGGTTCTGAATTTTATTGTGAACGTGCCCGTTTTTACTGTGCAAATAACTTCATTTAATTGTGATGATTCTCAGTAAAAATTTTTGATATTGTAAAATGGAAGTTTTTAATTTTTTCTAGACACAATCTAATTGAAATTCTCATCATATCTTATTTTCTTGTTTACACACACATACACAATAAAATATAAACATTGTCGTAATTCGATATGGGATGCTTGTATTGTTGTTTGAATTTGAATATGTGCTTGTTAACATGTAATTGTTAAACATTTGAAATTTATAATATATGCATACCTACAACTCTGTCTCTGTCTTTCTCTCTATACAACAAAATAACCGCCACAAAAGCCGGTAATTTTTTTTATATTTGTTTGGTGTCTAAAATTACCAAATTCGATCTCCTTACCTTTGCCAAAATGCTCTAGCGACTCTAGTAGGCTTGTTTGTCTTTGCTTAAGTCATGATTCTTTTCGTTCAACTAATTTCGAAATCTTTTGCTAGGCAATTGCTTGGAAATTTTTCTTTTTTACGACTGTACCGGTAGCCGGATAGTTGCATACGTGTATTTGAGCCGCACGAGTAAAACTACGTGTGAAGACTACGATTATATCAATCACGCGCATCAAAATCTATAGAGGAAAAAAAAATGAATAACAATAACGATTTGGTTTGAATAATTCTAAGTTGGTTGAGCCTAAAGCTTTGACATTAACATTTCTAGTGGAGTTAATGAGACAGTCTTGACTGAAGTTGTAAAAAATTGCATCACTTGTGGGACCCCTAAAAGCATACTTTCACAGGGTGCCGTCATGAGAGAGAGAAAGATAGAGAGAGAGAGATAAGACCAGTGCCGGTCCGAGGGGAGGACCACGGAGACATCTGCCTCGGGCGCTGAACTATTTAAATACGAAGAATATTTTTTAACAGATAAAGAAAAGGGCGCATGAAACTTTTGCTTGCTCCGGGCGCAATTTAGTCTCGGTCCGGTTCTGGATAAGAGATCGTTAAGACTAGAGGACGCTCTTCTTCGGCCACTACTTTACGTTCTTTTATCGTGGAACGAACTATAATAAAAACAATAAAGATTAAATCGCTATTTCATTCCAACACTGGATTCAAATGGATGCAAAAAATTGGTCTGTTTTGGAACATTACAAATTAGTTAAATTTCTTAAGGAAAAGAGAAAGTAGCTGTGAGGTTTCTCTAAATGCGTTTGAGGCAGAGGGAGACGCGACGATGGTATACTAATGAGAACCGAGAGAGTAAGAGAGAAAGAGAGGTAGTGATAAGACCAGTGGCGGTCTGAGGGGAGGCCATGGGGGTATCTGCCTCGGGCGCTGAACTATTTAAATATGAAGAATATTGTTTAATGTCTGGCTATGGATAAGAGATCGTTAAGACTAGAGGACGCTCTTCTTCGGCCACTACTTCACGTGCTTTTATCATGTAATGAACTATAATAAAAACAATAAAGATTAAATAACTATTTCATTCCAACACTGGATTCAAATGGATGCAAAAAATTAGTCTTTTTTGGAACAGTGTTTTCTATTTGCCTATCGAAAATAGTAAAATATTGGATATTTTCACCTCGCATACCTTACTTGATGGCGAAAAAACTGAAAAAATTAAAAAGAAAAAAAGCAATTTCTACAAACATGGAGAAGCATAGGCAATTTTTGCCTGACGAAAAGACTTGTTTCGGTATTAGCAGACCTCCGTTTTTAAGTCTTTACATGGTTCAAAGAAATATAGATAAATTTCGTAAGGAAAAGAGAAAGTAGCTGTGCAGCTTCCCTAAATGCGCTTCAGGCCAGAGGAAGGCGCGCGAATAGTAAACTAATATGACAAGAGAGATAAGACTAATGGACGCTCTTCTTCGGCCACTTCCTCACATGCATTTATCATGAAACGAACTGTAATAATAACAATAAAGATTAAATAACTATTTCGTTCCGACGCTGGAGGCAAACGATTGCAAAAACTAGTCTCCTTTAGAACAGTCTTCTCTATTTGTCTATGAAAAATAATAAATATCGGATATTTTCACCTCGCATAGTTTACAAGATGGCAAGAGAATCGAAAAAAAATTAAAAAGAGAAAGAACAAAATCCTACAAACATAGAAAAGCATAGGCGATTTTTTCCTGACGAAAAAACCCTTTTCGGTATTAGCAGAACTCCGTTTTCAAGACTGCGGAATGTTTTTGGATTTTTACAGAGTTCCTTGAATAGGAAAAACAGTTAAATTTCTTAAGGAAAAGAGAAAGTAGCTGTGCGGTTTCTCTAAATGCGCTTGAGACTAGAGGGAGGCGCGACGATAGGTAAAGGAGGAATTATAAATACCATGAAATTGTTCCAAAGGTGACTTCAAAGTCGTTTTGTTTACTTCTTTTATCAAGAAAAAAAGAAGAAACGGCCTTAAAATTAGCTTCAAATAGCTCAAGGCGCATTATAATATGAAGACGCATCTGTAAGACCAAATTAGCAATACTCGAAATTTTTAGAAATACATTAAGCGGTTCTTCAGGTAGTTACTTTGGTAAAGAAAATCAAGTCAGGTCAGGTCAATTGTAGTAAAAACAACAGGCAGATATTATCCAAATATATTAAAAAATCTGTACTTACACTAAATCTAGACGGTTATTCTGTTTTGTTTTTTTTTTTGGTTTTATACCACACTTAAAAAACGAAAACACTTGAATCACAGAGCTTCAAATTGGAGAATATACTTTTTCCCTATCATCCCCTTAATAGTCATCGTATTCATCAACGCCTCCTTATAATTATCAAAATCAACCATTTTATATGTGGGCCCATGCAATTCATTATTCATCATCATCGATATTAACTCATCAAACATTTCAAAACGATCCACACTGTCGGCATTCTTCTTCGACCACTGCGTCATCCAGAAACCACGAAAACGCAAATCTTTAAATATTAATGCCGACGTTGGAATCGTGACCGGTTCCCGCGACATACCACCATAAGTCACCATAACGCCCTCGTTTTTCAAATGACGCAAAATCTCTAAAGCATTCTGACCACCGACACAATTCAACGCCAATTTCGGTCGATCCAATTTGTTATCTTTAAAGATTTGCGTACATCGTAATTCCTCCTCGGTCAGGACACAAGTTGCACCCAATTTCGTCAGGAATTGCCGCAATTCATCCACACCAGGCCGGTCGCGGATGATGTTTACCGTACGTATGCCCCATGTGCGGCAGATTTGGATGACGTTCTGGCCACACGCTGAATTGGCGCCGTTCTGAATAACTGTATCGCCCGGCCGCAAACACACGAAATCACGCAACATCCGATACGCAGTGCACGGATTAACTGTTAATGTGGCCGCTTCAACTAAACCTAAATCTTTGGGTACTTTCAAGAATTCGTTTTTGCTCAAAACTAGATGCGTCCGCCACGTACCCAAGGCACCAACTAACGGTACCACATGATCGCCGACATTTGAATCGCTGATATTGGCACCGAGCGACACGATCTCGGCGACTCCCTCATTGCCGGGCACTGAGGGCAATTGGGGCCGTACGGGGTATTTGCCTTGGATCGTATTGATATCGGCCGGATTCACCGGACTTGCTAGCATTTTAACAACCACTTGATCCGGTTCGGGTACATTGATCGTTTCATTTTCTTGATTGATTACTTTGATTGGATCGCCGTGGTCGTGGTAAACTAATTTTTTACCAATGATACAACTCATCAAGCGTTTCTGCTCAAATTTGAGGTTAGGATATACAAATTTCGAAAAAATGCCATAGAATCGATGCGATAATTGTGACATTATTACCTGGAAAAGAATTCAATAATTATTATCGAAATTGAACGATTTTTTATCAAATTCGTACCGTAAATGCGACTAAATCATCGATTATTTACACCAATTGATTAGACGGAAAATGCACCATCTCTTACAGTTGTCTGTATTATCGATCATAATAACAAAGATAAAAAATTCGAATTTCAACAAAATTTGCCCACTACATTATAATTTTACTTTCAGTAATACAATTTTAGTGTAATTCAGCACTTTAATATTTATTTATATAGAAAAATCATTCCAAAAATTAATTGACGCTACATATAGTTAAACAATAAGTACTTAAAGTTGGCAATACGCGCAGATAATAAAAATCTCTGTATTACCGATAATAGTAATTGTTATTTTTTGGGTTTATTTAAAAATCTTGTAATTGATAAAGAACAGTTTTTCGCGGTACTTTCGTACGGTAGATTTTCTGTGATTTTTACTTAATAATATAATAAATTTGTAAGTACCACTGTCGGTGTATTTTTAACTACAATACAGTCTTAGATCAAGTGTGCTGCGGTTTTTGTTGATCTTCGCTCAATTGTTTTTTCCGCCATGTTTTTTTTCGAAGGTAATACAATTTGCCGCGCATCGAATCGGGTCTAAATTTAGTGAAATTAGTGGTGATTTGGTGATTTTTATGGTAAAATATGGTATCGGTGGTGGATTTTAGTGAATAAGGTACGTTTGTAACAATTCTATTTTGTATTTTGTTTAATTTATTGCATCAATGGGTGTAATGAAGTGTTTCCGGTGTTTAATGTTTTTTTTTACCATTTTGTCGGTGATTATCGAATGTTTTATCTATTTGTTCTTTTCATCTCTCAATTTTATTATTTTTCAATTTTTTTTTACAGAAAAATCATTTCAAAATTTTTTGACGCTACATATAGTTAAACAATAAGTATTCAAAGTCGGCAGATAATAAAAATCTCTGTATTACCTATAATAGTAATCGTTATTTTTTGGATTTATTTAAAAATCTTGTAATTGATAAAGAACAGTTTTTCGCGGTACTAACGTACGGTAGCTTTTCTATAATTGTTACTTAACATTATAATAAATTTGTAAGTACCACTGTCGGTGTATTTTTAACTACACTACAGTCTTAGATCAAGTGTGCTGCGATTTTTTTAATCTTCGCTCAATTGTTTTTTCCGCCATGTTTTTTTCGAGGGTAATACAATTTGCCGCGCATCGAATCGGGTCTAAATTTAGTGAAATTAGTGGTAATTTCGCGATTTTATGGTAAAATATGGTATCAGTGGTGGATTTTAGTGTACAAGGTACGTTTATAACAATTGTATTTTGTATTTTGTTTAATTTATTGCATCAATGGGTGCAATGAAGTGTTTCCGGTGTTTATTGGTTTTTTTACCATTTTATCGGCGATTATCGAATGTTTTATCTATTTTTTCTTTTCATCTCGCAATTTTATAATTTTTCAATTTTTTTTGTAATGTTGAAATTGTAACAAAATATGCGGTTCGGAAATTTAACGGAAGATGGTGCAGTACTCAGTAGCTAAATGCAGCGCATTTTATTTTATTTTTTAGAAATTTCAGAAAAAAATCCGAGTTTTAAAGTGATTTTCTTATTATTAGCTGATTTTCTTAAACAATCATTACTTAGCATGTGAAATATAGTGTCCAGATTATAATTACAATATTGTAATTATAGTGGGCTAAATGTAGCGCAACATTTAATTTTCCAAACATTACCTTCTTTTCTTAAAATATTGCTAATTATTCGTAGAAATTCGATTTTCTACGAATAAGTTTTTATGTATTTTGATCAAATGTACTAAGATTCCTGTTTACACACATGGGTGTAACAGGGATGGGGCAAAATGGGGCTACGATGAGGGTGTAAGCCCCGAAACCGGTTTAGTGACAATAAACATAAAACAAGGAAGAGTATTATTTTATTATCAATTATATTTGTTGAGATAACAAGCCTGCTTTAGCGGACGTTCTTCTTTCGCTTTTCTTATCGTTTTGTGAAATAATCCGCCACGCGCTTAAATGGTACATCATCCCAGAGAGCAATATGACTTCTCGAAGAATGTAGGAAGAGTTCTTATTTATGACTTGGACGTCAGAAAATCATCAGAATGAACTTTTTAAGAAGTTCTAAAGACGTCGTATGCGCCGCTTTATGAATAAATTAAGAGTTCTTAAAAAAGAGCTCGCAAAGAAGTCTTTGTTCTGACTTGATACAAATAAGAATTCTTCAAGAACTTACTATGAGTTCTTAAAGAGATCATAATTTTGATTTCAATAAGAAGTATGTATGTCACAAAACCGATGCCTTAAAAAAGACGTCTTGAACAGTTCTAAATTTTGAGTTCTTAAATATGAACTCATAGTTGGACTTCTGTCAGAAGTCTATCAAAAGGCTTCTCGTAGTATTCTTTATGATTTGGATGCTATCTGGGATCATCTTGGTGGTGACTGGAAGTTGCTTAAAAATTTCATAAGCGTCTTTCTTTTTTCTCTTTATCTGCACCACTACAATCACAAGCTATGCCTACATAAATTTATATGAAACGGTTCACTAAAATTTTAACTCTGTTTGGTTAGGGCGACTATACAACGGGCACTTTTTGTACTGATACTTATGCGCGCTTTGATGCCCCCGGTATAATAAATGGTATATTCTAAACATAAGGTTTGTCGGAATAATGGATAATTTAGGTTATAATTTCGAACATAATGTTCATTCCCGTGAAGGGCCAATACGTTGTATATTTTTCTGTGAATTCCATCCAACAGCTGGCCCAATCATTTCTTGTCAGGTATTCTATCAAAAAAAAACAAACAAATAACACAAACTAACCTCAAAACTTTAGGAACCCGAACAATACATTTCCAAGGAATTATTTGATAGTGTTAGTGTTTATATTATAACAAAAGCTGATTTACAACGCAGTACCATAACGGTGTAAGTTGATTTTTTTTAACTTTTATGTAATAAATATTTTCCCTACAGTGATGTTTTATTGATGCATTATAGAACGCTGTCGGATTGTAAAATATTGGGATATCCGGTGAAAATTGACGATAAGAAATATGCACGAAATGCATACCATTTTAATTTATGTTTTGTATGTGATAGTAATGCAAGAACTGTACAGTACGAACCGGTTGTTACCAAATTTTCCGAATACCTAACGGCTATGGAAATTGAAAGTAATTTCTTATCGGATGGGAAATGTGCACAACGTTTACAACCAATCTTCAAACAAGTCATTGAAGATTTGAATACAAAGGGTATTAACGTGATTCTCGTTGTTTTTTTTACAAATTTAATATTTACATTTCAGGCGAATGTGCTATAACTCAAGGACCAACAGCAACACACCTAAAAGTCGTTCATATACGCAAAGATCCACAACCGGTGGCCGATCATCAAGTACCGATTTTTATCAAAGAATTACCCAACCAACAATGGGACTTGACCACACAACAAGTAGCACCATATATTGATGGTTATAATCATGTTGCACGTATTGCTGTACTATCAGATGTTGAAAATAATTTAGTTAAGGCATGTGTACAAAATCTAGTTTATTATGGTATTGTTGCGTTAGTGCCATTATTTCAATATGGTAATGTTTATTGTACAACGCCACGTCTGAAATTATTGGCGCACGACGTTAATCTTCAAGTAATCCATTGAAATTTATTAATTTTCCATAAACAAATCGATTTATTTTGTTTCTAGAGTAAATGTTTACATTATGTATCGGTATCGCAACGGCAATTGCCGAATTTTCGTGACGTGTTCCGTATTTATGCCGCAATGACACGTGGTACAACATTAAAAGATCTATGTTTACGTTTTAATCCGTTCAATTTACGTATAAATGAACGTAAATTGATACAATTTGGTGTATTAAATGGTATAATACGTCGTGTACATAAATATCCCATTATGATAAGTAATACAACAGATGATTTACAAAAGTCGTTATCCGGTTTGGCCAATTTAGATGAGATATGTTGTGCAACATGTGTTTCAACACAAGAATTAGATGATCAGTTAGAAAGGGATCATAATGTTACTTTATTATGGAAATAGATTTATTTTTTCCACTTTATCGTTTAATTTTTTATTACTATTATTAATATTTTAAAGGTACATATTTACTGTGATCTCTAATAAATATTTCAACATTTATTGCATAAATAATATTTACCATAACAATTCCATTGAATTTCCTGTATTAGTCCATTATTATGTTCCTTTTTCCTGTTCTAGATGGTGTGGTGGTGATGTGAAATTTGAACGGCGGATAAATCAGATAATATGGTGAGTAAATTCACGAATTTATTTTTTTCATTTGATATTTGTTCTTATCATGTCTATTTATCTGTATTGGTTGTGTTATTTGTTTCATATAACGCGCTACTATTTTCAGTTTAACTTTAAACTTCTTTCAATAGACTAAATCTATAAATATAAAAGCGATTTACCGGTAACTCACTCACTCACTGACTGACTCAGTCATCACTTAGATAGACTTTAAATTTGGCACATATATTCCTTTGGTGCAGTAAACGCTCACTAAAAAAGGATTTTTGACAATTTGCTCTCTAACGGGGTTAAAAAGGACATTATTATTTCAATCCCTTGAAAGCAGCTGACATCCATTTGTCAGTATAATTGCGACGTTGTTGTGTGTATTTTTTTTTAGTATACCTATACCTACGGAAATGAAATACAGTGAAACCTCTATTTACGGACACCTCCCTCTGCAGACATTGTTATCAACATATCTATTAAATTTTATAAATGCAATTTTCAACTCCCTACTATGGATAGCTCCTATCCCAGAGATTGTTTCCAACTCCCATGGGTGTCCGTATTAGAGAGGTTTGACTCTACTAACAGATAACAACACATTATGTGACGTACTTATAATCTACACGAACAAAGTCGCGAGGGTACAGCTAGTTTAATAATATACAATAGAACCAGTTCTTTTGATGCAGCATGTATGTTGAAAGCAAAAAAAATATTCAATTAATTATATAATTATTATCGCCATTGCTTGATAATAAACGTAATCATTTGCGAGAACTGGATCAAAGTTATTACTAGATATCGATATCCGTCAAGCTATTCAGTATATGTATTATTATCCAGTCTGTCTCTCACTTATTTACAATTTAGTAGGTATTCTATAAAATTTTAGCTGGTATACAAAAAAAAAGAGATCTACCATTTGTAGTTGGAAAAACTCAAACAAAAAAAACGATTATCGTACAAATCACAGCCGAATTTTATTAGGTACTTTCTTTCAGGGCCGGCCCAAGCTTTATTGGAACTTCGATACCCCTCTTCTGAAATTAATAATGATTGAGCGCATTACTTTTATATCTTTCGTAATCGAATTCTTTGGTATTTTCGTTAATTACCTTTCTATTTATTAAAAAAGAATCAAACATAAATTCATAAATTATGAAAAAAATAAGACTTAAAAAAAACAATGGTCATTCATTTTGTGTTCAAAAATTAAAATTCCAAACTAATCGTGATAATTCGTCGTCAAATTTTGGGAAATAAAACTGTCTGGTGTTCCATCGAAAAGTGTCACAAAAGATTTCATATTAAAACAATTAAAAAATCGATCTTACAAAAATTTTTGTATGGGGCACAGTTATGTAGTTGATAACTGCACAACTGTAACAAAAATAGAAAGAAAAACTACATTACAAAAAAAAACATTTGAAAATTTACTATCCTTATGAGAATCCTGCAGCAGTACGGCAGGATTCTGTTTTTATATCAAAGGCCTGGCACTTACACTAACACGAGACACAATGAATTATTAATTAACAAAAAAAAATCGCAATTATATAGATGCAGTAAAAAAAGTTGAAAAATATTGAAAATGTGTATTGTAGAAAAAAATACGGCTGCTCAAAAAAAGGATACAATACAGACGACGCGATTGCAATCTTTAAAAAGACTTCCAAGAGTAGATTTGGTAAATTCCTGGTCCTAGGCAGAATTCGATTGTAATGTTGCCAATTTTTGTACTTTTCCATCTTCCACCAGTAAATAAAGCCTCTAAAAATAACATCTTCCACGCTAAATTAAATCTTCTGTATTTATAATTACTTACTCTCTCCATTGTACGAGGTTTATTGTATTATTTAAGGCAACGAGTGATTTTTTTTTTGGTATTTTATTTTCCTTGTAATCACACTTTATATGTGCAACCCATTATGGGTTTCGAGGGAGTTACCCCCTCCATCATCAGGCACCCTACAAGAAATCATCCTAGTTAATTATATTTTGAAGTGCTTTTGTTGTTATTACAAAAGGATTATTCATTTATTCTAATTAAATCTTATTTAAAATTACTGAAAATATTACATTAATATTTTAGGGTCGCCATTACACTGGTTCTGTATTTAGCAGAAATTCCATTTGCGTAAATTCATTAGAATGAAGACTATTCTATCGTTTGTTTTTTTTAGAAAATGCTACAGATAAAATCCAGTGTGGCGCTTCAGGCAGCTGCTTGTTTTGCTGTAGTCTGTGTTTTTGGTACAATTTTTCTAAAAGATTGGAATTATGATCACATTTTTAATGACTGTAAAAAAATTGTTTTTCATAGCAACGCGCCTTAACAGCGGATATTATTTTTCATAACGCCATCGCAACGCCATAATGGCCCGTCGTCAAGTAAAGAATTATTATTTGCTTATTAATGCAATCATTTTGATGTCTATTAATGGTTCAATAATATATACGTATGACATAAAAGTGTCATTAGCCGTAATCTCTTTTATTACACACTTTCCGATCAGGAAATATAAGTAAAGAATCATCAATCTTTTCATATGTGTATGTCGCTTTTCTTCTTTTCGACTAACAATTTTTTCGCAAAAAAAGAACAGTGTGAAACGTTTTCTGTTGAATTAAGAATTCAGGAATAACTCTTGGCAATTCGAAGAGTTTTTAATTTATATAATAAATAATTTTTATTTGAGTCAATATACTAAACAGTCTGAATCTATTCTGTATGAAACCTTCTTCTTGTACATAATAAGATTATAAACTATTTTTCAAAGACTTCAAACACATTTAATTTCCACGCTCTTTTAATATCTCCTTATTTGTGAAATTGAAAAGGTGAAGAAAACACTAAAATTAATCAGATGTGATTTATTATCATTACGTATAGATAATAGAAATGTAAATTATAAAATATACTCGAATATTTACAATCCATCAAGTTTATTTTCTATGATGATTATAATAATAGCAATAATTAAACTTAATAGGAAAAAAAAGGAAAACAAATTCAATAATGTACGAAAAATGGCAAATAAATTTCAACAGAAGAACAAAAAAAAAACATCCACTATTGAACAGTAAAATAAAAACAATTAAATCCCAATTAAAAACAACCACCCTTAATGACCTTACAAAACAAAAACAACACATTAGAATTTTTCTTATTTAAAATAGTCGACATAAATATATATTTTTTTTGTTTTTTTGTTTTGTTTTTATTTTATATCAATTAATTTAAATACATGCAATTTTACTACATTTAATTTTCATAAATTTCATTGTTTTTTTGTTTGTACATCTAAATAATAAAATTAAAGCCAATATCAATCAAACAATCAAGAAAATATTTATACAGCAATATATTTTATTAATTTCATTGATAATTATAATAATCAATAACGATTTACTAAATATTGTGTTATTTTTAATATTATTGGAACAAAATTTCTAACAATATAATTAATAATAATAATAATAAAAAAAGTCAAGGCTCTTTAAATTGTCATATTCCGTACAAAATTCAATTATTTGAAGGGGAAAATTAAACAAAAAATTAACAATAAACGACCATTAAAAGGCACTCTTGTCATTAGAGAAATAGAAAATACTTTTGTTTTTTTTAAACGAAACAAAAAACCTTAGCACCTATAATGTATATGTATATATAATTTTTTTTTTAATTTTTGTTTTGTTAAAGCATCAAAAACACAAAATTTTGCAGCAAGACATGGCAGTATACAGTTGCAATTCTATTGTTTCTTTATCATTGGAACGGTTTTTCTTCTCTATACTATTTTTCAATTAATTTAATTAAATCTTATCAATTAGAGAAACGAAAATTATATATTTAGGAAACAAAATACATAATCTAGTAGGTCACTGAATTAATCTCAGACATACGTTGGTTTATATAAGTGGCATAACTTACTAGATTAATTTGTAACAAAACTGATACATAAATATGAAATAAATTAAAAAAAAACGCTTATATAAATTAGTAATATTTAATAATAATAATAATGATTATAATAGTTCAAGTAAATGTAGGAATTGAGCCTCAGTATAATCAAATAAAATCCGTAATATTTTTTTCCAATTCTTATCAATTAATTTGATTAAATCAGTTCGTTTAAAAAAAAATTGCGAATATTTACAATTTTTATAATAGGGAAAATGGTTTTCCTTCTCTTCTATGTTGTTTTCTAAGTCGAGACTCTCTATATTCGGGATGATATGTTTTAAAAATAACACACATTACATCTTACACAGGACGTTCCATTTAAGATGTACTCCTGTTTATTATTTACTATAATAATAATAATAATAAATTTGCCTATTTTGCAAAAATTTATCCTAAATTGTTAATAATATTGTTGTATAGACAAAGACACTGTACATTTAACAATTATTTTATTTTATAAGTTAATAATAATAATAATAATAATAATAATAATAACGATATGCGGTTATAATTAAATTAGTGATTTCTCAACATTTTTATTTTTCTCTCAAAGAAAAATCAGTCTCTAAAAAAAACAAAAACAATTAATTGTTAATGTTTATTTGTTACTTTCAATTCACCACTTTTAACAAAATCTATAGCAGCATATGTTAAGCCTGTTTCAACATTATTATCAATTGATTGTCCACTACTAGTCGTTTTTATTGTTCTAGGACTACAACGGTTAACACTACCATTACTGCTACTGTTACTACCACCACCACCACAACTATTACCACCGCCACCGCTACCGCCACTTGTATCATTATCTAAATCTAAACTAGCATAATGTAACTTATTTTCAGTTATTGTTGTTGTTGAATTCGGTCGTGGTATACGTTCTAATGATGATGTTGATGATGATGATGATGATTCCCCACAATCAATTGGTCGGAATTTTTGCGTATCATTATTTAAATCGATATGATGTTGGTGATGATTCGTTAATGTTAATTCATCATTATTTCTACACGGATTGAAATTTACATAATCTGATTGTTCTTTTTTCTGTTGATGGTTGTTTTGTTCAAAATCCATTGGTATATAGTCATTAGTTTCAGTCTTTTTCGGTTTCTTATAAACAGCATTTAGTACAGATGGAGGTACTTTAATTGTTGTTGTTGCTGTTGTTGAGGTGGTTGTTGTCGGTATTGGCAATTCGGTTTTTATTGGACTACAAGGACTATTTAAACTAATTGGAAATATTGTTGATGAACTTGATGGTGTTGTTAAACTTGAACTTGAACTATCTTTAGAATCACGTCGACTATTCTTTCTACTACGCTGCTGTCTTGGCAGACTCGAATAGGAACCACTTGTATTATTTGTTGAGGATAATGGTAGATGCATTTTTGGTGGTGTATTACCTGGAAACAAAACAATACACATATTGTAACACAAATAAATTACACAGTAATGGCAAATGAAACAGACACCCTTACAAGCAGACACCTTTATTATCGACACAAGCCCTTTTTAATTAAAGATAGCTTCGTCCTTGTCTGAAACATTAATCGTCTATGTGATAAAAAAATATATCCACTCGAAATATAGAGGTGATGCTTATATTTTTCCGGTGTGCTTGAATCAAACGCCAAACCTGTATATGTGCGGCACTAAATCAGTTTATAACTATACATAAAATCAAGGAAATAATAAGATCGCACACCTTATGACTTTCACATAAGCTAAAATTACGAATTGAACAAAACAATAGCTTTAAGGGTGATTTTGTACTGTTCACTCATTAAACTAGATGAAAATATTGCGTACAGAATATTCAGTTTTAATATTCCTAGTGAATACGATTTTTTGCGGCGATAAATCGACTTGAATTGTTATTTATAGACGGAAAAGTGGACAGTGCCGGATTACTAGGAACAATTGACGCAAACATTCTGTACGCGTAGGACTATACATGGCGAGTTATTTTCGATATTTTAAAAAAATGAGTAATCCAAACGGTATCCAACTTAAGGTCAATTTTCACTTGAACTGTGAATTTTATTAAAACTGAGGGTGTATTGGAAGTTCTTTAGGAGTGGTGAAGCCTAATGTCAAAAAGATTTTCACCGGAAAAGCTTTACTGTTGCAGTTTTTGATTTGTGTCTAGAACAAGTTTTTTATTGGAGTAAAGCTCAAATGGCAACTGTTGAATCGAACAACTTTAGACAGGGTTGGATAGTGAATTTGTAAATCCTGGGCTGGCACGAAATATTACGCACAAGAAACGGGGAATCCCCTCTTTCCAGTTGATAAGCGTTCAACACGGGTAATATTCCCAAAGTCTCTAAGGCTAAACAGACAATAGCGTTTTTGTGCTTTTTTTTGTTAAATTCACAATATTTTCCGTTCGCACTGTCTTTATAGAAATTGATTATATTTATTTTCTTGCCATGCGCGGCTGTGTAAGCCCAAAAAATTGAACATCTCTGGCTTAAGCAATAAAATATGTGCAGTTTTCCAGACTTCAACACTTTATCTAGATAATTGTAAAAATATCGAAAATAACTCCACCCTATACATTTCTAATTCGATCTGTTTCCCACTAAAAATGACGTAATGCGTATGTGACAAAAACAACAAACACGTTTACCATCTAATTGTCTATTTACTTAACAAACAAAAAAATAATAATAAACTAAATTGGATATTAACATAAAAAAATATCATGTGAAAGCCTCCACCAAATTTATTTATATACCTGTTGACAATTTTCTTCCAGTTAAAAATGATGAATAATACAACGGACTACCAATAGAAGTAGTAGGTGTACGTTCTTTTGAATTTTGTATAGCTATAGGTTGTGATCTTGGATTTTTACCATTTATTTTGTTCTTCTTCTGTTGTTTCAAACCAATCGTCATATCTGTATAATCACCACTTTGACTATCTAAACTAGATTGTCGTTGATGTTGATGACCTTTACCTAATGACATTTCAACATAACCATCTGGTGTTTGAGTTGGTGTTTCTAAAAACTTCGGACTACCACCGCTACTACCCATCATCATATTATCACTATTATGATGATGATGATGATGATGATGATTAAAATCATTATTTGATTTTTGTTTCAATAAAAATGATAAAATTGAATTATTATTGTTGTTGTTCTTCTTAGGATCCATTTCCATGTAATCCTCATTGGAATTCTCGGATAATTTTGCCGGTGATGAACCTGTTGTCATATCAACATAAGGTGATGGGTCTGGTGGTAGCGGTGGTGGAATACCCGGCTTCATTTCAACATAACCATGATTTGTTGGTGTTGTTGTTGTTGATGTTGTTATTACAGTTGTAGGTGGTTGTGGCGTTATCGGTTTCATCTCAACATAACCGGAATTTTCTTCGTGCTGTTGCTGTTGTTGTTGTTGTTGTGGTTGATGATGATGATGATGGAAATGATTTAAATAGCCAGTTCGTGTGAAATCCATTTCCATTAAATCATCCATCGGTCCGACACTACTATGCGATGAATTCTGTTGTGCACGTGTTAATAGCGGAGCACTTGATGATTTGAGATTGTTAACATTCTGTTGTTGGTGTTGTTGTTGTTGCTGTTGTTGTTGTTGCTGTTGTTGTTGATTATGATGGTAGTGTGGTAATAACATTTTTGTCAATTTTTTTGATGTTTTCGAACCAACACTAAATGCTCGTACACGACTATCAATATTATTACTCAATAAATCTAAATATTTCTTATAACGATCAGGTTTTGAACCAACTGAATAACAACGTGTAGGTCGTGCACTACCATCTTCTGTATCCGTATCGGCATTCGGTTGTAAATAACTAAAGACCTTCTCTAATGGATATTCACTGAATCGCATATCTGTCGATGGTGTACCAGATGTGACACTACTTAAACTAGCTGTTGGTGAATTATGATGATGATGGTGGTGGTGATGGTGATGGTGGTGATGGAGTAAATGATGGTGGCGTCCTTTCGGCGACATATCCACATAACCATCATCAGAACTATGCAAATTCATAGGAACATAATTACCAGTACCAGTTGTACTATTTGGACTCGTACTATATAATAAATTTGGACTATCTGAACAACAATCTTCTTCGGCTATAGCCTCATCTGGTGTTAATGAATGACTATATCTACCACCAATACTACCGCTTGTTTGATCCAATAATAATTCATTTAAATTATTACAACATTGTTCAGTTTCATCAGCTAAACTATATGATGAACCAGCTGAATCTGTTGAACAGCCCACAGATGGTGGACTAACTGGACTACCAGATGGTGGACTATGCGATATATCACGACCATATAGTGATGCTGGACGATATGGTGTTAAATGATGTGAACGCGGCCATATCGGTATTGACATATGGTGATTATTTGTTGTAATTGCACCACCTTCACTGGTTGTACGTGCACGTGATGATGGCATGCTGTCACAACGTTCACGGCCACCACTTGTACCTGTAAAATATTTAACAAAAATAACAAAACATCGAAAAAAACAAGTATTTATTGTCGACAATATAAACCACAAATCAATTGACGGAGAGAGCGATTTTTCACTTCTACTGTATTTGAACAAAAAGGATGCCTTCAAAGTAACGGGCAATAAAAGCGTTAGTACAAAAACTGCAATTTTTATAGAAGTGTTAGATTTAAATCGTACATGACGGTACGAGATTTTGACTCGCTTTGACAATCTTCTCGTACCGCCAAAACGACTGCAAATGAGAGTAAAATTTGCACAAAGTCTTGACTCTAAACCAAAACTTCACGCAAAAATTACAACTTTTCCAAAATTAGAAACAAAATGTAATGATTAATTAGTAATTGTCACACATTCCAGATACGCATGCTTTATTCGTGATTTTCACCCCCTTCGAAACATCCACAAATAGACCTGACGATATTATTTTTATCGGCCTCAAAATCGATCTCTCCATCCCCTAAATGACCCTTTATTAATTACTCATAAGCAACATATCAGTTAATTTAGTTAATTGCCAATTTATTTACATTAAAAAAAATGAACCACATGAATGAGATGATACATACATTTAGAGGATTGATTCGAGCGTTTAGCAGCTCTCGGGGGATGTTGTGAAATGGTAGTAGTAGTAGTACTAGTACTAGTTGTAGTAGTAGTAGTAGTAGTAGTGGTGGTAGTAGTAGTAGTAGTTGTTGTGTTTTGATCAGAAATAGGTGCAGGATTCGCTAAGGGCAGTGACTGAGTACGTTGATGGCTGATATTTCCAGACCAAGTTAACGCCCCTGCTACGAATAATAAACAAACAACGTCTCACAGAAAAAATAACACGATTTTTCAATAAAATGGAGGGATAGACCCACAAAAAATTACTCCAAACACATACATACATACACGAGAGACACACCCAACAGAGACAAAAAAACAAAGGTAACGATCCGATATCAGATCTGCTAATTTAAAACGAAAACAAATTGGGGTGTTGTGTAGTTTTTTTTTACACGATTTATGTATGTGAAAATGTATTAAAAATTTAGGTCTACCAAAAAAGAAATATTTATATCTACGTCTATTCTCTGATAATTTTGAATTTTTCTGGAACATTTCTTACAGACCTGATATTGAATGTCGTCGTTCAGCCGCTTTTGCTGCTCCCCTTTGGATTAGATGATGATAAAAACTGGCAACACCACTCACTGCAAGCCCCATGCAACCACATCATAATTAGCACGGCACATTTAACGATCAGAAATTTGGTTAAGCGATATTTTCAATAACAAAAAAAAAAGAAAATTTCGAAAAATCAAATTAACAATACAATTTTACAAATGTGAGTGAGAAATGATTTGTAAAATTGTTTGTGTTGCTCAAATGAGTCGCCTCAACATCTGATAGACTTTAGGAAGCGTACAAATATAACAGTAAGAAGAAAAAAAACATGGAATTTCAAAAAAGACATGCACACAGTTAAGGAACAGATTCTCATTTAAAGCGACTTTTTGTTCTGAACAACAAATCCATACCGATAGCGTGTTGTAAAAAACTGTTAGTAGTGAGAGTAGGAAGGATGTGTGTATCGTTAGTAGTAGTTCGGGGCACATCTGGAAAGATTGAAAGCATAAAACAAAGAACACGAAATTATCAAATTAGTACTGTATCAACATTTTTTTAACATAAAGAGAATGAAAGTAGATATGGAAAAAATTCTAAAGAAATACGACGGATCCCCAAAGACTGGCACAAGTTACCGTTATGTTTCCATTTCATTAGTAACTTTTCCCCAAAATCAATTACAGTTAATTGGACGGAATAAGACAAGAAAATTATGGGGTGGTATCAATTCTTCAATATTATTCTATTTTTCATCGACGAAATTTGATTACATTTGATTTTCCCGTATTTTCCTTTTTTTATTAAGCGATTCCGATGATGTAAAATACTTGGTTAATTACCTTGTGAGAAAATGTGGCCTTTAGTGCCTGTTGTTGAAAGACCACCGCCACCTCCTCCACAACCGCCAATTGTATGCTTACGTCCAGTTGTATTTGGTTTTGATGCTTCAGTCGCTGACGATGATCGGTTTCGACTCTTTGGTCCAAAATCATCGGTTTTATTACTATTGGTGGTCATGGCACTAGAACAAAACAAAAACAAAAAATAGAATGAATTTACCAATTTTGGAAGGCATAAGTTTATTGATATAGGGGTCAAAGAGCGCATAGTTCGACTATCGACCTAGTGTGATTAGTGATAATCGCATCAAAATGTATTGTTTTTATTTTGCAAGTTTTGGAAGCTGTAAAAACATCCGATTCCAAAGGTTAATTTCTTTTTGTTGATTAGAACCTTTGATTATATTGCGCTACTCTATTGCTAATTGATAGTCAAAAGCTGAACTTTGTTTGTTGTAGAAATGTAGGTAAAATCATTAACCTCGGTATTTATTTGGCTTTGTAAAAATAGTTTTTCAGCCGCAATTTTATGTCTCAGTCTGAGGGAAAATTCCCTTTATCAAAGGAAAACGTGCACACTTGACCTATGTACACGGTGGCAAATTAATACACCGCTCAAAATAAAACCTTGAACGAAACCTTCCAATTTTTCAAAAATTTGCATCATCATATTATGTCAGCAAATCCTCGAATATAATAAACTTACAGGCCAAGGCTATGGAAGGACTAAACATTAGATTTCAATTTTAAAAAAAAAGAGGAAAAAAACACGAAAAACATCAAATTATTCCCAGATTTTTGATTAAAATCTCAAGTAGATATTCGTTAAAAACTTTTATCATTACAGTGAAAGAAAAAAAAATGATACAATAACAAGTCCATTTCCGAAAATTTCGTTAGCAAACAAAACTTTACACTCATCGAAGTAATGATTGTGTGACGTATCCTGTTTTTCTGATAATTTTTGTTGTATCATTGTCGCCACTTTTCCTCCATAATAATAATAATAATGACAAAATATTTCATCCGCGATGCAAATCTCTGTTAGCAATAATAATATTTCAAAAAAAAAATAAGCCTCTATCTCTATTTAATAATTACGCAATCATCGCATATAACGACAAAACGACGACGACGACGACGGCGACTCCGACGACGACATCACAATAACAACAGCTGTTATTTATTATTAGGCGCCGGGCGATAAGTTGGTTACACGTAGATTAGAAAAAATTATTTAAAAAAAAATGCCAGGAAGCCTCTATTATAAAATCTCAAGTATAAACAAACAAATTTTATAGGAAAAACGACCTCTTATCGCACGTTTTTTTTTCTGAATTAGAGCGCCCCCCCTCCCTGATTGTTTTTTGAATAAATTTTATTTATTATCACTCGAAATTACTGATAAATTTTGGGTCAGGTTCTACATAAAAACATATAGAGAAAAACAAATGAATCAACAATTATTTTGTTATTAAGTGACAATAACAACTTTGTAAACAAATTTCAAAGCCAACATATTAAAAACATAGACATACTTCAAATATTTTCCAATATTATTAGTATTAAGAGTGCACACATTAACGAAACATAAAAAACACAAATTTCCTTGAATTTCATCAATATAATTATGATAAAAAAATGAATATAAAAAAACTTACTGGTAAACAGTTGAATGAACGTTCTGAGCTATATTGGCGTCTTCGGTCTCCATCCATAATTCACCAGCGCCCAAAGTGCTCGATCGGCCGATCTGGAAAAGAAACGCAAATTAATCGTCTGCGAGCATCGTGCAGTAACACTGCCAATTTTTTTCTATGCACAAGGGCGTACTGGAAAAGACTTAGGAGGCTCCCAAAAACATAGAATTATAGTAGGACCACGATAAAGTGGCCCACAATAAAATAATAAAATTTAACGCCAAATTATGACAATAGGGCTTGTGGGTCACGGTGTTGATAGAGAGATTTACAACTTCTCTAGCCAGAAGATTTATAATAGCAAAGAGACTGCTAAATAAGTGACAAGCGGCAAACTTATTGAAATTACTTTCCATTTATTTTCTTGTAACAATTTTAAGCAAAAAAACCCTTGTCGACATATTTTGAAAATCTCTTTACCTGCTAAATCTTCTGGCTAGAAAAGTTATAAATCTCTATATCAACACCGTGACCCACAAGTCCTACTATTATAATTTGGCGTTAAATTTTATTATTTTATGGTGGGCCACTTTATCGTGGTCCTACTATACAACCCATTCCAGGCAACTGCCTGCTTAGCTGTAATCTAAAGCTGGTTTTGATTACAGTGACTTTAGAATCAAAACCAAGTAAAATGAGATATATCCTTAGAATTCCAAGTAATGCAAAATAGTCGTGGCTGTTAAACAATGAATGAGCACAAAATTGCTATAGAACAAAAAGCTAAAGTAAAGGTTGTCTTAAATGGAATACACTGTATACATTTGAATTTGCTAAAGCTGAAACCGATTTGGTTACTCGATCACGTTCATGGCACGACAATAAAGTTTTAATTAGCATGTCAGTTATTTGCGTACCACCCTAGAGATTCTTCCATTCATACCCATTTATTATAGTGAACAGAAAGTCGAAAGGAGCCACCAACTCGGTTGTATATAGTAAAAACAAAAGAGAAAAAATCGTTCATTTTATCAAGCAAATTAGTTTCAGGATTTATTATTATTTTTGAATATTAAATATATTGTGTAGGTGGATGGGTATATATATATGTATATGTGCGGACGGTTTTACCGAGTTTAAAACAGGAACAAAAATAGAAGGTTTTTCAAAAACATAAACGCTTTTCTATTCTGTCTTTGTTTCACATTTTATATGTATGTATCTATTCTTTGAAGAATTACACGTGTTTTACTCTATTTAAAAAGTTCTAAATCTGCTAACGTTGTCAGACAGGTGAAGAAATAAAGCATACTCGACGACAGACAAGATTAGAAATAGAGAGAAAAACCCTTGGGTGAAAATAAGCTGAATAGGCGTCTAGACGGTACAGACATAGAATCATACAGAGAGTGTGAATTGTGACAACACTCGTGTGGAAAATTATATAGAAATGTAATACGATGCATTGTCAAAACATCTAGACAAGATCATCAACATCAATGTCGCCACAACACCGCCACATTCCCAATTGTAACAGCGTTTCTAATTTCTCCCAGTCATATTTTTAGTCCAACAAATATACATATCGAGTATGTACTTTAAAAAAATTGAAGAAAAAAGCGGGAGAGACAAAGATAGATAGAGAAACACAGACGTAAACATACGAAATAAGGTTTTTTCTATCGGTTTATTAAATAACTTGGCCGCGGCCTTGTTTTCAATTGTATGTTTGTCTATACACCTCTACATAAACATAAGAAACAAAAAAAAACAACACTTACCTCTAAGAAGAAATAATCTTTTAAACTGCCACAACTACGTATATTTGTTAGACTTAATTCAATTTGCGGCATTTCCGTATCCTTCCTTATTAAACTTAACGTTTTATCAGTCAGGCAAAGACGATAATGGCCGGTCAAGCCTAAATTGCCCAAGCCACGACTCAAGACTGTCACCTGCCACACATGTTCTGTAACAAAATAAAAACAAAAATTAATTAAAAAAAATCCTTTAAAATATTTCAAATCTACCAGTGTATAAACCCTGAGCGTGAGACCACCGCCACCGCCAATTTCGCACCGGTACCTCCCCTCTTTTCGCCATTTTTTTTTGGCGACAAATATAACCTCAATTATGCACGTATAAATATAAAATAAATATACGGATATAGATTGTAGATAAAAAAAACGTTCAATTCAGTTTCGCAGAAAAACCATGAATGGAATCACTCTTAACATGTTGTTGTACAAATAAGCAATGATAAAACGAGAATATTTGCAGTTGGGACTGACAGGTGTGTGAATCCCCTCTTCTTGTTTACATCGACATCGAGTCAATGTTTACACAATTATTATTATTTTATGTCGTCATATAATCGTGTATAGCGAAAGAGAAAAAAAATGTATAAACCTAGAAACGTATCCAGGAAATAGTTTGAATTTTTTTGAGGTTATAAAGCCATAACAAAAATGGCGATTGGCGGGAGGGTTTTTTTACACAATTAAGTAGAGGGGATAATCGGGTTTTTATTAATTAAATAAATACTAATTCTACAATGGAATTTGCCTAAATGAAAATAGTAACAATTACAATTTAAAAAAAAACGATTATTTATAGTATTTTTTATTATTATTTCAACACATGTATAATCGATATATGCATTGTTGCCAACAATCTCTTTTTCTAATTTAAAAATTTATGTCGTAAGTGTTTTAAAATAATAATAAAAAAATTACAATAAAAACAACAATGACGAAACAGAAACGGAAATTTGTCGAATTCTTCACCAATTTCTAGTGACTCTCTTTTCTGATTTTCATTTAATTCAAAACGAAAACTATCGAAATACAATACAGACGAAATCCTAATAATAATAATAAAAAAATCACATTCGTGGCGTTTCGATAAAAATTAGATACACGTGTATCGATAAATTTGCCGATTTGCTATATAGTAACCTTGTCGTTTTATTATTGCCCAGGTTAAGTGCTTCGTTTGTTATTGTTCTATCCGTTTGCATGTTTCGTTTTTTTTGTTAGTCAATAATTAAATTTAAAGGATATTTCGATATAGTAAGAATAGAAATTTTTGGCTAGCAAGACTCCGAATTGTTGTACATTGACATATGGGGTTATCGTAGGAAAAATTTTCCATTTCTAAACAATTACCGTTAGATAACACTTGAAAATCATTTGAGTTTAATTTAAAATAATTGAAGGACGGAGAGAATTGGATAGAAAAAACACAACATAAAAATCAACAAATAAACAAAAATAACATGACATTGGTAATATTTAAAATATTTTTTCTCAATGTGTGTGGGCTTACTGCTAATTGTTTCTATAATCAATCGTATGGAAAAACCTCAAAGCTACAACACAACCCTGTACTGATTCTATTTAAAATTACAAATTATGCCATTAAAACGCGTAGTTACGAAGCCATTCTGTATACAACTGTTATAACTGGGTGTACCATCGATGACCATCAACAAAACAAACCCACTGTAGAGAAGGCCATGGTCTTACATAACTATATTTCTGATTAATCAAATAATTTCGTGATGATTTGCCTATTTCTTTCGCCGGCACTGTTTATATGTAAGCCGGCGCTTAAATCGCGAATATGTTGCCAACTTATCTTGATACAGATAACGTTGAAGACAGGCGTTTTTCGAAATTATTGCAAAAAAAAAATCGCTATTGAGCCAAATTGAAAACAGCTCGCCCCATAGATAAATATACAGCTAATTGAGTAAATTTGAAATTATAATTAATCGAATACGAAAAAAATTATGCAGTGACATAATAATAAACAGACAAAATCGTTTAGAATACCATTTAGATTGATTATATTTTCGTTTGAATACCTAATCTACATAAGGACTACACAATATTATTGGAATAATTGAATATGTATTGTGATTTATTTTACTTTATATATATTTTTTTTATAATTCTATGGAAACCGTTAAGGTTACTTTTCACGTCATAGCAGCAATGAAATGTGCAGTTGTTTACTTTATCAGTCAGTCGACGAAAACAACTTATCCACATTATAAACAACCATAGGTGTATACAACTATTGTCGATATCTAATTACAAATACGTCAAAAAATGATTATTTTGGCTGGTCAAAACGAATTTGCTGCAATCAAAAAAAACGGGGAATTGTTTAATAATTGCGATTAGTTGAGGGGAAAAATACTATTATGACTAGAAAGACTATTATGTTGACGTAATCATGCCAAATTCTAAAATTTTTGGCGAATTATAATATACACACGCAGACACATAAATGTATATACAGTTAGGTGAAAGTGGTCGGTTTGAATTACTGTGTACACGTTACTAATACATGATGGCCTTTTAAAATGGGATTTTTTTTTCATCTAAAATCAACTATAAAAAGAATATTAGAAATATAAACAAAAACACACACAGATACTTGAAAATGTAAATAATAATTATAGAATTAAAACAATCGTATAATTAGAGATGAAAACAAAAAAAAAACGTTTTGTTTTTCTCTAACAGAAAAAGAAACAACGTTAATTATACACGAGAAGATAGCAGAAACGTTTTTTTTACTGTAATACGTCCTTGTATAATGGTAGCGCCTACACAAAAACACAAACACCCAACAATCTATTTATAAATTAATAAAAGTTCAAAATATGCATTTCAAAACGAAATATATACAAAAAAAAATGTATAGGAAGTACCATCGAAAGATAGCCCCCCCTAACAGAAATGTTGACAACATATCAACTCTGCCCGGCTAACGACAGCGTGTCACCAGAAAAATTAATCCAGTTTTTAATCTGCATATTAATGTTTATTTGAACGAGACAAAAATTTTGTTGCAAACAACAACCAAAAAAAAAAACATTAATTTTGATAAATGACGCATTTGGAAGGCAAATTCTACAAAAAAAAAGTTTTTTGTTTCAATAATTCAGAGGCCATTGAAAATTGGCGTTGTGACGCAAATGGGGACGTGCGACCATCAAAAATCGGGAAATTCCCAAAAACAGGCTTCTCAAATTCGCAAAAATCTCCCTTAAGCGTGTGGGAGAAAAACTGAAAATTTGGCGAATCACGCAACAAATATGCCTTCTCGAGTCATAAGAAGCGTAATCGACGTTACAACTTTACTAAATTTTGCCGACACCTGTACTGGATGTTTCATTTCAATTGAACTGAAAAATTTAATAGTTCCTGTTAAAAAAACAAATATATTATTGACGTGCAACTATTTTAATCATTCCAAATAAAAAGGAAAACAGAAATTTACGTCAAATGAATATTGTTGACATCTAACTGTACTGAAAAAACAAAAATTTCATAGGAAAAACAAAAACAACAATGATTGAACAAATAAAAGTAACGAAAAACACACACACCAAGTGATAATTTTAAAAGTTCTAGAATTGAAAAACAACCAGTCTGTTGATTAAAAATTCTTGTCGCTTCATTCTTACAGTCGAATTGACGAAATTGGCACATACACACGCTATAAGTATGCAATTTTTTTTTTTGTATAGAATCGTAATTATCGCAAAACTCTATGAATGGAAATCACTATTTAATGTCCATACGGGTAGTGTACGTTGGGAGAGTCAATTAAAAATTTGATTTCAGTCGTAAAATTGTTTAAAAATAGAGTAAATAATAAAGTAATAAAACTCGCCATCAATTACACTAGTATTTATGAATGACTAAACAGTTTTTGTGAAATACGTCATGAGTTGGAAGTTTTCTTTAGAAAATGTACAATTCCTCAAATATTCAAACATATCAAAACATTTCCTTTACAACATTTCCTCTTCTATGCAAGCTTAAAGGAATTTCACTGCAATGTAAGGCTAGATTCGCATTAGCAACACACAATCACCTATTAGAACGCTATTTTTATTATCTCTTTTGTTACCAAATCTACCGTCTAATTTAATTCGTTTAACTTCAATCTCTTAAGTCGCTTTGCTCACTATATACCATTGGGAACGATTTGAAATCAACTGGCAAGAGATTGAGAAACACTGGTCGACAACATCGTCATGCAGTCTCCCAAAGATGCTTTTTTAGAGCACGTGGCTCATTGTACAGATAATTTGGCAGACACACCTTGAGTGAGAGAGTTGAGACTACAGTTAATCAAATATACATAGGATTTTTCCATTTTAAGAACGATTTATCAGAGATTTTGATACATGATAGAGATGATTCTTGGAAATATTCAAATAAACGAAAAAAAAACAGTCTGTAAGCAGCAAAGTAAATACGGTGCTTTTAAATCATTGCCAAACAAAATAAAAATACGAGGAGTGTTTTTCTGGTTTAATGCCCCGTGTAAAAACGAAAAATAATCAAATGCTGCAAAAAAAAAACAGGCAGAAAAAAAAACGTAAAAGTTACTACACCCAAACGTTTATTAAATTGTAAAATAGCCATAACACTTTTCTCTAATCCTCTCTCTACTACACTACCTGGCTGTTTGTGTCTATTTTTAGAAAACTATTCGAATACTTTGAACTTCATCATTTTGTTGTTAGATATAGATATACACATACACATACAAGTTGTGTCTATGTGTCTGTGTTTGTGTAGAGAGATGTAGATAGATACAGTGCGACCAGACAGAGGCTACGATCAGACACAAAAACAATTTTGCCAGAATAGCAAAAGAGCGAGACAGATTGAATTGAATCCAATCAGAAAACAGCCAAAAATAACACGAGACAATATAAACATATATTTATTTAAGAATCTAAAAAAGGTGGCGTCCTTGTCTATATAAAACAATCGAATATTCATTGAAAAAAAAAAACCGTATATTTGTGTATGTATATAGATATAAAAATTATTGTTTTTTGTCGGGGAAAGAATTATCAGAATTCAGGCCACCGCCACTACTAATCAACAAACAACAACAACATCAACAACAACAACAAACAACTCGTTCCTTTCGAATAGCTTCAACAAAAGAGAAAGACCAGTTATTTAGAGTTTTACAGTCTAGATATTTTCAAGATTTTTGATTTAAATAGCTTTTTGCCTCTTCTATAAATATTTTTAATAATTAATTAACACCTGTATTCCGTCCAAAATATCCAACAACAAATCAAGTATACTCAAAGAACGAGAGAGAGAGAGAGAGATAGAGAGATAATTATTAATTATCAATAAACGGCGAAGTTCATTGGTTGTTGTTGTTTATCTCTACATGTTTTGATGTTGTTGTTATTATTAAATTTTTCTTTAATATAAATACAGCTGCTGGATGCTGACACCTACTAGAAATGGACCTCAACAACGCGGATCATTCATGTTTTGCATGATCCGATGACAATTCTCTCTCTCTCTCTCTCTCTCATACTTTTCAATTCATTTTTTATGTGTGTTTTATCATAAAAATATTCCGACAATAATTTTCTACAATTTACCAATTTATTATGTTGCTTTAAGAATTCATAATTTTTTATCGCACGAATTTGTCACACTCTCAAAGAATTGGAAAAAAAAATTGGAAAAGTTCAACTAAAATACCGGAAATACACGACAACTTTCTCTCCCATTCTTATTCCAACCTTTCTGTTGATGTTGCAAAAAAAAAACAGTACGCTCTTTTCGAATGACCTTGAATACTACCAACACGAATGAATTGTGAAAAACAGTTAGATGGACTAAAACGTCCACCTGTTATTCAATGTGTAGAAAAATAGATTTCGATGACCCTGTATAAATAATAATGATAATAATAGAGACAGAGGTCAAAAAATTGTTGGTATTTCCCCATTATTTCAAACAATATCCTGTACGCACTCTTAAGAGTCAGGCTAGCTTTTTTTTGGACAAGGAAGACTATCAACAATAATCAAATTAAAACAATGGAAAATACTTATATGTACATATGTATGATTCATGTGAACTTTATAACTTTCTTTGGATAGATTTTTTTGTCGGTTAAAAACATTTTCAAATGGAAAAAAACAATATGATAGTGTGTGTGTGTGGAAGTCAAAGAATTTTTAATGGTTCGGATGGAAAAAAACAAGCGGTCAAAAGCCGGCCAGATCAATGAATTGATGGAAAAAATTTGCACACAACACAGATTTTCCGTATCCCGTTCGAAATCGAAACAAAAACACTTTTATGATCACACTGAAAATTCAATAAAATCGTTTGATATTTGACGTAACGTTTATATTCATATCATTCACACCAGAAAAACTGAAGGTTATAATTGATTAAATCAATGGGAGGTTAGTGACCAAATCGAAAATCTTCCACCTTAATTTTAGGTTTTGTTACGATAAAGTTAGCGTTTCCAGTGCTGCGCGTCTGGTGTTGTGTAGCTTTCAAAGGAAAACTACAAGGAGTTTTTTTCGTTATTTTCCCTTCTTTTGTTAATTTCCAACAATGTTGTCTGTCCTTCAGTTTCTCAATAACAATCGACGACGAATACGTACACAACAAGGCACAAATACACATTTGTTGTTATATAAAATATTATATATATATAGATATAGACAGCTCCAGGATGTTTTTATGAGATTTGATTATGTTGTTTACAACCTACTCACTGTAAACAACGCTCGAAATTAGTCACTTTTAATGAGGCGATGAGGAGAATTCTCTTCAAGTTTTGTCATCGTCTTCATTTTATCCAATAATATTAAGCAATAATATCGTTTTGTTCCAGATTTAATTATTGTTTATACAGACAACATACATGCAGTGCTGTTGTAAGTCGTCAACAACAATAACAACACATTAACGACTATACAATAAGAATTATAATTAATACAATAACAACGTTAAAATCAAAAAATTTGTTGATTAGAAAAAGGAAGGAGCAAAGATTTTGAACATATGATTAAAGTTAATTCAACTCTAACATAGACATTCGGTCAGCAGAAAAAAATGTTTTTAAACGAAGTCAACATTTGTTGATTTGACACATTTTTGGGGGGGAACTGTAGTGTTTATGATTTTCTTTTATTTAACTATATATATTTTTTTTGATTTATAATCTCGTAAATCCGTGTACTTTGATATGTTAAAGTATGCGGAAAGACAACAACAAATATGATTTAATATTGTTAATTTTTTGTGCAATTTATCTTATGATCGATATCAACAAGCTGCAATAAACATGGAACATTAATAATGATCGTGATAATCATCAGACTCAAAAAATTATGAATAGAGAGACAGTTTTTCTCTGATCGAAGTCCAAAAGTTTTATACCACTTTGACATTTAGAAACATCTGGTTTATTCGAAAGGGTAACCGCAAAACACTCTATCGAAGCGCCGTATTTTCTCAAAATAATTGCTGAGATCGCTATAGTAGCCGATTTAGTACAAGTTGAAATAATCTAGCAAAATCGGGTAATGTCCTATCGATGTAGTGGAAATTTCCCTGTTGTCAGTAATGAGTACATCAACAACACTAAAAATATGTTTGTATTTTTGTCAGTGTTTGTTACATGAATCGTACAGAAACCCCATTAATGACTTCAAAACAACCACAAATAAACGCTTAAGCAATATAAAAATATGCAAAAAAAACAACGAAAAACGTGAGTGAGTTAAAGAATATTTGATTTGACAAAAACAGTACAACTAAAAAAATTACATCATAGGCTTTAACTATGTTGAATAATATTTACTTTTATTATTGTTGTTTTTTAAACAATTTTGGATTTTTCCCATTTGGAAAGGTGCTAAAAATTCCTAGTAATATGGGGAATTGGAAACAATAATGTTTGCCTTTTAGTACTAGGAACTAGTTGTTTGATTTATCAATAAAGTTATGTATTGATTTGAGTATGAATGTTGCTAAAGGATGACTAAACAATGCCGTTTAAAGCTCCTAAAATTTTTGCTCAGCAAAAACAAAAACATTTTGGAAATGTTTTTAATAATGAGTAGATACATCAACATTCGAGTTAATTCGTAGGATTGGTCAAAAAATGTTTGTTTTCACATGAATCGTACAAAGTCCCGAAGTGCAACTTCCAAATATCCACTACAAATAAACAATTGAAGTGATATGCAAAAGATCAAAAAACCTATAGATTAAGGAGTGTCAATCTTTTTGCAAACCGACAACAAAAAAAAACATTAGATTTTATCGTGCAATCTTTTCAGAGAAAAAAACCCTGTTGAATAATATTTACACTTTATGGTTATTATTAGCTTTTTATTTGGCTTTAAATAATGTTGGATTTCCCCCAACCATATTCGGTATGCATACGAAAATTCTCCGTACTGTATTATTCGTGTAATGTTGAATTGAAAATAACATGAGTCAGGATGTAAAATATCCGGTAATTTCCAATTTTGAATCAATCAGTGAAACTGTTGACCAAAAAAAAAAAAAATTAATCGAACAACAAAACAAATAACAAAACGGTATCTTATGAGGCACTTGTTTACAACTTTTGCATAGATGATTCATTTCCGTTGAACTATGACAACAACATACTTCAACGAAGTGCACAAATATACATCATTGATAGGCCTCTATATTGGAATATCGGTAACGAGAAAAATATACAGCGCGTCCCATGGCGATCAGTCTATTTTCGACAGAGCAGAATAAAGTGCCTTGAAATGCTTTACTGCGCTTCCTCAAGGTGCTAAAAGGAGGTTAAGTGTTCACACCGAATCACCCTCGTAGTTGATACGACAATTTAGTCTTTTGCGCCGTTTTTCAGTCTCTAGCATAGACTTCATTCGAGTAATCAGATAACTCTGCTTCGTTACACCAGGCGATGAATTTGTTTCGATATCGAGGCAGTGGAGCAACGGCAATGATGCGAGCAACCTCGACATAAACGCACCCTAAGAAGAGTTGAATAATTGTATTTATGCGTGCGAAAAAGAGATGCCATAACTCCTGTAAAAACAGTGAATCTCATCAATCCAAACTTTCTTAAATAGACAAACTCTAATAAAACCCACTACAGATTTAATTTCTACACGCTACACTATAAAATCCCAATTCTGGATTATTTGAATGAGATAACAAATGGAATGATGTGGAAAAAGGTAATCAATTACAACATATGATAAGGTGACCTTTATACCTGTTGGCCTAGTAAAACCAAAACTAGGTCAGATTTTACTATTTTTCTTGTTGTCTTCCATTCGAAATAATAATGCAAATAATCTATGAAATATTTGAAAATAACAATAAGCGGTTTAAAGTCCAAGTGGAGGCGACGCCCGTTTGATAAAATTGTAGCGACGCATTATGACATTTAAACCATAAAATGTGTGTGTGTGTATTGTCTAGTTTGAAATAGGCGTCGCGATGCGCGTAGGTTGATGCTAACAACAACAACAACACCCAAACAACATTAGAAAGAGTAGAATATATTAGCGAGATAAAATAGGGGTGAGAGAATACAATTGTTTAGTAAACAGTCAAATGATAATATTGATGCTGTTGGAGAGATGGTTGATGATGATGATGGGTGTCGATGTATATACAATGAGATGAAGGCGGGAACGTAGTAATGGCGGGCGTCGTATTTCCGACGACCGTCGTCCTTGGCTCCGAATCTATAATAAAAGTTGTGGTGGCTATACAAGATCGAACTAGAACACTACATACAGAATTCCAATACACAAATGTGGTGAAAAGAGAGAGAGAGCGAGATGAATCGATGGAAAAACGATTTTCCGAAAATTAAATTTTTCACACAAACACACAGATAATAGGATCAACCACATATAGAGATAAAAAGATGAGAGATGTTTTCGTAAATAACACTAATAATTAAAATAGAAATAAAACATCGAGAAAAGCAAGAATTAGCCCTCATTTCGAAAATTTTCCTTTGATCCAACCCAATAACGGTTTGTTTATAAATCTAAAGGTTATACTTATCTGCGACGCAATTTCATTATTGTTTATAAGGAAATAGAGAAGGAGGCCGGTGACCCCAGTTATGGGGGGCCCAGCAAGGCGTTTAATCCGTCTCTGCATGAATTGTTACTCTCCTCTATATCCACTCTACTACAGTAACAATCGTCTGGGAAGAATTCCTCTCAACCATAAATAAATAAACAACACAATAATAACAAATAAGAAAAACGTATCGAAATAACCGAAAATTCCAATAAAACTAATGGTTAAATTAACATAGGTCGAAAGCATGATTTTGATGATTATTGAAGAAATCTTGCTGATTTTGTTCATTTTCCCCAAACCACTTTCACAATTTATTGTTTTTGTTTTGTTTCATTTGAAAACAACAATAAATTTCAACGATTTATAATTGGAAATTATCACACCTGACAAGGTTATTGTTTATTTATCATCAAATACTATCAAATCAGATTGTGGAATTTCTAATTAATTTACGAAAATTTGAGCAATGAACTTTTGTCTTTGCATAAATTGTAATTAAATTTTTGTACACATTGTGACCGAATGCTGATACAACTATCAATAATTAAAATTATCAATTAATAATTTTCCAATTCTCATATATGCGTTTTGTCCTTACTAAGTCGTCATTTTTTTTTTTTAATTATATTACAAGACGATTTTTGTTAACATTCCTCAATGTCATATAAATTTAAACATTAAAAATATGGAAAATCTAAAAATAAACCTGATTAAAAATAACAAAAATGTTTTTAATAATCTTATTATCAATTTATTAATAAGAATACTTCAAATAATAATAATTATAAGTAAATTCGAGTGTTTTTCGGCTTAAATCGATTACTAATCAAAACCAAAGAGAGCTATGGAACATGATCAAATTGCCCGCCAATTATCGTTCCGACTTTATCCACTAGAGCGTGTCAATCGTATAATAATTAAAACAATAACAGCAGAGCGGCACATTAAATTTACTAATTGGCGCGCATTTGTTAGGATACGACCTGTTCCTTTTTGTTCCATAAGCGTATCGAATTGGACAATAAATTAAAAATTTTGAAATAATCCAATTTAATGAGAAGAATATTAAAGAGATGAGAGAGAAAAAAAGCGTATAAATTAACAATTATTTTATATTAATTTATGATAATGTAATAGGTTATAATTCATAATCTAATTGACATTATTTTGGTTGTTGTCTTAATTAAACAAAAATAAAATAATAACGACGCCAATGGTCTATTTGGGTAGATATCCGTTGCTTTATTAATTAAATCGGTAGTATTTAGAAATTGATCAATATTGTTGAGGATAACATGCGGTATTTCTAGACATCATCATTTTTACACGTGTCCACATCGAACAGAACATTCTGGCTACATGATTTCGTCTGAAGAATTTTCAATTATTGCTTTATAGTGCCTTGCTTGCGTTGTGTATATGTTTTTATAGGAATTGGTTATAGGACGTTTTCCCATAAATTTCTTGCCTCATTTCACACGATGATTATATAGGCAAGTAAGCGACATTTACATTTACACGGTTTCAGCTTTAGGTGAATCTATCCTATTATCATCATTTTATATCGAGGTTCCACATGGTTGCACCGTTTTCCGCCTAACGTATCAATCGTGACAAATATAGGGCCTGTTTAAGTGCCTTGTTCTGTATATCACGTTTGGATGTAGAAACGATTTGTAATTAGGTTTTTACATATTCTAACATGTTACCGAATTCAAGTGCTTAATTAAGGAAAATGAGATTATAATCAACAACAACCCACCTTTTCGAGACGGTTTGTTATAGTAATTAATGTATGAAGGGCGTTATGAGACAAATAATGCCTCAGTGTCAACAGTGTACATTTGAAAAGTTATGATCACATTTTTAATGACTGCAAAAAAGGTTGTTTATCATAGCAACGCGCCTTAACAGCGGGCTATTATTTTTCATAACGCCATCTCAACGCTATAATTGCTCGTCGTCAAGTAAACAATTATTATATACGAATGACGCGCTTATAAAGGAAAGTAAAAAGTATCTGGTAATCAAAGTATGACTGCATCCCATGGGCCTGTCCGTCCGTGATTCAACAAAACGCATATGTGACGCTTTTTATAGGTCGCTCGGTGCAACCCTGGAAAACGACCGGATTTATCTCATTTGAGAGCCGGCTTATGTTCCTTTCCTAAATATCGTCTTATGAAACACTCAAATTAGTCTTACGCTTAACGAGTTCTGGATCGATTAAAGACAAAATTGGGCTTAAATCGCGCTTATAAAGGAAAATAAAATGTATCTGGCAAACGGAGGATGACTACATTTTGTGGCTCTCTCCGTACATTGCTCAACAAATGGGATATGTGACGCTTTTTATGGGTCGTTCGGTGCAACCGACTAAACTTATCTCGTTTGAGAGCCAGCTTATCTTCCCGCCTTAAATCCCGACTTCTGATATTGAAGCAGTTTTAAGACGATTTAAGTCAAGTTGAGTTTGCCGTCACTGTATATCTGCGTACAACTTGTGTGGCACGCTCTTTATCGGTCGCTCAATGTGAATCGTATAATATATAGAAACAAATGAAAAATGCATTCTTACCGAATGTGGGTCGTGGCGGTTCACCATCCACAGCATCCTCACCATGTTGTAATGCTAATAATGATTTCAACCAACTATCTAATTCCTCCTCATTCTCCAATACAATACAAAAACAATCATCTTTTGTATATAACGCAATCACATGCTTATGTTTCGTATCTAAACGTTTATTGATATTGAAACAATTCTTTAATGGTATACAACGTTTCGGCGGTTGTCCATGTTGGAATTTACGTTCAGAATCATAGTATTCTAAACGTGCCGATGTGTCTGGTGTTTCAGCACGTAATACGAAAAATTTACGTCTTGATGTTTTCAATTTTTTCAAATAGCCCGTCTTTACAATACCGGTAGTTGTTGTTGTTGTGGATGATGTTGTTGTATTTGTTGCATTCGTTGTTGATGCCGTTGTTGTTGTTGTTGTTGAATTAGTGGCGGATTGTTGTTGATTAGTTGTCGTTGTTGTTGTTGTTGCTGTATTTTCTAAACTTTTTACTGACATGTTGTTAAATTGTGAATTTTTCGATTAAAACAATTTAATGTTGTTCCTTTGAGGAACATTCCAACAAATCCAACAAAACACGATTGTTGTTGTTGTTGTTTATGTTGTTTGTGATAATAAAGATGAAAGGCGGAAACCTATCTATAGAAGCTGCAAGCATCCCAGACGGCCTCGATATTGTGTGCACATACACACTTGCACATATATAGGAAATTTATATACACATACACATATACACACAACACAAACACGCCCGTATTTAACTATATTTTTTTTCTGTTTGCAACAATTATTTTAATTTACTTAAAGAGTGAGAGAGATATAAAAAAACACAATAATTACACATAAACATAAACACGTTGTTTGAAATATCGTTTTTTTACTGTTTTTTATTTTTTTAAATAAATTATTGTTATAAATCGTCAATACAACATACGCACTTGTTCCGTATGTCCGTATTACACAGGTTCTCACCAATTATATTATAAATAAATAACAATAAATTTTTTATTAATAATCAAGCAGTTAATGCGCAAATTGATTTAAAAACAAAAACAACACTCGTAAAATTATTTACAATATATCTCCCTGTTCGATTGTTTTTAATTTTTTTGCAATTGTTTTAACAATTTTATGAAATACGATTTTAAGATAAAAATTTATAAAATTATTTAATTTATTAATTAATTTGCAACGAAAAAAACAAACGTGTGCTACTGCTGTTGTAATAAACACTACTACCACCACGATTCTCACACTGTGTGTACACAATATGCAGCATTGGATTGTTGTTGTTGTTGTTGTTGTTAGTCGTCGTCGTATATACCCGTATGTGTGTGTATACGTTGCCGTACTATTCGTCGTCTATTTCATCCATCTTGCGCCGCTGCTGCGCTATGCTGCTGCTGGCTTGACGGCGACGAGGTCGGTCATGTGTTGTACGAGCAGATAGACACGATATAAAGCTAACCATACACTGTAGATATTGATTTGTTTTTGTCGCTACCGCTTACATCCCACCTCATCTCTACTAAGTCGTAGTAACGTTCATCTGTATACGGAAGGGATCACAAATTGTATAACATGGATGGTGATTTCGTCTTTCTGACCAATTTTTGATTGAGAACCGTTAAAATTGAAGAAATTTTGGCAATCAAAAGTAAAATAAGTTTAAACTTCTTTAGACTGACCTGTTTAGGGAGCGATAGTGTTATTAGTGGACCAATAGTTGAGAAATGATCTTCTAAAAGACACTTTCTTGCGTCCGTTCTCAAATGTAGGAGAGAAAATCAGTTTTTCCAAAAATATCTTCAAATAATTCAACGACTGAATAATAGAAGTTCTTAAGCAGAACATTCCCGAGACCTCAGCAAAACAGGCAGTTGCTTGGAGCGGCATAATTTTAGAGGAGGCACTTTTTAGAACATCCTTCACTGGACTTTAGGTCTAGCATTTTGTTAAGAGTACTGGAATCGAGGTGCTGCCTTAGAACTCTTTGGAACTGTCGTTAAATAGGGAAAATTTGGAAAAAAAGTTATTTTTGGAGAACTTATTTACTGGTTGAAAGTGTAAAAGTTTCAAATTGAGGAATAAGCAACTGATGAATTCTATATCAGATCTTTAAAGCAGTTTTTTGCAAAATTCTTTCAGTGGAAATTTTATGATAAAGAGAACTGTTTTTTTTTGAAAGTACATAAAGTAGCAATCCAGCAATTAACTTCTGGGAAGGCCAGGAATTTTCCAAATGCACCCTTGGGAGTTTTTCTGAAGTTCCCAATTGCCTCCTTAGTCCTATTCCTTCATAAGACAAAAGACACTTAATATTTCTGTTAATTAGCAATTGTGTCTAGTGCTAGTAGAAGTCTAAGTGCCAGTGTCGTTCAAATAATTATGTTGTTTCTTATAGTTTTTCTATCAATTTTTGTTATAGTTTTGCAGTTATCAAGTAAAATCAAACCTTGAGTCTGTTTCTTTGTTCCACAACTGAGTTTCATACAAAAAGATGGACTTTTTAATTGTTTTGAATTGTTTTAAGACGAAATATTTGATGGTACTTATCTATGGGACAACTTTTTTTATTACGAATTTTTTCGTGACCAGAAATTCAGTTAAAATAATAATTCGGTGACGAAATGTATAAAACTATTGCGCTGAATCATTATTACTTCTTGGATATGAGCGCCGAAAATAAGCTTGCCTGGAGCCCCAGGAAAGCTCGGACCGGCTCTGCTCTTAAGGCTATCACAGTGTAGGAACACATTTTCTAGATCTCGGAGTTATTTTATTTACATAAGCAGAAAACTGAAAGATAAGAACTAAATTCGTAAAACCACAAAATTAGTCCACAATAGATTCGGTAAATTTTCTGGAAATGGTGATAGATTGTATAGTTGTAAATCGCCCAAAATGTTGTGTTTGGAAATAACCAGATGAGTTTTGTGAAATTTAGAAAATGTCATCTACGGCCCAAACAATAATTTGTTTTTATTAAGCAAACAAAAAAACTTTCATTCGTATGATAGGTATTAACAGTTTCTAAATTAATTGTTTGCGTAGTTTTCGCCGGAATGTTTTCATTTCTTTTGGCACTTTTTATCCTGATAATTTCCATTCTGATGACGTTTGTAAAGGCTGGTCTCGGTATGATAACGATGAACGTTTTTTTTAAACGTTTCGTTTATAATGAACACCTATTAGTAATTCAACGCTAAAACCTTTGTTTTGCAGAAGTCTCTCCCCCTTTGAAATCTGTTTAAGTTTGTCATCTCTCTTATTTGTTATTATTTTTCTGTTGATTATTTACTTCAGGTTTTATATTTTCTTAGAAATTGTATTTAATATAAAATAGCGTAGAGAAATAATCCCACATTCTTTGGAATATTTTGAAAAACTCATAAGCCTATTAAAGCATAAATCTAAGAAGCATGAAGTCCCAGAAATTTCTAAATAAAAGAAAAGTCACTTGTCCAGGTAGACAGACGATCTTAAACCTTTTTCAGGGAAATGACAATTGACCATGACCTAACAAAAATTTTGCTATAAGTTATAAAGAAACTGCAATGTGGTTTTGATACAATCGTAGTCAGTTATAAAGGAAACAATGATTTGTTTTTATGACGCATAAATAATTTAGTCCAAATAGGTTCTAAATTAATTGGTTAAGTAATTGTTGTCGAAACGTTTTAAGCAATTCTCACTAGTCAAATTATTGTTTCTAATATAATTTCCTCCAATAACATTTAAGATTCTAGTCGAAAAAGTACGTGTTTGGGTGGTACTTGACATTTTCCAAATTTCACAAAACTCATATAGTTATTTTTAAAAACAATATTTTTGGGAGATTTACAACATGGCAATCTATCACCATTTCCATAAAATCTTTTATTATTGAAACTATTGTAGACTAATTTTGTGGTTTTTCGGATGTAAACGCAATCTCCTAAGTCACTTATTTTACTCATATATCAAAAATTATGAATATTGGAAGATTTTCCTGTACTTAATTTTGTAAGAATGAAGGGTTCGTTTTGAATATTAAAGATTGTTTCATGTGACAACTGTTTGAAGGCGCTGCTTCTGAATGACTGTGTTGAAGATGAGAAAAAAAGGTCTGCCTTTTTCCCGTGGCTAACGCCAGTTGATGCTAAGAAAAAAGAACATAATAAATGCTTACAAAAAAAACTTTCTTCTATTTGACTCTACATTCACCCTGTTTTCGCCCTAATCAATGAGCAGCCTGACACGTATCTAGGTTTGTCTGTATACTGTTTTGAGGAGATTGGATGTACGTTTATTGGGCAGGACGAAGGGTTCCGTATTAAGGGTGAAACGGCATGAATATTGCACAATCCGTTAATTCAATGTGTCCTTAGAGGTAATCCAAAAATACATCAAATTTCAAAAGGCCCTTTCGCAAACATTTACCAAGTAAGCAAATTGTAACTCCCCCACATTAATTAACGTGCCCATTGAGATGCTACACCAAAATTTATTAAGAGTGATTCACACCAGCTCATATGTTCGCCTTTCATGTCAAAATTTGTGCTCATCTACTGATGAAGGTAAATTCTGAATGCTAACTGTGCGGGGGCAGAAAAAATCGTAGCGAAAACGAGAAAAACTTGTACCTTAAGGACTTTTATGTGTTCCTGTGTTTTTTGTCAGTGTCAACGAGGAGGGAATCATTGAACTGTAACTGTGAAACGTTCCTATTTTACTGTGCCATTCGATTGACGATTCGCATTTTTTTTATGTTTTAAACAATAACTCTGTGCATCTGTCTTGCTGGGCGGACTTTTTCAGGATTTAAAAGCCTCATAATTATTATTTACGCAAGTGTTTGGAATATTTTGAGCACCGCTGTATATTACCGATCTATATTCACCTATATAAAACGATCGATTATCATTTATTGTACTACTATACAATACGGCGCAATATGTTTGTTGATAAAGGTGGTGGATGTTGGTGGTGAAATTGAGGCCAGGTTCGTTTGGTGGTGGATTTGATCAATTTTCTCTTTAAAAAAAAAGAATAGACTGAGACAGGGATAGGAACTCAATGGCCTAGTTTTTAGAGCGCATGGTTGCACCCAAAATTATAATATCCGCATTTTCTTCTAGGGTTATGATATTAATTTGTATGCATGCTCTTCAAAAATATGAGATAGATATTTATTATAAATATTTATTTATTTAATAAATATGGGAAAAAAAATTCTATTTCTTTAATTACCTATATATACGCAAATTGACTGAGAGGAGCTGTATTTAACGGATATGAGAAATAATTGTAAATATTTGCTTAGCTGTTTATCTGATCGAGATTATGATCTATTCCAAATAATATAATTAAAATGTTGTGTAAATATAAGGGAACGTATTTTATAATTCATCATCAATTCAAAAAATATAGGGTGTCTAATCCGACTTGATATTGCTTCGTGGCTATTCATAAAAACATTAATATTAAAGCTCAAATATTTTCCATAGGTCTTATTGTGATTAGTTGATAAGCAGTAAACATGCTTTTTTGATGCACTCGTGTAATGCGACAATAATTCTTTCTGTTTACATTGGGACTGTTGATAAAAACCAAATCGTTACGTAATTTGTCTTGAATTTCTTGGGTGAATTATTTTTGGAGATCCCCAAAATTGAGAAAAAGTGTTCAGTACTCTAAACACGTGCTTCATTGGCTTTCCAAAAACAAAATCTTAAAAATAGGACACTCGATTTAATTTAGTCTAAATTCGGCATATATCTTGAACGTTTTTACATCTTTGAGGTTTCATTTTCAGTTGGGATTTGTCTAAATTCGGTTAGTGCTGGATCCGCAATTTTCTATCTAGGTGAGAACATGTGACTAGTTTAAGGGGTCATGGTCGACAATTTAGGAAAGACTGGTCTACTATAAATCAATAGTTGTGGAATAGCAGCCACTTTGCGACTCATAATCCTGATTTATCAGTAATTCTTTAATGATTTTCAATGATCTAATTGGTGATTAAAGATTCGGTATTAAGATCTTAACAGCTCCAGGCAGGCACACCTTTTTAAAGTCTCTTTAAAATTATAAAAGAACAGTTAAATAAATCATAATGAATTTTTGCAAAAGACACAAAATGTTACGATAGTAGGATTAGAAGAATAAATCTTAACTAACTTAATATATAAAATATATTATAATCATTAAATATTGAAATGAAGAAATAATGTAGAGATCGATACTATTATATTGAATTTTCCAGTTTGTTACCAATGGCACATAAATTATAGCTATGGTTGCTTTAAATCTAAAGATGTCAAGGTCAATAATGACCTAATTTCCTAGGACTTGTATCGATTCACGTAAAATCTGAAATTTTCTATATTATTTCGTAAATGAAACATTTCCAACTTCCTTCCAGAATCGAGAAGAATATCCAACAATTTCTAATAAGAATCAATTTACGAGTTGTTTGATAATATATCGTAAAATAAAAGCGACAATTTGCTCGTGTATGGTGGACTTTAATTTGTTGTTGTCTGGCCGTCGCCCTCCCGCCATCAGTTCCTCTCACTTGCACCCATTCACTTTACATTACCAATATTACGCATGTCTACGTCGCACTGCGACCCAGCCAAACAGTTGTAAACAACTATTGCGCAGAATCCGGACCTGTAGTAGTATTCAATAATAACGACGTTGGCGGCCACCACCACCACCACTGCCACCACCTTCTCCACCATCAATACTGGTGGCCAGTAGTGCTTACAATACACGGGACTGTTTTCAAAACAATATGAAAGGAATTCTACCACTTTACATACTCTTGATCATTATACCGTTACGTTTCTACTTGAGGGTTGTGTTACATTGTAACGTCTGTCCTTTTCTATTACACAGCTAGCAATGATTGTTGACGTATGTTTCATTTACATTCATCATAATGGTAAAAAATGACAATAAAATAAGCGGGAAAAGGATAGAAGCGCTTAATTTCCGATTGATTTTTCCCACACACTATGACTGAGGACGGAAGGCAAGAAAAACAACGGAAAAGAATCGAAACTACAACGAACTCATCAACAAAAAAAAAACAGACGAGGATAGTGAATGAGACATGTAGTAATGGAGAGAAACGTATACTATTGCACAATGTTATGACGGCGTCGGTTCGTGGATGCGGTGCGGTGGTGCGGCGGAAGGGGAAGAGTAACGACGACGACGACGACGGCGGCGGCGGCGGCGGCGACGGTGGTAGTGGGCATTGAGAGCGTTTGGTAAATTTGAAGGTCGAAGGGGATGGGGGCAAGAGCAACGCCCTTCACAGGTCATTCATACCGGCGCAATGGTATGGACAGCCTCAGGATGCCGTCAAGCGTGACGGCTTTACGTAGTTTTTACTATATACACACTAATACAAATACACGTATGTTATGTACATAGAACGATATCATCGTAAAAACTACGCAGTTATCTTAAACCGCCCTTGTATGGCGCAATAAGGGTTAATTATTATCAAAAAAACAAGATAATATTTCCTGATTTTATTCCAACCCTTGTTGTAATAGATATTTCCATATACAATTTATAAGGGACATTCTGTATAAATTCTTTGAAAATTCGCTTATATTTTGTCGAAAAATACATAAAACAGGAAAATTGATTTTCGTATTTTTCCTCAATTTTTTTATTTTATTTATTTACTACGATTTTTGTTTGTTATCAACTATAAATATCAATATTTAGAAAATAATGAATTTTTTCATTGATAAAACACAATTTTATCAATGATGGATTTTTTTGAATGAATTTTTTCCATACGGTTGTACACATAGATAGTTTATCAATTTTTTTGTTGTTGTTGTGTTTTATGTGATTAAAAACACTATCGATTTTGTGTTATTAATTCAGTATAAACGTAACGGATTATCTTGATCGTTACTTTTCTTCACCAGTGAATGCAGACAATAACGGCATTCTGAAGTGATTGTTTATTTTCAGCAGATAACAAAACTATAGTTCTTGATGATAATTTTAGACTTTGAATTCTTACACGGCAGACGAGAGAGCTTGTACGACAAGTCCCATCAAAATACCTTCTAATTTTAGTTAGCATCGTATTTATTCCAATTTTAATATTGTTAGATGCGCCGCCGATTTCTCACCAAATATATTTATATTTTCTTTTGAAGGTTTTAATTTTTGGCTCTTATGTATTGCTTTAATTAGTACTGAAATTTTTATCACATAGTGGTGGCTTTAGGGTTAGGTCCATGAGGCTCAGGACGAGGGCGACAAAATTTGGGATGTAAACACAACAAAATGCTAGACTCTTCGTTTTGGCACTGATCGGCATTTTTATTTATTTTATTTCATAATCTTCTCAAAACGTTTAAAATATGGATGAGGAGAGTAGCCAGTATTTGGGCAAAAGATTTTAACTAACGTATTTTTGGTCCATCCTAACAAAGATTAAACCAAATGACTAAACAAAGAAGCTCATTTTACTTTTTAAGATTTTTAATTAGTTCGGGTACACTCCACGATTTGATTTGTTTAACAATTACGACTGAATCAAGCAGCAGACTTGAAAATTTTATTATAATTTGATTACTCGTACACTGCACTGATTATCTGAGTTTTCAATATTTTGCCAGTTGATGGAAATACGAAAAAAAGTAGTAACCTTTCAAATTCATGCTGTAGTCAACAGAAGAGAGCAACTTGTAATATGAAAGAGCTTTTACAATTTCAAAAATTCTTTAACAACTAACTCGATTTTATTGTACCGTAAGCCTTTACGTAAAACTTTGTAAAGAAATTTTGCCGAAATCTGCAAATTTAAATGTTGAATCGAAACAATCATGATTAATACTGAAATCGATGAAATGTCAGATTTTAAAACCAAACAAGCCCTTCTTCATCTAAAATAATCCGAATATTAATGATTCTTCGTTTGGTCATCGCATTAATTTGAAAAGTTAATTGCTATATTTTTGTTACTTAAAAATTTAGCTACATTGGCTCTTTTGCTAGACAAAGCAAGTCTTGATATTAAGTTTTTGGTTTTTTTAAGATTCACAAAAAGGCAGATACTTAACTTTTGCGTTAGTTATGTATATCAGATCAGGCCTAGGACGCCATGACAGTTAGATCCGCCACTGAGGACCTTGACGACAAAGGACCCTTTATGTTAAAAAAACAGGAATAAAGTAGAAAGAGTGGCGATACATCGGGTGCGATCATCTTTACGTCCAGTACGCCTCTGCTTTTGCTGTATCTAGAGAGAGCTAGAGATACTAGTACAGATACATTCTTCCGCCTTTCTCAAGTCTAACAGAGAAGAGAGATAATCGAATTTCGTCAGCAAACTTTTCCAATTAAATATCTATAAATACGCTCATTCAATATTCTTGTGTCTAACAAATGGGTATTGAAATATTGTAAATAAATGACGTTAAACGAGTGACGGACATTTTTGAGTTGGAAAAAGTTTAGTACTGTATAATAAGACAAAAAAGATTAAACTTCTCCATATTGGAATTTGAATAACGCAGCAAGTCTGTAAGGAATTTTGAAGATAAAAAAAGTTGCATGCACCAGCTGAATATGTTTCTTGGATCATAAACTGGACAATTTCAATGAAGCTTAAATATGATAGTTCCTAAATTTTATTAGAACTTGAAGAGATTTACATACTTTAAACAAGCGCAGGACCAAGACCCTAGTAGTCTGGGACTTGTAGAATTAATTTGCTCAAAACGACTCGAATTTTATTTTCGTTTTCAGGCAGTTGCCTGGACGGCATAATTTTAGGGGCGCCACTTTATTGGACGTGTAGCATTTTCTTCAGAGGAGTATGAAAGTATAATTGAAAAAAAAAATGATAGAACACTCTTAATTCTGATAAATTTGTTCAATATGGGATTGAGGTACTACCGTAGAAGTCTTTGGAACTGCTGCCTAATATGAAAGATACGATTCAATCTGCAAAAAAGTCAGTTTTAGAGGAGTCAAATTCTGTCTTCAGTACTGGTAGATCGTAAAAGGGATTCTGGAAAATTTCCTCAGGCAAAATTCTGGGATAAAAATAATTTAAGAGTAGAAATATTTTAAGTAAAAATATTTTAAGAGTAGAAAAAGTAGCAATGCTGCAATGGAATTCTGGCTAGTACCTGGAATTTTCCAAATCCACTCTTGGAAGTTTTTCGAAAAACTTCCCTTCCCTTCACCTGTATTGGGTTCTTCATTTGGGTGGCCGTGTTTTCATTTACAAAAGACATTTTTAATATCTTCACACTTTCTCGCTTTTTTTGTTGTTGTTGTGACGATTATAGTAAACGTTAACAAAAGATACTTTTTAGAGTTGTTCGTTTTTGTTCAGCTGTGTTCTACAAGTCTTTGAAGTGTTAAGTTGTTTCGAAAAATTGTGATTTACTTTGTTAGTAATAATTTAGTTAGTGTAAGTATAGTTAGTGTAAGTGCCAGTACCTTTGAAATAATTCTGTTGTTTCTTCTACTAATAATTTTTTTTTCAATATTTGTTGCAGTTATGCAACTGGGCGAAAACTGTGACCTTCTTTTCTCAACAGTGTCTCATTCGAAAAGGTAAATTTTTGCATTGTTTTGAATTCTTTTAATACATAATCTTTTCTCTGGGACACCAAACTTTTTTGTTACGGATTTACCTAAAATTCAACAGAGAATTATCATAATTTTTTTGGATTTTGTTCTTGTCATCAAAAGAAACTATTTTCGATTATAAATTGAATTAAAAAGTAATTATCGAAAATGTCAAAGAATTCGATTGTGAAATATACAAAACTATTAATTTCTGGATAGGGGCGCCGAAAATACGCTTGCCTCGAGTGCCAGGAAAGCTCGGGCCGGCTCTGCTCTATAATCATCTCTTTTTCTTCTCTCTCTTCTCGAACGATACTATCCACAAGCCACGCCTTTAAGCTGATAATGTTCTATGAAACGGCCCATAGAAACAATCTCTGTATCTCTGAATAAATATGGATAGAGCTGTGGAGTTAGTTTTCATAAATCTTACAAAATAATAAGAATTTGACGTTGTAAAGAAAACCCGTACAATCTCATAGTGCCTCTTTCTATTGAGTCGAATAGGGGTAAAAAATCGTCTATTGAAAATATCCAAATCATCATCAACAATAGAGATGAATCAATTTTGGAGTAAATAATCAATTTTCGATTAATCATCATTGTACAATTTTCTTAATCAAAAATAGAAATAGTCAAGAAGAACGTTCGTCTAGACATAATTTTCTATTTAAAAGACGATTCCTTGTGCAAATTTAAATTTAAATTTTGTATATTTGTGTATCTTCAATTTTATCGTGCGTCATCTCTGTCAAGGTATGTTATTTAAAAAAAAAACAACAACCAAAAAAAGTAAATAAATAACTAATACAGAAACAAGATCACCGGCCTGTGTCAATGTTAATTATTGTTTGAATTACATTTAATTGGAGAAAGGAAAAACTATTAAAAATGACGTAAATTGTTTACATTTCGTTTGTTCTCTTCACGTCCCCCACAGAAAAATTAAATATTACACAAAATTGTGAAATCTAATGAAAAATTCCGAGAGGAAAAATTTTGTTTGTCTTATTATTTAGACAGATTTAACTGTATATTTAGTATAAAAAGTAATTGTTTATAATAACAATTATTATTGTTGTTTATATAAAAGTAATAAGAATGATGAAATTATTGTCGTTTTTTGTTTTGTTTTGTTTGATTGCATATAAAACCGCCTCTTTTAACTCATTGGTAAAACATGTACATAGTTGGAGAGATTGTGTGTTGGAGGCGGTGGAGAAATCGATTTTTCCACTACGCACAAGAGAACTCTGGAGGCGGTATGGTATTTCACAATATTGTTCGGAAATTTTCCTTTATTGAAATAATTTTCGTTTTGTTTGTTTTAAAAATTTATAACATAATTTCTCTATTTTTGATAAGTACACGTGAACACAATGACATGGAATTTCTCGAAATATTTTCTAATTACCTAGGGGTGGAATAGTACAAATATTGGATCAATATACAGAAACGTGCTCACTGAATTAACGTCGTACTATGTTTTATTAATAAATAAATACTTGTTTACGTCGTAGTAGTAGTTATCGTAAATGAATTAATGATTCGAGTGGACTTCAAATAAACTGTTTAAAAATTAAAAAACTCGCCCTTATTGGTAGAAATAAATGTTTATATAGGCAGCCAGTTATACAGCACCGAGATTATGTACAGTGGACCCTATCTGTTGTGATCGATTGAATTATACAGATCAGATTTGCTTCGTCAGTCAAATTTATCGTTAATTAGTTTACATTAATTCTACAAAAAGTCCTATTGAAAATGTGGAATCGCAAAGTTTGCATGAAATCCTCTTGACTGGCATTTTCGGACTAGGCAAACTGCTTTTTTAAACAACTATTAAAATGGCTGGTTTCATAATAGTTTTAGAGCCTCTTTACACTTGCAAGCACACTTCTAAGAGGACTTTAAGCAGAAAAACCAGATCTGCAATAGCAGGGATGAAAAAGATCTCCAAACGAGCTTGTTAACGAAAGATAAAGACTAAGATTGATTTTGGTCTTAGTCCAGCTTTACTCATCGCTAAATTTGATGTGCAATGCTATTCATCCTTTAAATATTTTTGAATGCAAAAATTTATCAATTTACGCGTATAAAAAATGTAACGTCTTATTACATTTTCTTTTCAGATGCTTTCCATCATGAGAAATAACAATTCTTCAGCGCTCTACAAACTGAGTGGTAAGTACTTTTTAATTCTTTCTTGGGTGGGGCTTTGGTTTTTAAATGCCAACCACGGATTGGTATCTATCACCACATCGCATGTTGCAATTGACAGTTTAAATCCGGCCTTCGAACCGGAACTGAATCGAAAACCGAACAAAGCGCTATCTTTTCCGGAACTAAAGCCGAAACCGAACCGATATATGTTATTCTAATCGAACCGAAACCGAAAAGCGGAACGAAAAGTAACGGTTCGAAACCTTGGTTTAAATTAATATTGAAACGTATAGTGAAAATTTTGAACTAAGAGATTCGGATTTTAATGCGCAAAACCACAAAATTACCCAACAAACGAGTTGGTAACAGCTGAAGTGATATATTGCTCCCCTTGTAAATCTTCCAAAAAATGTCGTGTTTGAAAATAACCAGTATACTACCTGTTCGGGTAGTACGTGACATTTTGTAAATTTCACAAAATCCATCTGGTTACTTTCAAATACGACCTCTTTTTTGGAAGATTTACAAGGGTCAATATACCACTTTTGCTGTTACCGACTCTTTTGTTGGGTAATTTTGTGGTTTTGCGCATTAAAATCCGAATCTCTTAGCTCAAAATTTTCACTAGGTACACTGTGGCCGAATTTAGAGTGTTTTGCGCAATAATCTCTGAACCCTGACAACTTGAGATGTTGCATCCGGATTCTTCCGGACACCAAATTACTGAAACGTTTAGTTTATTACCCTTTTAAACTTCGTCCAGTAAACAAAACGATTAGTAATTAGAGGCTGAATAACATGTTGATTATTTGTATATTTATTTAAGATAAACATTAATTTACACAATAGAGATCTTTCAACTAATTTATAATCCTTGAACCGTTAGAAATATGTACATTTAATAACAAAAAACAATACATATACAGTTGTCTATAAATCAATTTTGTTGATGTAATTCAAAAAGGAAAATAAACGGTGTCCAACACTTTGAATACAATTCTCCAAAATATAAGGAAAAACAACGGAGAATTGAACAAGTGTCTGTTAGCCCAAACCTCAGCCTAAACGTACACGAGAGGAAAAAGACTAATATTGCACAATATAACAAAAATCATCCGCTGCAGCTACGTTAACTTCAACATTAACCCCAACAGTTGCGCAGATGATCCACTTACAACTATACGCATGCGTACTATAGCAATAACAGTATTTATTATAAATATATTTACAATTAATATAAACCTGATGGTATATCTGTTAGTTTGCCATTAATTTTCGTGTAATTCTGCGTAAATTTCTCTGTCATCGCGTAAATCTCTTTAATTTGTCCCGAATAAAGGCCAGCATTCGTGTGTCCACGTTTAATCAAGAAACTGTGATTCTTCTTCTCTTGTACACGTGGAAAATAGTAATTGTTGATAGTTTGGCAGTTTGGCAGGAAGATTTTCGATTGATTCAAACAATTATTGTTTGTTAAATTAATCGTATCAGTTACGACAATATCAACCATTGAATCGAGACCATCATCAATTCGATCTAAACTCTTCGATTTCTTCTTTAAATCACTCTTATTGTTATTGTACGAATTGTATTCTTCGATTGGTAATTTTGTTAGTTTTCTTATTGATTTCCGATGATTGTCGTTTTTCTCACATTTGATCACTTGTCGATACGATTCAGAACGTTTCGTTGGTGGTAGTGTTTGTTTCTCAACACGTGGCAGATGATATTTTGATGCACTCAATAACGAATCAGATCCTTCCTCATCTTCACCACCACCACCACCTCCAGCATCACTATCACTGTAGGCGGTTTCGTTTTCGAAAAATAATTCTTTATTTGTTGGCAAATTATAATCTTCAGTTGGTATAAAGAGATGGATGAGGCTTTTTGTACGTCTTGGCGGTTGCGGATGTAGATTTGTTGGGATAATTGCGGTTTCACTTGTTATTTCCTCAATTCTCGTTTCAATTCGATTTGCTTTATTGTCAAGCTGATTGTTGTTGGTTTGTTTTCGATAAGCTTCAGTTTCAGCATCGTTGATGATATTTTTTAATTCTTCAATAACTTCATCGATTGTTGTTTCCTCGTCATCATCATCATCATCGACTCCATTAATATTTTTGGTTGCTTCCGGTTTCGATATTGTTTGGTTTTGTAAGTAGGTGTCAAACATGGGCAGTTGGTGTTGACTGTTTTCAGGCGAATAACTTCGTTCCGATGATGAAATGCCTTCATCTTCATGGGGCGATTCCGCTGAAATTTAGAAAAATGCGTTACTAAAAGTTCACCAAAACTGTTCTCATAGTGATAGTAACTATACAATTGATAAGGTTTTGCAGTAAGTAAGGCGTTACAAAGTCAAAACATTGTAAAAAAGGCACATGTTTCAGCTCGGGAACTAAGGGTACGTTCAGGTCGCAGGTATCTCACTGAGTTATGTATTCCCCCAATCACTTCTTAATATTTCTCAAAAGACCTTGACGCAGTTAAGATGTATTGAATGAAGAAACGCTGAAAGAGCGCCTGAGATACAAGTTGAGAAACAAATTGGAGAAGATCAACATCATGAAAAATATGACCAAGAAAGGGGATGGAATAGTGACAATGAAGAAGAACCAGAGCAAGTTGAATATGATGAAGAAGAGCTACATGATTATTTGATAGTTGAAATCGTTAAAACAGGAAGTGAATAACCCTATCAAAATAGTGATGGTTCATTTTTGGATGGTGTCCTAGGACCTGGAGATAAAATAGAAAGAAAGAGCCGTCATTTCAATCCAGAATAAAGCGTTACTAAATCGAGAAAAAGTAATCATAAAATGGGTGGTATACTCTCCTACAAAAAACAATTTGTACTGTTTTTGCTGCAAAATATTTTATTTTGCTAAAAAGAAAACCACGTTGGGTGCCTGTTAGAGGATAATGCTAATAATATAAGATTCACGAGGAAGGAAAGGAAGTAGAACAAGCGGAAGCGCAGCTTTATAATAACGAAAAACTCGAAACGGAAAAGGAAATTTGTTATTATCTAGCGTGTATGAGAAAAACTAAGGCAGATGTAGCCGACTTACCTTTCTTTTTACTCGAACTACTGCACGATGAATTCTTTCTCGATTTTTCCGATTTCAACGATAAGACTTCTTCTTGTAATTCACTACAGCGTTCTTTCAAACATTGTTCCAATGATACCAGAATACCTTTCTCTTCTAATAGAATTTGAACTTTACGTTCCAATAATACAACTTTATCACGTAAATTTTCGTTGTCTTTTTGACTATTATCGAGTCGCACTAGTAATGTATCGATATCGATATGATTGTTTTCCCAATGATTCAATTCACTAATGATTTGTTCAGTTGCTGTCGGTCCATGTTCGATATTCTGAAACAAAAATTATGTGATAATAATTTGATTTTTAAAATGGGATAAAGTTACCTTTTTGATTGTAGCAACATCAAGTCCGGCTTGTTCTAATTCAGCTTGAATATATAAACGTTTCTGTTTCGTATCAGTTGTATCTAAGAATGCATTCAAAAATCTCATACCAGCTATTAGTAAGTCATTGTTATGGTTATGATGACACGACATCAACATACCGATAAGGAAACGGAAACGTACCGGTTCACCAAAACGTAACCGTAACGTTGACATTGCTTCCGATATGGCTGAATGTCCATTAATTGTACACTGACAGATTTTCGTTAATAATTCCAATGATAATATACGTGATTTTGTTACATTACTCATAATACATATTGCAATTGTGAATAGACCAGCTGATGATTGGATTAATTTTTGAATTGATTCATTATAACGTTGGCAACAATTTAAAAGACATTGTAAACAAGAGAGTTCATCGAGTAGTGCACGACGTTGTAGTGATGGTGGTAATTTACCACATGTATTTGTACCATTATTATTACCATTCGTATTGCCGTGCGTGTTTGTTGATTGGGTCATTTGGATCGCTCGCAGAAGGTCCACAAGTAGGGTAACACCGTCTAGGGGATCGGCCACGAATTCTTGCACAAAACTGCAATTCAAAAGAAAACATGTGATCGATGCAACTGGGCATGTAAAAATTGTTCGTTACGGAGTAAGCAAGTAAGCAAGACAAAGTAAAGAATGTAAGATTTCCACTCCATACTTCTAAGAGCGCAAACTTTTGGCTAATTGACGTTAAAAAGAAGAATAACAAACATCTCTTTAAACTCAAATCACTAAAAAACTAGAATATTTTCCAAAAAAAAAAAGATTATAAGAGGGTCCTCCAGTTTTCTTTTCTCTATCTAATGCACCCAAGAACTTGCCGAAAACTTTTAATTTGATATTTGCTCTTAAGTCCTTGTTTTTAAATTTGATAAGAAATTTTGAAAAAAAAGTTTAGGAAGGACCTTTTTTTTCATTTTTGTAATCATTTGAGCTATCAACCTTCTCTTCAAATTGTGAAATGCGACCGTGACATCTTAAGAAAAAACACCGTGTTTTGAGGTAGAAGATGCGGACTCTTAAGAGAGTAGAAAATTTATCAGCGGGTGCTAAAGAAGTTCCTTCTGTTCTAATTTTTTTGCCTTCGCTGTATATAGGATATTCATCAAGTTTAAGCTTGAGAAATTTTTTCAATAAAGTCAAATTCGAAGTGTTTGAGCTTAGCTCCAAGGGTTAGCTTTGGAAAATATGTTTGTCAGTAAATTTCTATTAAGTATTGCAAAAGCATCAATTGTTATTTTGACCTGCTTCCATAAAGAAGTGCATACGATGGCTCTTGGCCACAGATGGTTATTTTAAAATAGATAAGTAGCAGGATAACGGTTCGCAATGTGGCAAGACTAATCGATTCGAAGAGACAATCTGGTGAACTAAATTGATCCTCTCACCTTACTTTAAAAGACTATTTAAAGTAGTTTATTAGGGTCCTATCAGTATTTGTGGCAAAAGAAATCGTGTTGGAAACAATATGGAAGATCCTCAAAGCACCGACCTCTGTACTCTGGAAAGACTAGTACCAAAAGTGGTAGAGAGAGGAAGACATTTCTATTCAATAATGGATGACAAAAGTTTCATGCAAAAGAACTGCAGAGCAGTGAAATGCAAGAAACACATTTCTGTACCGCATGAAATACAATGCACGTTTAGAATTTTGTTATATTTGCTCAAATTTACAATATGGACACAACTGAAATTTTGGAATATTACACCAGGAACAAAATGATCAAATTCAACATGCAGCTCTAGGACAACATTTGGATTGTTGTTGTTGGTTCTGTTGTTGTACAAAATAGGACGGTTGACAGGGATCGATTTCACATTCCACACAATCAGGATCATCATCATCACATTCCACATAGGTACCTGGTGGCATATAGCTCATCTTTTGCACCGTATTACCATCCATTCGTAATTTCGGCGGTACATATTTCGCCTTATCAGCCCATGGTGTTTCCATACGTTCCAATAGTTGACATGGTTGATACGATAATCGATGTACTGTGGCATCGCTCAATTTTCCTGTGGGTTTCTCGATTGCATTTGTTGGATAAATTGGTTTAACTGCCGCCTTTGATAGATCCACCGGCAAATATGATAGACGATTTACTGTATCACTACTCAATGGACAATCGCTTGTAAATAGATTTTGTACGGGTAATATCGGTCCAACATGATCAGTGCTCTTTGGTACATAATCGTGTTTCTGTGTGGTTAAATCTTGCATAGGACCATCACCTAATAATTTATGTTCACAAGGATATATCGGACATGCTGGTTTCACTTTATGTGGTAGATACGACATATTATGTGTTGTATTCGTTGTTATTTTACCAGTACCAACACATAAATTACTTCGAGGTCGTATCGGTGGTGGTCGTTCAATTGCTGCTGGTAAATATGATTTTTTATAAATGGTATCTTCTTCTAATTTTATACATGGTGGAATGTATCTGCGTTCGGGTGCACAAGATTTCGGTCTTGGTGGTTGGATATATTTGCATTTTATCTTCTTTTTCTGTTGTTGAGTCTGTTGTGGTGGCTCCACAACTGGTATACAGACGTTTTTACAACAACATGGAGCTTGTTGTTTTGAGCACGGTTTGCAAGAATTATTTGTAGTGTTTGCCGATTGAGGCTGTTTTGTTTGACCACACGGTACACAATCTGCCATTTTTTTTTCTCTAAACGTTCAGCGAGCAAATTTTGACAAATTTATAAATACAAACGTTTATCAATGTTTTACTAAATGACATTTATTTGAAAAGTTTTAGATGTGCTGATTTTTGTTGTAATTAGGTGCGCTTGTGTTTTAGTTCTCATAAAAATTTACTTAATTTTGTCTCTAGAGCTGATATTGTTTGTCTCATAGTAACTTCCTCAAATACCTGAGAAAAGGGGGTCACTTTGATCTTTTCCATAAAGTAGTCAAAATCGTTTCGATGGCGCCTTTTTCGTAATTCCATAGAAGGCTCTTGAGACTTTCCAAATACAAGGTTTTGACGGTTTTGGTAGTAAAATTGGAGGAATGAGCATGATGTTTAATCTTTGGCGTTCTTGCAGCCGACTGGGAAATGATTGCATAACACGGTGCAACATTATCTGCATTAATGGGTCTTATCTCGCGTGTAATGTTTCATTTTAACTTTGACCTGTCGACGTACACTTTCGACTTCAAATACCCCCAAAAACTAAATCACAGGGAGCCAAATTTGGAGATCTTGCCGGCGAATTAACATCGCCGTTTCGTGAAATCAATTTTCCTGGAAATATCTGCCTCAACCGCCGAATACACACTCGTGCAGCGTGATTTGTCGTTCCATCTTGTTGGAATAACAGTTCATTTATGTCCCTGCCCAACATCTGAAGTTCCTCAGGTAAATTTTTCTATCATTATTACCGTTGATAACTCACAGTTACTGTCCAACCCTCTTCTTCGAAAAATAAGGACAAAGTATTTCCAAAGGCAGAGACGCCACACCACACTATGACTTCCGCCGAATGTAAGGATCGCGTGTGAATTGCACAGGGTTTTTCAGACGACCAGTAGCGCATATTTTGTTTGTTAACAAACCCCGTTCGTATAGAATCAAATTATTCGCATCAGCACAAAGAAGAGCCAAAAAGTCTGCTCAAAACTGGCTACGTATTGCAAAATCGACAGAATCGTGTAAAATTCGCCTGACGCTAGTGTTCGAAATATTCAATACTCTTGCTTGACGAACTTCGCTATACCGCTTCTCGCACTTTTTCCAGTTTCTCCAGGGTACGTACCAATCTCGAGTGGCCTCGGTAAACGTTGTTGTTCCATAAAACGTTCGTGCCATTGCAATATGGAGTTTCTTGAAGGAGTCGTGGAACGTTATAATGCCGCGATAATTGCCGCTGAACATCAATTATAGACTCGATTCTGATAAATGCTGTTACACAAAAAGTACGCTGATGCACCGGACACGAATTCATGGTTATTCTACTCAAATAAATTTCCGCCTCTCCTTTTTAGTACCTTTACCACAACGCTCCAAAAATCGTCAAAACCTGTTGGCGGACGCAGTTTTAAGGAGGATCCAGCGCCTTGCAAACTTTGTAAATTTTGCCGAGCATAACAAATCTGTTAAGGTTCAGACAGTGCGAGAGGATCTTAATTGTTTTATTTATGAGAACCCGCAATGTCTATTCTTAAGGGAGAAACGATGAACTTTCAAAGTTAAGTATAGAAAGAACGTAAATATTCTAAACACTAATAGCAGGAAGAATGCGCTGAAAATGACGATATGGAATGATCTGGAAACTGGATTGGGAAATCTGAAAGGGAAATAGAACAAATGATATAACCTGCTAAAGCTGTACATGTCTTGTTTGGCTGTATTAGGAAGAAACTTTCTTGAAAGAACTTTTCTATTAAAGAAACGCTTAGCGTCATGCAAACCTAACATAGTTGATTCTAATAAAATTTGAACTTTTCTTTATTTACCTGGGATATGCTAATCGTAAATCTGATTTAAGTTTGGTCAACAGTTCCGAAACAGTTCCAAATTGTCTTAATGTCATTTCATTTCCTGTTGCTAATAACATTGGATTTGTATAATCACGAAACGAATGATTGCGCTGGTGCGGTTGTTGTTGTTGGTGTTGTGGTTGTTGTTGTTGTTGTGTGCATTCTTTTTCGATTAAATCAATTCCTGGACTTTGATGATGTTGATAAAGTGCTGTTGTACTACCATTTACTGACCTTCGGCCCCATTTCTTCAACGATAATGCATAATCTTCGGGATTATAAATCGGTGGCCGTTGCTTCTCTTGCTGGAAACAATAATGAAATATAATTATAATTTAAACAAAGAAAAAAACAACGATAAAACAAAAAGAAATTAATGATAGACAAACTGTTTATTTAAATTTAAATAACTCTTCCATAATGATGAATTTATGAATTATTTATGAGTCTGTACTGTGTGTACGAACGTTGTCTTGTTATTTTTTCTCTTAAATAAACCAACACTAAAATTAAATGTGTTGTTAATAGCAATTAACGAGATTCAAATCTAGTTCTTTTGCATTGTTTCATATTTACATAAAAGTAGATTTCACTCTCAAATAATCGACAATTATTAAACTATTAAATATTTCCACCTTGATGAAGAGAAAATTGTTGAAAAAAATTATTCACAAAAAGAATTGAAAGTTAATCGCGGAAATCTTTCTATTTAGAAAAAATCGAAATACAACAAAAATTTGGAAAAGTAGGAAAACTTTATTATCCATTCCTTTGATTCATATAATTGATAGTTTCTAATACACGTTCGACTGGTTTATCTCTATCTGATTCTTAATGGATTTAGATTTTAATTAAATGTTATAATACAGTTAAGTTTACTCTTTACGGTAGAAGAGTAAAATTTCCACAATATAAATCTCTTTTGCGTGATATTACATTATGAATACCTAATTAGAATAATAAAAGATGATTTATTTATCGACAAGTTTTTACCTTATTTAATGTTCCATCTAATTGGAATTGTCCGAAACGTGATGATTCTTCTGAATTTGGCGCCATACTGTTGGTTGATCCAAAAAGCTCACTGAAAAATTCGATAGAATTTCAGGTCAACATTATACAGAACGTTCCTGTCATTTTTTAAAAGTAAAAGCATGAAGTGCAGTATGAGCGCGTTTAATTTCTAATCAAAAAAACGAGAACTAGGCTTTTAACTTTCTATTAAAAAAATGTATTTCACAAAGGAAACAAAACAACATCTGTATGATTGATTCTTAATTAGACCTGTTCATATTAAGTTTGTTGAACTTAAATCAGAAATATGTCCGTTTTGAAGGGCTTTGAGATAGCAGAAGTCTGAAATTGCTGAAATGAGAAGAGTCCAAATGTTCTCCAGCTCTTTCAGGCTTTTGCCTCGAAGTTACTTTTAATGATTCAATTGCTGCATGAAATTATTGGAGATTTTCAGCAGGTTGGAGAGCGAAACTAGTTAGTTTTTCCAATAACTTTACCTAAAAATAGTGTGTCTCATAAGTTTTCTTTTAAGGCTGATTCTTTGCATTTTAGTACTAAGGAAGGCATTTATTAGTTTCTTATACAGACAGATTCATAAAACCGGTAATTAAAGGCAATTATTATTATTAACCACCGTATAGAATTTAGTTAATATTCAAATAACCATATAATTAAGTCAGTTAATCATAATTTAATTCATAAGAGGGATCCGATACAGTAATTCAATTTCAAAAATTATCTAATATCAAAACAGTTGGAAATTCACGTGCCTGTTTATTTAAATTTAGAAATAATAATGGAAAAAGATTAATAATAGTAGCAGTAATCGACAACAATGCATAATTTTGAACGGGTTTAGTTATAATAATGTTCAGCAATACCTAACTGTTAGTACATTCATTTGTAATTACTGGTAGTCAAAGATAATCACTTAATTAAGCTTTAATTTGTATTAAATTCATAAAGATCCTTTTTATTACCATTTTTCGATACGATTGCAAAAAATGTCCAAAATTTCTCTATAAAAGTTAAAAAACAATTTCAGAAAAACTAGATTCCTCTTAAAACTGCCTACCTTGCATAATAAAAAAACGTAATCAAATAATTTTTGAAAACACTGCTCTAACGTTGCCCTAAAAACAGTAGCCCTTAACATCTTTTTTCAGGGATCTCATTAAATTTGAAACTAATTGTAAGTCCATGAATCGCTTTCTACTTTTGAGCTGAAAATTTTAAAGCCTTTAATCGACTTAGCTTCCACCATTTTGTATGACTAAAAAAGGTCATGCTACCCTTTCACCTCATTAACCGCCGATTGAAGAGCAGATTGAGAACCCTTGAAGAAAATTGTAACGTATCCCAAAATCATTGAGGATGCGCAGCGGCAACGGCGACGAAAATTTCGCCTACGTTGCGGTAGCGAAACTCGCATGCCTGCTCAACGAGTGGACAGCGGCAACGAAATTTGTGTTTCGCGCAAGTTTGTCACAAATTTCACTTTTTTTTTCAATCATTTTGCTAATCAGAATGGTGCGAGTCATCTACAATAGAATTATGTCGGACAAGTTCTGTTATTTTTTCGGTTTTTGACATTCTCGGGTGGTGCGGCGCGGCGATAAAAAAACGCTGTCGATTTGTTGTCGCTGCGAATTCGCCACTCCAACAAGTTTATTTGCCGCCATGCGATACGACTACCGCGCTGCGAATTTTTCGCGTTGGTGTGCGGGATCCTTTATAACTGATTATACATTAGGCGATTTTATTAATATTATATCTATGAAGTGATTTTGATCTTCAATCTCTAAACTTATTGCGGCACCTTCTCTTTAAATCCGCATTTCAGTTTATAATTAATGCAAAGCGTAAGCTACTCGGATTTCCGGATTAGTGAACCAGTCTGTCTTAACATGATAGCTTAACCTTGCTGGCTTGAATGCTAATAACTTCCTCTTTTCACTACTGTTGGCGATACACATGTTGTATGAAAAAAAGAAAAAATAATTAGCTCAATTGTAGAAAATTAATGACTTGTAGCAAACTTGCGTCTTAATAGTAAACACTCCGTAACGATTTCAATTATAAGTAAAATCTATTTTTTTTTGCGTGTGAGGAAAAGTAAAACTGTCAATGGAAGTATGTTGAAAAATCAAATGCATCTCTAATCACAGTAATCAGTATAAAGAAAGTCATTTAAATTTGTTGTTTTATATTGATCTTGTTCTATTCAACGTTGATCATTTCCGATCCATTTCACTCGATGATAGGTGAAAATCTGAATTTTTCTTTTAAGATTTTTCATTTCTGTTCAATATAAATTCTTGATTGCATAAAAATTGTGAATAATAGAAAATTATAGAGTTATTATAGTGGCCTCGATATGACCATCATTGATGAATAGTATCCGTTACTTTGTTAGTATCGGTTAATATTAGAAACAGACCTTTGATATATACTCATGCAGAATAAATTACAGCAACTGAATGCACCAATAATCACCGTTAGGTCACTTGGTCATTGTTTCATCTAATCACGAACGTTCAAAGTGCCCTTCCACATTTGTACAATCTCTACGTTTAGATTTCTATAGGGATACTCTGAATTTATGCCCTTTTCGGTACAATGGAGTCGTTTCGATTTATTAAATTACCGTAAGAGTGCCGCTATTATTTCATTGTTGTTTCCACATAGTCTTTGTTTTCAGCAAAAATTTAGTGTGAGATATAAACCTGCTGTTGTTATATACGTGTGTGAAGTGTCTTTGAGTAGAAGAAGTCGATGGCCATTTGAAATGTCTGTTGTTATTATTGTTGAAATAGTGGGAGAGAAAGAGAGGAAATCGTCCGCTAACCAGATGACGGTTGTAAAGATTTGGATTACCGTTTTCTCTACAATCGTATATATTTCTCGAAATCGAACTGTAAAATTCGGGTAATTACAATAGGAGTTCTTTAATTCGATTAGTCAGCCACAAAAAAAAATGAGAGCGAGTTTTCTGTGGAACTCGTTGGTCTACAATGTAGATCTGTGTAGGTACCCATGAAAGGTCAATTTTTTTTCCGCTAATTTATTTAATTTTTGCTCGTTCTGGTATTAGATACAGTTACCAAAACTGGTTATATTTGGCAAATTTTTTGCATTATCAAAAAATGAATAATTATTGTGATTTCGGATTATTCGCTTGTGAATCATTAACATGCAGTGATGCTGGATTTTTTGTTATCCTCAAGTCAAATAAAAGTGTCATCAAATCCGGTTCTGTGATTAGCATCCTTGTTTACATCTAGTTCTCGAGTTGGTATGAAGATTTTCTTGAACGCTCCTCAAAAGTTGACGTTCAATCGATTGGCCAACCAGTTTTTGGCGGTTTTCATTTTTTATACAATTCTTTTGGCAACAATTGCGATCTGTCGAAGTTATTTGTTCTTTTTTGAATTTCCATTGATAAGACTTGCAAATAGACAAGTCCAGCTCTTTGATTTTCATTTTCCTTAAAACGGCTTACGGTAGGATGTGACTGAAAACGTCACGTAACGAAAAAGCGTTACGCTCCCTACATGCGACTTTTTGTCTCCCTCTTTTTGTTTCTATTAGATACGAGTGTGGATTCGAATGCAAGTTATTATATTTACCATAAGTCAATAATCATTTGGAGGGGGCATAACGCTTTTTTGTTACGTGACAGAAATATACAAACATAAGCAATCTAAATTTCCATATTAAATTGTATTCGGAGAAGGAAAAGCTCAAGAAAGTTCGTTCCTAATGGCGGTCCCCCGACCTTAGAATTCTTCCAATTTCTTCGCATTCCCTCTAAACTTCATATTCCGCTTTCAGTTTCAGTATGCAAAGAACGCTTTCTTTCAACACTTACACATGACCTCTTATGCAAACCGAGCTTCACAAGATTTGAATGCTGATTTCTCCCATTCTATTCTTTCACAAATAATGCTCGAAGAGATAAGGAGGAATTCCTGCGGAAAGCATTACGTTGTTTATTCTTCTTTTTAGAAGGAAGCTCTTCATATCCTGACCATCACTTGATTAAATGACAGTTGTACAAAAAAGCAAAAAAAATCCGTGCCTTCTTTGATATTAGCCTCGTTCTTGAGCATTAACAGTATTCGTTTTTTTTCCAAAGGTAACGAGTTTGATACTTGTTTTTTTTGTACCATTCACGATTACAACGCCAACAGTAATTACAGAGATGGCTCCTAATTGCAAACGTCTACCAAAAGCCTTAGACGATCTATTCAATACATTGTTTGTCCACAACTGGTATTGAAACAACTTCTAATGATTTATTTCAATATAATAGACAATTAGTTTCTTAGAAAATTGTGATGAAATCTAAATAAAACAGGAAGTCTGACATTTACCCTTTGGAATTATGAATTGATAAAAAAATGTCGCGGTTACTTGATATTTCCGGCATATTGAAAAAAAGCCACATGATTATACCGAACGATTTTTAGCCCTACGGACGTTTCAATCTATGTTTTTTTCCCCCAAGTTGTTAATAAGCAGCTTTGTTAGTTCCCAAGACGGAGTGTCACAGAGACGATTCGATCGATCAATTCGATATGAATTAAACACACCCACTTCCGCTGCTTTAGAACAAATGAAATAGATAGAAGATATGTTCATAATTATGATGGTATAAAATGAAATCGAAGATGTTATCAAAAATTGTCGTTAATAAATTATGGAACACATGAAATTATCTTAACATAACTGGTTAAATCGGAGAGTCTCATTAAATTCATCAACTCACTAAATCATCAACTTGGGAAAAAACAAATAATAGGAGTAATACATAAGCTAATAAACAGGCAATTAAGTCTTTTTTCTCGACAATTTACGTTCGAGAGAAAAAATTTGGCGAAATTTTTAACGGGACCACATTTGGAGGCATTTTTTGCCTCGCTCTTAATTACTGTTTTGTTTTGTGTGCTGTTAAATCAATTTCAACTACCACCATTTTTAATTTTCTTATCTCTATACTTAGAGACTTCCTGTAGAATGAAATTTATTTAAATTTCATGTTAATCAGTAGTGTTAAAGTAGACAAAATAATTACTATTTAACGAAAATAACAAGATGGAAAAACCTGATTTTTTCGTCGTGTACACATCTTGTTGAAAACACCAACTTAAATGGTTAACACTTTTAATAATAATAGAATGTAAATCATAAATTTTGAAAGGCGACAAGAATAGATGAACAGCATATAATTATCGTTATGTAATTGGTTTGAATGGTTTCGAAAACAAAGTGCTAGTCTGCAAATATTTGAATACTTTGAAATGGCCAGTTGTTAGATAACAATAACGGTAAAAGTTGGAGAGAATTAAATTGTTGATAATTAATCGATAGAGAATGATGTATTAGTATTACGTTTTTGACAAAATTCCCCTTATCATAACGGATATATAGAACCATGTTGTCTGGCACGTGTTAATCATTAATTCTTATCGTATTTCTCGTCTAATTAGAAACGAAGTTTCCGTTTGAATTTTATTCATAGCTGAAGTTTATGGGTTTTTATTTTATCTGTTCATTGTGTTCATTTATGTCTTCTTTTTACTGTTTAAAATGCATTTGCCATTTTCTTTTATAAAGCAGATGAACATGATAATATTTCGAAATGCAACGATTACGCTTGATGTTACTGCAAGGCTATTTTATTTCCATAATTAGTTTTACAGATAAATAACGTTGTTATTTGTGAGGCATTTTTGTGCCCCTTGGGACTACTTCTGTATGCTGATATGTGCAAAACTGCTCCTTACACAGTTAAGGCCGTTATATCTGTTATATGCCATCTTAAAATTCCAAAAGTGTTGTACTTAAAACCATATTCTTTCTATTTACTGTAATCGTTCATCTACGTAGTTTAGTTTTGTAATTTTCTGTTTGATAGCTACGATCTTAGCTTGTTTTCGAATTGTATTTTTTCGGGTAGTGTAAAAATTTCTAAAAACATGCCTATGTTGGTTTTTATCAAAATTACACAAGCAGTGCTAACGATAATAAATCCTTAAGTATCTCCCAGTCGAGAATTCCAATTACTTTAGAGACCTATTAGAACAATAATCTATTTAATCGAAATTTATATTCAAATCAACCGAAATCAATTTAAATTGGATGATTAATAGATATAATTAATTGAAGATGAAGAGACATTTTAATTCTCAGTTATTTAGTCCGAAAAATGTTCAGCCGACGACCGGGAATCGAACCACGTGCTAGTCCGAGAGATAATTACAGGCCATCGATAGCTCAGTGGTTTAAGAGCACCTCAATGCCCGGATAGCACGAGGAACATTTTTCGGACTAAATAACTGAGAATTAAAATGTCTCTTCATCTTCAATTAATTATATCTAATAATCTATTTGATAAAATTCTATCATTGTTTAAATTTAGGACAACGCCCAGCCCATACCGGTGGGTCTAGAAGCGTGAAATTTTGCACAGGAGTTATTTACATAATGTTGATGAATATTAAGAGAGGATTTTTGAGAATTCATCCTCTAAATGAGTTAATAGGGCATTAAAATTTAAACATGTTGAAATCTAGGAGCTTTTGTAAATCTGAGTGGTATAAGTTTTGACAATTTAGCTGTCAAAATTTTATAATACAATGGTAAATAACCTAATGTCTGTTTACTGATTATTTGAGTATTCTAAGATGTCAACTAGCCAACTAAACACCCCAAAAGTCCCTACATTGTGAGATAGTTGATCAAGAGACGTTTGTTATTGTTGCATTTTTATGATGTTTTCTGCAATTGATTTGATTTTTTAGTCTTATATAAAAATTTCTGTTATTCAATCTAAATAGTTTTTTAATGTATACAGTAAAACCTCTATTTACGGACACCTTTCTAATATGGACCCTCCCTTCTGGGGACATTTTTGCCAAATACACACCAAATCTTATATAAAGTTCTAGAACCTTCCTAATATGAACGCCTCCTATTCTGGACATTTTTTCCAAGTCCCGCAAGTGTCCGTATTAGAGAGGTTACTTTAAATAAGGATATTACTCCGAATTTACATTCGTAAAGAGCGTAAATGTCTAAAGAAACTGCCCATCAATTTTCAACATCGGCAAAGAAATTTATGAGTTTTATGCACTCCAGCACTTAAGCACTCATAACTTCAGACCGAATTGAAAATTTTATTTCAAACTTTGGCAAGTTATATTTAAATATTTTCACTAACAAATTATGGAAGAAAAAATTTTGCATATTCTGAGCCGCTTGAATTTATTTCCCTCGTTAAGAAGGCTATGGGATGAATTTTTAAATGGAAGTTCATCCTTTTTGACGAAAACTAACAATTGGTGTTAAGCCGTTGCTGGCAAATAAAAATTAGTGTATAAGTGTTTTTGGAAATGTCTGTCGTGAGCTCTGACTCCAATGACTATGTTTTGCATCTTGATTGAATTTTCCTAAAGCGCTTCAAGCAAGCAGACATTATCTCGTTTCTTATAGTTTTTGCCTCATATTTCCGGCCTACTATGGTGTCTTTGTGTTTGATGCCACGAGAGGGGAGCATGTCAGCTGATTTCTACATTGCGTGCATGTTTGATTCTAACTACTGATTGAAGCCCAATTCTAATTGTCGAACACAATAGTGGGCGGTCGAGTCGAGTTCAAGCCAATATCTGTGAACCGAAATATTGTGACTTTTCCTGCTCAGGAGCCCTTTTCAGTATTCTCCCATTTTTCATAGCATCCAGAAATATGAATTGTTCGTTTCCTTTGTTTATTATTTCAAAAGTCGATCTTAAATCAAGTTCACTGCGACCTGTTCAGTATAACTCTAGATTAATAGAGCGGAATCTACAAATGATTGAATTCATCAGTTTTTCATCTTTTTCTAATTAATGGAAAACTTCGAGATTCAATAAAAAGAACCATGAAATTAAATTCTATTAGAGTGTTACAGTTAATTTGTGTGAATTTAGTGTTCTTAATGTAATTTTGATGAGTTATTGTCGTGTGACTTTTCTATAATATTTTTTTCGTAAATTCAATGACACTAACAAAATAGAACAAATAGTAAGAACAACAACAACAACAACGACAACACCATGAATAGAGAGAGGATAAGTTGTCGGAAGACATGAATACCAAGTTGACTGTAAATTACGATCAACTTTTTTTTCTCTCTCTCGTATCAGTTATTTATAATAACGGTAATATCATGATGATATGAGTATGTCTTCTATAAACTAATCAAGACTATTTGAATTTACAAAAGAAACGGATACCTAATATAATTAATAATTTATGTAAAATTATTTATGAGTTCAGTCTAAATATAGAAGCGATTTATTGAAATTTTCAATAAAGGAGCTTCTTCTGCAACAGCGACTCTCAATCGGAGAGCATACGAGGGACTTACAGATAGTACCGAAAGTGTTAACGCTATAGAAGTATTCATCTTAAACATAGGAAAGCGCACATGGGAAAATCGACTAAAACATTGGGACAACTTCTAAAAACGATAAACTCGTGGCAGGACCACCTTAAGTGTCTAGTCACGGATCGGATTGTTTTTTGTTCATCATGGGTAATTGAACGTCTACGAATCCCAAAATCAGTAGTAAAGGTGTCATTGTTTTGATATGGTCAGTGACTTTGTTTATATCTAACGACGAAAAGTTTCCGTTGACTTGATCGGGCTACGATGTAAACAAATTTATACACATTTTCAAACCGTTCAATTTTTGCTTTAAATACATATGATTTAGTATAAGCCTCAATGAGTAGTAATGGCAATATATTATTACGAGATACTTAGTTGATTTGTTTTTGTGGCTTAAGTCTTTAATGAATCCTTCAATAATTACAAAAATTATTAATTTAATTAGACTGTGCTATGCTATAACTTGAAATTATCATTTTAATTGCAACAGTTTTAATAACGTTCTGGTCTTTAGAAAATTATAGTAACTTCCCGGAAAATGTCTATAAGTTGAGTCCATTAATACAATCAAATTATCAACATTGGAAGAAAGTCGATTTTCTCTCGAATTCAATGATAATTTTATTTAAAAATGAAAAACTAATAAAAATAGATATTTCCTTATTTCGAATCTCTAAAATTGCGTATCGATTCTTTAGGTCAATAATGCGATTTTTTATTTGATTATAAATTTACGATTTGATAAGAAATGTCTTTCTCAATCGTTAATTAACGAAAGAAAAACATTGTACAATCAATTTGTAGATAACGATGTGTTAATTGATAATCATAATCAATTTATATTCATATAAATCAATCAATAACGATTGTTTTTGTTGTAATTAATTTTCTGTTTAATCAACCTCAACATTGTGAGAAACATAATTAAATATTGAAAAAAAAATCAGAAAAAAGTTCTTTTTGATCGTTAAAAATGATAAAAAATATTCGTCATATCTAATGATTTGCATAAGAAATTGTCACGACTTTTCTTTAACTTTCATTTAAACTAGTTGTTTTGTTGAATTTTTAATTGAATATTTCGGTAAAAATTAGGAAATTGTATAGATTTTCTTTGGCGATAGGGACCACTTTCTACATAAAACGGTTTCAGCTGTACACCATCTGTTTTCTGACTTTTCAAATAAATCCCTAAATCCTCGATTTGTGTACAATTAATGAAATGAAGAAAAAGCGTGGATTCTCTGGCATCCTTGTTGACTTTTATAATTATCTAAGCTTGTCACTTTTTACTGTTGTCCCGTCATTTTATCGTTAACACTTAGAAATAATGGTGTGAAATTAGTTTTTGTCGTAAATTCTGATAAATATAATGATTATGATTATTATAAAACCAAATTGCAGTATAGTCTGTTCGCGGCTATAGTGTTTTCTGACGTGATCTGCAATTCAAGCCACTTTTTTTGTTTCTTGAAATAATGTAAACTAGAGCAAGCTCTAGAAGACATAATTTGGCTTTTTTTGTCGTTTAGTGTCGATCGTTAGTCGACTAATAAAAAATTGAAAATTACTAGTTTCATTAACCAGCCGTTTTATATTACTATAAAGATATCGCCTCGTAATTTCTTATTTGATACTTAATTGCTACTAATTTTCGTGCAAAATAAGATCAAGACGACTATACCAGAGCCATTAAATTAACATTAAATTTTTGTAAATGCATGTGAACTTTATAAACTCCAACTATAAATAATTCGTTGTAACAGGAAGACAGGTGAAAACATAATTAAGATCTTGACAGTGGATCTATAATTACAATCTATCAATTTTTCTACTGTTGATAGGATCTACTCAAATTTGCCCAATTTTTTTTCTGTTTGCAGCTCCTAGTGAGTGTGTAAAATGTAGAGACTTCAACGGTCACACAGGAAAGATACTTAATTCGTTTCTTTATTAAGCTCGTGTCTTTCAACTGGTTTTATAAAAGTTTTTCGTTTTTTTAAATTAAAATAGTCGATAATTCTCAGAATCAAGTTTATTTATTTGTTTTGTGTGTAGCGATAATAATATTAATATTTCACAGGTAGCTATAAAATAATCAGAAAACCTCATTATTAACTAAAATATGTAAGGATTTTTAATGGGTCTAATTTGGTTAAAATTAAAATTCCGGCACAAAATATAAACGGTTTTGCTTGTTTTTGTGGTAAACGAGAACGTACAGTCTTTTATAGTATGAGTCAAGCTAACTGATATCGAATCAACGGATTATACAATATTTATATTTTCATTAAATATTTAAATTACAAAATTTCGACGGATAAACAAATCGTTTTCGGAAATTAAAAAGTTTGAGAAACGACACAGTTCTTTCCTGCTGGGATCAAGGATGTGTTCTACTTTTTGTTTGAGCGAAAAATTGGCAGGAATTTTGGATATTCTCAAATATTTATTCTCTATACTAAGTAGACGAAAGAATGAACGTAAATTGGTATTGCTATGGTTTGTTCTCAATCTTATGCGGATTTGAGGCGGCTATCGCTTGATGCCCTGCATAGTTATTATTGTAAACGAATATTTGATCCCATCTCATTGTGATGAATTTCTGCAGCTACCATCATAACTATGCGAGTCGAGCCAACCGGTTTCAAATCGACAGATGATAACAAATTTATTTCTTTATTATTTGAATTAAAACAATTTGACGGATAAACAAGTCGATTTGAAAGAATTATAAATTTTATAGACAAATCGACACCATTTTTCCTTCTGGGGACTAGGACGGGTTATTCTACTTTTTACGAAATAATGCCCCTTAAAATCCTCATAATGCTTGCTTTTTCCTTTCGTAAGTCTATGCTTGATGCCCTACACCATTATTATTGTAATCAATAAGATTATGGATGATTCTTTCAATTAAATATTAGGAACCGTGTAATCGGAAAATAGTGTGAAATAAGTACCGTGCAAATCAAGCAACTTTGTAGAAATTGGGAGATTTCAACGGTTGCTCAAAACATGTTGAATTATGTTGTAAATTTACGAAAGAATCTTACACGAATTTGGGGCGGTTATGTCTTGATGCCCTGCATAATTATTGCTGTAAACGAATATTTGATCCCATCTCTTTGTGATAGGCAACAAATAGATTTGCAGGATTAATAAATTTGATAGTTAAATATTGAAAATCGACACCACTCTTTCCTTCTGGAGATACTAAATACTGTCGCTTAAAATCCTCATTTTCACTTTTTTCTTTGGTACGTCATGGTGTAGGGCATCAAGCAATGATTATTGTAATCAAAAAGATGGGTGATTGTTTGAACTATTAGGAACCGTGTAATCGGAAAATAAGTACCGTGCAAATCAAGCAACTTTGTAGAAATTGGGAGATTTCAACGGTCGCACAAAACATGTTGAATTATGTTGTAAATTTACAAAAAAATAAATAAAAGATTTAAAGATAATAATTGTGAAATTTGTTGGAAACAATAAAGACTTTTTATGAAACGATAATAAAATTTATAGTGTCACTGATCTGTTTCATAAGAATTTGATGGTGTTTACGAAATTTTAGTTAATTTTCCCTCGTCACATCCTGGCATAAAACGGAGATTTTAACGGTGGTCTAGGAATGATGTTAATAATTAATCAATAGTAAATTTGGTAAAAGTTCAGACAAGCAATCTAGATAATTACTAAGCCATTTAATTGTAATTTGTCTTTCACAATCAATACGAATTTCACAATTTTCTAGTATTTTTTTATGTCAAATGAACGGTTTCATTGCGGATCATTAACAGAATTATTACTATTATCGACAATTAGGACATTAATGGTGATTGATGCAAAACTATTAACAACAAATAGAAAAAAAAAGTTATTCATCTTAATCATCTATAATCAGACTTATTGCGTTTATATTTCTATTACAAATGTTATTGTTATTATTTAAATTTTTGTATAGAGAAATATTTGTATTACAATAAAAGTGCTATGACCTCAACTTCCTATAGAAGTACATGGACGCTAAAGAATTCCCTCAAGTTGTGCATAGAAGTAGAATGGCATCCAATGATATTCAAGACATTGACATCAGTTTTAAATGTATAAAAACAACAACAAGGCGTTACAAAAAAACCGAATAATTAATAATATTTTGCCGCCTAATAAACGACAACAATCGCACAAATTTAAATAAAACAATTGATAATTGTCAACTCTAATTAGTCGGTTGTTTAATTAATTAAATAATTAATTTCAAAAGTAATTCGAGTCATTGATCAGGAAAATTACCTTCTCACATGGTCATTCTGGATCATCGCTCAACTAGTGTTTTCAATTAAATTTCACATTGACATCAATTGATAACGATCGATTACCCAAATTTAGTTTGTTTTATTTTTGCACAAAATATTAATTAATTTGTTAAAATTGAACAAACACAACCACTACGAACAGTTGGAGAGACACCGACGAACTGACGGCCGCCTTTCTTGATCTTTCTGTTGAAGAGATGATCGCGGCTACTGTTCTTAAGACTTTTAAATCCACCAGCACCCAACCGGTTGTTGTTGATTTTGTTTTTACTAATAATAACAACAAAATAGATACAAACTCGATAATTTCATTTTATAATTAGAGAGAAATCATGGAATTATGCGTGCTCTTGTTTTGTGCGTTTTGTTGGATTTCCATTTAATTCTAGCGATTAAGATAATTGTTATAATCATTGAAATCAACGCTTTTTTTTTGGCGTAGTTTGGCGTTTTTAATACGCGGAGAAAATGCTTTTTTTTGATTTAACTGAGGGGACTTCAATGGTCGAATAAGAAAGGAACTCTTTTTGTTAGGAAATTATTGGAGAAAAATAGGGGCTTTCTACATTTCAGCTTTCAAGAATACGCTTAATGAAGACCTAAGTCGTTTGAATTTTCAAAAAAAAATCACTATAAGCGCTCGATTTTTTCAGTAAAATTCAAATAACAGCAAGTTTCTCCAATTACAAACTAATTAATTGTACAAGAAACATCAATTAGACTTTCCACATTTGCGACTTTTACAAAAAGAAAAATGCTTATTTCTAGATGAGTACTATTTTCTAGGCGTTTTAAAAAATACCGCATCCTTTCGCTTACTGCACGAAAACACTAGTAGATGAAGTCGCCTAAACGTTCCGGCCCGATTTGTTTCGAAAAAAAAAACTAGGTGAAATTAGAAATCCTGAAATACCACCAAAACGACAAGTGCAGAGGTAGTTTGTATCTCACTTAAGTGGAAACCGAGAAAAAGCTTCTGGTTGGAAGAGTCAAGGAAATGATGTGTAAAGTGGTTGTTAGTTTAACTTGCCTTCTCTATTTGTTTGTTTTTTATGTTGTTCACAAGGTGCGCTTATTATTCTTAGCCACAGGCCAGTTAGAATTTCTATATTACGGAAATCAAGCATCAACAAACCTATTGGGAATTAATATTAATTTAATACGGTGTAAGAGGAAATTTTGCGCATTTGAAATAATCGAACCATCAGATTTGATTTGCATGAGCGGTTCGTTAATTTCCAAAATTAACATAAAAGGAGCAATAATCATTTTCATGTGATTAGTGATTTTCTGCACCACACGCAGTTCTCTTACATCGAAATCCGTTTAACTCATTCCGGATGCTTTTGTAGGTTTATGGCAAAAGTGAAAATTTTTGGCGATGTCACCATGTTATTTTAGAGGGAGTTACCTCCTTGAGGTAGTTGAATTTATGAGAGCCTCTTAAGGTCGGTAGGCATCACGAAGTGTGGAGTCTGAAGGCTGTTTGAAGGCGAAATTTCTAGAAAAATTAGAATGGACGCACAGGCAAAAAATCAAATATTATCGAGTATTATCGCGAAGGACTAAGAAGATATTGTGAAGATGTTTTTGTGTTGATTGTGGGTACTTCTCATCATCTATAATTCCTAGGTCTAAATTTAGCCTAAACTGTTTGCTTTGCTATGGATTTGGGTTGGTTGCAGAGCAGGAAAAAACGTGGAAGTAAACGGATAAAGTCATGAAAAATCTGCAGGAAAAACACAGAAGATTAGGAGGGAAACTTTAAGGGTTGAGTCTGCGAGTAAATTGATGATCATTATTGAGTTCCAGTACAGTGGAATCTATATTATCAGGTCGCAGATTATTCGAGGTAATCACTAATTTGAATTGAAATCCTCCTCAGAGCCTGAAAGAGTGAATATTCTGCATACAGACTTCGAAGATAGAAATGGAAATAACAAATGACGTAACAGCAGACTAACAACTATTAAGGCTCTGTGATTACTGAGGTAGATGGAGTAATAGTTTAAAACCTGATAAGAGGAGTACCACATTTTGTTTATGCGGAACAACAGTTCCCACAAGGCCATTGTTAATGATGAAGGGCACCAAGAGTTAATTGATTCAGTAACATTTAAACGAAATGACATTTTAAAGAGAACTGAGCTGAGCTGAAGTGGAAGCCTAAAGTTGCGCTTGGTGGATGCTTGACTTTCGACCATAATCAATTTTAATTATGCAAACTAACCCAACATATCCACTACCTATATATCATCAGTAACATTTATTATCAAGATTGCAACTGGTTTTCTTTCCACATAACATACGAAACATTGTCACATTATCATAGAACACAAACTACTCTTGTCAGATCGAGCAGAAACTGGTGTTTTAAAATTGCATTTACATCACAACTGTTAGTTTATTTTATACGATAAATCACGCAATATTTATGTCGTTTTATGTGGTTTTAATTGAAATAACTAGTAACGGATATATTTTGTAAAATTACGTATGCGAATAATGCGGAAACGTATGCAGTGACCTTTTATTGAATTTTCAAAATACACATGTGTAAACCGATTTTTTTAATAATTATCCAATAACGTTGCTTCAGTTGAGAGAGAGAGAGGCAGAGACTCACTGTTGCTGAGTTGTGCAGCGTTGACTTTGAATTCTTTTGTTTTTCCTTGTTTTCCTTGTTTTTTTCCTTGTTTATTAACAGAATTGAATGAAATTTATGTCAGTTACAATCGGTGATGTACTTGAAGTCGGCATGAATTTATTTTTCCAAGATTCTCATCCATTTTCTAGAATCCAATGATTTCTTGCAAACAATTCTTGTTTATCAGATTTTTGGAAAATAATTACGAATTTTAGAAAAGTAAGCCCATACCGACATGAAGCACATTAACGACTATAACTGATTTAAATTTAATTTAATTCTGTTGATAAGCAAAAGAGAAAAACGAAAATATTGATTCAAATTGGGATTTTCGTTAAATTTTAACGTCTTACGGGAAAACTAAATAAATTTTCCAACAAATTTTCATTCGATATTCTAGCCGATGATCATTGCAAACGAATCTAACAGAATTTTTTTCTTAAAATATTCAATCCTTTGTAAAAAAAACCTTCAATGTCAAAGCTACACTATACTCAATAACTGAATCTTTGCCCGTTGTCAAATCGCCTTAAGTTTAGGTCTGAAATAGGCTATTTCGTCAAAAAAAGATACAGTTGCTGCTGTTTTTTGGCATTATTTCAGATTAGAAAAGAGAAATTTCAGACTGTCAAATCTCATTAAGCTACAATAAATTTGAAATGTTCACATCAAATTTGAACGTTGCTAATTATGATTATTGTTTTTTTTTCTGTGGCTTCTTCCGCTTATAATCATTTCATGAAATCGTTTCACGTTAACACACGCAACAATTTTTCGGTAAACATTCCTACTATTATTATTAAAAATTAAAATATAATTATGCGGTGAATCTTGTTTTGAATTACCTATTGTTTGCTACAATTACAACGACTACTGATTATGCAGTAATTAATTTTTGTGATTCTCTTTTAATAAGGCAACAAGAAAAGATAGAAAACATTGAGGTGATTTCCATTTCTTCTAGAGTACGTCAAGATTAGGTTTTCCGTGTCTGACCTGTATCAGAGCTAACTGTGAACGGATCTTAAAGAGTCAATTGATAATTATTTTGACCTGAATATTTGCTTATTTATAAATTGAAAATATCTTTGATTAAGAAAGTATTCAATATTCAATTATTACAGTATACTTGACGCAATGACTTAAGGCACCGACTTCGCAATCATAAAATAATTAAACTCGAGCACAATAGATGCGTCTCCAATGGGGATGTCTGACGAAGGCAATCGTAGAGGCTAATTCTTACAATATTTCTTTCTAAAAATTGTTGTTCAAAGCCTACAAATCATTCCTGATAGTTTCTATTTTTTTGAAGCTACTTTTTCAATTTTGTTAAGGTCGGTTCTTCAAGCTATTGCGCCCACTATACTACGACTTGTCTAATTGGCAGTAGTTGTTTTGAGTCTTTAATAACTTGATAGCTAATAAATTTATGTACACGTAATTTTATGTGTGCTATCAATTTACTTAACAATTTATCGTCTATATTATATTGCCATAACTTGCTATAACGATTAGGTTCGTAATAAAGTTATTTAACTGTAATTGTATAGATGTGTAGGTGGTTTAAATATTATAAAATACAATAAAAGGCGTATTCTCTAATAAATACTCGACAAAATAGCTCACTTCTATTATAGAGTTTTCTATTAATTCCTTGATTGTAATGACTACACTTCTAGCTTTCATAATTACAAATGGCATGTACAAGGCCCTGAAGTAGCACTTGTAGCTTTGAATATTATTTTAAATTGCTGTATACTTTAATTTGTTGTAATTTCTATGATAGTATTGCTAATTTTATTTATGAGAGAGGTTATTGACTATTAGTGGAATATAAATAATATGCCTGTACAGTTGATTGTTGCTATCAGGTATTATCTGTGTCAAGTCGCTTCTTCGTTGATTCTCCTTAATTATAAATTTGTTTAGATTTGTTGTCTTATAGGATGCAGTGGATTATAGTTTTTTTACTATACCGGTTGTCTCCAAAGGGCTGGAACGTAACTTAACGAAAAACAACTTATCTATATCGAAAATCGCCTCGATAAATCACTACAATAGAAGTTGTTTTTAAAATAATTTTGCTTATAAAAATAATAGGCTTTGATCGATTTTTATATTTTTTGGCAATTTTTGAGTCTAAAAGAGATGCTTTGAGATGGCTTTGGTCTACATGACTGAGCTGTAAGTACCTAACTAAGTGTTCCACCTTAAATATCTCGTTTGTTTGTGAAGTGAAATGGAAGAGTATCTAAAGAAATTACACTTCAATGTCTATACTTCAATTGACCGGTACTATTTTCTTTCTAACTGTTTTGGAAAACGTCCTTTAAGGTGTCGAAAATTTGTCAATATTAGGAAACCAATTACCTAGAATGAATACTGCGAATGAATTTGATATGAAAATAATATTTTTTTAAACTTCTCATTTACTGCTCAAAAAAATTAGAGCTTCTCTGGGATCAATAACCTATTCATTTTTTGAGCAGCATATGAGAAGTTTTTAGAAGAAAAGTATTATTTTCTTATCAAGTTAGTATTCATTGTAGGTAATTGGTTTCCTAATATAGACTTTATAGGACGTTTTGGGATTTCCAACACAGCTAGAAAGAAAATAGTGTCGGTCAATTGAATTATAGACATTGTAGTCTAATTTCTTTAGATACTTTTCCATTGCAATTAACAAGCAAACGAGATATTTGAGGTGGAACACTTAGCTGGGACATTTGTATTTAAGAAACTTCCACGCCACATACTGACTTAATGAAACGATTCTGGATGTAGATAAGTTGGGTTAAATCGTCCTATTTTGATCCCAGGTGTCCCAACCTTTTGGAGACAACCTGTATATTTCTTTCTGTATGACTTATTATCGTGTGTCTTTTAAATAGAAGTCATCCGGATTTCCATATTTTCAGACTAGTCGTTCGAAAAATGATATTTAAGAAACAAAAATTCACAATGAAACTAATTAGGTTTAAGCTTTAAGCTTTAAACCTCGGTTCTGTAGGAGCCTCATAGCCAAATAATTTTCAATTAATAAACTTTGATTTTTTCTTCAGCTGTTCCTCTGTTAACAAGACCTTTTCTTCTCAGAATTAATTAATTCAGTAAATTAGTGAACAAAATATTAGCGATAAAATAGCGCAGGCCTTTGGCATTTCTTTCAGTTTGCTGGTGATTTATCATCATCATTTTTAAAGCTTATCAAGTTTCAACTAAATTTAAAGTAAATAGGATTTAATTAGTCTTGCGAGTCGTTCTATGTCCAACAATAGTAGACCACTCTGAACACTTGCATGTATTGAGAGTCATCTATCTTCAACTGTCTTAGCGTTTGTTAAATTGTAGATCAAACTACAGTAATACTAACAAAACGTTCTAACTTGATCAAACTATAATGCGCAATGAACCAACAGAGGAGCGGGAATTCGTGCCAAACAGAAAGTTATAGTGATACGAATGACGTAGTAAGTCCGCGTCTTTCTGTACTGTGAGCGAGATGTAGAAGCGACTTGGCTCTTTACTACGTCTTTTTATTCAACTTTTCGAGCTTTTCCTATCATATGCGACATGACGATTTTCATCATTCAATGCCTTTCAAATTATTTTGGAGCTCCTAGAGAGTAAAGTGTGTCCTTCTTAGTGGTCAGCGTAGACAACTGAAAGATTTGAAATATTGTCTTCATATTTTAATTTCCAATAAAAACAGAAAAAAGGATCGAAACAATTTTCACTGTTTCTCCAGTGACCTTTATTGTTACCATTGTAATTGAATATAGTAGCAATTTCTACGGGGATTATGAGATTTTTTATAAAGAAAATAAATAAATAAAGAGAAAGAAAAAAATTCTTATCATTAAATGTAGATCAAAATTTATGTGCTAAGCGACAATGTATTTTTGGTTGCATAACCATTAGAAACTCAACATCTACAATTTGTAATAGAAATGATCCGTAACTTCTAGAGTCCTATTTTTTAAAATGTTTCACTCTTTAGTAACTTTAGAAGGCGTGAAACAAAAAGAAAACGCTAAATTATTGGAAAATCCATTAAAATGCGAAGTGCAGTTACAATTTCGTAACTCCGTATCTTTTATAAAACTTTGGAAATCTTAAATGTGAGAAAGATAGGCAACTTCTAATACACAAGCAAAACAAACTTGCATATTACTTTATGCATATAAAACAAAGTCATTAATTGGAAAGCTAAACGTGATATGTACTTGAAAAAAGTTGATAAATCGATTTGTTCCCGATAAGAATTGCAAAAATACCCCAAAACTTATTGTTCACTGTATAAAAAGAAAAACTGAAAAAACATAAATACCTACCAGACAATCCACTGGTCACTGGAGAGAAAGGCATCGATCAGCAACAAAATCCATAGAACGGCAAGATTTACCACTGATTTCATCTTTATCTGATACATGCATTGGACTCAATCATTTGTGAAGGGTTGTGTTCAGGGATGATCAAATTTTATATACGGAAGATCTACTTTTCATGGCGATGTACTTATTGCGACAGGTACTAATGGAAAAATCCACCATGTGCCAATTCAGTTAAATAAACACATTGCGAACTATCGACCACAATTTTATATGAGAAAGAAAGAACAAGGCAAATGACCCTTCTGTAGCCCTTCTGTAGCAATTTCCGCGACTCTTCAGATTTATCATGAGCCAAACTAGGTATTTAAAATTTTTATGAGTATTGTAGAGAGGAGATTTCTTCTCATATAAAAAAAACGACAGATTATTGGGAAATTTGGGCTTTATTAATATAAATCCGCCCCTGTATGTAGGACAAAATTATCTAATAATAGCGTATATGTTTATATGGCTTTATCTAAACCTAATTTACGCTTTCATTAACTTTTCCATAGAAAAGTGGTGTGATTATTGATTAGTATAGGAATGGCCTAGTTTTTCCAGTGGAGTTCTTTTATTGTTCGGCTATTGTTAAGGTTCCCTGAATATTATTTAGGACTTTTCGAACACGATTTTTGTTTAATCCCGAATGGACCAAAATCTGTATTCTATGATAACTTTAGCACGGCTTTGAAAACAATACGAACCAATTACGTCTACTATAGAAAGCTTGATTGTATAAATTATAACTAATATAGAATCATTAGATCTCACACTATGTGGTTGGAAATAATTTATTAGTGATAATTCAGTTTCGTCTCAGAACGTCATGTTAGCAATCAAGCTATCTCATGATTATTCTAGATAACGCCTTTCAATAAAGTGTACTCTTGTATTCCAGTATTATTAAAGTTGTTTGAAAGGAGGTTACCATTATAATGCCGCTATAAGTGCTTGATTTACATTGTGTTTCCTATCCTATTAAAAGTCTTCCCATGCCTTGTTAAAATAATTGTCTAACTTTAGATTTGGTTTTTTTCTAACCTGCAATTATGTAATAACGTATATTGTTAACGGACTAGACTACTGGTCAATTAAAAAATTTCTTCTCATCACGTCTCTGTATACTTTCTCTCTAACAAAATGTGAAAGATGGCACCATTGATAGAAAAAATTCTATCAATTCCCCCAAATATTTTGTTATAGTGCGATTATTATACTGGTGTTGTAGTTATAGCGCTATCCGGTTAAGACAGGATAGAGTAAACTTACTTATAACTTTAAAGACTGAAGCGGGCGATGTCAACCTGCTGTAAGGAACGAAACTACTATTGCCTGAAACAAAACAGGCGGTTCAACGCTTTGATCTACACCTGGAAAATCGGTCATTCCCTTGATTACATGGAACACCTTTCTATTTTTTTTTTTAAACGCACTTAATCTCAACCTGTCACACCGATGGGCGTTTCAACTCATATCTAATCAGGAGGAGTTATGAAACGATTATGCAATAGAAAGCCATAACATATTTTTCCTTAAACTGATTTAAATATCGACCATTTCTCACATTCACTCTTATCATGTGAACAATTTCCTGCGAGAAATCATTCAACATTAAACCGAAGCATTCCCAATTAACCGAGAAATACTTTGCTGTAGAAAATAACACATCATTATGAAATACATGATTTTCTAAAAAAAAATTATTTGCTAATCCTTAGAGCATCTAATTTATCTAACTGTTCATGTAGCTAATTATAAGATCATAAAACTACGGACTAACTACACACAGGTCACCTGTATTTCTAACACATTATTGGCAGTTTTCTTAATATTTTCGAAAATAAATATCAAAACTGTATCGAGTCTCTAAACGGAATCTGTCGAATTAACCGTTCGGTTGTTATTGAAAATGTGTGATAATTCTTTCGATTCGATGATTTAATGAAGAGGAACAACGAAAACAAGTGGCACCGTAACGAAATTATTAGTTAAATTTTAAGCAAAAATTTTCTCTACTCGACTGACTTCGTTACTATAATCATTATTATTATAATAGGGAAATTGTTGAATATATCCCAATTCTCATGTTATTACAGTTATCTCGAATGTAGTCAAAAGCAGGCCATCTTGATATAGGTGATTTATTTTATTTTATTTATTAATTAAGGCTTGATTTACGCTGGCGTTTATCGCCGCCTCAAATTACTACTGACCTGTTGCAATCGCTGCTGAAGCCATCGTCGCGTTGACATTGCGAACAACTACAGAACGTGTATTGTGATAGTTGTGATCCATAATCGCTCATTGTGTCCGGTTGTTTCCTTTTAAGTGATCTCATCCATCTTTCAGCAACAATAACTGTCCATGTACGATGTAGAAAGAATAAAATTCTACTGCTCTTCTCTTTTGTATTTGTCGATGTTGTTGATGTACTACTGTTATTACCCATTTTTCACATTATTATTGTATGCACTAAAGTATATAAAACAGATTTTTGCACAATTCACGATTCTGTATAAATTGAAACACGTTTTTAAATGATTTTATGATGATGATGATGATGATGATGATATTTGCGGTTTGTGGTTTTTTAATAATTGTTGTAATCGTTGTAATAATAATGACGATAATGATGATGGTAGAAAACGGTTCATAGTGTTGCTGGTATCTGAAAACTATTAAAAAGAAACTGTACATATTTCACTCAATTATTGTTATTTTTTATTTAAAAACGTTGCTTAATAGAAATGTTCGTTTGAAGATGCAGTGAAAAAGAATGACAGACTAATTAGTCATGGACACTGACATGAAAATTTATTAAAAAATTGGAAAGTTATAGAATGATCAGCACATGTGTGATAATATGCGTTCCATTGTTGTAGATTAATCTGTAACGAAGTATTGTTGGCTATGCTTTGTCACGTTACATTATGTACTCGCTGTGCTTTGTTTTAGTTATCTCCGTGTTTGCAAGCACCTCATTTTATTAATTAAACAAATTTTGTTTTGTAACCTTAGACCAGTGATGGCGAACCTATGACACACGTGTCAGTGCTTACACGCGAGCTCATTTTTGGTAACACGGTTCTCCAAAAATAGAATTTTTTTCTTTCAATACTTGATGTTAAGATTAAAAACCCAAGTCCTCATGTTTACTTTACCCACCTCAACCGTAAAGTATTTACTTTACCGTTAAGTAAACACTTTACCATTGACCAACTTCATAGCAATGCCATAACAACCAACAGCAAATAGACAAAAAACAATTGCTAGTTGTTTAAAGAAATCCAATAGCAACCAACAATGATTGACAACTGTGTGAATAATTAAAGTCATAACATATTAGAAAATTTAAAAAATTAAATAAAGTAAATAAATTAAAAAGAGTTTTAAGGGCAAATATTGAAAAATTTTTTGTACTGCACATGGTAGTCCTTTTATCTACTCGCCGATTTACAAACTCGTGGATAAAGTATGACTTTACCACCTTGTATAGTAAATAACTATTGTATTTTAAATGGCATTAAACAAACAATTAATTTACAAAAATTATCAATATTTCTATTCTTTTAGTCTTTACTTTTGTGATATGTGACACGCCTCGAAAGTTATGTTTCGAATTTTTGAAAATTTTAACACACCGAGTTCAAAAAGTTCGCCACCACTGCCTTAGACTCTAAGCCCTGTATTGTGAATGATTCCAGCCTAGTAGAAATGAAGTCGAGGCGCTGGCAAGAGCCTGATTAGTTTGCCTAGATTGAAACCAGGCGCTAGCCAGAACACGGGAAAAAACCTGTAGGTGCTACATGTCGTAGACCTGTAACATGATCCTGTAGCAGCAACAGGATTTGTCTTGTTGTAGTTACAGGTTTTTGCTATTGGTACTACAAGACTAGTCTTGTTGTATTTGCAGTGTTTGTCCTGTGACAGCTACAGAACTATCCTGTTGCTGCAGGATCATATTACAGGTCTACGACATGTAGCACTTTAAGTTTTTTTCCTGTATACTGGCTAGCGCCTGGTATCAATCTAGGCAAACTAGCCAGGCCGTTACCAGCGCCTTGATTTCATTTCTACTAGGGACTAACGAGTCAGGTCAGTTTAAACTGAGTTAACTTGCTCAGCAACACTACTATATAAGGCTTTAATGGACTGACTAGCCACATAGGTAGAAATATTTGTTTAATCTGCTTTTAGTAATGTTGCCGAGGCACTACAAAAGGGTTAAAATTACCAAAAAAACTTATCTACCCAGTTTCATTCGTTTATAAAATAATTGGTTAATTTATAAACTATCCATAATTTCTGTATGTTGTAAAATAAATACCAAATCGGCTATTTTACAAAGTGTACATTTAGCCGCAGTATATATAATTTTGTCGGAATTTCCTCTCGGAAATCGCTAATTTTCTTGCTATTTTAATAAGAGTTGCACAAAATCGAACGTTACAGTGGCAAGAATGTGTTGCATCATTCTTGCGTGAACTTATTTACAGTTAAAAGAATATCATCTGAACCCCATTTTCTTCCCCATGTTGTATAAAATAATTCAAAATGAGACAGAGAAAGCGAACGTTTGAGACTTCTTTCGCTATTCCTGTTAACTATTTCCAAACCGAGACACCCTGTTTTTATCATGCATCAAATATCGTAAATCTTACACAAGCAACACTTTGTCACAAACAAGGCGAGATATGTTAAACACCCTGTATTTACCAATTCTAAATTCATTTTTAGTTCAGTGATTCCGCAGTAAAAGGGATATTTTTTGACAAGTTAAACTGCAATGTTTATGTCAATTAACAATCATGTTTAACATTTTGATGGAAGACGACAGGTCTAAATTGTAACGAGTTAGATTGATGGATTGTTTTTTTTTGACGTTTAGCTTCTACACACAACACTTAACTTGCATGCAGCACTTTCTAACATTCTTAGAAAATCAGATTTGATTGAACGTTTTGAACGAATCCATACAGTTTGACGTTTACGGTATATAGTCATCGCAATCACGTAAAAGATTAAAGTCAAAGTAATAAGACTAGTAATAAAAGACCCAACAGATAGATAGAAATAATCAGATCATTTTAATGGAGTCCTCCAAAAAGCACATTCTATAGAGCTGCAATATCAACAAAAGCTATACAGTCAATATCTTCTGGACGATATAAATCCAATTCATTAATGCTAAAATTGATTAAAATGTGTAAATAATTTGGCTATATTGGTTTAAACCAATCTAATATCTCGTATCTAATTTTTTTACTTTTAATGGAAAAAATAGAGTGTAATTAATATAATCGATTTATTAAAAATCTATCTTTAATATCTAGAGAATCGATTATTAAAAATCGGTTATCAAAAAATTAACGATTAATATAAAAATCGATTATTCTTTCACATCCCTAGACACTTCTCACTGGAGTCAAGGTTAATAATTGCTATAAATACGAGTTGAATTTAATATAATTGACAAAGCAAGGTATATCAACAAACATGTATTGTCTTTGTTGTACTCATTATGAGTTTTGAAAATTGTTCACAGCCGGCTAGGTACATCTCATGCTGTAATGAGTTAAAGAAGGGTGGACTGTACTGTGTCTTATTCTTTTCAAAGTTACAAACAATTTAATAGTCCGTTACTAGATAGACATAACATTTAACTGGCGTGTATGGAATGAAAGGAAATTTTGCACGCAATATATAATTTCTTAGAACTATTATCTGATAATACGAAAATAAAGCAACTAGGCATCTGATTTTCCATTTCAATGTTCATTTATTAGTTTTGTCTGGTTGGTAAAGAATCGTTTTCTTTTGTCTGTCACTTGGTGCTCTTCTTAATCCACACCTATCATAAACTCGTAGTTGTTCACCCAGATCGTTTGATTTACACATAAATAACTTTCAGCATTTTTCAAATTGGTTCAACATTCTTTTAAGCACTGCAACATTCTTCCAGTTTAAGAATTAAGATCTGCTCGCAAAAAAAATTGCTCAATAATTATAGTTCTAACCGTAATCGACATCTTAACAAGTATGTGTGAGTTTTCCGACAAGAAAACCTATGATTAAAATGCATCTTTCAAGTAACTGTGCGTGTATGCCCTAATTGAGGTATTTTTGCTGCGCTTGCCACTTCTGACAGCATAAAACTACAAGATTTTGTAATATGTCGGAAATATTTTCACGATTCTTCTGCAATTTCTTAGAAATCAATGTCGAATTTATAAAATAATAGAATTACGCAAATAATCGGTTACATTACAACAACAAAAAAAACTACGAATATTTCAACATAATTATTGTAAATAATACCGTTTATGCAACGCAACAATTATCAACAATAATACTTAAACTGATAATTAATAATGTGAAGGTAATTGTTACGGTTAGCAAGTTATGTATTTTAAATGAAGAGAAGCCAATAAACGCATAAGAATAATTAGATATTATAAAAATTACTTACATCTACAGATAATTAATAATTTATCGATAAGAACATAGATATTTCAACAATACTCAAATTGGTATTTGATGTAGGAAGAAAGTAAATTTCATTACTAAAACTGAAGACCGACACAATTGGATTATTGCAAAAGATCAAGTGAACTGGAAATTCATTTGTAATTGAAAAGGAAAGTCTAGCTACAAGAAAAATGGTAAATCGTACAAAAAAAAATCTACTTACAATTGAGAAATTTAATGGATCTTAAAAAACTTCGCAGTTTATCTCTTCAAATTCGTTTAAACTAAGTTCGTACAAATTACACAACTAAACACACCATTGGCATAGTTAGCGTCTGAACCGATAACCGGCTAGATTTGTTGTTTGTTACGGAAGAAGACCTCCAATCCACCTTCCATTCACAAACTAAATAAAGAATAGTAGATTATGTGCGGTGGTGTTGGCTTTAGAAATGGACAAAGATAGAAGTATGTTACTAAATCGACTTAATTATTGATGACATTGCTGTTAATTGATAAACGCAACTCGGTCATGGTTGTAAATTTGTAGACCGTCTACAATGTTGTTTGTAATATACGAAAATTATTGATTTTTATGTCGATAAAAAGTCGAACAGTTAGATTGTTTTTTTTTTGTAAACGTTGAATTGTCCATTTTGTTGTAAATGCTGTCCAATAGACTGTTATATCGATGAACTCTTAACCCAATGTCTTACAAGTTTCCAGTTGAAATACTTGAAAAAAACACGCCGTTTTATTGTATAAAATGTGTGTTCGAATATGTGGGAATTGTTGGAGAGATGCACGAAGAAATGATGCGTGGCCGAAACGAAATCGTGATAGAATCATCATCAGCACTAAATGCTTTTAAAACAGTTTTTTTTTTAAATATAACGAAAACACTTATCTTAATCCGTTTTTAATTAATCACCTTTTACTCTGGCAATTAAAACTGAAACGTTCAAGAGGCGGACTCTGATGTCTCTAATGAGTTGTCAGATTATACAGTTTTTGAAAGAATTAAAACGCTTAACTGGAAAAGTGAAAAACACTTGTCAGAATAAGGCGCTTGATAGATAGTTCGCTTTTGAAGATTGATTGAAATCAATTAAAACCCGATAATCTTGATTTGGGAAAACTCGACTTTCTGTTCTTAAATTGTCTTGCTTGTGGTCAAATTGTCTGCCTTTTACAACGGTCGATTGGAAAAGTTGTGTGTGGTGTGCGCGCATCCACCATTTCTCTATTTTCGGTTAATTTACGTTAAAGTAGTTTTTACCTTATACGAAATGAAATAAGAAACATTCTTATCGTCGATACAAATGGAACCGCTTAATAGTGGAAAAGTATTCGGTCAACAATCCGTCTTATAGGGGTTGGGATTATTTGATTTAGCTCAAAGATTATATTAGGAAAGTTGTTCTAATTCTATGATCTTTTTGGATAAGCATCAATCCTTGTAATCTGTTAGGGGATGAGAATTGGATACTAGAGATTGTACATTTGATATTTCCTGAGAAAGTTTACGACAGTTTATAACTTGGAAATTTATAGAATTACACCCCTTGGAATATTCTATACAATGGAGATAATAATAGTTTTAGTAGTCGAATCCGTGACACAGAACTCTAGAATTTTCTTATCTCAATATTGACAATTCAGACGCCGTTATGCAAGTCAATTTTTTGACGCCGAAGAGACGCGCAGCTTTCTCAATCATAACTCACATTGAGTGCGATAAATCTGTAAAACACATGATTGATGCCCTACACGAAGGCGGATTTCCAATATTGTCGCTGTTTAGACTCGACTAGACTACCGGCAGCTGCTTGATAATCTACCATAAAAGTTGCAGTTGCATTTAAATTGCTACGTGCTCGACCTTTAAACATACATTTGTTGGGATCAATAGTGTCAAACAGTCGTCAGCAGTGTACGTTTACAGCCAGTAATTTACTACATTTGTACCTACGTTTGATTTAATTAAACTTGCATGAGATTATTGCAGCGCTCTTGTTTATTCTGTTCAATCTCCGTTAATTAAAACAATGCAATTAATCATGAGAGTACTTGTAATAAATAAAATCATCACCCATAGATTCTCAAGTACTGTAATATCAGTGAAAGCCTCTCATTTGCTTTTTTTTAATTATATATGAAAAATAACTTAAGCCAAAGCATATAATTGAACAATCTGTTAATATTTTAGATAGCCCACAGGTGTTGAAATTTTTTCCACTTTTCACGTGTCATTGTGGATTTATCTACAAAACAGTACGCCTCCTCTCGCCGTGAAGTGTTTCATATGTTGCTTGTTAATTGTTCATGTCAATCCTAACAATTCCTTTCGTCTTTTATTGGAAAGTTTCCTCTTCAAATCTAAAGTTGGATATGTGTTATTTTTTCTCTTGTGTTAAATTCAATTCAAGATACTTATAATATGAAACTCCACTTTCTTCGTCGTCATGCACTATTTTAAATATCTTTGGTCCTATGATTTACAATTGTTGTCATCCAGTTTTCTCTTCATTAAATTTCAGGTCGGTATTTTCCACCGCATTAGAGATACTTGTCAATATCACTTTTATTTCACGCTTATTAATTTAAATAGGCTTTTTGTAATTTGAATTGAAATGTAGTTTTTCTTTTAGAGATTAATTATTCCAGTCTGAAAACCCTTTGGTATTTGTTCCCACCTTCGCGACACACCGTTGACAAAACAATGTTTATATTTGTGTCTAAAATTTTGATGTTCTTCTTTATTTGGCAGAGATAAAGTCCGTGATTAACGGTATGTTGAGAGAATGCATGTGTGATATTTATTATGTAGGACATCAAGCGACAAATAAATCGGTTAATTCGGTACGTTTAGAGACGAGCTGTCTCTATCGTACAAGTGCCAACCTGTAAAAGTATAATCGGGAGAGAAAATTTTAGTTAAGTTAAATTCACAAAGTTTTCCATCAGAAAATGTCGTTTTTCATATTTCTAAGGAGGTTCATTCATAAATAGGAAATAGATTTTTTTCCGGAGTGTACAGATATTATCAGGATGAAATTGTATTGCAAATGCATAATCTCACCAAAGGGCCAATGTTACTAATGCGCATCTCAAGGTCAGAGGCCACACTGTCTTGATCTACCTATAGAATTTTTTAATCACCAAATTTTGCCTTAATTAACGTTATTTTTTAGGGGTATGGGGCCCGAAAAGTTTTTTTTCTATTTTGCGTCAATAATAGCACTACTTTTAAACTTGCTAGTGTATAGAAATGAGTTCATTTTGATACGCTGTCTAAAAATGGAAAATGTAGTAAATTTTTTTTCCATAATGTTGGTAACGTTTTCATTGATTTTGACAACTGTCTTAAATCATAAACAAAATACATACTAATTTTTGGTAACATATACAATGTTCAATTGTTATATCAGTAACTCCCACCAATTTCCCTAAATTTCAAATCTCGCACATTTCTTTGTAAAAAGGGCACAAAATAGGCAAAATAGAATAAATAGTATAGAAAACTCGCGCTTCGCCGCTCGTTTTCTAAACTTGGACTCGTGCAATAATTGTCGACTTCTGACACTTGTTTTTTAATATACTATTATTGCGGTACCACTTAATTGACTTTTTTTACAGGTGAATTTGCAAGCGTTTCTTTATGAGAATCAGCTAAGAGAAATCAATAATTAGCACGTTAAACAAGAAATTATCGTGTATAGATTACTTCTATCTGGGATGCATTGCAAGTCCCATGCTAATTGTAAGTCTTCTTTGCAGGTACGTCAAAGTTTGTCCTCTATCGACCACTGTACTGGCCAATGTTAAAACTCATGGAACGGAATACTTGGTGAGTTTTCTTTTATCTCTCTCTTTCTCTTTATTCCTTGTAAACGCTTTGAGGCACGATGTAAGAAAGTGAATTGCGACGATATACTAAGAGCAAAACCACAAAAAGAAAATCAAAATTCAAAATTAAAAAATTAATCAAATCTGTCAAAACTATAAATGTCATTCCTGGAACAGTTTCCAACGGTCACCATAAACAAACTTCCCTCACGCAAATGTTACTTCCCGCACGCAAATATTACTTCCCATTCGCAAATGTTACTTCCCACACGGAAATATTACTTCCCGCATGCAAATAATATATTATTTCATAGCGTGTGCAATCTGCTTCTTTCCGTATGAAATTGCGGGCTGAATGTTAGCACTTTCGCCGCATGAGTAATAAAAAACTAATAGAAATATTCAAGATTTCAAAAAATTACCCGATTGCGTTTAGCAGTCTTTTTTAAATTTCAAAATATGTATTAATTCTACAACACCAAAACGAAAAGACCAGCTGACAAGTTTTTTTTAGTAACAATATAGCTTCTTCGTTTAAAGAGGGATACATTTTCTAAAAGAAAAGCCCACAGAGGAACGCCAAACATAAAGCACCTAGCAGGATACGCATGTGAAAACTGTACTCGTTTCTAATGAGAATCAAGAGGATACCTAAAATGAATTTTTATTTTTTTAAATGTGATCCATCAATCCGATTTTTCTATAATTTTGATGCATGATAGTTGACTAATGAACAAACAAGATATATTTTTTGGGTGGGTGTCACTTTGAGGTTTATTATAAACATCCACTCCCAAAAATATACTACTCGTTTCTCGCTGTTTCGAATTCTTCAAAAAATCTAAAAAAAATATACAATATGTTATTCTTAAACTTTTAAACGTAGTTTCAATTTTATTGAGATATCTCAAACAGTTTTTGGCGTAAAAATTATTAACGTTGAGGACTGTTACCCTCATTATTCCCTTACTGTCAGGGTTAGAGATCTGAGACTTGTTGCAAAGCTACCTTAAATAAAGAACAGTAAGACTGCCTCATTAGCACCGAGTGCAGTGTGCACGTGGTTATTCCGCTAGATTCTTTCTGCCTTTTGCACACACTCTTTTGGAATGATTGCCCTTTTCGGGTAGTTCCTAATAGTTACATATAGAGTGCAATATTTAGGTAATTATTATAGAAGTAATTCCATCATTCGCTATTAAGCACCCTTCGGTCTTTAAATCTCGTAAAAGTTTGTACCATGTAAAAAAAAACCAATTGAACCTTGTGTAAGTTGATTTTTTGCCTCATTACACCTTTGCTTCTTGAGCTGATTGTCTGGTTCGTAAAACACCTAAAAGTAATGACTAATAATTCGCATGAGACTAAAACATTCCTCACCACTTAAGGAACATAAATTTAATGAAAAAACGGATACAATAACAAATTGAGCCGTTTCCGGTGGGGCGCAGAACTATTTAAATATGAAGAATATTTATTGAATAGATAGCGGAAAGGGCACGTGGAACTCTTGTTTGCCCAGGGCGCTATTACGCTTCGGTCCGGCCCTGCCTTTCTCGGGTATTCTCAAATGAAACTAAATCGAACATTTTTAATCTATATTTACAGAAAACTTATAAAATATTATATTAATCTACAATAATGTAACATAAAAAATATTTCACTAATTCGTAACTATAATTTATAAATATTAATCAATATTTGTTTGTATAAAAGTAAATAGATTAAAATATATCATAATTAAATAACTGAAAAATCAAAGCTGATTATACGAAAGGTTTATCCCGAAAATTAAATGGCAACCCATTTATACTATTAACAATTTCTTTTTTTATCTTTTCAACATCAGTCGTTCATTATTGGCAGCTGTTATAAGAATTTTGTGAGTATTTTTTGTTGTCAAAAATTTGTTTAAATCATATGGGGAAATCATCGCCTAACTGGTGGCGCTACCGTATGTTGCATACATCCTTCAACATTCTCCGGCCAGTCGCAAACGTTTTGATCCTGATTGAAGACTAAATTCGTTGGACATGGCATGTGATGTTTACGTTCACCTTCACACATATAGTACATCCGGCAATCGGCGTGATCCTTATGATAACTAATATGGCCATCTTCTTCATCACAGGTTACTTCATTTGCTAGAAATTCACCAAAAATTATGCCCAATTCAAAGAATTTCCCCCAAACAAAAAGAACTTACGATCTTTGGTAGTGTATTGTCCCGACCCTATTACCGTTTCATAAGGCCCTTCATACTCTAATCGAACTTTATAACCGTCCAATTCTTGACGCATAGCATTGATTAGTGGATATTTGCCCGTACCACAACTACCACGGAAATCGTCCATATCAATCGACCAGATCATAATGCCACCGAAACCCTCCTCCTTCAACCATGCCATTTTCGTCTTCAAACTGCGCTCATCATCGAAACCAACCCATTGATTGTTACGGTACGCAAACGGTACTTGTTGTTCATTGTCCCATACCAATGTTGTATTATCTTCATGTAAGAAATCACAAATTTCATAAAAACTCATAAAACCAGCCTCTGCAGTGTATTTTCCTGGTGTACCGCCACCACTAGCCGGTGCACCAATATCAAATTGTGTTACATTAACCAATTCAAAACTACGCCCGTATGTCGGCATACCAATCATCAATTTCTCTTTGGGTGCACCTTGTTTCACCCATTCGCGTGATGAATAATCAACAGTTAGTTTCTTTTGATAGCTCGTAGCGCTTTCTAATGGGAATAATGGTGAATTATGACCGACTGTACGTTCCCATTGACCGTGGAAGTCATAGGTCATTACATTAATAAAATCGAGATATTTAGAAATTTCCGGTACATCATAACCAGCGGCTATAGCTTCAAATGATGCTGGTACAGCGGCTGTCAGCAATAATCTCGGTTGGCCACTAGTTTTGGCTTCACCTTCGAAGGCGACACGTAACTCTCGCAATAAATTCACGTAAGCTATACGATCATCGGCACCACGTGGATATTCCCAATCCACATCTAAACCATTGAATTGGAAATCTCTCAAGAAATCAATGGCATCGTACACGAATTGATTCATACGGAAAACGTTACTGGTTAATTCTTTGAATGGTGTCGATCCAAACGCCCAACCGCCGATTGCTAGCAAGACTTTCAAATTTGGATTTTTCTCGCGTAATGCCACAACTCTATCGTACATGTCTGGATCTTTATCGTTAGCTTCAGCTAATTTATGATCTTTTAGAGTTGCAAAAGCGTAAATGATGTGCGTACACAATGTTGAATCGATATCTTCCGGTTGGAATTTGCCAGCATTTGGACGTTTCCGTGACCAACTCGTCATATAGCAGAAGATCTGCGGTGGACGTACTGTAACAATTTTCAAATGAAGTGTTTTTAGATTTTGCATAGAAATAATTACCTTTTTTGTTGATGGTGGCTGCACTCTTCAATGTTAGTTTCTTCGTAGGTTTCCGGACACGGTTCAGAACTTCAGAGACGGAGATTTTGATCGGTGCTGGTTTCTCCACAACATCCTCTTCATCATCTTCAACAGCTCCAGCAATCGCTTGCCAATCAACATCTTTAGCGTTTTTACCACGACTAATACCGCGTAATTCTTCTCGCATGGCTCCGATCAATGGATATTTAACATTACCACCACATACTGTGCCTGTGAAATCGTCCATATCAATGGTCCATACCATGGCGCCAGCAAAACCGCTATCTTTAATCCATTTCATTTTGTTCCTGATCGCTTTTTCATCATCGAAACCGATCCATTGGTCGCCATTAACAGCATAAGGTACTTTCATTTCATCATCCCATATATATGTGGCGCCATTTTGTAGTAATTCACAGATTTCGTAGTAGGCTAAAAATCCGGATTCTTTAGTGTATGTGCCTTCTTTACCACCACCACTAGCTGGTGCATGTACACCGAATTTTGCTGTATTCGATAGAGTAAAGGAACGTCCATACGTTGGCATACCAATCACCAGTTTCTCCTTGGGTGCACCCAATTTCACCCATAAATTTGCAGCATGTTCCACATTCAATTGTTTCTGGTATTGACTATCACTGCTCGGTGAATACAATGGAGCATTATGGCCGGTCTCACGTTCCCATTTACCATGGAAATCGTACGCCATCAAATTAATGAAATCAAGATAAGAAGCTACAGCTGGTACATCATAACCAGCTTTGATATTATCAGGACCTACAGGGACGGCCGCTGAGAGGAGAAGACGTGGTTTTTTGGCTTCTTGTGCTTCAGCTTCGAAGGCTTCACGCAGCTCTACAAAACAAATCAATGAAGATTTTGGGTTATTCTAGAAAAACCTCATACCTTTGAGTAGCAAAACGTAATTCTTCTTATCTTCCGAACCTTTGGGATATTCCCAATCCAAATCTAAACCGTCGAATCCACGATCGCGCAAGAACGGAATTGCACTGTAGATGAACGTTTGTCGCGCATACCTAGTACTGGACATATCTTTGAATTTTTGCGTACCAAACGACCAACCACCGATTGCCAATAACGTTTTCAATGCCGGATTAGCTTTCCTCAATTTATGGATACGTTCGTACAATCCGACTTTGCCGTCTTTCGTCTCATCATTACTCTCGAACGATGACAATTTGCCCTTCTTCAACCAACCGAAGGCGAAAATAATGTGCGTACACAGATCGGGGATGATATCTTCCGGTGAAAATTTACCGATTTTCGGCCGATACTGCGACCAATTCGTATAATAACAGACCACCTTATAACCATCCTTATCGCGTTTCGATTGTGATGAAGTCGTCGATGCAGCTAATGCATTATCGGATTTGCGATGATTCGGCCTGGTACGGAAACGGAAGCGATTGACGCTGGACGAGACTTCTTGGTCTTTGGAGACGGACACGCTCACCGATGAGGAGGTGGATGATTTAATCGGTCGTCGAAGTCGTCTTCTTGTTTCTAAGCGTTTATTGAATTTATTGAAACGAATAATGCGGAACCTTACAGATACTTACGTCGCTCTGATGAGGCATTTTGTAGAATTACTAGAATCACTATAATTAAAAAGAGGAGTGTCCGAAATTTGCAACAAGGCCGTGGAAGCTGGAAAAATTATAAAATTGTTAAATTCTAGAAGGAAATCGCAATTTTTATAATTATTTGAGCTTGAACAAGAGTGAAAGTGAATGGTTTTATATCGAATCGTTTGGACAACTTTAGCACACGGCCAATGCCTGATATTACTTAAGTAACCGTCAATTTTGTTAAGTAATAACGATTTTAAAATATAAATTAATACTTTAATGATTTATATTTATTTATTTATTATAAAGACCGAAATAAAATCTGACGCAAATCAGTTTTTTTTTGCGTTCTCATTACGAATAGCGGAAAATTTAAAATATCACCAACGATTAGATAATCAAGCCTAAAATTGGATTCAAGCAGAATTTCGACCTTGCTACTGTCAAAATATATCACGAATGCTGAAGAAAAAATCTAAATTTATCGCATTTTTATTAATCAACGTCTCAGGTGTATGCTAATTTTTTTCCTTTGTTGATTAGAGCCTAAGGAATTCGGAAAAAAAACTCTAATTAAATATTTGATATTTTTATTTATTTGTTTGCGTGGTTTATTAGTGTATGGCTTTCTCTTTTGGTAACGGAAAATTATAGATAAACAAACAATTAATTGGAAAGAAAAAAAAAGAAAAAAAAATGAAAAGAAGCGAAAGTGGTTATTGGATTCGATAATTAAGTGATAGGAGAGTGGTAAAGCACTGAAACTGTTATTGAAATTTGGAATTTTGTTTGTTATTAGGCAATCGTTTTCCACCGACAGTGATTGACGGCGAAATCGATTTTTTTTGGGAAAAGTTTGCGTTCACTCATTAGTTTGCCCGCCCAAAGCCGATCTAATTCATGGGGGAAAAGAAGCCCAACTTAGCATAGTGCCTAAAAGAAAATCTCATCAATCACTAGCGATAGAATTTTGGGCAGTTCAGAAGAATAAAAGAATTATAGTTGAGCAAATTCTGTAGTAACGTTACTGCCGGATGACTTTATATAACCCATATAATTATTGCTATCGTTTTACAAAACTGAAAATCAGCGCAGATTTTCAGTGGGGAAGAAATTATTATGAAGCGAAGTAAAAAACAGATGCTCGAAGCATCGATCGTCTCCTGGCTAGTATGATTAAAATAAAGTTATTAGGTCAACAAATCGCTACAGAATTTGTCCAAGTGTACTATGCTATGGTACGTCTTCCTCGGTAAAGGACAAATATTCCAAACTACACTGTATAAAATCGGGAGTGAATTGCGGAGTGAATTCCGGAGTGAATGCAGAGTGGCTGATATTTTTAATTAAATTATCCCCGTCCGGAGTGAAATTCACCCTGAAAAGGATTTTGGTTTAATTCCGAAAATCAATATTCACTCCGAAATGGGAGTGAAATTACTCCGCTAAAAAATCGCTCCAATCCGGAATCACTCTGCTAAAAGAACTCCGCGTTTACTCCGAGCAACGAGAGTTTTTTATTTTCACTCCGAAAGATGGGAGTGAAAATTCACTCCGGATTCACTCCCGATTTTTTACAGTGTAGGAACGCAATATACTTTCATATGACTTCATGTAAATAAAAAGACTACCTTTATTTGATTAATTTGTAATTCATAACCAAGTCAAGTTGAACAAATTACAGTAAACGCAGCATCAAAATTCGTTTATGATTGATTGAATCAAGGTCATCCTAGGAACATTGAGTAATAATTGGGGGGGTATACAATGTTTTGTCAACTACAAGGTCACGAGATATTACAGTGAAGCACTTTTGACATGAACGTACTCTAATGCTCTAACACTTTTATCGCAGTTGAGTCAATATATTGCCATATTCTTCGTCAAATTTTGGCCGAAACCTGCCAAACAAGCCTATTTTATTCTGGCCACTTTTGTTGTGCGTGATTTTTTTTTTAAATTTCGTCCTTCTTGACCAACTTTCGTTTATAGATTTTTCTCTATTTTTAATTATATACGTAACACTTGACTGAACAATTAAATAGATTTTTTTAATTCGCCTAATATAGAATTCTACCTAGAAATGATCTAATCCGGTGGAATAGTGTTGTACGATTCAACTAACGGTACAAATCGTACAAGTGACTTTTATTTAACAACTTTTTAAAAAAACAATTCCGTCCTTTCAGAACAACAACTTTCGATTTCTATCATTTTATTGTTAAAATTTCTGTTGATTTTTAATAAATAAAAGTCAGTTACGGTTGAATGGACAAATTATCGAGCCGACCACAATAAATTTCTATTAATTCCATCTATCCACAGCGTTTATTTCGTCAATATTATAGGTAAGAATTGCAAGAATGTTGCCTTGAATATCATATCGGCGGCCTTACTGTGTTAGATAATTTCTGTTGGCTTGCCAAATAAAAACGAGAGCAGTTTTGTAAAAATCACAAAGTTCCTGTACGATTGAGCCGGATAAAATTTCTGTTGTCGAGAAGGTTAACAAGTATATCAATTAAAGCTAGTCATGTTGTATGGAAATCAAGAATTTTTTAAAATAAATGTAGGTGTGGTTGGTTTCTTTGTTTCATGTTTAATCAGACCTACTTAATCTCGATCCATATTAAATCCCATTCACAATTCTACAATTCTTTTATGTAAAACGATATGAAGGAAAAAAAAATCGAACATTATGCAATTTCTCCGGTTACGTATTGTACCGATGGAATAATTTCACATTTAGGAAGAGGAATTTACGATTTAAGTAATATTATTTCTAGACCATAAATTCGGAATTAACCAAATTCGTTCATATTCGTCGATACAAGTTGAAATTGCTCACTTTTCCTATAATAACGAAAAAAATGTGATTAACATATTTAAAATTCTAGACAATTTCTAATTTAAATGGAGCATATCGTTGGACTACTTCATTTTAATAGTGAAATACATGCAAGAAGTCGAAGTGGAAAAAAAAAACGTACTCGTTAAATATCAAGGTTGACTGTGAAGGTTGTGTGGAAAATATAAAACAGGTGTTTTTTTTTCGGTTTTAAAAAATTTGAAAATTTCTACAAAATTGCACCGACATAGGGAGCTAAGGCTGTGTTTATCAGGGCCGTCGTCGCTGGTGCGCACTCCAATTAAACTGCATTTCACGCAAATTACCCATTTGAAGGCGTATTGTAGTTGAGAGAGATAAGAATAGAAATTCGTTGGAAGTTCATGTGATTTATAAAAAGCATGAAAGCGACTAAATCGCAAAAGCAACCGTGAGGAACAAGTGTGCTAACATCAAGGCCTGTTCGGCGTAGAATGGGGTCCTTCTTTATATTTTCCTTAGAAAATGTATTCCTAACTGATAGGCACGTTTTAGCTGGTAATTTAGGCACGTAAGGGTGTGTTCAGGTCGGAGATATCACTGCGACTCGGTGCCCTATCAGTGTGCCATCACTTGATGCCCTGCATAATTGATGACAGACTTAAACCTAAAATATTGTCGCTACGCTTTTACTATTCAATACGTGACACTTATTTTGATATTTTGCATTGACACCGTTTCGATCAATTCAATTCTAGCGATACACTCTATTTGCGTTACAAATAAACGACATTCAACATTAATTAGTTCGATCCCTGTTATTTTCGAAATGTTGATGAGAATGCGGTGGAATTCTATCGGGTATCACGAAAATGATTTGCACTTTAACCAATTGTGGCAACATTTAACCAATTGACTACTAGATTATAATGTTACAACAATAAATTATAAACATTCTTGTTATATCACGACAGCATAGAAGAAGATCACTGTATCGTATACGATCACGTTTTAATATCACGAATTTCAATTAATTCTATCGCAAAAATATGGATTGTCGAATAGTGTTGTAACGATACTAAGCGCTATCGGAAACGTTGCAACAAACGCTAAATGTGCGCCGGGCTTTAGGAGCATTAGAATAATGTTGTAATCTTGTCCCGTTAAACCTTGTGAAGGTTGTAAAACTATTAATTATTCTACAGAAGAATTGTGAAATTGGACAATAGAGTCTATGCTTGTTGTTGTTTTTTTAATGATATTGTCTAGATTTCGAAAATCTTGTATGCACAGGAACTAAACAATTATTTACCATTATATTCAACTATTATCCACCATATCAATAGTGTTAAATTCACCAAAATTAAATTACCATTATAATAATTATTATTTGATTCTAAACTTTCACAACGGAACTCAACAATTGACCTTTTCGGTTGTTTTAAAAACATTTACAAAATACGAAATATTTTAGCTACTAGAAGTGAAACTTTTCAATCGTATGTACGTAATGGATTGTTGTTGATTACCGGAAATTATTGAATTGTAAACGGTAAATCGTACACGATTATCGATTGTTTTCGGTACCATTTAAAAGTAACCGTATAGACTTAAATCAATATATGGGCAAATAAAAGGAAAAAATTATTGAAGAGAAAGTCGATTGATGAAGACCGGGGGAAAAAAACTGATGAGAAAATATTAAGTATGAAGAAACTTATGAGGATCTAATTGGAATCTGATGAAAACCATTCACTGATCATTGTAAAGATTGATTAATATTGAAAATAATAGAAATTTATTGGAAATCTACGAGTGCAAGTGGGAAAGATTCCTCGCATGCAGGAATGTTTGCAAATTTTTCCTGCAACTTGAGAATCAGTTCTTGTCGATCTTGCAACAAATTACAAATGTTAACACAAACAAATAAATTCGGTTCCAATGTTTTTGAATTAAATTACCTGAAAAAAAAGGAAAAAAAATGGAGAACTACCTTTCACCAAAATTGTCGCAGGAAATATGTGCTATTTTTAATTTGCCAACACAATGGCACTCCCTTAAATATCAAGGCTTTTTCTTGACGTCGTCAGGCCGCTAAAAGTCCCTAATTAGTTGAGTATACAGTGTTGGCGTTGCTTCTAAGTCAGTCGAGAAGATTCCTTCATATTTCGCGACAAGAATTGTCTGATGAGAGCTGCTTTCACTTGTTTTAAGTAATGAGGGGAAGAAGAAATTAAGAAAATTAAGACAGACCTTTTTATAACCTCGAGGCAAATGCTTAGTGCCTTAGAAAAATGACAGTTTTCCAAAAAAAAACCGTCCCAAAAAGGCTTGAGAGTAAAATTCTGTTCTATGGATTGCCAGAAAATATCCTTTTTAAAGAATTGAACGTTTAGATTCGTTTTTCCTTTTGAAAACTTTGGAAGAAATGCGGAGGCTTCCGTAATATTGAATAGATCCAGCAATATCGATGGCTTATCGGCTAGATCGCCGCAAAAACCGCAAAAGGAGTTCTGTAAAATGAAGTAACATTTCTGGACAATTCAACGCTGCTGCTATTTATTTTACATACGATCACCAAAATAAGGTGGCCGATGCTGAAAAAGGATTCTAATTAGAATCTTTGATAAATTGATTGTTTTCTCAGAGTGTTCAGATGTTATCCGGTTCTCCTTTTCAAAAGGCCAGTGTGGCGAGTGCGCAGCCCAAGGTCAGAGGCCACACTATCTTGGTGGAGCTATACCTGGATTTCTCAATACGTCAAAACTATAAAGATCGATTATTTGGCATCTTTGTTGTGATCACATATTTTATTTAATATTGTGAAACAGACATAAGTAGAACGATATTCTATAGAATAACAATTGTTTTGTGCAATCTACTTTTATGTTGATATTCTTCCATTTGCGTCTAGATCAAATGCCAATACTGTAAATCATTGCAAAATCTACAAATATTTATGAACTAACAAAACTGGCCAGGTGACATGCCACTAAATATTGATCAACTACCTCTATTGCACCATCTACTTCTATCATGACAATTTTTATAATTAATATTGTCAATGTACTCAGTCTGTATAACGACCTGTTTATTTAGAAATGGCAACAATTTCATAAAAATCGACAAGAATGGCGTCTCTAATATAACAGTGATAAACGACTATAATTTCGTATAATTTTCCATATATTTTTCTAATATTATCACATTAGAATTTCAACATAAATATTGTCAATAAAGGAAACAAGGAACAATACAAGTAACCATTTTCTATTACGTAAACCCCTCATATTTAGAAGTCTTTTACACAACATTGTCAATACAAGAACGAATATTAATCGAAGTAGGTCGATATGTAGTGATTATAATCAATCAAAAAAATGCACGTGACAAACGCCCAAGTCAAGCCAAACAACATCAACTATATATACATGATTAATTCATTCAATTTCCCAATATTTCCGGCAATATTTCATACACAAACTGGCCGAAAGTTTAAATACAGACATAAACAGAGATATAAAGAATAACAAAGAAAAATGTCGAGCTCTATTGTTATGTCATACTGATTTATACGAATCTGTTCGGGGGAAAATTATAGAAAAACTCCATCTTTTATATTTCCTCCTAGTTTTTCCGTCGTTTCTATTGAATTAGTTTTATATATAGAAATAATAAATTATCAGTTATCACGAACTGAAAGTAGCTATTTTATAGTTTATTTAACTGTATAACGATCAGAAATGCATACACAATGAAATTGAGCGTGAAATGCAGTTTTTTCTAAGAGTTAAGCAACAATAACACTCAATCGTAAGTGAAAATACTCGATTTATAAGAAACTAATTTCGTTTAACCACAAACGGTGCTACCAGAGTTCGCTACAATTGTCGGTCAAGTCAAGTCACGATCATGACTAATCCGAGAGATGAAAATGCACAAAGACACAATGGAAATGGGAACAATATCGTGATTTAAGCAATGCCGTCATCGTGTAGTTAGTTTGCATTGAATACAGAACAATTAATGCTCAAACAGCACCGATTATTACAGATTATTAAAGACTAAAGTTAAATCGAGTAATAATTACGATTTTGAAGGTTTTGAATGATGATAAATAAGTAATAAATAATGAAGGTCGATGAACACACACCACACGAATTATTATCGGAAATTGTTTATAAATTTTAATTAGTAAACAAATGAAAAATTCTTTTCTAATAATAGAATGTTAATTAACGCTCGAAATTCGATGCTTGTTGTATCTACGACCAGCTGCTTCACCAACATTACATATAATCAACCCCCTGGTTAGGTTGTTGTGCCAATAATGGCAATTGTTGAGCTATAAATTAAGCTATTGAAGAAAATATTGTGGTAATTTACGGGCGTTCAAGTGAGATTTAACGCTTCTGATGCGGAAATTCCGTTGAATCGAGTTATTAACAATTGTCCCATATGCGACGCTCAAATCATGCTGGGCACCAAGCGATTATTAGAAATGTTGAACGGTCGACAATCGCTGCGCGAGCGGCTTTAGCTTCCCAACTAAAAGCGTGTTGAAATTTTTATGAGCTTTTTTGAATGTTGCCTTTTTAAAGACAATAACTTTTGGGAAAACTTTGAATTATTTATATAAAACTGGTTTGTGTGTGTGTGTGTGTAGAAATTGACTAATAATTATGAATAATTTAGTAAGATTCTATTTACAAACAGACCGAAATGATGGCGATAGAAATCTGAGAGAATTTTTAATAGCACAGGTCTCTTTCCAACCGAGTCTCGATAGCATTGGAGATAATTTACGAATCGAGTGACAAACAAAAAAATACTAGAAAATATCTAATTTTCAACACGTTTTAATTGATAAGAAAAACTCAATTTCTAATTAGTTGATTTCTAATAGATTTACAAGTTCGGTGGCTGGTTGAAATTATCGTTATTTCCCGAATGAAACACTTAGGAAACCGATAGGTAAATCAAGTTGTGCGAGAGGAAGTGTAGCTACAGCCTACATAAATGCGCTTTTTCGATAACCTTGTCAGCTCACTAATTGTGTTCACATTTGAAGAGCTTACAATCGATAAGTATCGACTTCCACAGCCGCAAGGCTTAGATAATGAGAATAAATGCGAGTCACCTAATTTAACTTGTTGCTTGATGCCCTGCGCTCGCTTATATAAGTTGAATTGATGGTAAACTCGTTAACGATTACCCACTTTAACCGCCTGTTTAGAATGCACCCCTTGTACAATGGCTCAATCCACTTAACGTTGAAGTAGGAGGGCAGAATCTCTACTCCACTTTCGATTGCTTTATCGAACTAATCGAGGGCGAAATATCAACCGTACATTTCTCAATTTAACGGTTATATAATTAACGAAACCATCGGAGTGTGTTAAAATTTGTTCGATACAAAAAAACAATTAAGAAAAATGTGAAAATCCACTCAATAGCTGAATAATAACAACAACCTAGTGACCTCAAATGGATCTCACACTAATCGCTAATGGTACACTTTTTCTTATTTATTTATGCTTAAATTTTAGCCCCCTTTCGAAACCATGACAAAATTCCAAAAAAGATCAATTATTTGAATTGTATTAAACGATATCCTACTTTTCGAAAAAGTGAATGTGTGTCGTTGCTTACTGGTTTTATTAGTTTCATTGAAAATAGGTGGATTTATGATATAAAAAACCGTAACAATTCTTATATAACTGTTTTTTGTAGTAAAATTCGGGAAAATTCTAAATAAATTGATAAAAAAAATAGAGAGAGTTACCGCATTTTCACATTCACTCTCGTTTTCTTTTTTCGGTAAAACCTTACCATTTTCAATGTGATTTCTAATTGTCGTCAATTTCTCTTTAAGTTCTTTCCCCGCTAATTAATGAAGAAAATTTAATGAATAATCAAAGAAAAATCAACACTAAAACATAATTTTCTTTTTAACAGAGAAAAAAATTGGAAATTAGCGCGCGCAACGATTCAATTCCAAAACCGCACTTATCACAAACAAACACACAACTAGCACCTCAACTAAACTACCATCGTTTCTTGTAACAAACGGTGTGTTACTTTGAAAGCAACTGGACTTGTGTTAATTTCGCTAAGGCCCCTCTACTCATCAACTTCACAGTACGTCCCTGTTTGTTGTCCCCTCTAAGACTGTTATAAATCCGTCTCTGTCCAACACCAGCAACAACAACAACAACAACAAGAATAATAATAGTTATAATAACAGCAATATAGCACAATATACTTATATGATAACAACACCAACATAAGCGACAACATTGAATTCGAAAGTTTCGTGTATATGTCTTGAATTTAATTTTTTCCAAATATCAGTATCTTTGTTTAGATTATGGGGAATTGTGATCGTGTTGTCTTTTACTTTGAAATGAAGGACTTTAGTAATGTGCGCCTTTCGTTTCCTAGTTCTGTTGATGATTGACTGATTTATACGGACAGGATGCAATTTATTGTGATTGTTTTGGCGATGTCAACGGGCGAGCAGAGAATTTTGATTTTTTCGAAAACAGGGCGTCAGAATTCGATTATCTTCGATAGAATCTGGGTTTTTGGAGAGTTTCCAAAAATTGTTGATTATAGTAAGACGGGAGCTTTCTATTATCAACTTGATTTGAAGAGCAGATGCGCAACTTTAGCGCGCAAGTGTCTGTTAGATAGAATATAGTAAGCCCAAAAGAGTAACGAATGAAGAGGTTTACAGAAGAAGAGAGAATGTGAGAAGTGCAAGTAAAAGGAACTAGGAAAGAAGATCCATTTTATTGATGAGCAACTTAAGATACCTCTCTCGAGCAGCATATTTGTAGAGGAAGCGACACTTAAAGAAGCAGAAGTCCAACAGATTGGAGGACATTGCTAGAAAATGTCTAATGTGATTCGTCTCAAAATAGGGAGCTCATAAAATTCAAGAGCGAGAGTGGGAATTGTCTAAAAACGCAAGCTCATAAGAGCCAAGAGAAAAATAGCACTTCACGGATGAACATCCTTTATGGAACGCTTTATGCAGTAGCTTGAAGACTCGAAATAGTCAGTAAGTCAGAAAAGATAGTGCTTGGCTTGAAACGGTCCAAGGCTCCAATAAAAAGCCAATTGCTAAGTAATGTAAGCGTCAAGTAAATTTTTCACGTCTGTAATTGAGCCATTTGAGCTGAATCTTACCAATATCTTGCTGAAATTTCCTGGTTTTCATAGCAATCATTATTTTGCTGCTACAAGGTGTGATTTGCCGATAAATATGTAGGAAACGACACTTAAATGAGTAAAAGTCTAGAAGATTGGAGAACTTTATTAGGAAATGATGAGCGAGAGACAGTTTCCTAATAGCAGGAAGAACTACTGCAGGTAAAAATACAAGAAAAACATTAGCCCATGGAGCCAATGGAGAAATAGCACTTCACGAATGAACTCTTTTTGTAGTAGTTTCGAAAGTCGAAATCTTCAAAATGATCCCCTAATCAAAACAAAGCTGTAGTAGAAAGGTTAGATGACACTTTTTATACTGAAGTTAAAAGAGTAAGGATGAAGAGGAGCTCAGAAAATTTAAGAGCGAGGCTGGGTGTTGCGTAACAGCCAAAAAACTACTGTAAACAATAATACAAGAAAAACACAAGCTAATGAGAGCCAAGAGAAAAAAGAACTTCACGGATGAGTATCCTTTGAGGAATTCTTTATATCTGGCTTCGTAGAGAAGATACTGCTTGGCCCGAAAATCTCCAAGGTTCCAGTAAAAGCCGGATAACATTTTTGACAATTGCTTTAAGCGTCAAGTGACTTTTGCACGACTATAATTGAGACATTTGAGCTGAATCTTACCAATACTTTGCCGTAATTTCCTGGTTTTCATAACAATCATTATCTTACTGCAACAAGGCGTGATTTGCTGATAAATATGCAGAGATGAGTTCACAATGGGCGGATAGATGGGCGGATAAATAGACAAATAGGCAGACAACTTCGTGTGTGCACAATTAATGTTTCAATAACCAAGCCTGTGTAAATTGTTCGTTAACAATGTTTCAAATTTTTTCGAGCCATTAAAACAAAGCAAACATTTAACATTTCCAGTTTTTTAAACAAATTTAATTACAACAATTTAAATCCATTAAATATAATTAAACGTAGTGTAATTCTAGTGTTTATCAACTGTCATTTCTCTTCGTCCCGGTGTCATGATTTGCAATAAACGTTATTGTGGAACTGGCAGCAATAATTACAATAATGAGAGTAACTGTATTGAGACGAATGAGAAATAGAGTCACGTTTTCAATTGAAATTTCTGTTGAATAAATATCTGGAATTTATAGTTAATCGAAATCGACTTGACCTTTATGCTAGAACATTGCCTGGAAAAGATAGTTGCACTTCCAAAAGTCTAGAAAAAGAGAGATTTACAGAGATAAGTTACATTTAATAAAAACAGAAAGGTTGGGAGGTGATTATCTAATAGTTTTCGCTGCGGTCTGATATTACATAATAAATATTGTAAGCGACTAATTAAATCGTAAACATCATCTTTGGCTGTACGGTCTACTAGAGATCAGGCTTTCAAAACCACTCTTGAGTGTCGAAGCAAATAGGAAACCGCAAAATTTCTGGACCTAAGTAGACGTGGATTAAGGAAGACACCGGTGAAGCGTTGACCAAGCAATTTTCCTGAAATAACGGAGAAATGCTCAACTTCTAAACAAGACTAGAGCTACGAGACGACAGTTTTAAGGCTAAGTAGTCACGAGTACGCGATGCAACTACATCTTCTTGCAAAAGGATATTGCAATACTTGATTTATCGAATCCTGTCGGAAGATTGCGACCGAATTTGGTTAACTACCAGTTCGTTAACTTGAACAACTAATAGGAAGTCTATAATGAACGGAAATCGTATCGGTTCGCAATAGAAAAAGATCCATTTGTTATATGTTTAGAAATATAGTACTCTTGCAAGAGATCTGTTGAAATTCAAGCTTCGTCTCGTGCAAATTCAATACTGCACTAGATTTATGTTCGACTTTTAGTTTACATAAATACCTGGCAGCCACTTAACCGTAATAGAATGTACAACGATGCAACAACAACAATAAAAATTACAATTTAAACAAAGACATATTTTGCGACAACAAAACGGTTGGTTCCGTTTTGTTTTGCGAATTCAACGTTGCAACGAACAGGTGTGGTAAAAATTTCGAATTTCCGGTGAAAGGAAATTCTATTAGAAAAGTGGAGAAGGAAAATCTCCAGATGAAAATAAACGATGGTCGTGTTTTAAATTCGTTAATTAAAAATGAAAATCAATCATTAATCGGAAATAATTTGCTATATTTTTTTTTGGTTGGTTCGTGAAGAAATCCGATTTGAAAATCGTTGTCGCCAAGGTAATTTGCCGGTTTCCTTGATAAAATCGTTTATTGTTGAATCAAAATTACCATTCACTCTAATAAAAGACTTTGTATTTAACTGTAAATTATTTAAAGTTGTTTGCCTTCGCTGATGGAAAATTTCATTGTAATTAAAGGAGAACATAGAGAAATATGGAAGTGAGCTGAAGAGTGTCTTGAACTGTTGCATGATTTATGCATGTGTACATTATTAGGTCATCAAATTTTTTAATTAATTATCAATTAACTCTCCCATTAATTACACGTTTCCAAATTATCAACCTGGAACGTCAACTCCAACCAATTGGATATTTAACCAGAAAAATCTCATCAATTCTATTGTTTCGTTTCGTGAAAGTGCCCAGATTTAACGACCATTTGTTAGTCATTTATCAGATTTGATCTCAATATTTGGCTCCAAAAGGAATTTGGCGATTTTGTTCCAGTGTTCTTTTGAAGGTCTTTCCTTGCATGTTTGCGTCATGCCGAATTCATGGCCAAAACAAGACAAACATAGGATTATTGACCGAAAATGATTTCGATAAAATTTCCGACACGATCTGTTATCTTGTTGAAGTGGTGAATTTCGACCGGCGTGTCAGTAGATTATTCCAGTCAGACACGAGAATTGTTTTTGTGAGGTGCCAGTTTTGAAAAAATATTAATAGAGCGATATACAGGTCGTCCGGCGATTTTGGGGAAGCAAAAAAGGCAGTTGAGTAGTTCGGATGACTTGCAAGATGGAAGAGAAAATTTTGGAGACTCCAGAAGACGCCATCGGGCTTGATCTTGAGTAAAAGATGAAGGTTTACCGGTGCCAGCCTTGTTGCTAATTAATTCAACAACCCGAAAAGGAAGGCGGTTAAGCAGTCTGGGGGCTCTTGCGAAATTTCATGTACCATAAATGCTTCTAGAAATTCTTCTAGTAAAATCTTCCAGCGACCTAAGAAGCGCAAACGTTTGGAGTAATTTCCGCATCATCTTTAAGGAGGCTCTATTATTCGCCTTTCTTACGAGCAACTCGATTTTGAAATTGTTAGAAAGAAAAAAAAGACAATGGAGCAAATAGGGTTGACTTGCAAATGGAAGTAAAGCGGAAAAAGACGCCAAAGCTTACTGCCATCGGGCTTGATCTTGAGTACTGTTTTGCGAAAAGCTGAAGGTTTGTCGGTACCTGCCTTGTTCCTAATTAACTCAACAACTAGATAATTAAGGCGATTAAGCAGTTTGAAGTCTGGTAGTAGTCTGAGGCTCTTGCGAAATTTCATGCAACTTTAGAGATCCTGGGTTTGTGGAGTAAAATCTTTCAGCGACTTAAGAAGCTCCTCTATCTCCTCTGCTTAGACGTCTGGAGTAATTTCTGCGTCATCTTCAAGGAGTGTCCATTATTCGCTTTTCTTACGAGTAATTTGATTTTGCAATTGTTAAAAAGAAGAAAAGACAGTGGAGCAAATATGTTTGACTTGCAAATGGAAGAAAAGCAGAAAAAGACGCTAAAGCTTACTGCCATCAGGCTTGATCTTGATTTGTGAAAAGCTGAAGGATTATCGGTACCAGCCTTGTTGCTAATTAATTCAACAACCACAAAAGGACGGCTGTTAAACAGCTTACAGTCCTGTGTTAATCTGAGACTTACGAAAGTTTATGCACCATATATGCTTCCAGAAATTTAGAGATCCTGAATTTGTGGAGTAAAATCTTCCACCAACTTAAGAAGCTCCTCTATCTCCTCTGCTCAGACGTCTAGAGTAATTTGTGCGTCATCTTTAAGGATGCCTTTCTGACGAGCAACTCGATTTTGCAATTGTTAAAAAGAAAAAAGATAGTGGAGCAAATAGGGTTGACTTGCAAATGGAAAAAAAGCGGAAAAAGACGCCAAAACTTACTGCCATCAAGCTTGATCTTGATTTGTGAAAAGATGAACGTTTGTCGGTACTAGCCTTGTTGCTAATTAACTCAACAACTAGATAAGGAAGGTGATTAAGCAGTTTGAGGTCTGGTACTAATCTGAGGCTCTTGCGAAATTCTGCCCTGAGTCTGTGGAGTAAAACTCCATCGACTTAGCAAGCTCCTCCAACTCCTCTGCTCAGACGCCTGGAGTCATCTCTGCGTCATCTTTAAGGAGCAACTCGTTGTGTCACGATGAAGAGCAGTTTGGGCGATTTTGCAATTGTTAACAAGACAAATTTTGGAGGTTCCAATAAAACGAAAACAACAAAATATTTGATCTTGAATTACTGTTTTGGTTAAAGGTGAAGGCTTATCCGGTAAAAAGCGGGGGCGTTGGGAATTTTTCGAGCCACCGGCCTTGCTGTTAATTAATCCAACAATCAGAAGCGACAAAAGTCAATTTAACCTCCACTGAGTATTTGCTGAAGAGTTGACTGAGTAGTCTGAACAATAATGAGTTGCTGAAGACTTTAAGTAGTAACAACTTGAAACGAAAACAAAGGTATTGCCAAAATTCGATAGGTCAAGGCTTGCTGTACAATCTCTCACATAAATCCTCCTACAAAAACACCAAAAATCTAGAAAATTGTGGCATTTGCGAGATCTCTCCATTGTTTGTTTCGCAAACTAGTTGATATTAATGCTGTCGTCACCCTCTTAAATTGCCGAACGCAGTGTGTATCCCAATAGATAACTTTTCAGTAATTCTTGACATCAAAATCGGACTTTATTGGTGTGTTTACAGGTTCACACACATATTTGGAAAACCTTGGCACTTTGTTGATTGAGTCGTGTGTTTGTCGATATGGCTATTTTATTTACATTTCTCTATTTTAGCGAGTCGTTAAATGTCAGAATTACCAATTTATGACTCAACTCTAGTTAATCTAACCGTTGTTAATTAATCAATATTGTTGAAGAAAAAACATTCTTTTTTTAATTATGATTTTTACAAATTAGCAAAATACTTTTTTCTTAGGCTATAATATATACCTATAGTGAAAGTTTATATTATGCCTACTTATAGAGAGAAAGTTTATATGTTGAAGTTTGGAAATGAGTGCTTTATTTCATGATATCAACAGTTTTTATCTTCATTCATATATATTTTTTGTAACATTGGCATCCACCTGTTGTCGTTGAGCCAAAATAAGAAAGAAACGATTGGATTGTTGTTGTTTTTTTTTTGTGTGCTACACCGCTACACGAAATGAGGGTATATTATGCAACAATACAAGAACGGCGACGATAACGAGAGAATAATTTGCAGTTCTTTGACTTTTACTTTTTTCTCTCCCCATCTCTCTCTCATGGCTTCGATGTCTGTGAAAATTAATATTTGATTTTGATGGAAGATTTGATAGTGAACTTGTGCGGTTTTAAACTTTGACATTTTTAGTGACTAGCGATGGATGTATGCTAATAGGGGTCGCTTGAAGCAGCAGTCTAGAATAATTCTAATTTATGGTAATTTTTGCATCTTTTACGATATACTCACACTGTACTAAATCGATCGACTTGTCGCCACAACTAATACGGTCTGTCTACTGTATAGAGCAAAAATCTATCTATTCTACAATTAAAAAGTAATAAGCGTTACGATTTCATTCGGGAAAACTTATTAACGTGATTTGAAGCCAAGTTGTTCGGTTGATAGGAACTGTGACATAACGACACGTGTAAGAAAGATGTAAATCTATTCCTGACCTGACCTTTCCGACTTGAAAATTGCAGAAGATTCTTTGTCGCTTTGACAGCTCGAAGTCAAGCTGACCAGAAAAATCTGCACTACATGGGCTTACGATATTTTTAGCACCGTTTCTCTTAGACTAGAAACTGCATCCGTTTTTCTCATTTGGGGAACGGTTTCTCCGGTGCTTCAGCTTACTTACGAAGCTTTTCTGAGAGCTTTTTGTTTACCTTACACTGCCGAAAAGTGTGTCGATTAAGAAGCCTGCAGGTGCCGATAACTTAAGGCTGCTTTTACACCGATTTACATAATAAAGTGACGCAATTGCCACGAATACCCTCAGGATGTATCCGTAATTGTTGTTACTGTAATCGCGCCTTAAGGCTGAGTTACATCGAGTCGTAAGTGCCGGAAAAGCTACTGATCGGCGTTAAATTGGCCTAAAACAAACAGGTCAAATGCTTACGAAAATTAGCGATTAAGTAAATTGTTTGCGACTAGTTTTGATTCCTCTACTTTTTCGGTTTAAATAAATAACAAAATAAATAAACAAATAAAAGACGTAATTAATGTAAATTTGAATAAAGTCGCAACTTTTTTCGCCCAGTTGGAAATTACATTCGAATTAGCATAGTGTTGAATGAAAAGAAATGCATGTAAAAAGAAACTTGCGCCATTGTTTTATAAAAATAAATTAGGTTATATGATTATTGTTAAATTAATTAAATCGGGGAAAAAGTACGATTTACATTCAAACAGACACCTATTGTCTACAACATAATTCGTAGATAATTAATTTACTCTTTTGTTCTATTTTAAAATACACTTCATCTAAATGTTTTAATTAAGAGTGAACGTGTCATAAATTATTATCATTATCATTTATCGATCAAAAACTGCTGTCCAATTAATGTTGGATATCTAGAAAAAAAAACACAATTTTGAAAGCCATAAAAATAATTATGTCGCATTACTAAGTGTTCCATAGAAATTATAAATAAAGGCTTCCCTGCTCCACAATTTTATTAAAAAGAAGTAAATTTTGATTCGTAGATGTTACACAGAATTTTTATTGACATAGTATTTTATCGTAGAGATAAGACAGATTATGGAGGAAATTATTTTTCATTAGCACGCTCTTGTATTTAATTTTTCTAATATAGAATTATATATGAGCAGCCACATAAAGTCTTATCATAAAATATATTAAAATTTTGCACTCTAGTGTTTCCTTATCGCTGTTATCAATATTGTTTTCCTATCGTTTACTTGTGTTTAAATACCTGTCGACCTAGTAGTGAACACCTATAAAGGTATACTTAATTTTTTTTTGTTCTAAATCGTCTGCTGTTGCTCTAGTTTAGAACTGTTGTTTGTACAATAGACATCGTGGATAAGTTCAAGGGTTAACTGATTGTTCGCTGCTATTGTTATTAAAAAAACGTGTACTTAATTTTTCTAAAATACGCATTTTTAAGTAAGCACTCTCGTCATTATCGATATTAATTTGAATTATTTTTATTAAAAAAAAATAGTAGTGAAAGCTTAGATTATATTTCAACTCGCTTGTATTTCTGGTTGTAGTTGGTTTTTGGATTAACCAAAAATTTCGCTTATAGTCGGACACAATCTGTAACGATTCTACCGTGCAATGACTTTATAATCTGTAGAATGAATTGATTGGTTTACAGAAGGAATTTTGAAAAGATATTTGAATCGATGCAATTTGCCAAAACTCATTAATTTATGGTCGACTTATGAAGTCATTCCGTCAGAAAATCGTTACAGAATTCGCTCAACTATACGTTCCTGGTTCAAGTAGTATTGCAAGAGCTAAGAACAGTTACAAGCTGCACCAGCTCGCGTAACGACTCTGTTTCTTTTGCCATCCCTGTACGACTGTGCTATCATCTTATCAATCGCTTATCTTATATCGTACAGAAATTGCATTTTTATCGGATATAAAGCTTGTTTTATTCGCGTAACAAACGCTTGGAGATTGTTCAGTTTTTGGACATTTGCAAGTTGTACTTTCAAAGCAAAAAGCCTCTTCAAATAATGTACAAAAGCACTATTTTATCAAAGGAACTATAATCGACCACATTCGATATAGATTTTATAGCGTAATGACCTTTCTGTAGTGCTTTTTAATTTTATTATAGAAACAAATGGAATTGCGTTTAAATGACTGTATTTTTCAAGTCATCAAAAATCATTATTGATATCTATTTAATACGCTGCGTTGTATTAATTCTTTTTTTATATACGTTGCTCGTCTTTTATGATGCCGCTATAAAAATAAATTTGCAGTAATTTTGCCTGTTACGACTCCTCCAACTCGATAATCGGATAACTTATTTAAACTTATCGTCTCTTTTATTGGAAATTGAAGAGTTTCAGAGTTAAAATTACCACATTCGGTATTGGACGCATAAAAACTGCCCTATACTCGGTCTAAGAAAATTTATACCACTTGACTTTAAGCCGGCAACATTAGAAGCTCGAACAGAATTTCTAATTGATTCGAAAACGTAATTGATCGATGCACAATTCTATAAAACTAAACAATCTGTATTAACGCAAAGTAAAGTCGACTGTATTATAAGAGGAAAAGTATAGCAGACGAGAAGAGTCAATTTATATGGATTTATCACATTTGAACGTCGTTATAAGACGATTTCCGTATGTTGGATTTCCGCATTGGAAAAGAAAACAATTTCTACACCTGAAATATATCCTTGGGGTGTTACTTTATAAGTGTGGGAATCAATTTTTCTCTGCTTTTACAAATCGTAAAGATATCAGTCTGATATACAGCGTGTTCCACCAAAACCGACCCCTATATTTTTTAACAATAAAACGATTATAGTTCCAATATTTTGATGTAAAATGCTCGAGCAGAGTATAGTAAAATCGACCATGTAACAGGTTGACTAAAATCATAAAACTAGTAGAAAAAAATGAAAAAAAGGACCCAAAACGGTGAAGCAGTTTTTATTCAAACTCTTACCCATTCTGTTCTGTTATAAAGCGGCAAACTTTCAATTTTTTGTAGACTCACCCCTCTTAGGGTTAAGCTGAACATCTGCTCGCTAGTTTCGAAATTTTACAACCGTCACAACTACAAAAGTAGAGCTACAGATGTAACCCAATAAATTCCACATATTACGTTCTTTTTTAATAATAAATAGCGCCCAAATTTGTTTACTGCCGTATTTATTATTTTAATTATTTGATTAATTTGGCGGTCGCTTCAGGCAAGTTTCCAAGTTTTTTTTTTCTGGTTTTTGATTTGTTCCAGCATTTATCTCTTCATCAACATCTGTCGGGTTAATAATTTTATTTTTTTTGGCAAAAACAATCGAAACAAACAAACAAACAAACAAAAAGTGCTGCAATTCATAATAAATAGTGCCATCTGTTATCATATTGAGCGAGATTGAAGACGACGCTTGCGTGAATTGTAAACGGCGCCACTGTTATAACAACCGCACCCGATGGACGCCAGTACATTAGCAACCATGGACAAGGACGCTTTAAAAAAGCAAATAGAAAACATGAAATATCAAGCATCAATGGAACGTTGGCCATTATCCAAATCTATAGCGGCGTAAGTAGATTTTTTACAATAATTTCTAATATAATTTACGAAAATTGTTTAATTTTTTTTTTATCACATAAAATTGTAAAAACAAAAACCGCCGACAACATTACCGGCTTTGATACCGAGTATTGTATTGTGTATGTATCGAGCGTCGCGACGCTTGTTCCCGACAAATCTAATATACTAACGGTGCTGAAAAAATACGATATACACGAGTCTAATGAATCATTCCGGTAAATCCGAAGATTTCCAAAAAAAACTCCGGCAATTTTCGTTGTTTGCACTGTTTATAAACATTTCAATCATAATTGTTATTGTAAATTTTTGGTTTTTGTTTATTTATTTGTTTATAACAGAATTTGGAAAGTTGATCGTCAGTGAACTGGTGTTGTCGGGTGGTTAATTGATCAAAATCATTTTAATAAAGACCGTGTTGTTGTTGTTCTAGTTTTATAACAGTTGGAACTTGTTAATTAACTGCAAATTTTCTTCATCTTTATTATGCTTGTTTAATCGGCTTGATTAACACACAGTAGGTCGTATTTAAATAAACTCGCTATTAGATAGACGAAATTTCTACAGTTTATAAAATATAAACGTTGGCAATTTATACGGTTTTCTTATCGTTTTTCCATAATTTCTCCCTTTATTCAATTGTACAATTGTAACATACTACGACTAGGATGTACGAGATGTAATCTGGAAAGTTTAACCCGGTATAATCGGCAAATAAAATAAAAGTTCGTTATTGAATTAACACTCGGTATTCTATCCGCAAGAAAACTAAAAGTTTTTCGTGCCTAATCCAATTGAAAGGCTACAAGCTACAAATATTTAGTCTGTACGGTTTTTTCAATTGTAAAATATTCCTTTGATGATGCAATTTGGTTTCGGGAAATTATCGAAATCGATGGATTTTAGAAATAGGTCGAAATTGTGATATTTCGGCAACAGAAAACGCTTGCAGCTTGGCAAAAGTAAGAACTCACGAGTCAATTGCACCGGATTCTATTTTTTCTTGATAGTTTTTGGCATCTTTTGGAATTTCCAACAGTTGGAACAAAATTAAAGGCACGAAAGTCCGATTTTGCAGTAATTTTTGAAGTATTCGAAGAACACAGTGTTCGGCTAGTTACAGTTGTAGTAAGAGGGCGTGGCTCTGTTGGATTTCTTTGTAAAGATCAAAAAATGATTCGCAGTAGAAGTTAGTTCGCGAGTTACTAAATTTTTAGTATTTTGTACGAAAGGGCGCTAAGAAGTCCAAACATTACACCGCAGCTATCTTCAGTACTCAATTCTTTAATAATTCTATACAGCGTAGGCAAATAGGACACGTACATTGGAGAGTAAATTGAAACAAATGGAGCTGTAAAGCTCCTCCACTCTTTGTCATCTTAGAAATGCTACATCCTTCTCTTTGGGAAGATTAAGTACTTGGTTCTCAAAGACATACTATCCTGCTATCCTTGTTACGACTGTGGTCGTAGCAAAAGCAAAAGCTCGGAAAAAGGCGCCAGTAATATGAAGTCGAATGCGCAGAATCTAGATTCTTTAAACGCACCTATCTTATTTGCCTCCACTGTATATCGAACAAACATAGAATAGAAAATGGTTGTTGTTTTTATCAGCAATTTCAGAGAGACTTGAGAGGCAAGCGCCGTAGCGTCTCTCTGATTTTCAGTTCTCTCCCCTCTCACTCTCATCTCTAACACAACCTTCAACACGCCACGCCTTCAGATGGTTGAAATTACGTGAAACGATCTATAGAACAACTTTTTGGTGTTTCGAGAAAATCTAATCTAATTAGTTCTTTGGAAGTATTCATTTATTAATTAACATAAAAGAAACTGACGCGGCTTTGTAGTACAGAAAACATTTAATATTTCACTTGAAAGATAACTTTATTATATAAAAGAGAACTCTTTATTTGATCTACAAATTCTAATATATTTACCATCAAATTGTACGGCCGACTTAACTGGATTCTTCCACAAAAGACGCAAACAAGACTTATGGAAATCGTTGCATATTTATTCACAAATATTGAACTATACAACCAAGAAATATGATCCGGGTTGTGTGTATCTAATTTTCAGAATAAATTTTATAAATATCCCTCTCAAATACTGCCCGTATATCATTTTGGAAGTTTGTTAAAATTGTTTTTTTATTTGTTTCGGAAATATTAGAATGTCGCGAAGTAGAATCTTTTCTACCGCTACTACACACGAATTTATCATTTTAGAAAATCTCAAAAGTCATTATATTTGAAATATTGGAAACTGCTCGTATTACTTTTGGAAATTTTCAATGTTTCACCGCTCGATTAAATCACTAAGGGATAAAAGGTGCGGTTTCAAACCAACCGAAATGCAGCTTCTCAATTGCTCCACCATAATAACCATAATTAATTAAGCAACTTAATTAAAATTTAACCAATTATATGGAGGATTTGTAACAATATGTAGCGATTTAGAATTTAATTGCAACCGTACCGATTAGACTTTGTAATTAAATAGTTTGTTTTTAATTATAAAAAAAAATAATTAATACATTTGTAAATTAATGATCCAGCGGATTTCCGTTGTATTACCGGAAATGGGAAACAGTTGCAAACGTAAACTACTTTATTATCATTTTTCTGTTGTTGTTGTTTTGATAGAAGGCAAAACAAACAATTTTAACGAAACCTCGTTAAAGACCAATCACTATCAAAAGTTCGATCCAATTTATTTGATTTTACGATTAAAACAATTGCATTTATAACAGAAACTTTTTCAATTCTCATAATAGATTTTGTGCAGTTTTCTGTATTGAATTTAGAAAGTTTTGGCAACAATAATAATATTGTTTTGATTAAAGGCAAAACACAAACACATCGTTACTGAAACGATAAATTAACGTTGAAAGCTTCGTTAAATAGTCGAGTCATTAACGGCAAGTTATCGTTGGCACTTGATGATTTTACAATGATGTAGGAGTTTATCGGAAAACTGTACACATGTTATTTGGAAACATTGCAATTATGCCAGACAAAAAAAAACCATAATAGCTAGGAAGAGTTGTTTTTCTCGATCTCAATATCGGCGGCAGTTTTACGTGCTTTTTATCATCTCTTTTATCGAAGGATAATTGAGTCGTTAATACAGCGAATGATTAGCTCCCGGTTATTTCTAAAAGCGAGTTATCTGAATTTCGAAATGTGAATTTGTGCGATAACATGCTTAAAACGATATCTAAAAGGATTTTAGATTAATGTTTTTGTTTTTACTATTTTCTTTGTTAATTGAAATAGCAAAAAGAGCTTTTGAGTGCGGTAGAAGTTGGGTGTTTGTGACGTTAATTGTTCGTTGAAATGAAGAAGCAAAAAAGGTGGACTAGTTTTACAATTTATGGGTACAGACACAACAAACGCCTATTACTTGAAGCGCCGGTATATAACTATAACATAGCGGTCGGTTGGTTACGACCAGCGAGAGATGAATCAGCATTTCCCATGTTAAAACATATATGCATCTGCTTCTGCCAGCTTTTATTGTGTGCGCCCTAACGAGACCAGCGACTGCTCGACTTGTGCCAACCGACCTTGAGATGTTATTTTACTTGCAGCTGTCCGCGTCAGCGTTTGTTGTGTTTGCACCCTAAGGCCTTATTTATTTAGATGGAAAAACGCCCCAAAATCCGCCCCCTTCTGCGGTATTGCTAAGCATTTAGACGTGATCTTTTTACAACGTAGAAAATCAAAGAATTTTTGCTATTTTCAAAATTTCAAATCGTAACTGGGATTTATAAGTTCGTGTTTCAGATCAATTTCGATAGCGTTATTTCCTATTCTTGACATCAATTTCCAGTCGTATTTTCTCGATTAAAACGGTGACACGACAGGAATGCCTCGCAAAATCAGCGTCTTTCTAGAGATTAATTTTTAAAAAAAAGGAGACGCATTTATAATGTTGGAAATCCGTGTGAATTACATCTGATTTAAACGTCCAAGTCACTAAAACTTTTCCCAACAATATTAATGTCAGAAAGGTGGCCGAGGAATGTGTTAAAAATTAAATCAGTGTGTATACGGTTCGTTTGACTGTGGAACTTAATTTGGCTCCATGTCAGTTTGGATACATGCCATATCATCTTTGTTTAACATGAAAAGTTTTTCATAAAGAAAAGACGTGATTTGAAAAAGAAAATTTAAGAAACATTAAGAACAACAGACGTACGCACAGATATACATCACCAACGTTACTATTGTTCCCAGATGACGTTTTTGTTAAATGAGAAAGAAAATAGACAAAGTCATAAAAATACGTGATAAATTATCAAAAGTTCAGATAGCGACTTTCTTCTGTTGTCTGGCAGTTGCAACGGCAGGTGAATTGTGGCAAGTTTCTTAAATTATATTAATGATGAAATGTAATTAAGTCAAGTTTATTATTCGACTAATTAATGCGCGTTTAAATACGAACAAAGACACAGTTTCTAAAACATACACACACTCACACATTTATTCTTATCAGAAGTTGTGGTATTAACTTGAAATTCCCGTTAAATTATAAATTATTTATGAAGTTAACAAAGATTAGACTTTAAATTTGTGGTTAGTTTAAATGATGACAGAATTTCCTTGTATTAATTTTAATTATTCGGTTCTATTTGAGATAGCTCTAGAGACTATGTAGATCGGACGGGCTTTATCCCACAACACTTCATATCTGTATCGATCGCACATAAATAATCGCATTAGCATAACGAGATGCATGTTGGCAACTAGTTCTGTGATCGGCGCCCGGCGGTTGTATTCTGCCACACACAATATTGATGGAAGGCATTAATAATAGATCGTTATACAGTCTCCCACAAGTTAGAAGTAGTATATTAAAAAACAAGTGTCAGAAGTCGACAATTATTGTACGAGTCCAAGAAAACGAGCGACGACGCGCGAGTTTTCTATACAATTTTTTTCTATTTTGCCTATTTTGTGGCTTTTTTTACAAAAAAAATTGCGAGACTTGATATTTAGGGAAATTGGTGGGAGTTGGTGTTGCTGATATAACAATTGAACATTGTAGCAAGTTTAAAAATAGCGCTATTATTGACGCAAATTTGGTGTAAATACAAGAAAAATTTCGTTATTTTGCGCGATATGTTCGAATCGAAAAAAAAACGTGTTTGTAGGTCAAGTGAAAGCACTTTTATTAAATACAAAAAAATTAAATTATCTCGCGTATGGTTGCTAAATAAGGTAAACGCTGCGACGACGCTTTTCTTGCACATATTTCGTTCGAAACAATCCAAGTTGGATAACGTGTATGAATCATTGTTCTTTATGAACTTCTACACCTGCAAGTGAAAATGTAAAGCCGCCAGAAATAGATCGATACACAGGATTACATAACAAGACTGTCAGTGCTACTGTAGACAAATTACAACCTCCACCTTTATCTCCAATTTATAAAATAATACATCTCGTCGAAAAAAATCACTGAGATTTGACGTACTCGTTTATTTTCCGATTGATTGATCTTTCTACAATAATACAAAGTGAACCGATTTCTTATGATACAGATATGGTGGCATTTACGCTAGTCGAATCGATGATTTCTACTACGTGAACTGGGCCACAGTTATTTAATCATGTTAAGAATAGCTCCTGTGAAAATACGGACAAGTCACGCTCGTACACTTAGAGTAATCAACTATCAACAACATTTACCAAAATTGAATTCTTCCAACCGAGTGGTTTTTGTGTAAATTTTCGTAAATTGCGTCGAGACGAATCTATTTTTATGTTACCAATATTCTTTGTGTAGTTTGTGAGAAATTCATTTGATAAATTATTGTATCGTTATCGTTACGTTCAGATGTGATGCAAATGTGCACGTTTCGTTGGGGATAAAAAAAGCGATCTTGTTGCCTTGACATTTCCATATTGGGGTGGGTGGAATAGATTGATGCTAACAATGGATTTGAATCTGTTTTTATCAAATTTGGTTGAAGGGATTGCTTGGAAAGGTTGAAAGTTTATAGAATAGCCGCTGCCATATGTTGACGGAAATGGTCGAAAAATGGCTGGGATTTCAGGGATATTGAGCAGAAGCCTATCGTTGGGAGATATCCCGATCTGTGTCTGTTTTGATTTAGTGCACAATTCATTGATAAAAGCGTTTACTTAATTTCGTACGACTTGTGAGTGGAAATTCACTTCAACTTTGCAAGGTGTTCAGGCGATGAATAGAGGCTTAATATTTAATACTTTTGAATGTAGGATAGTATCCCTCTCTAATTAGACCAGAAAATTTATAAATATCCCCTTTTCAACACCACTAATAGGCGTGAAATAAAAATGGTGGATGCGCCGGGTCTCAATAGACGTCTAATTGACCCTTATCTTACGGATTTTTCCAACATTAAGGCATCAAAATAACACAGATTCATATGCGAATGTGTCGAAGTATAGAGTACTATAAAATTTGTCGCGAACAAGTTGCTCCTTTTCAGATTGATTGACCACAATTGATTAATCTCCGTTGATCTCCAACGAATAATACTGCATCACAATTGATTGATGAGTTGAAGTTTCTCCAAGTGTAGTTTAAAAAATTTACTTTTTCTTTTTGTGTACGCCTTCGAGTAATTACACCAGAAACGTCGAAGCTATTTTTGTAATTGCATTTGTCTTAAAGCGACACAACTATTAAAAAGGCGTCTTTCAACACTGTTAGCGATTAATTCAGGATTTCTACAGATTAGATGCTGTAAGATAATACAGATTTATATGCAAATCGTCCGAATTGAGATTCGTAGATGCGCCTGGATTTCAAACGAATCAGCTGTTTTAATTTATTCGTTCTATGCTGTCTCAGTATTTTGTCATCATTGAAAAACTACGCGATAGAAGTCAAGGCAACCGATCCTGAAGAGTCTGAGAATAATCTCCAGTTAAATAATGATTTGCAATATATTGGAAAAAATGATTATGGTAGACTGCGAGTCAACGGTTGCAACATCGTTGTAAGAATTAAGCGTCATGAAAAAGTGTTAATATTACTTCTACAGAGTCAATTTTTGATACTTCCTCAAAGGCGGAGAGTACATCTAGCAGTTGTGCTTCTAAACAGAGTCGCCTCCGATTTTGATCATTTTCTAGGCGTTTTATCGAAGTAAAAACATTTGTAGAGGCGCAAGGGCGAAAAACCAACCATATAAGGGATGTAATCAACTTTTAATCCTATCGAAAGTAGTGTTTTAGAATCTCCAGTATATGAAGTTTTTTCAGCCAAAACTTTACAGAAACTCTAATATCCCAATGAAAATTGGGATATGAGCTGCACAACAACATAATCAACTGTTAATTAACTGATTTTTTCACCTAAATCCTGAGATCTGAACAATACCGAAAGCTAATCGCGTTATAAAAATCAGTGTAGTAACATGGTGGATGCGCCGGGGTTTCAATAGACGCCTAATTGACCCTCATTTTACGGATTTTTCCAACATGAGGACATCAAAATAACACAGATTCTTAGACGAATGTGTCGAAACTATAAAATTTGTCGCGAGCAAGTTGCTCCGTTTCGGATTGATTAATCTCCGTTGATCTTCAACGAATAATACTGCATCACAATTGATTGATGAGTTGAAGTTTCTCCAAGTGGAGTTTGAAAAATTTACTTTTTCTTTTTGTGTACGCCTTCGAGTAATTAAAGCAGAAACGTCGAAGCTATTTTTGTAATTGCGTTTGTCTTAAAGCGACACAACTATTAAAAAGGCCTCTTTCAACACTGTTAGCGATTAATTCAGGATCTCTACAGATTAGATGCTGTAAGATAATACAGATTTATATGCAAATCGTCCGAATTAAGATTCGTAGATGCGCCTGGATTTCAAACGAATCAGCTGTTTTAATTTATTCGTTCTATGCTGTCTCAGTATTTTGTCATCATTGAAAAAGTACGCGATAGAAGTCAAGCCAACCGAGTCTGAAGAGTCAGAGAATAATCTCCACTTAAATAATGATTTGAAATATATTGGATAAAATGATTGTGGTAGACTGCGAGTCAACGGTTGTCGTAAGAATTAAGCGTCATGAAAAAGCGTTAATATTATTTCTACAGAGTCAGTTTTTGATACTTCCTCAAAGGCGGAGTTGTGCTTCTAAAGAGAGTCCTGTTCGATTTTGATCATTTTCTAGGCGTTTTATCGAAGTAAAAACATCTGTAGAGGTGCAAGAGCGAAGGGGTGTAATTAACTTTTAATCCCATCGAAAGTAATGTTTAAGAAACTCCGAGTATATGAAGCTTTTTCAGCCAAAACTTTTAGAAACTTTCCAGAAACTCCCGTATCCCAATGAAAACTGGGATATGAGCTACACTGCGTTCTCTTAATACAAATAACATAATCAACCCTTAATTAACCGAAATCTGAATAATTCCGAAAGCTGATCGCGCTATAAAAATCAGTGCAGTAAAATGGTGGATGCGCCGGGTAACGTCGGCCGATTTCAATGCTCCAATAATTCCGATAATCACCCTAATTGCGAGTCAAGTCAACCGCATCCAAACAGACGGATGATAACCGATCGATCTGTATTGTTTATTTTAATATTTTTAAGTCGTATAATCGATAAATTACGTCGTTTTATTTATTAAAGAAAAACACAGACACATAGACATCCATATTAGCCTTTCTCCTGCAATTTCCAATAATAATAAATCCACGATCCACCCCAGTACGTTTCCTAATGGAAAAATAACGGAACAACCGACAATAGGTGGTTGTCATTTCAAATCCTCCCAACTACAATATTAGATTTTCGGTTGTGTTGTGTTATTTTTGTAACGTCGACGACTATTTTTAGACGGTTGTTACGATCAATAAATTCAATTTTGCTTTGATCTGTAGTCGAAACTGTATAAATTTTAATGTTGTATTAAAATTAATATTTATGATTGCAGGATGCGAGAGTATGTTGAAGAAAATGAGAAAAACGATCCATTAATACATGCACCCGATAAAAAGAACAATCCATGGGCTGAAAAGGGCAAATGTGTTATTATGTAGAATTACATGCAGCTGTTTATTAGTTTGTTCATATTGATTTTACCATTATTATTATTTATTCTAATTAATTTCAACAGTTTGGTGTTCTTAGATGATATAACAACAATTTTATATTTGAAATAAAAACAAATCAATCTTTCTCTAAAAACAACAACAATTACAAAAAAATTGTTAATCAATTGTTATGTAGTTTTTATAACACACTCAATTTAAGTTCGTCAAAGAAAAAAATGTACAACAATCAAATTGTTTTAGGAAAACACCCACAAAGTCTGATTTTGTTGTAAAATTTGTTTGAAAAAAACCTAAAATTCCATTATCTGTGTATGTGTAATTGTAATTTTAGCTAAAATTCTAGTCAATACCGATTTCGATCGGGAATAATCGACAAATTCGCTATTAAAATTCAATTGAATCGTAAATCTTCCAGGAATTAAGACCGATTCGATTGCGTTGTACGTACAACGAGGCATACGAGCAACTTCCACTTACCATCATCAGAGCAAACCTCGACCGAACATCTGTACACGATCTGCACGAATTGGCTTTAATTCCCCGCATGTGACAGTTTTTTTTTTAATTAAATTTAAAACTAAATCCAACGACGTAAGAGTCGGTTTAAAATTGATATTTAATACGAGAAAATGGTTGGAATTGATTATCGAGGCGATTTAATCAACTCTAATCATCCCCCCTAATAAAATAAGCGAATTAAATCAACTATTAAGAGAGATAGATGACTGTCACAACAAATTCTTGAACATTGTGACCATAATTTCTCAATGTACTCAACATTTAACTTTTAAGGATTAATGCTTGGCGCTTTATACGTTTCTCTAGTGCTCTATGGCTTGTCAGTTAATCTAATTAAGCTATTTAACGAGTTAATTAAATACAATTAAAAAAAAATAATTGAAAAGTAATCATAATATTAATCAAAACGTAGAATTGTTTAGTGATTTTAAAAACACGATAATACTAAGAAGATAAAGGTAAAGGCTAGATTCCGATCGGAGAGAACGGTTCATTATGGAGTGTCGATTGGAATTCGATTTGTTTAAATTGTTACAAATTACGTATTTAATCGATAAAATTTAGTTTAGACTCATTGAAAGTCGTTTATAAAAAATTAGCGATATTTGTAGATTGTTTGGTAAATACGAATTTATTATTGGAATTGGCGAGTTTGTCCGGTTTTTTCTGCCTCTATACTCCTCGTTTGTGCAATTTGCCACACAACTAACGATTCTAATTAATCAAATCAATTATTGTAAAAAAAAACAAACAAATCGTTGAAATTTGTCGATTATTCCAATTGAAAAAGATAGGTCTTTTTATTTATTTGTAATAATAAATGATAAAAATAAAAGTAAAACAGTTTTAAAAGAATTATTAGGATTTACAAATATTTAAAAACAAGACATCAATTAAACGTTTGTCATTTTATTAAACATGTAAACGTCGTAATACTTGAGATAATAAACACAAAAAAATTGTCGTAAATTCTATTTATCCTTTTAAAATTTGATTATTTGCGATATTTCCGGATCTTTCAGATGTCCGCCTACTCGTCAACGATTTTATTAGACGAACGACAACCGTTATAATTGCGTTACGTTACAAGAGAACGCTTTTTGCATTAGAAAAATTACGCTGACAAGTGATAATTACTGTCTATTTTTCATGTGATTATCGGCGTTGAAGCAGCTCGTTAAAAATGGTGGATGCGCCGCGTTTCAGGTGAGTAAAGCAAACTACACTCCTTTAATCAGTTGTTTAGATAAAGAGAATTGTCTTATCTCGTCTCGGACTTATCATAAAACTGCGTCCACAAGTTGTCTCGATTATTATAATTCAATCAAGCTATTCGAAAGGTGCTCATTCGCGTCTATTCTCGAATTTAAGGGCGAGAACGGCGATTGAAGCGCACCCTGTAAAATCATAAATATTTCCACAAGGGTGGTTTATAAGCTGAACAATAAACGCCCTTAAGGCAACTTGATTAGGGCCGGAAATATCAACAGGCCCTTTTTAGTATTTTACCCTTTTCTAATCTATGATAGTATATTAAAAAACAAGTGTCAGAAGTCGACAATTATTGCACGAGTTCAAGTTTGAGTGCAATATACGAGTTTTTTATACAATTTTTTTTCTATTTTGCCTATTTTGTGCCCTTTTTTATAAAAAAATTTGCGAGATTTGAAATTTCGGGAAATTGGTGGGAGTTGGTGTTACTGATAAAACAATTGAACATTGTTTGATTTTTTTGATTGATGTATTTGTATATGTTACCAAAAATTACTGTGTATTTTGTTGATTTTGTTTACGATTTTTGACAGTTGTCAAAATCAGTACCAACGTTAGGGATAAAAATTACTACATTTTTCATTTTTACACAAGTACCGAAATGAGCACATTTCGATGCAGTAGCAAGTTTAATAATAGCGCTATTATTGACGCAAAATAGAAAAACGTGATTTTTATACGGATTTTTAATTATTACCAAATGTTTTGTGGATCTTTTCTATGCATGGGCAAAATAAAGCAATTCTTGTCGTTTAGAATAGTCTCCTCGATTCATGTGCCAAAAATTATGAAACTCTTGCACTGAACACATTCTTCCGGTCGACCGTATACTGAAAAACGGATTTTTAGTTGTTTGTTTCAGTTTTCTTCCTAGATGCCCGTTCCATTTGCCGCCACTGTATGTTTCTGTGATACAGTTTTATTGTTTTATTTACAGTTTTATTATTTTATCTTATCGTCGAGAGAACGGCGTCTCTCGTCTCGTTTTGATTGTTAAAAGAAAATGACTAAATCGTCTCAGTCTCTCTTCTTCAATACAAGACAAGATATGCGCCTCTCTCGTCTCGTCTTATTTTAAAAATCACAATAATATCTGCATACGTTACGACTAAAGCGTCGACTTTTTTTGACTTGCAGAATAACTATTTCGTTTATCGACCAGTTCGCTATTCGCGTCTATTCTCGAATTTAAGGGAGAAAACGGGGGCTGAACCTCACCCTGTAAAATCATAATATGTCCACAAGGGTGGTTTATAAGCTGAATAATAAACGCACTTAAGGCAACTTGATTAGGGCTGGAAATATCAACAGGCACTTTTTAGTATTTTACCCTTTTATAATCTAGAAACATGATTTTTATGCGGTTTTTTAATTACTACCAAATGTTTTGTGGATCTTTTCTCTGCATGGGCAAAAATAAAGAAATTCTTGTCGTTTAGAATAGTCCTCGATTCACGTGCCAAAAATTATGAAAATCTTGCGCTGAACACATTCTTAAAGTCGATCGTATACTGAAAAATGGATTTTCTTCTTCCTTCTTCCTAGATGCCCGTTCCATTTGCCGCCACTGTTTATTTCTGTGATAGGAAAAATTTACAGTTTTATTATTTTCTTTTATCGTCGAGAGAACGGCGTCCCTCGTCTCGGTCTTTCGTCTTCGACGCAAGACGAGATACGCGCCTCTCTCGTCTCGTCTTATTTTCAAAATCACAATAATACGTTAGGACCAAAGAGTCGACTTTTTTGACTTGCAGTTCGTTATTCATTTGATTAAAAAAAAATTGAAAGTGCGTGGAACGCCGCGCGTTAGAAGTGAAACTTCTTAGGTTAGAGATGAAGTTCATTTTTTTCTTGGTTTATTTTCTTTCTGTCGTTGCCTGAAGGCTCGTTTTTGTTCTGAAGTTGTATTTTTCGGCATTTCGCTTATCTCAATTTAACGCCGTTAATTAATATTATAAATATAAAAATTATAAATCGGAGTAATCTTTGAAATTTTAGTTTCGTTGCAGAGGGCGCTGTACATCGATCAATGACACCAACTCTAGACCCTAGTGTTTATTTTACACAGTTGGCAGAACTGACAGAGTATAAGCGACGCTATTGGCAACGTCCCCACTCTTCCCTCTCAGCTGTCTGTTAGAGGGGAAGTCCCGGCGTCTCGAATTTTCGTTACATAGGGAAAATACATTGAAAAATATTTACACCCAAGCGCGGCTAAAGAAGTTTCACTTCAAAAACACTTCGCTCATCTTTACTTCCTAAACAACTGTGGATAATTTATAAACTAGCCAGATATTTTACGAACTAGAAACTGGGCATAAAGCAACTTTCTAAAAATAATGTTTATCGCTAAACGATGTAAAAATACGTTCAATTGGCCTTGTCAAAAATTTTCGGTCTATTTTACAAAAGATGAAAGGAAGAGCTCCAATAAAACACATAAAAGGCTTATATTGCTTAGAGCGTGACTACTTCTTAACGTCATAATTGCATTAATAAGAAAATAATAATTGTTTACTTGACGACGGGCCATTATAGCGTTGCGATGTCGTTATGAAAAATAATAGCCCGCTGTTAAGGCCCGTTGCTATGATAAACAATCTGTTTCGCAGTCATTAAAGAAAATTTTCAGATGTCAAAGGCCCTCGGGCCGTTCACTGTCGACACTCAAACGTTATTTGCCTCATAACGCCCTTGATGCATTAATTACTATTGTGTTTGCTTATAAAGTAGCAATCATTAAGCTGGTGAAATTTCTAAATTATCCACTCTATCGATAGAAAGGGATTGTTTGAAAACATTTTGTGGGTGTACAATCATCTCATGATATCTTTATACGCGCCACTTTCGAACGAAAGCAAAAAAAACCGACTATATCAAATACAAAAATAGTAATAAACAGATTTCTCTCGTTGAGAGAATTAGGAAAACATATTAAAGACCCATTTCCCAACTTTCTAAGACTTTCATCGCACAGACATATCGAATTGACACCGATTCCAAAAACAAAACAAACACACCGGTCAAGTCATTATAGCAACACTATAAATTTTGCAAATTTGTTGTTCTACCAATACCAGTGGCGTAGATACCGGATGCTACAGTAATCAATAATTTTTGTAATTATTACCATTTTATGGCTCGGAAGTCAATAATTAACGTGTGCAAATTGTTTTATTATTGTTGTCGATTAGCACCCAAACCGATTTTATAAGAAACGGTTAATCTACATTTCACATAAATAAATCTTTCCACTTGTTGTTGTTTGTTTAATGGTAGAATAAATGTGTACAAAAGAGACGAGAAGAGAAACGTTTCGTTTGGTGGGGGAGAGAGGCGACTAGTTTGACCCAACACTGCTAACCTGCTAGCCCAGTTTGGAACGGAATCCTGCATCTCCGATTATTATCATTTTCCACAAAAAAGACACACAAAAATATTGTCAATAATAACATGTTTATTATTGTAATTAATCGGCTGGTAATAATTGATAATCACAATTTTTTTGTGTCGTTTTAATAATAACCACCGCGAAATTGGAACAAATCGAGCATTATCGTGTGTCCCACATGCAAACACCACCTCCACAATTAGACCTTTCACCTACACTGTTGATTAGCCATCATGAATATACATATATAGAAAACAGTAAACAGAGATAGATAAAGGAAAGCAAACCGATTTCGAACAGTTGCAGCCAGTCAGGTGACCTATACCTCAAATATTGCAGACGCTAGTTTGTTGTTGTTGTTGTTATTGTTGTTTGCTTAACACAGTCAGTGTGTCGACACAGTGTCGTGTGCTTAATCGCGCCAAAAATCGCTACAACAAGATATGACGATTTGATAAATTGTGAGGTAATTTGAAAACAATACGAAACGCCAGAATGCCGGATAATTGCAAATCGTACACGTTACGCGACGCCAACAACAACACCTACACGGTAAACTGTGTTATCGATGATAATAACAACAACACAAACGGGAACAACAAGCGCAGCATCCAGGTGACGGCCAAAGTCCTGTTTGGTTCGGTGCAGGCCATCACCCGCTTGAAGCAGGAAGAGAAGGCTGCCAAAGAAAATAAGAGGATCTAATCAAGACGTTTTGGTGAGTCGATATATTTTCTGATCTAGTGACCTACGTTTTTTCTTATTGAAAAATCATTTTCCAATCTCGCTCACTTTCTCTACAATATACGGGTCAAAAACAAAACTTTCTTTTCTTATATTGATCGATAATTGTCACAATAATGGGAAATAATGCGACTGGTGGCCTTGATTCGCAAGTGCAACTGACCTTATTGACATATTTCGAAAGGGCAGGGTGATTCAATGGGGGAAAGTTACGGTATCCTTGAACTTTCTCAAGTACCGGCCCGGTATTGCTATTATTGGAATTTGAAGGATTCCGGGAGGTTTTCAAGCGAAAGTCGTGTGGAAAATATTATTATTTGAGAATTTTGCAAATTCGTTTATTCACAGTTGGTATTTTGATTGAGGAATTTTTGCGATAACTGTTGTTTTGTTGGCAATTATAAATTCATTACAATTGATTTTTGGGCGGTGTAGGTTTCGGTTATTTTTGGTCATATCGGTCTTTTGGGAACGTGATGGAAATTTCGGTTTGACCTCAGTTGAGTAGCTCACCTTGCTCCACAAATACGAATGAATGTTGCCTCTTCCTACCGTTTTCTTGGTTGGTGTAAGTTTTTGTTTCTAAGCGCGTATTTTTACCGGTTTTGGTATTGTTGGTGTGTTCAAAACACCAAAAAACGGAATCTTTGGGTCAATTTTGCAGGATCTTTGCATCTTTTGCAACCTGAATTTTTGGCAGAAGCGAAGTCCTGATTTTCTGTTCTTAAATTAGAAAAGAAAATAGGATATTCTTCGACAATTCAAAAACGTAAAAAGAGGAGTTCTTCACCCTTTGGCGTTTCCGGGGCATCAAAAACTGTTAGCGGATGCCGAAAATATTCAAAATGCCCTCCCCTACTTTTTCCGCAGCCGATTTTTACCCTATAAACACGATTTTTCTACTCACTTAGCAAACTAAAAACAAGAATTGCCTGTTTTCGGTTTACTTCTACAAAACGAAAAATGTGGTATGCTTGATTCTCTTTTCTCAAATGGTGGCCTCCGCTGGTTTTGGGGAAGCTCGCTATTTGATATTTAGTTTCGCAGAAGAGTTATTTTGCCACTCAATTGCCTCCTATTTTGGAATCGTGACCTTTTCGGCTCTCCGTTGATTATTATTTGAGAATTTTGGAAATTCGTTTGTTTATTCACAGTTGGTATTTTGATTGAGGAATTTTTGCGATAACTGGTTTTGTTGGCAATTATAAATTCATTACAGTTGCTTTTTGGGCGGTGTAAGGTTCGGTTATTTTTGATCATATGGGTCTTTTGGGAGCACGATGGAAATTTCGGTTTGACCTCAGTTGAGTGGCTCTAGCCTTGCTTCACAAATCCTATCGTTTTCTTGGTTGCCGTATTTCTTTGTTTCTAAGCGTGTATTTTTACCGGTTTTGGTATTGTTGGTGTGTTCAAAAACGGATGGCGGTGTTTTCCTTATTTGGTGCGAAATTTTGAACCATTTTCTTCATTTTGGGCCAATTTTCCAGGATTTTTGTATCTTTTACAACCTGATTTTTTTGGCATAAGCGAAGTCCTGATTTTCTGTTCTTAAATTGAAAACGAAAATAGGATTTTCTTTGACAATTCAAAAACTTAAAAAGAAGAGTTTTTAACGCCTTGACTCACAATCTGCATTGTAAACTTTGGCCTTTCCGGGACGTCTAGCGGATGCTGAAAATATTCAAGATGCTCTCCCCTACTTTTTCCGCAGCTGATTTTTTACCTATTTTTACCCCATAAATACGATTTTTCCACACACTAGAATTGCCTGTTTTCGGCTTTCTTGTACAAAACGAAAAATGTGGTATGCTTGATTCTCTTTTCTCAAATGATGGCCTTCGCCGGTCTTTGGGGAAGCTCCTTATTCGATAATTAGTGTCGCAGAAGAGTTCCCTTGCCGCTAAATTCTTCTATTTTGGACTCGTGAGCTTTTCGGCTCTTCTGCGAAGCTTCAGGATTCGATTGTTTTGAAGCCTGTGAAATTGCGAACGCTTTTGCCAGCCTCATCCCCATTTTGGGGAAGCTCTGTACACGTCGTTCAGCTTCTGAGAAGCACCTATCCAGACGCAGATTTTAGTCTCTTTTCTTTGAAGACTTTTCTAAGTAAATTCTCCAAAATTTTTTAATTTGTTGTGTGAAATTGAGTCGCTGCGTCTGCTCAGTGCCTTCTGAAGCTTCAGCGGTGACTCCTAATCGTGGTATCTGCCTCTCGAAAGTAACTGGCTACTTTCTTCGCAATCTTCTACAGTTTTTTTCTTCTATTTTTGCTTCTCATAATAATCGAGAAAGGAGGTAGTTTAAAAATTCTTTAATACCGTGATATATCCACTTTCTAATCGAACCTTAAGCCTTTCCTCTGTTACTATCGAAATACAGTCGTCCCTGTCTGACGACAAGCGAAACAAAAATGTTTTTTTTTCTGTAACTTTTTAGTTTAGATTATCATCATTCTTCCGTTCCGTGTCTCTAATTATTCTACAATTTCAATCATTAACTCTACATTTCTTCGTAATAGTAGATTTGCAAAAAAACGAACGTCACGAATAGAAAAAAAAACGGATCGCTCCAAGGTAGATGAATTAACAATCTAACTGTATCTTCTTAGATTCGAATAGCGATATTTCTAATTCAAGTCGATATTCAGTTACCAGTTCTTGTCGATGTTTGCTTGAAGAATTTTTATTTTGTTTGGTGCGATTAAAGTAGAATGAAGTCGGTGATTATTCCAATACGAAAACAAAAATTTTGTAATAATTTTGTAATTCTTCTACAGGACTCTATGGACGACGCTACAAATTTTAATGACTCTAACATTACTGACAACGACCGATAATTTCGCAACAACATTACACGACTACAAATGGCAGACAATAGACAATGATTTACCAACAATATTACAACAACCCTCCGCCGCCGACAACAATTCGAAATTCCAACATGACCAACAAATTACGACCGATATGGTGAATGTGGAAAGTGACGATGATGATGATAGGAAAAGGAGTGAAAGTTGGGAGCGACAAACGGCCGATGCTGTTTCGTACGGCTTCAAATCACTGCAACAATTAATCGAAATCAAAGAACCGATACTGTACCGTTTGGGCCTGTATTTGGACGAGAACGAGCCGGGTGGTAGAGTCGGCCGATTCGGTGCACCAAATCGGCGAGCCATCGAATTATCACGTTTGGGCTACGCCAGTTTGGAGGCACACCGCAAAATCACAGAAACGTAAGTTGGGAATTTATTACAATCGGCTTTATTTGTTCTGTTTTTTTTTTCGTTTTGAATATTTATCGAGTGGAAAAACCGAAAATTGATGATTAATTTCCGCCAATTTTTGTTTTTTGTTTCGTTTGGAGTCAATTTAATGGTTTGATGATTTTCGTTATTAGTTGATGATTTATTATTGTAATTGAAAACGGTCCTAAATTTCGTCAATTTTCGGTTATGTCACAACAAGTCATGTGAAACAAACAATTGAATTTCTGGTCTAATTAACGGCAAACTATCCGTTTAGAATATATGTGGCATGTTTTGATGTAATAGGCCGGAAATTGGGGACGTAATTGAACCGGTCTCGGTCTCAGGCGACTTTTCTAATCCGCTTTAAAACCGCCGGAATTGACAAAGGCACCTCAACGCAGAGTCGTCCCAGAACGACACTCAGTAAAAAGCTTGGTGGCATTTTCTGTTGCTTTATGTAGAAATATAGTCTTAGTCCAGGCAATTTTTTTACATAAAAAAATTGGGTTATCAGCTCAATAATTCCGTAATTATTTATAAAATTTAATATATTATGAACTAAATCGGTAGAATATTTATCATATATTAACTTAGAAATCAAATCAAAGAATGAAGACGTAATATGGCTTTAGCTCTAGAAATGCTCGCTCTTTGGATCGAAAGTCTAAAAGTACAGATCCTTAGCTGTCTGTTTGCCTCAAAGTCGCAGTGGTCCGACTATAGAAACCGCAATAACTAGCTTGTTACACAATTTACCGACAATTTCCCACAAATTCCATCCTTGTAAATATTGATTATTTAATTATAATAATAGTGAAATGGTTTGTAGTTCGCATAAAACCTCATATTATTGCATACAATACGCATTGTCAATAGATTTTTGTAAAAATCCAACAATTTAAATGAAAATTGAACGATTTCTATTACCACAAAGAAAAAGAAAGCGTCCACACCTGCTGTTCCGTTCGATTTTATTATAAATCTTCCTTTTCGAAAAATTATTAAACAATGGGGACAGAAAAACAACAAAAGTCCTCTTTTTCTATGCTTGATCGGTTTTAGAACTTTCTATAAATTAAATTGTCGTAGTGGTGGCTGAATATCGGGGATAAATTGGTAGGATTTAAATATATCAATGTGCAACTGTCCGAAATTGTCAGTTGTTTAAACGATGCCAACTCAAAATGATGACGATCAGAGAGAAAGTTTTGGGCATTTTTAGTGAAATTCGTTTTGTAATTAAATACGAACAGGTCAGTGGGTCGGAATCCCCTGATCGCACAAATCTACAACCAAAAGAAAGTGGCAAATTTACAACGAAATCATTTTTATAGAAATGGTGAGAGTCTCCTCGGCCGACAAGCTGCAACCATCAACCTATTAGAAGATGGGTGTCCGCTGCGCGGCGTACCCCGTTGTCCACCGACAAGCCGCCGCTATCGTACCGCCGATGGTAGTTGCAATAACGCGAAACAACCCTGGCATGGTGCGGCTCTACTACCAATGCAACGGTTCCTATCACCTGTCTACCATGATGGTTCGTATAAATACTTTATAGCCTAGGCACTGGAGGTACTTGAGTGTGTATGGATTTTTTTTTCGAAAATATGCTTCATTGACCCTTAATTGATGAGAAAGTGTTTGATGCCAAGCGAAATTTTTGTTTATAACAATAAATAAAAAAATAGGGTTATCAGCCCAATAATTCCGTAATAATTTATAAAATTTTGATATATTATGAACTAAATCGGTAGAATATTTATCAAATATTAATTTAGAAAAAAAAAATGAATTTTGAACAAAATAAAATTAGAATCAGGTATTTATTATAAACAAATACGGCAAACGATAAATATTTGACTTCTAAGTTAATATTTGATACATATTCTACCGATTTAGTTCATAATATATTAAATTTTATAAATAATTAGGGAATTATTGAGCTGATAAACCTAGTTTTTCATTTATTGTTAGAAACAAAAATTGAACACGAATTTCGCTTGGCATCAAACAATTTCTCATCAATTAAGGGTTAATGAGCCATATTTTCCAGAAAAAAAAATGCGTCGCCCCCTCCATGCATACTCAACGACCTCCAGCGCCCCTAGACTATTAAAATTGTTAGATCTGAAAGGAATTTTTTGGCAGGCATCCAAGAAATCCGCCGGTCCGTTTTCGGCACGCATCTACCATCACCACGATTGATCAGTTTACACATCCATCGCGACAACAATATCGAGCTGCCCAATGTGAATTTAATGCTGATGCAATGGGGCCAATTGATCGATCACGATCTAACATCAACGGTAAAATCGCGCGGATTCAACGGTACGATCCCGAGGTGTTGTGGAGTACCGCCCGAATTACTGGTAAAATCCGGTACTCGCCACCAATCCCGCATTTTATTTCGATTATATTTCAGCACCCGAATTGTCTACCAATTGAAGTACCGGAGAACGACTGGAACTTCGCGCCGTTCGGTGTGCGTTGTTTGGAATTCACCAGAAGCGCACCGTCGACACGGATCAATTGCAATTTAGGTTGGCGCGAACAATTGAATCAAGTCACTTCATTTCTAGATGCTTCGGCGATTTATGGCAGCGACATAGAAACGATGGATTCAATTCGTACGTTCCGTAATGGGAAATTGCAGTACGGCCGGCCGAGAGGTGCGACCGTACCACCGGATCCGCCGCACGGCGAGCTTTGTCGAGCCGGCGCGATCACGTTGGATTGTTTCCAAAGCACCGACGGCCGGATCGGTGAACAACCCGGTTTGATTGGATTGCACACGATTTGGATACGGTACCACAACAAATTAGCAACGGTTCTGAGCCAAATCAACGACCATTGGAGTGATGAGAAGGTGTTCCAAGAGACTAGACGGATTATCGGCGCTTTATTCCAACAGATCACGTATCGGGAATTTTTACCGATTATTCTAGGGGAAGAAGTGATGGATTTATTTGGATTAAATCTAAAGAAATCGGGATATTATCAAGGGTATGATGCGGCGGTTAATCCGACGATTGCTAACGCCTTTAGTACAGCAGCGTACCGATTCGGGCACAGTTTGGTGCAAAATTCGTTCGTTCGTGTCGACAGTCTCCACCGACCGATCTTCAACAGTTGAGTATTGCTACTACATACCGTCAACAATCCATTGATTTGATCCATTGCAGATGTGACGCTCCACCAAGAACAGGAAAACGTTGAAAACATTTGGAGTTTAGGTTCTTTGGATCGCTTGATTCTCGGTTTTGCCAATCAACCATCGCAACGGCGCGACGAATTCATTGCGGACGAACTAACGAATCATCTCTTCCAAACACCCGGTGCACCGTTCGGTCTCGATTTGGCCTCGATTAACATCCAACGCGGTCGCGATCACGGCCTTCCCTCCTACACGGATTGGCGGCGGCCGTGCGGCCTATCACCGATCAAAACTTGGTCGGATCTATTGAACATCATGAATCGCGACACGGTGAATCGTTTGAAATCAATCTACAACCACATCGACGACATTGATCTATTCACCGGTGGTCTGGCCGAACGGCCGGTACGTGGCGGTTTAGTTGGGCCGACATTCGCCTGCATCATCGCCCAACAATTCACCAATCTACGGAAAGGCGACCGGTTTTGGTACGAGAACGGTGGCCGTGAATCGTCTTTCACACCGGCACAATTACAACAATTACGCCACATCACGTTGGCGCACATTCTCTGCCAAACATTGACCGAAATCGAAACGGTCCAACCGTTTGTTTTTCTCCTAGCGAACGATGCGAATAATCCACGGTTGCGGTGCAATGATGGGTTTCTATCGAATTTCGATATTACGCCGTGGTTGGAGAGGGACGTTAACGAGATCCGGCACGGACGGTTCCGACGGGCTTCCAAAAACAAGAAAAATAAACCAAAGACAACAACGACGACAGAGACGCCATTACGGATCAAAATTAAGCACGTGTCGACCGATACACGCGAGTATTACGTGCAGGATTACGTACCGGACGATATACCGCAACGACCGACATATAACGTGTACGCTAACCGACTGACGACGCCGAAATACGACGATATTACGTATTTGTTTGGTTCCGTTGAGACGACGACACGTAAACCGACGACCCCACAACAGAACCCCATTGAAGTCAATATAAAAATCCAATATTACCCGCCGACGACGACGAAACGACCGAAAAAGAAACGTAAACCGACGACACAGACACCGACCACGACAACACGCGACTATTACGACGTTCTGACGTACCAAAGACCCACAACAACACCCCGTTATCCCGCCTACCTTTACTACACGACACCGGCCGTTTACTACGACCGTATCCCGACCATTGACGTACCGAAACGACCGACTTTCGGACAGTACAACACGCGCCCGACTAACTATTACACGATCGGACACATTGAACGTGTCCCTTACGAGAATGCCGACGATCAATTGGACTTTAAGACGAAGTACGTTAAGATATCGAGTGTTAAAGGGAGTGAAACGCATTTCGGTAGCACTTACAATTTACGATTACAATCGCAACAGAGAGAGAATGATGATGAACCGCAAAATTCCCAGAAATTAGTGCGTTTAGTTGATATTGATCTATTACCAAATGAAAATCAATGGATTATCTATAATGCGACGGATAACGATCCGGTTGCCGTCGATTTACCTAAATTTGATAATTTAGAAATTGTAAGCGCAGAATTACCAAAACCTATCACAATACAGACGAACGAAACGACAAAGACTTGACGGATATTGACGATTAACACGTTAACGCCGGCATGCGCTTGATGCCCTACATCATCTCGCTGTGCAGGCGTTAACGTGTTAAACACATTAATGACACACTACAAATCTACTGGTGATTATTGTATTTCTCTAATTTATTATAATTATTTTTCTATTTATTATTTGTGTATTTTTCTATGAATAAACGGTTCAAAATTCATCATCGCTATTCTGAAGTTTGCCCACATTCTGCCCGCTTGCGGCTACCGCACGTTTTTCAGCTTGTGAAATCTCCAAATTCAACGATTCATCATCGGAATGCATCAATTCGGATTCATCTTTATCGATGAATAGTTCATCATCGGTTTCAGTTTCAGAACTCAATGATGGTGTAGCTGAAATCGGTGGTTGCATACTGCCGTACGCTTTCGCACCTTTACCGGTACGAGAACGTCCTGAAATTCGTGGAAATTTCGTGAAAAATCTACAAAAACCCAGTGAACACATTACCTCCATATGACGTCATAGATATGTCACATAGAGAATAAAAGGTGTAAACAAATTTCGAAACTAATTATTGTATTGTAATAAAGGTAGACTAACAAAGTACCCAGTGAAAATATGGCTTTAAGATGACATGATATATAGGTCACAAAGAGGTCATAAGTCATTTACGTAGAGCAAAGGATAACCGATGGCGCGGGTGTTATAATTCACTCGTCGTGGGATAACTCAGTTAAGTCAATCGGAGGTCATATTTAGAAGAATCTTACGTCAGGAAGTGAGAAATTATGAGTCATATATGACTCATATATGACTTACATCTTACGTAAATCATGACGTATCATGACGTAATTCTGACGTCACTTTGACATAATTGTGTTCACTGGATAAATAAATAGGGAATCAATCCATACCACCGGTACTAGCACGTGGCCGATCCTGTCGATTCGGTTTCGTTTCATTCAAATCATCCAAAAAAACATCGTCATCTTTATCGTTACCGATCTCTAACGGGATTGGTTCGATCCGCGGCGATGTCAATTGTAATTGTTTCTCGAATCGTGCCCGTTCTGATTCGTTGAATTGTCGTTCTAATTGATTCAAAATGCGTAAACGTAACGAATATTGGATGAAGAGTTGTTCGAGTTCGGCTTCTAATTCGGTGAATTCTTCTAAAAATGCCGGACTACAAAACGATTTATTTATTTATAATCGATATTTTTGTAATGATTTTCGGGATGAATTACCGGACTTTTTTTAAAGTTTGTAAACGTTTCTCGTAACGATCAATTTCGATTTTACGACGTTCGATTTTCGAGTCCAGATTTGCTTCAGTTACTGAAACGTTATCGATCAATTGTTTCGTTTCGGTAATTTCGTTTTTGATCGATTCTATGGCTTTACGGAGGCCGTCTTCGATGTCGTTCAGTTCGAATTGGCGGCCCAAGCTTTTTTGACGGGCTACCTAAAATATTATATAATACGCGTAATCAACAACCAAAACAGGAGAGGTTTTGATAACGCGTGGATTCTGTTAAGCAAACGTTGTAAGAAGAGTCGCTTTTCGTTCGCTTCGAGGAGATCTTTAAAATCTTTTTAGCTGTGTTGGAATTTATAGTTGAGCACTTTTTGAGCCTTTGTTTGACATTTTTATGGGTAGTAAGCTCAGTCGTTTGAAGCTAAACAATTTTGGCATCTTTGCGGGGAAATATTTAGTTACTACGACTTGCTTTTTATTTTCAAATTAGGAAAAATATGGTAAGGGGGAGCTTTAAACATTATAATAAAGGACACCCAAGTAGAAAATGCAAACTTTATGGAGTCTTTCTAGATCTTTAAAATTCGATTGGAAGTTTACAAAAGACTAGGAAAAGTCTTTGAACCGAGGGAGACTCAGAAGCTGCTTCTTTCTAATGCGAGACAAATTGTTCACTGAAAAGTAATTTTTCTAGATTTGCAAGACCTACATAAGAACTTCTGGAGTAAACGTATCTTTTGCAGGAGGAGCTCAACAGATTTAAGATCGAGGCAGAGTATTTAAATTGAAGTACAAGAAAGGGAGTCCAACATTTTTTTCCTCAAATAATGCCTTCATTGCTTTTCGTACCCTTCGAGGAGATCCTCAAAAAGGAACCCTATCTTTTCGAGTTGAGCAGTTTTTGAGCCTCTGTTCGACATTTTTATCGGTAGAGAGCTCAGTCGGTTCAAACTAAACAATTTTGGCACAGTTAAGGACATCTTTATGGCGGAATATTTGATTACTTACGACGTGCTTTTTATTTTCAAACTAGGAAAAGGATAAGAAAACTGATGATGACACAATTCGAGTGGAGACAGAGGACCAAAAGGCTGAAGATTTCTGGAAATAGAGGAGCTTTTGGCTGTTGAACGTATTTTCGATAATAATGTCCCTTGCCTATCATTTTTTCTTGTCATCTCGTAAATCAGAGGAGTATTTGAATCGAGGAAGTCTCAGAAGAAATGTGCTTCCTTCTAATGGGGGAAGTTCTGTGAGAGCTCCACAAGAGAAGGAGCTCAATAGATTTGAGGTGGCGGCGTTGCAGAGTTTTTATAATGAAGTACAAGAAACGGAGTCCAATATTTCACTTTTTTGTTCAAGTAAAATAATGCCTCCACTTTTTACTAAGACCCAAATTTGTAAAGTCTTCTCAAAAGCTACTAAAACAGAGAGCCTCATTTAGATTCGTTTGCCCATCCGAAATTTGCTGAAATAGTCCAAGGCCGCAACGGTCAGATCTTCGTTATTTTATATAAGCTGAAAGTTTCTCAGTGCATGCTCTCAACACAGGTATTTGACAAAAACAAGTTGGACTCCCTTTCTGTACTTCAGTTTAAATACTCTGCCTGGATCTTAAGTCTGTTGAGCTTCTCCTGCAAAAGATACGTTTACTTCAGAAGCTCTTTTGCAGGTCTCGCAGAACTTCCCCAAATCACTTTTCTGTGAACAATTTGTCTCGCATTAGAACGAAGCAGCTTCAGTCTTTTGTCTACTTCCAATCGAATTGTCTCACCAGAAATTTTCTTTTACAGATGTACAAAGACTCCATAAAGTCTGCATTTTCTCTGAGTTTCCTTTAAAGATCTACATTGTTCTTTAGAATATATTATAATGTTTAAAGCTCCCCCATTACCATATTTTTCCTAATTTGAAAATAAAAAGCAAGTCGTAGTAACTAAATATTCCGCCGCAAAGATGCCAAAATTGTTTAGCTTCAAAAGACTGAGCTCTCTAGCCATAAAAATGCCGAACAGAGGCTCAAGAACTGCTCAACTCGAAAAGATAGGGTTTCTTTTTGAAGATCTCCTCGAAGGGTACGAAAAGCGACGAAGGCATTATTTGAGAAAAAGATGTTGGACTCCCTTTCTTGTGCTTCAGTTTAAATACTCTGCCTCGATCTTAAATCTGTTGAGCTCCTTCTGCAAAAGATACGTTTACTCCAGAAGTTCTTATGCAGGTCTTGCAGAGCTTCCTCAAATTGGATTTACCTCTTGTCATCGAAAAATCACTTTTCTGTGAACAATTTTTCTCGCATTAAAAAGAAGCAGCTTCTGAGTCTTCTTCGCTTCAAATAATTTTCTTAGTCTTTTGTCTACTTCCAATCGAATTTTAAAGATCTAGAAAGACTCCATAAAGTTTGCATTTTCTACTTGGGTGTCCTTCAAAAGATCTACATTGTTCTTTAGAATATATTATAAAGATTAAAGCTCCCTCTTACTACATTTTTCTTAAATTGAAAATAAAAAGCAAATCGTAGTAACTAAATGTTCCGCCGCAAATTGTTTAGCTTCAAACAACTAAGCTCTCTACCCATAAAAATATCAAACAAAGGCTCAAAAAGTGCTCAACTATAAATTCCAACACAGCTAAAAGATAGGGTTTCCCTTTGAAGATCTCCTCGAAGCGAACGAAAAGCGACTCTTCTTACAACGTTTGCTTATCAAAAAGTGACCTCTTTTAGTTGTTGATTACGCGTATTCTGTAATGTTTTACGTTTTTGAAGTGAAACTTCTTTAGCGGCGCTTGGGGGCAAATATTTTTCAATGTATTTTCCCTATGTAACGAAAATGCGAGACCCCGTGAGGGGAAACACTTCCCCTCTAACAGACAGCTGAGAGGGAAGAGTGGGGGCGTTGCCAATAGCGTCGCTTATACTCTGTCAGTTCTGCCAACTGTGTAAAATAAACACTAGGTCTAGAGTTGGTGTCATTGATCGATGTACAGCACCTTCTGGAACGAAACTAAAATTTCAAGGGTTACCCCGAACTATAATTTTTATATTTATAATATTAATTAATGGCGTTAAATTAAGATAAGCGAAATGCCGAAAAATACAACTGCAGAACAAAATCGAGCCTTCAGGCAACGACAGAAAGAGAATAAACCAAGGAAAAAAATGAACTTCATCTCTAACCTAAGAAGTTTCACTTCTAACGCGCGGCGTTCCACGCACTTTCAATTTTTTAACAATAAAGCGACAATATATTACCCTCAATTCGCCTTCTTTGCCCAATAAATCGAACAAGGTTGCACCGCTTGTTGTAATTTCACTGGCCAATTGTCGTGTCAATTTCAACTCATTGATTTTATCATTTAAATCAAAATCATTGAAATTCAAACTATTATCATCATCGAAATTACTATCATTTCGATCATTCTCATCAACATTATTACCATTTAATGCTTCATACAAAATTGTAATGATTTTTAATAATTCTTTGATAGCATAACCATCGGCTTGATATAAACGTTTCGTATTCAATTTGATGTTCGCCTTCAATACCATAAATTCAGCAATTTGACGGATTAATTGGATACGTTCATCTTCTGTATTAAAATTCATCGGTATCTCACAATCGGGATCGAAACGTTTCGATAACCATACTAGCAGATTGGCAACTAATGGGAAATTCGGTTGACGAAAACTCTCCATTGAAATTAGATTTGGATAGCCGAGGGCACGGGTCATTTCTATAAAATCTGCAAAACACATAACAAGAACGCTATAATATTGATTAAGTAATTGTATTAGTTTAGACAAAAGCAATGAGCCAACGATTTGTTTGAATTGATGCAACACAAACCGCAAATTTACAACTTTCAAACTGTTGATTGAGTAAGGAGCTTGAGTAATCGTGTGGCAATCAATAGTGTTCGGAACGATTTTCTGGAACATTGTCGATTGTTCTTGGGGCCGTCTTCAGTATAATTGCGCGGCAGATTGTTGAGTTTTACGGATTTTCCAGTTGATCCAGTTTTCTGGAAAACGGTTCCGAATCTTGGAAAAATCAAAACATACGGACATCAAGGTCTCTATTATCTATAATTGGTAAAAATTTCATGGAATTTTGTTGATAAACAACGGAGAAAAGGGGAAACTTGGGTTTGAATTGGGTCTTTCCGGAACAACTCCGGAACAACTCCGATAGATGTTCAACTGATTAATATTCAAAAAAAAAACAGTGAAACGATCATTCTTAAGGCCACGCGTGTATTGCTGGTTGTCTGGCTTCATCGCCGTTTTCTAATCGATATCTATAATTATTTATAGTAAAAATACTGCTGTTTGTGTAAATTGTTAAATAAATAATTATAGAAAAAAATCCAAGGAATGCAATTACGCTTATTGTTAGAACAATAGTAGAAACGGAAACGATAAATATTCAACATAATCACGATCGTTTTTATTAGAAATAGAAAAAATCATTATGTAATTTATTATAAATAAAACATTTAAATGTAGTGTAAAACCAATTTTACTGACAATAAAGTTATTGTAGTGAATATAGAAGAAAAAAAAATTAATCAACGTCAATCAACAGAATACCTCTAGGCTTTGTACACGTTGATACTATAATAATTATTATAATAAATCTTTAATTATAAACGCGCTACGGATCTAATAACAATAATAAAAATTGCAATAATTACAGTAATCGAAACGACTTACTTCTAACGTCTCTATACGACATTTTTTTTTAATTAGAAAATTCCACAAACTGCCACGATAATTGTTTTGTTTGTGTTTTAACAACCTTTGAAGCCTAGCAACGCTACGAAGGGTCGTGTTAAGGGTGAACCTCAATAGCTAACAATTAGAAGGTCTATTTTACGAGCCTCATAACAATGGCAACAATATCGAGACCGAGAGGAGATGTGTCGAGGCGAAAATGTTGTGCAGCTGTGGAGTCTTTAGAAATAAAGCTCAAGTTTGCTTGCTTAAAAACAAATGAAGAAGATACCTCATACTGTTTGCGATTTGTGGCTGCATCCATACTTCAATAATTGTCTTCATTTTAGCAGATTTTTCTAAGAAGGTGGATTTTAAGAGTATTGACAAAAATATCGGGATCGAGAGGAGATGTGGCGAGGATAAAATGTTGTACAGTTGTGGAGTCTTCAGAAAAAAGCTCAATTTTGTTTGAGAACTCATCTGGCCGATTCTTGCCGATCGTTTAAAGACATGGATCGTTTATTTTGAAAGTCAGTCGATTTCAAAAACAAAAGATGAAGCTACCTCAAAATGTATATGATTTGTGGGTGAATCTGTACCTCAATAACTGTCTTGATTTCGGCTTGATTTTCAGCAGGTTTTTCTAAAAAGGTGGATTTTAAGACTGCCGAATGAGCAATGACAAAAATATCGGGATCGAGAGGAGATATGGCGAGGCAAAAATGTTGTGGGGTCTTTAGAAAAAAGGTCAATTTTGCTTAAGAACTCAGCTCGCCCGTATTACCGATCATTTCAGGATATGGACCGTTTATTTTGAAACTACGTCCATTTCAAAAACAAAACATGAAGATACCTCATAACGTATGCGATTTCTGGGTGAACCCATACTTCAACAGCTATCTCCATTTCGGCTTGTTTTTTTTTTGAAGAAAGCCGACTTTGAGGCAGGCAATCGACGAGTCTCATACGAGCGATAGCAACAATATCGAGATCGAAAGGAGATACGGCGAGGCGAAAATGTTGTGCAGTAGTGGAGTCTTTAGAAACAAGATCAATTTTGCTTAAGAACTCAGTTCTTGCCGATCATTTAAAGATACCTGATAATAGCTGCCTTCATTTCAGCTTGTGTTTCAAAGAGGATGGATTTTAAGCCATTGCGAAAGTTTCAATCGAAATATCGAGATCGAGAGGAGATGTAGCGAGGCGAAAATGCTGTGGAGTCTTTAGAAAAAAGATCAATTTTGATTGAGAACTCATTTCTTGCCGAGCATTTAAAGATACCTCATAATAGCTGCCTTCATTTCAGCTTGTATTTCTAAGAAGATGGATTTTAAGCCATGCGAAGGTCTGATTCGAAATATCGAGATCGAGAGGAGATGTGGCGAGGCGAAAATGTTGCGTTTACTTCGTAGGGATGATTAGTCGGTACAATCGGAAATAAAAGTACGAAGAATTCTCACAAAGCAATGTCATTTTGAATGAAATCTTTTTTTCCACATGTTTGTTTTTTCTATCACATTTCTAATACAATCAAAAATAGTTTAAATTTAATTCAATTTTAAATGAAATTTCCAATTATTGTTAGGATCATAGAAAAACTTTTGTCTGTGAGTGTACCTCGAATTAAACTTTGAAAAAATAAAATACAATAATTTTTGTATCAGAAATCAAAGTATCTTATTATACTTTAAAAAAAATATATAAGCCACATATATACTCTCAAAAGTTATAAATTTTATTTAATTTAAAATAATTAATTAAAATGAATTTTATTTTTATTCGGTATAGCGTGACAACACCGCAAAATCTTAGCAATTGTCATATTCTCTAATGTTAGAAGGGAATAGTATGCGTGTACCTGTCTCTATTCAACTTGTACTGTTTTATATTTACGTTTGAATTTACGCGGTAACATATGTTGCGAGGTTGCCACGTTTCTTTGGTGAATCACACTACCCATTCAATAATATCATACATGTCACTCATATTTGTTATTTTTCTCAATAAATAATATTGAAACCAGTTAATATTAATTGCTTATATGCTTCTTGAATATTTAATCTATTAGTTTACAAATTTACAAATTTTTCTAATTATATCTTCATTACTATTTTTTAACGTGATTTGGCCGGATGGTGCATTTTCCATTTAAGTACGTGTAAATTTGCAATAACTAAAAAATGTTATAACTTTTAAACGGTGTTGTAAAAAAATTTCTAATTTTTTCAGACACTTCAGGAAACTTATCAGAATAATATATATTTTTTTCAGCCTATTCTCATTACTTTCAATATATCGACAACACATCCTTAAAGAGTTTTGGAGTCTTAATAAAAAAGATCAATATTGCTGAGAATTCACCGGAACTGAAGGAATCGCCGTTCTCGCCGATCATTGAATAATTTAAAACAAGCATAATTTAAGCGGATCGAAAGCCGCCCCTGAGCTTTAGATTTCTATGACTAAATTATTGGTCAATGGAGTGAATGTTAACAATAAACAAAACTTCAACGAAACCAACCAACAAACACAATTGGCCTTGTTGTGGCCACGTTTCAGGGAAACGTTTGCATTATTCAGAAACAAAAAAAAAAACTAAAAATAACAATAAACTATTCCCGAAATAGAAACCGCATCTATTTTTTATAAATATAAAATAATCATAAACATAATTGATGAGGGACATTAGTTTCAATTCGAATTAGGACGAAAAGCTTTAACCGCCAATGTTCTCAAAATTTTGTAAAGCTCTCAGAACGCCTTGAGTCAATTCATGATGCTGAAAGATTCTGTGCACGTGTTCGTGTTGTTTGGCGCAAACACGCGCTTCTGATTCCAATTTGATTAATCTGGGGAAACACCGATGATGTTATTTCTGAAACATTTTAATCATGTATTTTTAACATTTTTCCCCGTTGTATTTTTTCCTCTTGCCTTTATTTATCGTCGTTCATTCAACCATTACAATGATTGTTTCATTACAATTTTACACGGTTTCCTATTTTCACTAATAACAATCATTCAAATCAATCGAAAACACGTAATTTCATTATTAGCAAACAATTTTAATTATCAATTAGAGAATAAACGAGTGAAAGGTATTAAATCCTTCGCAGATCTCATCGTTCTGTATTACTATTATACTATAATAATTTATTTAAATTGATTTAATTTCTATAAAAAAAATAAAACAAACAAACAAAAAGTTGTGGAACAATTGGAAAAGGTCGTTCCTTGGTTACAACTGTCATGCTTCCGGATTTCCACAGTACACGACAAAAAAATCGATAATTTTTTCCGTATTTGGGCCACACAACAAAATTTGAATACAATAGTCACCGAAAAAAAGCACGTGATTTTTGTTAGATAATTGGGTTTCTTGGTAATTTCGAAATTTTCGTTAATGAAAGTTTACACACCTGTTTGATTTTCTTTTTTTGTTGCTACTCTACGATTTTTTATTATTACTGTTGTTTCGTTACAATATAGAATTCGATTTTGCAATACTTAAAGACCAGATTCCTTTAGAACGATTATTTTATCTAGTTCGTAGAATTTGTGTTGATTTGATTTGCATAAAGTTTGACGTAGCCGTCGATAATATAGTGAAATAATTCGATCGCGATTGGTATACTACGTCTGCATCAATTGTGTCAACTTGACGAGTTGTCCAAGCGAAGGCAACAGGCAAAAACAGGTTTGGTCCAACTTCTCCACCACAGCAGGATACTCCCAACTTTCTAATTCATTAATGTAACGCCTTAATAAAGGCCAGCTCCTGATTATGGAACTCCTGAGAATCTGTAACTCGTTGAGAGATCTTGGCAAATTGCCGAGCACCAAAAGAATATAAAGATCGTGGTTGATGCAAGCTTCTACACCTCTGCAGGATACTGCTAACTTTCTAATTCACTAATGTAACGCTTTAATAAAAGGCAGCTTTTGATTATGGAACTCCTGAAAAACTGTAACTCGCCTAGACAACTTGTCAAATTGCTAAGCACCATTAGAATATAAAAAGCAGGTTTGGTCCAACTTCTCCACCACAGCAGGATACTCCAAACTTTCTAATTCACTAATATAATGCCTTAATAAAAAACAACTGATTATGGAACTCCTGAAAATCTGTAACTCGCCGAGAGAATTTGGAAAATTTCCGAGCACCAAACGAATATAAAGAGCGTGGTTCATGCAAGCTTCTCCACCGCTGCAGGATACTCCTAACTTTCTAATTCACTAATGTAACGCTTTAATAAAAGGCAGCTTTTGATTATGGAACTCCTGAAAAACTGTAACTCGCCTAGACAACTTGCCAAATTGCTAAGCACCATTAGAATATAAAAAGCAGAGTTGGGTCAACTTTTTCACCACTGCATGATACTCCTAACATTCTAATTCACTAATGTAACGTCTTAATAAAAGGTAAGTCTTGATTATGGAACTCCTGAGAATCTGTAACTCGCCGAGAAAAATTGACAAGTTGTCGAGCACCAAAAGAAAATAAAAAGTAAAGTTGCTCCAACTTCTCCCCACCGCTACAGTATACTCCTAATTTTCTAATTCACTAACGTAACGTTTTATCAAAAAGCAACTCCTGATTATGAAACTCCTGAGAATCTGTAGCTCGCAGAGAGAACTTGGAAAATTGCCGAGCACCAACAGAATATAAAAAACAGGGTTGGTTCAACTTCCCTACCACTGCAGGATACTCCTAACTTTCTAATTCACTAATGTAACGCCTCAATAAAAGAGATTTTCTCCTGATTAGAGAACTCCTGAGAATCTGTAACTCGCCGAAAGAACTTGGCAAATTTCCGAGCACCAATAAAATTGGTTGGTGCAAGCTTTTTCGCAACTACAGGATACTATTTTGAAGCAATCAGAGCGGCAAAATGAAAAAAAATGCAATACCACATCTGTTGTGACTTTTTTGATTTGATCCAAAGACAGTACGAAGGCTGGAGGGAGGACCTCCATAATCAGAGCTAGCTATGGCAGTTCAAATTGAGTTGTTGAAACAAAAGAAAATCCTGATTGTAGACCTCCTAAGTATTTGTAACTCATCGAGTAAACTTGATAAATAACGGCTTGGTTTGGGTTTGGAAGACTGCTTTCAGAAGGATCTTAGAACAAAACAATAGAGGAATAGCAGAGTAAGAGAAACGTAAAGAAGGCGAGACAGAACGAGAGATAGATAGACGGCAAGAGATAGAGAGAGGGAGAGAGTACTAGCTCTCGTTAACAGACTAAAATTGGATAAAACGAACGTGAAAAGTCTTCTCGTGGACGCTCCTTAGTTTGCTTGATGCAAAAAAAGACTCATGGTAGAGAAATATTATTAAAATTCTATTGTTTATCAGAGTAAGGGCTAAAAAATGTCAAAATTAACCCTAGGCGATCACCATTATTTTGCAGAGTTACAGAAGCAAGAAGGAGTCGGCCGAAACTCTTCTCTGCTAGCAGATCGCAGCTTTTTTGAAGAGGCGACGGAAGCAAAAAAGAGTGCTTAATTCAAGGGCATAAAGTGACATTTAAAGGTCAAAAAACAGCCATTTCTAATCAGACTCGTATTAAGGAGCTACAAATTAATAAAAGAGATCGAATAAATTGGTTGGACAACACGAAATGCTGCAGTTCAGTAGCCCCAAAACGGATATCAAATGCAAAAACTACAGACAATAAATAAACCAATTTTTTTCTTCTCATTTGTTATTCATAAATTAAAAACATATTTAAAAAAGACGCATAATGATAATTATAGACATTTCGCTAATTCCATTTGTAAATTACTACAACCATAAATTACGAGTAACTGTGACAAAGACAACCGCAAAAAATTACAATGAATCAAAGCCTAAATAGACGGCAAAAAAAAACGACAATATTTTTACTTACAGTTTATCTATGAATTAAAAATCAATCAAAAATGAATCAAGAAAGACACCCGAAAAACTTCTCTACGAAAAACTCCAACAACAACAACAAACAAACAAAACAGAATCGGTCAATAGAACACAAGGTCAGTGTCATGGCTACAGTATCTAGCTGTAACCTTTAATAATTCAATCCCATTTCAAAAACAATTACAATAAAAATCGAAAATTAGAACAATCAATTTTAATGCACTATAATAGGACCTTTCCAATCGTTGTAACCTTGCCATAATGTTGTTGGTCTTTTTCGATTGTTATGCAATCAAAACTAATCATAACAATTCATATTCAGATTAGCATGGATCCAATAAAAATCGAATGGGTCATTTGTGGAGAACAAAATAAAAGAAAATTACCAAACTATTGTTGTTTTTCAAATCAGTTTGTATAAGCTGCACGAATTGTAATACAGGCCGTCTCTGAACGCGCTTATTGTCCGAGAAAAGATGAATCAGCATCTCCCATGTTAAAACTGCGTCTGCACAGCTTTCATTGTGTGCACCCTAACCCGACCAGAGATTGCTCGATTTGAGCCGACCGACCTTGAGAAGTTTTCCTACTTGCAACTGTCCGCGTTTCAGGCTGTGTGTGTGCCGACTCAGTCGAGACACCCCGTAGCATCCGTGGTTCCGGTAATATTTTGCAATTTGCCATGATTGTCCCTCCGTTCATTTAATGCTTTTTACCATTTATTATTTATTTCCAAATGCTTTTTGTTATCGCTCCTATTATTGTTATTGTTATTCCGTTTATTTATAGCAATTGATGATTTATCGTTGGAAATTTGTTGTTTAATGGCGATTTCCGGTGGACTACCGGTAAAAGCTTGATTATATCAATTACGTTCAGAATTTTTACACGATAATTTGATGACTAAGCTGCATTCTTTTGAGGGTTTTTGAGGCAAAATAAATAATTAACAATTTTTAATTGCTATTTACGAATTCTCGAAAATTTCAAATTTGGCTAATTACCGGCTGTATTGTTTCCGAATTATACGCACCTACCACTAGAATTCTATTGTTGTTTTGGGCTGTTGTTATTTTCTTGTTTTTTTTTTTTGTTTTTAATTATTATTATAATATTATCTAGCAAATAATGGTGTATGTGTGGATTGATAAAAGAAAACAATTATCGTGTAATTATTTTGCAAATAAATGATAATAATATCTTATATATTGTTCAAGTATGAAATGTAATACGAATAGGAAAAAACAGGTTCGATTTGGTGTTGTCAAATGTGAAATGTGGATAATTATCAATCAAGGAAATGGGCGCCACATAAAATGCCTTTGGAAAGAAGTGAGGTCAATCACGCTAGCTGAGACACTTTCAAGAATCTGAAAGAAACCTTCAGCGTAGCCTCAACCTAGACAACGTCAAAATTGTTGAATCTATAGATTAGTAAACAGGAAATTTTAGCTCCAATAGAGTCTGTTTTTGGGGAGAGTTAGGTCGTTTCCAGTTAGTTACAAAAATCCCGGAGTCATTGGGGCAGAATGAGGTTTTCAGCATTATAATTTGGGATACTCTATCCTAGAAGGCTTCTTTCAAAGATCCAAATAAAGTTCTTAGGCTAAGCTCCAATTTTTCTCAGAAAATAATGATCGTAGAATTCTGAAAAACGATTCCCACATCTATTCGGAAAAGAAAGCAAATTCTTGCCTCCGCGAATCTAATTAGGCATGATCAGAGCTTACTTTCGGCGCCCCTCATTACTTCCTATTTATCAAGTTTCTTTTTAACTAAATTTCTGATCGAAAATAGTTTCTTTTGATAACAAAAACAAAATCCAAAATAACTGTGATAATTCTAAGTTGAATTTTAGATAAATCCGTAATAAAAAAAGTTTGGTGTCCCATAGAAAAGTGTCATAAAAGATTTCGTATTAGAAGAATTTAAAAGAAGGCAAAAATTCACCTTTTCATATGAGACACTGTTGAGAACAAAAAAACTTACAGTTTGGTTCCAGTAGTAGTATTAGAAGAAACAACATGATTGTTTGAAAGGCACTGGCACTTACACTAACACTGAAAAAAATCACAATTTTTGGAAAAAACTTAACACGTCAAAGACTGGAACACAACTGAACAAGAACGAACGAATCTAAAAAGGGTGTTAAGTAAGTGCCCTTTGTTCGGTTCTTATCAAGAACGTATACACGCGATTAATGTAATCATCAAAGTAGTAAAAAAAACGTGTAAAATATTAAAATATGTTTTTTAAATTAAAATATGGCTACCCAAATAAAGGGTGAAGGCATTGGTGCTAAGGAGGCAATTGGAAGAACTTCTAAAAGTGTCGATTTGGAAAATTCCAGGTGCTGGCCAGAATTTAATTGCAGCGTTGCTACTTTTTGTACTTTCCCAATTGTTGTCATCCCAGAATTTTGACCGAGAAAGTTTTCCAAAAACTGAATCCCTTCTGCGATCTACCAGGATCGAAGACCTAACATAGAATTTGGCTTGTGTAAAAATAACTTTTTTCCAAATTGAATCATATCTTCTGTATTTAGCAACAGTTCCAGGCAACTGCCTGTTTTGCTGTTTGACTCACACCTCAGTAGATGCCTTTGTCGAGTAAGCCGGATTTTCTCAAAAGCTCGCCTGCTAGATCCTGAAGAGAAGTAGAAATGATCACATCAAATAAAATTCGCCCGGTCATCCGATCTTGAAATGGAAAGAAAACAGCTACGGGCTAAATTGGAAGAGCAACCATCTTTGGCAACGAGAACTGGGCAAAAATTAAAACACGGGAGTTTAAGGAGCTCTAGAACATAGTCGATGGATACGATCTCCCATTCGCCACGGAGCAAAGAACTGGAAGACATCAAAAAAATTCCTAGAATTGGCCTGAAATACGTTAATCAAAGCTCCAAAGTGATCTGTGGTCGCTACAGAGTAGATAACCTAGTGCTTTCGATACTTTTAAAATATATGAAAACTAAAAGATAAGACAATTCATACAAACAATAAACTACATTTATTTATCTAAACCTGTCATGTTTTATTTGTAATAGATATGTTCTCGTCAATTTTCCAACTTTAGTCAAAAATTTTGCTTTAATACTAAAAAATGCGTAGACTCGGGCCCCAAAAATCCACCACCAACACAATAGATCCAACAATGCAAAGCTAGTAATCTAAAGCACAAAATCTTCTCAAAGAATTTCTCCAGCCCCAGATGAAGGCAAAATATATTCCGGAAAGAAAATTTTTGTTTAACAGCGGCAAGACATAAAATACAAGAAATGCTGTCAATTGGTCTACATTTTAGTCAGAGGAGCAAAAAATTATGTAAAACGCAAAAGCGACTGTTCTAAAGATGACTCTATCGAAACCTTTGCAAATCACCTTAAGCTATAATAACGCCATCAAAGCCCAAAAACTGGAAAACACTATCTGAAGAAGAACTCATCCCAATTCCGCCCATGCTCCTTTCACATCCGTGCGCATCACACTAGTAAAAGTTGATGAAATTAGATAATCATCGCTACCATCGGCAAAAAAAAAAGTGGAAAATTTCTCTCTACACATTCTAGAAACCCATTTTATAGCGCACTCCACCAATAGTCTTTGACCTTCTGCCTATCAGCTATTTGCAATACCGAACAAACACCAAAAAAAAAAAAACAATTTTATGGCTATTATAACACCGTAAGGTCAATACGGTCAGATCCTCACGGAACTTCTGCCAAAAACCACCAATAATACCAAAGACAAAAAAATCAATTCTTGTACCAGTCATGTGATTATCACAATCATCCGTCTCGCTCCCACTTTTGGGATCTTCTACTGTTGAAGATGACTATTAATAATCGACGTTTTTCGGTCTTCTAACACGCGCACACACAAAATTTCAACAATAATAATAAACTACCTACGTGCCATTATAATTGCAAATTTATCGAATTATTATTATTATTTGTAATATTTAAAATTAATTCCCTGATAGTCGACTAATTTTCGATAGTTTGATTGGTGCGGCAGTTCAAGTGACGTCAATACAAACGTGTGCAAATAGCATCTTTTATTTATTTACAAGTGCAACTTTGAAGTGAACAGTTGATTGTTTCGATTGCGATTAGAAGGCGGTCGCGCAACCTAATTTCGAACACAAGAAAAAATTAACCAAAAAAACACGTGAATTTATCGTTGATTTGTAGTGCAAAACTGTGCAAAAAGGTGAGTTTTACATAAGTAAAAATAATTAGAAAAAATCGGAATCAAATGTGAAAGTCTGTTTAATATACAATTGAAAGAAAAATGATTTGGGAAAGCTAATTAATTTCCAATCGTAGTCCGATCCAAAGAAATTTCTCGAGAATCACATTTATTATTTAATTTTTTACGAGTTAATTAGCTTTACTTAATTAAGGCAAAACGTGTGAGATTAACAAATCAAGGCTATGCTCCCAAATTAGTCTTAATGATGAGATTTTGATTATTAGTCTCTGATAGGATCTTAATCGTTGATGTACACGCAATTTTTCTATTTTCCATCTGAAAACGACTGCTTTAGTAGCAGTCAAGTCGACCAAATCTGTCGCGCTACACTGTAGAATAAGTGATAAATTTCTAGAATCGACCCTCGCTTCAAGTATAACAGTGCAACACTTTCACTTTCAAGTCAAGCTGAAAGCCGGCTTTTCGGCCGAATTTTCCGGTGCTAAACGGTGGCGATTGAGTAATTTCCAGCGCGTATCACGCGGCTCATTGTTCCAATCGAAAAATAATTATATAACTGCCTATTAGAATTGACCGTGAATCAAGTGATCGGATTCCTTTGTAATTCATTTTATATTGCTCCTAAACGTAATTATTATCACGTTCCAATTCTGTGGTGTTTGGAAAAGTTTCAATTTTTACAAGAAATAAAGGTAGAAAAAACTAGTTGATAATTATGCAAAATCAGCCGGATTTAACTGGTTCTCGCTTCGGCGATATATATTTGTTTTACAAATCAGTTCAAATTAAATCGTTTTATTCAACAAATATTTACCTGTTAATCGAAAGTTGACATATACTCGCTCTAGATCGCTTCGGCCGGCTTGACTTGTAAGAATCAGCGATTACAGGAAACGGAGATAATTGGAGAGAGTTCATTGTTTTGGTGTTTAGTTAAATCGAGTTGAATCCGGTTTAATTGCCGCAGGCCTTGTTGTCTAACTGTTGTTTTGTCGACTTAATAGTCGTGCCACGTGCTTACCATTTCAATTGTTCCGGCAAGTTCGGCGAAAAAGTCGAAATTGTTTCGGCGTGTGTTCGGTCGGAATCGAACCCGAATCTCTCACAATCCGTTCGGGAGCATCAGGATTTTTTGCATCGTAGCTGTTAGATCAAACTTTTCAGCGTAATTCCGTTGATTTATATTCCAAAAATTTGTACCTGTAACAAGTCAAGTACAACATTTGCAAGTCAATTTACAGAACTTGCTATCAGTGAATTTGGTTTGCAAAGAATCGATTTGAATTGCAAAATTTCCGAGGAAATCGAGGATTCTTGGCATAAGTTGAAGGATAATAAAGTGAAGAAATTACGAGCGGATTTCTCGTCGGATCTGGTCCGGCCAGGACAAATCCGCAAGAAACTACAGATCTGTTGGAAAATCCGCCCGAAAGCGTTGCTGCAACGCAAAGTCTCAATTTTCGTACATTTTACAAATCCAAATGTATTTACAAGTATTCAAAATTCGTGGTTGCAGGCAGTTTTGAGCGTTGCCGGGATCTGAGTAGCTAATTTAAAGAAAACCGTGTCGTACAAGGCTTACACTATCGCCATGTGTTTCACCAAATTTTATATAAATTTGGCAACAAGCAGAAATACAAACCGTGTTGTAAGAAACTTCATTATTCGAGCTAGACATTCTCATATCTCACTTTACACGAATTAGTGTTGACGGAAGCATTTTATAGAAGAATCGACTATAATTCTTGATTATTCGAGTTCTGTGCAGTAGAATCGGAGATCACCAAAATAAGCAGTATTTGAGCGTCCCCTAGACCTTTGTAGCTAATATAAAATATTGTAATCAAAATAAGGTCTTTTGCCTATTATTTGAACGCTTCCACAACCCATGTAGCTACATTATTTCGACAATAAACTCGCTCTGATTACTTTGATGTTATCTTGACACTAACTCGAATCAAGTCGATTAAGACTGAATATACAACAGGATCCCGCAGGGGTCTGAGTAGCTAATTTAAAGAAAACCGTGTCTTACAAGCCTCACTATATCGCCATGTAATTCACCAAATCTTATGCGCGCCTTTTATGTAAATTTGGCAACAAGCAGAAATACAAACCGCGTTGTAAGAAACTTTATTATTCGAGGTAGTCATTCTCATACCTCAGTTTACACGAATTAGTGTTGACGCAAAGAATTATATGGGTGAATCTAATATAATTCTTGAATATTCGAGTTCTGTGTAGTAGAATCAAAAATCGCCAAAATAAGCAGTATTTGAGCGTCCCCTAGACCTTTGTAGCTAATTTATTTGGACATCCAAAGGAGTATCAAAATATTGTAATCAAAGTAAGGTCTTTTGCCAATTATTTGAACGCTTCCACAACCCATGTAGCTACATTATTTCGACAATAAACTCTCTACGATTGCGAATTAGTGTTGACGGAAGCATTTTATAGAAGAATCTACTCTAATTCTTGAATATTCGAGTTCTGTGCAGTAGAATAAAAAATCACCAAAATAAGCAGTATTTGAGCGTCCCCTAGACCTTTGTAGCTAGTTTATTTGGATATCCAAAGAAGTAGCACAATATTGTAATCAAAATAAGGTCTTTTGCCTATTATTTGAACACTTCCACAACCCTTGTAGCTACATTACTTCGACAATAAACTCTCTCCAATTACGAATTAGTGTTGACGGAAGCATTTTATAGAAGAATCTACTCTGATTTTTAAATATTCGAGTTCTGTGTAGTAGAATCAAAAATCACCAAAACAGCAGTATTTGAGCGTCCCCTAGTCCTTTGTAGCTCATTTATTGTGACAACCAAAGAAGTAGCAAAATATTGTAATCAAAATAAGGTCTTTTGCCTATCATTTGGACGCTTCCACAACCCATGTAGCTACATTATTTCGACAATAAACTCTCTCCGACTACGAATTATTGTTGACGGAAGCATTTTATAGAAGAATCTATTCTAATTTTTAATTATTCGAGTTATCACCAAAAAGCGCAGTATTTGAGCGACCCCTAGACCTTTGTAGCTAGTTTATTTGGACATCCAAAGGAATAGCAAAATATCATAATCAAAATAAGGTCTTTTGTCTATTATTTGAACGCTTCGACAACCCATGTTGCTACATTATTTCGACAATAGACTCTCTCCGATTATTTTAGTGTTATCTTAGCACCAACGCGAGTCAAGTCGATCAAAACCGAGTGTACAACAGGATCCAAAACCGTATAACTTAGCATAGAGGGTTAATCGGAAACAGACAACCGTTCTAACTAGGACAAGAGCCTCTAATTGCCTTGATGTATGTACGATTTCAAGAACAACTCTGAATGATTCGATTTAATTAAATTCTGATATACGGTCGGCCTGACCTTTATTGAAGCATAAAAAAAATCCAATAAACACATGTATTTTTTATATGCAGTTTTTGTTATAGATTTTAATCAATTCATCACAGATACATCGCAATGTCGATAAATGACCACAATTGCTGCAAAACGAAATGACCAAATACAAAATGACTAACAACGAACCAACAACCGGCAGCCAAGTCACCTTGATCTCTTATATGGTAGGCAATAATAATAATATCGATGACAATCATCACAAAAAATCAAATTTCGACATGAAAGGTACGTACCTGCATCATTTGCAAAAAGATCAAAATCAACTAATCACGTTTTGCTATGCATAAAGGTAACGCAATTGTCGATTTGACTCACCTCAAATTGGGCAACTCTGAAGAGGTCGAATCAAGTGTTAAAGACCTAATGGTGGACCGTTTGAGACGCTGTTGTACCCGCAAAGTGCTCCACAAACGCATACCGATCACACAATGGTTACCAAACTATAAAAAAGAATTTATCGTGCCGGATCTAGTAGCCGGCATTACAGTAGGCTTGACTGCAATCCCGCAAGCTATAGCCTATTCGAATGTAGCCGGTGTACCGCTACAAGTCGGACTATATTCAGCTTTTATGGGTTGTTTTGTGTATGCGATCTTCGGCAGTTGTAAAGACTCAGCAATCGGACCGACTGCAATTGCCGCTTTGTTAACACGCGAGAATATCCACGAGATGGGTGTTGATGGTGCTGTTTTATTGTGTTTTTTGAGTGGTTGTGTTGAGTTTCTAATGGGCGTTCTACAATTAGGCTTCCTGATCGATTTCATCTCAGGTCCAGTTTCGGCCGGTTTCACCTCAGCAGCAGCGATTATTATAGCGACAACGCAAGTGAAACACATCCTCGGCATCCATACGGATGAGGATAATTTTTTGAAGATTTGGGAGCATATCTTCGAACACATCACCGAAACGAAACTGTGGGATTGTTTACTGGGCGTTACGTGTATGGGTGTTCTATTAGCATTACGCGTAAGTATTTGGGAAATGTTGCAAAATTGTGGCTGATCTTTCGGTTTTTACAGCAACTGAAAGACTTCAAAATCGGCCCCAAAGAGGCGCAACAACGCAAACTAATCCACAAGATTCTAGATAAATTCATTTGGTTGATATCGACGACTAGAAATATTCTGATTGTCGTGTTGTCAGCGTTTATTGCGTACGTCTGCAAATTGCACGATTACGAACCGTTCAAACTTACGGGATTTGTGAAGCCTGGCCTGCCTGTGTTTTCGCCGCCACCCTTCCAGACGGTGGTCGGCAATCAAACGTACAATTTCGTCGATATGTCCTCAACGCTAGGCTCTGGAATTCTAGTAGTTGCACTGCTCAGTATTTTGGAGAACATTGCATTAGCTAAAGCGTTTTGTAAGTCTGCTCCTGCAAAAAAAAACACTCTTTAATTAATCGAATTTCAATTGTAGCTAATGGAAAGACCATCGATGCTACGCAAGAGATGTTAGCGTTGGGTTTGTGCAACATTGCGTCATCATTTGTTAGTTCGATGCCGATAACCGGCGCTTTATCGCGCGGTGCTGTCAACAATGTCAGCGGTGTAAGGACAACTTGCGGCAGTATCTATACAGGAATTGTCGTTATATTATCACTGCATTTTTTCACACCTTATTTTTCATACATACCGAAAGCGTCACTGGCTGCTGTTATTATAGCGGCCGTTGTGTTTATGGTCGAGTTTCATGTCATTAAACCGATGTGGAACACGAAAAGTACGTCAAAATTTTTGCGATAATCTTCAATTTTGATCACATATTTTTTTTGTAGAGGCCGATTTGATCCCAGCATGCACCACTTTCATTTGCTGCTTATTCTTCCGTCTAGAGATCGGAATTGTAATTGGTATCGGTATTAATGTGATTTTCCTGCTGTACGCTACAGCAAGACCGTCGGTGGTCGTCGAAAAAGTTGCTGTAAGTCATTCAAAACATTGCCGAAAGCACAAAACCTTTTCGCATCTATTTGCTAATGTATGCATGGGTGCAAAGTGTTAGAAAAATGGCGATTTTGGTTCAGTTTCCGAGATTTTAGCACTTACGTCAATCAAACAAGTTTCTAAAGGTTAACAGGAACCTGACAGTTTATCTCGCAATCTTTATTGTTATCTGTCCAGTTAGAAACTTGTTTGATTTTACAACAACAGCGCGTCATCGGTTTTTTGCATTATTTCAACAAGTCGCCAAAAGTATGCCAAAATACTTTAGTCTCTTTGGGGAGGCTTCATCCTCAACCACAACCTTTCCGAAACACTCTTTATGCAAGAACTTTGCTTTTGGAAGCATGATTTCAACACGAGATCGCCAAAAGTAGATGATAAGATAATAGCAGAAATGCTATTCTGCAAAATTGGAGATAAGAACGTGACTTTAGAGTCCGTCAAGTCTCTTTGGGGGGCTACATACTCAACCCCGTCCTTTCTGGATCACTCTTAATGCAGAAACTTTGCTTTTGGAAACATGATTTCAAAACGAGTCGCCAAAAGTAGACAAAACTTTCAAAATACTATTCTGCACAATTGAAGATAAGAACGTGACTTTAGAGTCCTTCAAGTCTTTTTGGGGAGGCTTGATCCTCTACAGCATCCCGTCCGAATTACTCTTCACTCAATAATCTGTCTAATTGTGGCTTTTTTTTGTTTTTGCAGACGACCAACGGTTGTGAATACCTGCAAATCACTCCGGATCGCAGTCTGACCTTCCCCTCCGTTGAATACGTGAAATCGTTGATATCCAAAGCGGGTGTTAAGCTGGGTTCAAGTTCAACGCCTGTAGTGATTGATGCCCGACATATACAAGGTGCTGATTTTACAGTAGCCAAAGGTATCAAACAATTAATTGAAGATTTCAATAAGCGCAACCAGCCGCTTTTATTCTACAATCTAAAACCGAGTGTTATTAGTATCTTCCAAGGTGTACAACCGAAACATTTAGTTTATTGTAATACGTACGGACAACTTAGTGATTTATTAAAACAATACACAAATCGTACGATAACACAGAATTAATAGTTCAATTTAGTGCAAAAAAAAAGAAAATGAAGAGTAGTTGTGATAAAGATTAATTTATTTTTTTGTTTGTATTGCAGTATTCCTAGAATTTGTGCCTCTCTTTTTTGTTTTGTTTTAGAAGGTATGATTTTGTAAAAAGTGTTTTCTATCAATAAAACCTCAAACGAAAGTCGGCCAACGTTTTGCTAGCCTTAAAACGATTTTGCACCGAAACAAGAGCATCGAAAGGAGATGGTAAAGGAGAGTAAACTATGGCAAAACGTGAAAGACGCCGAAATTGGTCTTTGATAGTTCCCCAAATCTACATCAAAACATTTTGCAAGGCTTTTTCTTCTAGAACGAGAGTCTGCCGACGTTTTGCTAGCCTTAAAACGATTTTGCACCGAAATAAGTGCATTTCGAGGAGGTGGCAGTGAAGAGTAAACTATGGCAAAACGTGAAAGACGCCGAAATTGGTCTTTGCAAGGCTTTTTCTTCTAGAGTTAGGCGTTTTTGCCCAATAAAAGGCCTACGTCTAACAGTCTCTATTTATTCAACTTTACATATAATATCATATTTACAAAGGAATTATTGGTAATAACAACTAAATAAGTCGCTTTCCGAGCAAATCGCAGTGATCAGAACAAGTCTTCGCAATTGTAATTTAAGCAGTTCCAAAGGCTAAAAATCAGACTTTATTAGTAACTAGATAATCCCCCGAAGACATATCGCTATGTGTCGGATTCGTGCTGCTGCACGTACAACTCGAATCACTACATAAACTATTATGTCTGGAATCGCAGATATCGATAAACTCCTCCGCTATTGCCTTATCCAACCCCGTATAAGTCTTCACAACTTCCAGATCTGATAGTTTATCATTTTTATGGTTCGATTTTGATCGGGACGATGTGGAAATGTCCGATTTACTGCTGCGGCGATAGTAGGGACCTGCATGCAGTTTTGCCAAATATTTCCTCTGTTGATACAACTGTAAATAATAAAATTTGTATTTAAAAAAAAACACCCAGCTTAATTGAGAGAGATGCAAGTCTGTTACCAGTTCACGTTTCGATGGTGGTGGTATTATGGGTGATGGTATCGTGCCCAATGGGGCTGGAATTAGAGGGTACGTCAGTAGCGGCGGCGGTGGTGGTGGTGGTGGGAGTGTAAACACCGGAAATTCCAACTAGAATCAGATTTTTTTGTCGATTAAAATAAATTAGTTACGGCTCTAGATTTTTTTATGATAATCTTTTACGGTCTAATAATTGATTTATATTATTACACTTTTTCTAATGGTGTTTTAATGCGAGAATCGTGACTCAATCAGCGCTTTAATTGAGATCTGAGGTCGGCTCAAGACAATTACTGGGCAAATAAATTTTGTCGATATTTGGGAATGTGTAGTTTGGAAATTACTTTGTAATTTAAGTCACTTCTCTTGTTTTGAAGACTTAGCATTTTAGCAACTATCTTTCCAGAGAGTGAAGGTTGAACTTCACACTATGGGGTTGGTTTTTTGCCTTTTGTTGGGTCTTTTTTTTAAATTAAGTACTGATTTTTATACAGTTTTTTCACTGCCCGAAAGGGCGCACTTTATACTCAAAAAAGGCATTTTCTTCCCAAAATTACACAGTATAAGAAGGAAAGTTCTGAGAAGAAAAACACGTGCTCCTGTCTATGGCCGAAAATGACTAAAATAAAGGAGATCCTTCGTTTTTTCTGGAGACGCTCAAATACCCCTTTGCTCTTTAAAATCAGATCTTCGACTGCCATAGCAAAAGTTATCCTTTGCCAAAGAGATAGTCCTTGAAACTTTTTACTTTCAAACTCTTTAGCAAATGGGCGTTTTTAAAGTAGCAGTAATTGAAAGACAATGCCTGAAATCTTTGTCAAAAGAGCAAAAGAACGTTGAAAAGTGAAGTTATGGCAACCTTTAGAATTCTTTTGGATCCTCTTTGGAACTCTATCTTTCGAAATTGATCCGATAGAGACTTTCTGTAACGACTTAAAGCCTAACTTAAGTATCTTCTTGAAACTAGTATGCCAGATTTTTGCGCATGTACTGAAAATTATGCCTTCACAAGTTGTGGAGTTAACAAGAAGAGATCCATTTTAGTAGAGCCTTAATGAGTTTTTGGGGCAATTTCAAGAAATCCGGTTGGATTTTTTTGCCTTTTGTTGGGTCATCTTTTTAAAATTAAGCACTGATTTTTGTACAGCTTTTTCACTGCCCGAAAAGGCACACTTGATGCTCAAAAAAGGGCATTTTCTTCTCAAAATCACACAGAAGAAAAAGGAAAGTTATGAGAAGAAAAACACGTGCTCCTGTTTTTGACCGAAAATTCTCATTTATAGTGAGAAGAAGGGAGAACAGTTATGAATGGTCGAGAGAAACACGCACTCCTGTTTATGGTCAAAACGACTAAAATAAAGGAGATCCTTCGTTTTTCCTGAATTAGTTACAAAGACTCTGGAGACGCTCAAATACTCCTTGAAAGTTTTGCTCTTCAAAATCAGATCTTCGGCTGCCATAGCAAAAGTTATCCTTTGCCAAAGAAATAGTCCTTGAAACTTTTTACTTTCAAACTCTTTAGCAAGCGGGAGTTTTTTAAGTAGCAGTAATTGAAAGAAAAGGCCTGAAATCTTTGTCAAAAGAGCAAAAGAACGTTGAAAAAGTGAAGTTATGGCAACCTTTAGAATACTTTTGGATCCTCTTTGAACTATATCTTTCGAAATTGATCCGATAGAGACTTTTTGTGACGACTTAAAGGGTAACTCAAGCATCTTCTTGAAACTATGCTTGATTTTTTACCCGTGTACAGAAAATTATGCCTTCATAAGTTGTGGAGTTAACAAGAACAGATCCATTTTGGGGCAATTTCAAGAAATCCGGTTGGTTTTTTTACCTTTTGTTGGGTCATCTTTTTAAAATTAAGCACTGATTTTTGTACAGCTTTTTCACTGCCCGAAAAGGCGCAATTTATACTCAAAAAAGGGCATTTTCTTATCAAAATCACACAGAAGAAAAAGGAAAGTTATGAGAAGAAAAACACGTGCTCCTGCTTATGACTGAAAATTCTCATTTATAGTGAGAAAAAGGGAGAAAAATTTTGAATGGTCGAGAGAAATACGCATTCCTGATGATGGTCAAAATGACTAAAATAAAGGAGATCCTTTGTTTTTTCTGAATTACAAAGACTCTGGAGAGGCTCAAATACTCCTTAAAAGTTTTGCTCTTTAAAATCAGATCTTCGACTGCCATAGCAAAAGTTATCCTTTGCCAAAGAAATAGTATTTGAAGCTTTTTACTTTCAAAGTCTTTAGCAAATGTGAGCAATTGAAAGAAGAGGCCAGAAATCTTTGTCAACAGAGCAAAAGAACGTTGAGAAAGTAGATCCTCCTTTGAACTCTATCTTTCGAAATTGATCCGATAGAGGCTTCCTGTGACGACTTAAAGGACAACTCAAGCATCTTCTTGAAACTATGCCTGATTTTTGCCCATGTACTGAAAATTATGCCTTCACAAGTTGTGAAGAGATCCATTTTAGTAGAGTCTTAGTGAGTTTTGGGGCGATTTCAAGAAATCCGGTCAACAATTTGACACAATTTTCTAAAAGCAAATCTTTGCGAACTAATCCGACTACCATTTTATTTAATTTTGTCGGAATTCACAAGATTAGAAAGTTCCATGAAAAGGGAACAAATACCAAAATACCTCCAACTTGTATTTGTAAATTGGAATACGTGCTGTAACTAATTATAAATAAAACTGAAAAACACTCCTCATAGGCGAGCATATCCTTGAGAATAGAAAGGTTACTGCATCAACCATCGCGAACTCTCCCATTGATAAATTAGAATAATTTCCCATACCATAAGAACAACAAAAAAACAAATGAAAATCAACTAGATGACGTTATCATGTCTAGTCAAACAAACAACATTCAATAATCGAGCAATTAAAACGAATAATTATGACTGATCAACGCTTCAGGCCAAAGAAACGAGAAATTCTAGTCAACTATAAAACTAATTATCCTGTTTATAGATCAAGCAATAACGAAATTCTACGAACCAAAGTAGGTGAGTGTCTTAATTGAAGAGAATTTCAACGATTTCAGTAGAAAAACAATCGAAAATTGTTCGAGGAACACGTTACTGGTGTCACGTCGCATTGAAATCTCCCGAAATTCTCGCAAGTTTCAATCAAGTGTAACCGTTGTTTTTTTGTCGCGCGTTATCAATGGTAACGGACGATAATCGTGGTCGATTGCGAGTTTTTCTCTCAGCCGATGACTTAACTATTTCACGATTAATGCAATAGAACAAATAGATACTGTTGGAGTGGATATTGATTGAATTTTAACGAAAAACAATCGAAATCCACCAATTACAGTTAGACGAATTGACGAAATTGTCTTACACAAGAAAATTGTAGTTATTACAGTTTCCTTCACTTTTTCCTATTATTATTATTATGATTGTTAGCCGCACCTCTTCTGACACAAATAATCCGTTTCGTTGACTTTCCTGCTATTGCAATAAATCCGACTACACCTGTTCGCAGCGCATATGTCACACATTCTTTTCGAGAGCAGCAACAATTGATATTTACCTTGTTGTTTTTGGTTAATGTTGACGGTGGTGCAGCTGCTGCCACCACAAACAGTTGCGGTGGTGGATTATGCTTGCCCAACCAATTACTAACGAACGCTTGACGGTATGCTGTATCGTCTTGACGCAGCCCAGATGGGTGATGTTGGCGGAAGCATGGACACAATAATTTCGAGCTTTTGTATGAAGTGATTGTTGCAACTAAACATTCAAGACTTGCAACAATCACTAATGCAATATTATAGAGCAGAATTGGATAATTTACTGGTAGTGTTATGTAAATTGTTCCAGATGGTACGGGTGTGGGCGGTGCAGTTGGCTGAAACAGACAAACGAAAATTGACGTCAAACGTTAGAAAATCTGTTGGGTATAGTTTGAAGAATCAGCCCGATCTTAAAGTCAACTTAAATCGCAAAATTTCTGCACTGTAATCAAAATCAAAACTGAGACGGCTATGGTCGTCGGCCTGTTCTTAGATTTGGTCGCTATGCAGGAGTTTTGCTGCAAGTCTTGCAAAGAGTATGCCACAAGTGTGCCCAAAATCCGTGGAGCCTTATCGATGTATTTAGATGATCTTCAGTAAAAGTTAACTCTGCTACCACTTCAATCTCGAATCCTGCTGAAGTTTAAGTGTGGCTCAAGGCAAGGTTTTGATAAGAGGGGGTGAGCTAATCTGGCAGCCCAAGAGCAAAGCCAGATCAAGACCAAGACTATTCTTGATTTTGGGCATGATCTTGCGTCTCGGTTCTACAGCAGGAACCTAGCGAGTAGGTCTAGCAGGAAACTCAAGATCAAGACCTTTCAATGCCTCCTCGTTTCGGCTGATGAAAAGCTACAAAGTTTAATAAATTAGGATTAGCAAAAAATTGTTGCCTAAAATCATTGAGGAGCCTTATCGAGGTAGTTAAATAATTTTCAGTCAAAGACCAATCAGTTAACTCTGCTACGACTTCAATCTCAAATCCTGCTAAAGTTAAATCCGGCTTAAGGCAAGGTTTTGACGTTGCCTTTAGAAATCATATAACAAGGGATGAGCTAATTTGGAATACCGTAGATAGCCCAAGAGAATCTGTAGTCTAATTGATAACAAAAAAAGTCCCCGCGCCTTCTGATGCGAACAAAGCTAGATCAAGACCAAGACGATTTCTGATTTTGGGCATGATTTTGCGCCTTGGTTCTACTATATAAGCCTCGCGAGTAGGTCTAGCAGGAAACGCAAGATCAGGACCTTTCAATGCCACCTCGTTTCTGCTGATGAAAAGCTACAAAGTTTAATAAATTTCGAATTAGCAAGAAATTGTTGGCCAAAATCTTTTAGGAGCCTTATCGAGGTCATTAAATAATCTTCAGGCAAAGACCAATAAGTTAACTCTGCTACTAAAGTTTAAGTGCGGCTTAAGACAAGAAGTTAACGTTGCCTTTAAAAATAAAACAATAGGGAATAAGCTAATCTAGAATACCGCAGACAGCCTAAAAAAATCTGTAGTCTACTTGATAACAAAAAAAAAGTCCTCTCGTCCTATGATGAAGAGCAAAGCTAGATCAATCTTGATTTTGGGCATGATCTTGCGTCTCGGTTCTACAGCAGGAACCTAGCGGGTAGGTCTAGCAGGAAACTCAAGATCAAGACCTTTTAATACTACCTAGTTTCTGCTGATGAAAAGCTACAAGTTTAGTAAATTTCGAATTAGCAAGAAATTGTTGCCCAAAATCTTTGAGGAGCCTTACCGAGATAATTAGATAATCTTCCGTCAAAGACCAGTAAGTTAACTCTGCTTCCACTTCAATCTCAAATCCTGCAAAGTTTAAGTCCGGCTCAAGGCAAGGTTTTGAAGTTGCCTTTAAAAATAAAATAATAGGAGATGAGTTAATTTGGGCATGATCTTGCGTCTGGGATCTACTACAGGAGCCTTGCGAGTGGGTCTAGCAGGAAACGCAAGATCAAGGCCTTTCAATGTCACCTCGTTTCTAACAAAAAATTATTGCCAAAAATCTTTGAAAGCGTTTTGGTAAATCTTCCGCTGCGAAAATTATTAGATTTTAGACAATTTGTAGCATTTCAATTAAGCCTCGCAAAAATGAATTGAATCTTCCCTTGAAAAACTGACTTATAATAAAGACAAAACAGAATCAAAGAAACTCTTAACTTCCAAAGGATACGCGATGAGCAGCTTAATTTTGATAATTTTGCGTCAATCAAACAAAACAGAGAAAGTTCATTTGTAAATCTCACAGATTTCGGTAATCTTACAAGTTTGAGCATCACAGAATTAATTTGGCTAAAGGAAGTTTTTCGCAGTCGATTTCTAATCTAAAACCGATTCTTAAAAAAAAACTGTTGTCAAAACCATTTTCTTGTCTAACTACCTAGTTAGGAAAAATGGCTGAGGTGATTTTCAAGCTCCTTGGGCGACCTCAGTTGAGGCAAAAATGCAGACTTAGGCAATACAACCATTTAAGGCAAAATTGGAAAACCGATAATCAACGGAACTTTCCAATTTTGCCTGCTTAAAATTCAAAACAAACGCACAAAGGAAAACGGGTGAAAATCGACGAATTTAATTAAATTTCGATGTTATCTCGCTAAATCGTTAAATTAAAAAAATTTCTATTTCTCCAACGAATCCACTGAACGAAAAGAATTCGCCGCCTCCGGCCAAATTGAAATCGAGAGTGGATGTAGGTTAGACACACATTCACGTGGATCAATTCGAATCGAAACAGAAAAAAAATTAACAGAGACGCAGGAATTTCAAGGATAATTATGCCTTTGAACCAAACAATCACATTTCAACCTTTTCCACCGAAAATACCAAAACATATACTTACAATAGCATCATCGCTCTGTTCCCGATCGACGATTGCATAAACCAAATTATTGAAATCACGTCCCAAACCGATCGCCGAAATCGCCACAATCAATTGGGCTGATGCCAAACAAATCAACGTTAATGCCAAATAGATCGTATGGGCGACTTTTTGGGCGGTCGTCTTCAACGGGCACCAATCTCTGGCCGCCGCCAACAAGCCAACAACACCGGTGACGGTGGTTAAGCCGCCGCCCCAAATACCGCCGCCGATCTGGAAAAATTCACGATTCAACCGCGTCTAACAAGCCATCAGAGTGGTCTCTTACCTGCGATAAACTCGCCCGATTGATGATGGTTAAAACGCCGAAAATCATCATTAAAACACCGAAAAGTACTTGAAATAATCCGGTGTAGATGAGATAATTGTTGTAATCACTAGATTTGTGCTGATTATCACATTGTTTCGGTTTAATTGTATTGTTGCAACTGCTGTGGGATTGTTGCGGTGATTTACAGATAAGCTGTTCGGTGGATGTTATTGTTGATGTTTTGTGATTGTTATCATTTTTATTGTTTTTAGGCGATTGTGGATCGATCACAATCTCATCAGTATCACCGTTATTATTATTATTATTATCGTCGGGAATTTCAGCCATAATTTCGCGCAATTATTAATTACCGTTCGATTATTCAACACTAAATTCCCAGCATTATTGTCGAAAATCAGCACTAACACTTGCACTGGCACTTGTTGTTGTTGTTGTGGTTGTTGTTGCTATTGTTGTTGTCGAGTATCTATCGGCATCAACAAGAATACGGTGAAAGCTAATACCTCTCTTTTACTTTATACAACAGAGTTCAATTGGGGGCATCGAAATTGTGTGCCTTTTTTCTTCAATCCATCGCTTCTATTATTAATTAATTTCAAACTGATGATAATTAGAGATGATTTGTTACAGTTTCGGCACGGTTATGGAACAAATCGTTATAATCGGCAACGATTTTAAGCGATTCTGTCGGAATTGTTATGAGAGAAGGTGGAAAGTGAAAATTTGTGTTTTTTTGAAGATGCTGTCGTTGTTGGACCACTTTCTCTCTTATCGATTTTTATTTATTTTCGGTGGTACTGAGGAATCGCCAAATACACTTGGGGGAAAAATTGACGCGAAAGTAAATTGATTTGTTTATTAACGAGCCGAAACCGGTTGGTGATTGTTGAAAAAAAAATTCGTTCAAAATTGGTAAAGTTTGAAAAGTGATTGACCTGTTTTTTTCTCAAATAAAAACATTCGAAACCTACTTCTCTATTCGTTTATTAATTTTAATAATTATTGTGCAAAATATGGAAAAATTCATGTATTCAAACATCGTGCAGATGTTGTAGGATTTTTTTTGTTAACGAACAAGTTTCCAAAGGCGTTTCGTGGATCCCAAAGGAAAGTTGCTTATTTTTTCAACTGGGACAAGTTTGGTGGCAAAAAGTGCAAAATAATTGTTGTGTTAAACGGCGTTTCAAATCAGCACTTTAAGCACTTTAAGAGCCTGCAAAAATCGTATAAATTCGTTTATTCATGCCTATTTGCATATTAATGTTGAGAAAAAGTATTGCAGAAGCTTCTTGATTTGGTTTATGCAAAATTTTTACACTTTTTGGTCATGTATTAATGTTCCAAAGAAGACTGAGCTTTCCTGTAGAAGGCTTCACGAATTGTCAGGTTATTGTGATAGCAGTTTAGCTGCAGGAAAGAATACAAAAATTTTGAATCAGTCTAGAAGGAAGTCAAATTGACGATTCCTGACATTAGTAAATGGAAAGGTCCAAATTGCACTTGTTTTTTGCACTTCGATAGAGTTTCGCTTGTTTCAAATCAGCTTTCAGAGCATGCAAAAATCGTATAAATTCGTTTATTCATGCCTATTTGCATATTATGGTTGAGAAAAAGTATTGCAGAAGTTTCTTGATTTGGTTTATGCAAAACTTTTACACTTTTTAAGCATTATGTAAATGTTCCAAAGAAGATTAAGCTTTCCTGTAGAAGGCTTCACGAATTGTCAGGTTATTGTGATAGAAGTTTAGCTGCAGGAAAGTGCAAACATTTTGATTCAGTCTAGATGGAAGCCAAAATGACGATTCCTGACATTAATAAATGGAAAGGTCCAAATTGCACTTGTTTTTTTGCACTCCGATAGAGTTTCGCTTCTTTCAAATCCACTTTCAGAGCTTGCAAAAATCGTATAAATTCGTTTATTCATGCCTATTTGCATATTAAGTGCAAACATTTTGATTCAGTCTAGGAGGTCAAAATGACAATTCCTGACATTAATAAATGGGAAGGTCCAAATTGCACTTGTTTTTTGCACTCCGATAGAGTTTCACCTGCATAAAATCATCTTGCAGAGCATGCAAAAATTGTATAAATTCGTTTAGTCATGCCTATTTGCATATTTTGATTGAGAAAAAGTTTTGCAGAAGTTTCTTGATTTGGTTTATGCAAAAATTTTGCATTTTTGAACATTGTGTAAATGTTCCAAAGAAGATTAAGCTTTCCTGTAGAAGGCTTCACGAATTGTCAGGTAATTGTGAGAGAAGTTTAGCTGCAGGAAAGTACAAAAATTTTGAATCAGTCTAGAAGGAAGTCAAAATGACGGTTCCTGGCATAAATAAATGGGAAGGGACTTACTTTTTTGCACTCTGATAAAGTTAAAGGTAGCTTCTTGATAAATTCAACTAAAGACTTTTTAGTTCAGTTCAGGAGCCAATCAGAAAAAAGTCGGTCCTTAGGCCCAGAACTCGAAGGCCTAATAACAATATCAGAAAACCTAGTTATTTTATTATTCTTTCTATTGCACAGCATTTCAAAGGATCTTTGATATCGTTATAGAAAACCTCTCGATATTTGCATTCTGATTATTTATGAAAAATACAAGAAATTAACTCCAACCTAATGCTAAAAAAATACAGACGCCTTGTCTCGAATGCTACTCGTTCGAAGTATTTTGCCTGCTCGAGATCGACTCTAAGGTCGCCCAAAACTTGCTGATTTTGCTCCAAGCACAATTTCCAAAAATTTCATTTAGAACTCGTGAAAATGTCGCAGAAATTCTCTCTTTTTTTCAGTTAAACACGTTTTTCGAAATGTTTCAGGACTATCAAGTCTGGTTTCGAAAAATGCAAAAATGCCAATAATAGCCAACAAATCTATGGCCCTACATATAAAAGGAAGACCTACCGGAAATTAGTTGGAAACCCACTACGATTTACTCTATTCTGAGAAGCATACCTCCCTTAAAAATTCCTCAGGACCTTTTTGACTTTGATCTTGCAAAATCCCCCGCAAATTTGCATTTTATTATGAAAATATTCAAAGCATCTACAGCAAAATGTACATTTTGCAGACAGAAGTCGAAGCATCTCAAAACTCTGAAAAAAACCTGTTGACTTACTCCAGTGACTTGCAAAAAGTACGAAAATCTTCTTTAAAGAAGAAAAGTAAGATGTAATAAAAAATTTTAACTTCCTCACCGTACCATATCGTATTCTAATGCCTAGCAAAACGCACATATAGTAGCAAAATATGGAAATTACAACAATTACAGCCGGAAAATCTCTAAAAGCAAAACTTGTACAACAACAAACCTGAGCAAAGACGACTTTAATATTTGCTGCTGTGAAATGAACGTAGGCAGACAAATCTTGAAAACATTGACCTAACCCGATTAGTGTAGGTAATGCTAAGGCGTCCCTTTACATTTGCAAAAAGACCTTGTTGCAAATAACACAAGTTATTTCTAATATTCATGTTAATTAATGATAATTTATTGAACAAATTCAAATATTCATACTGTAATAAAACGTGACTTTAAACAATTTGCACATATAGCGAAATCAACACGTGTATACTTTTAATATGTGCAAAAATTAACGATTAATCCAGAAATATTGCAATTTCCAACTATTCACCCACCACAATTGGTGGTGCTAAAGTCAAGGCGGGCGATTTGTGCAAGACACGCTATACTTAAAACCATCAGTTTTCTAGTAAAATCAATAGAAAACGTTGTATATTCTTCCGTAACCTCTAACAAGTGCATTAACTTGGAAGAAACAATCAGAAACCTGACCATAATTATAATTTATAATAAAATTACAATATAAACACTTTCACTCCAACCACAGTTACATTCTTGTAAAAGTTATTGAATATTAAAACAACAATAAATCCAATTAATTAACAGATTATTTATTTCTTTCTATTTTTTTTAATTACCCAACAGTAAATTATTACGTTTCTCTTTACGATTTGTAAAGAAAAAATCATTTTTGATTGTCCGTAAAAATCGATTTAATCAAGATAAAATCAACATGTTTAATGAGAAATTCTCGATTTTTCACGGTTCTTTGTCGTATGTGCGATTCTCGATGAATAAAATATGAGAAATAGTTACCTAAAAACACATATACATTAATTCAATGTATCGTTACGGTAACGTGCAGAGCATCACTGAATAGTCGAGCAAAAATAGAACAATAATCAAAAAAATAAAATAAAATAACAGAAATTATAGAGATCTATAAATGTTGGGAAAGTTTAGATGCACTAATAATTATTTCATTAATTTTGTAATTATCATTATTACAAATGGAACGGTTACACTATACAGGATGTCCTTAGAAGAAGTATAAAGCGGCGAATCCGGGCGTGCAGTTGGATAACACGGAACTGGCTCGTGAAGGATCGATTTGAAGTGCTAAATTGAAATTTTTGCAACAAGACACTTCATACATGTAGGGTCCTAGAAATGTACTCATTTAAGTCCCGCATTAAGGGTGAATTTGATGGGCACGTTGTGACAAGTTTTGCACGCTCGAATCCCTCTTTTTTAAGCCTCACAATCAACTTTGATTTTACCGAAAATTTGCGAGCCAACAGCATACTCTAAGCCAAATCCTATATTTTGCTAAGTAATCAAATTTCAAGGCCACGGGGGCGTTTTTAGTGTGATCTGCGATACAAGCATTTAGGAAACGTCTACCCCATCGATTTCGTAATAAATCGGCTATTATTTATGCGTTTAACCAGAACTGAATGCATTATTTGCCATAATAGCGATGGTAATAAATTTTCACTTTTTTGCATAAAGACGGCATCTTACTTTCATTATTTTTGTACGTATTTATGGGCTGTTATCTATTGCAAAATGTTGCCGCTTATGGTGGCCCGATAAAAAAAAGAATTACAACAGTTTTAATGATAAATGAAACAGGAAACGTATTTTAGTGATATTCGAAAATGGTAAACAGGAATTGGATGTGTTGTAAATAATAATTAATAACAATTGCTTTTTTTTCTCAATGTTTAACTTAATCCTCAGCTGTTGCAATCAAACTTTCCCTGAAGAGGCCTTCTTCCAGCAACTTAATATTCGATCCATTGGAGTTCTCCCTAAGTTGCTAAATGTGCAAAATGTGGCTTCTTCAATGAAGAGTTGTCCTTCAATCAGTATCCCCTACAACTTTTTACAGAGGCTAAAGTCTAGAGACTTTAGCAAATATTTCTTCTAGAAGATTTCTTGCAGCAACTGTGGCAGCTTCCCGATCATTGGAACTTAATATTCGATCCATTGGAGTTCTCCCTAAGTTGCTAAAGGTGCAAAATGTAGCTTCTTCAATGAAGAGTTGTCCTTCAATCAGCAGCTCCTTCAACTTTCTACCCAGGCTAAAGCCTAGAAGATTTCTTCTAACAACTGTAGAGGCTTCCCGATGGTCGGAACTCAATATTCGAGCCATTCGTTGGAGTTGTCTTCCAATATGTGTCTTCTACAACTTCCTACTGAGGCGTAGATGTCGTCTTCTTGAAGATTTCTTCCAACAGCTGTGGAAGGTTCCCAATGTTAGGGAGTCAATATTTGATCCAGTGGAGTTCTGCCTAAATTGCCAAAGCTGCAAATGTAGCTTGTTCAATCAAGAGTTGTCTTCCACAACTTTCTGCTGAGGCTAAAGAATAGAGGCTTTAGCACATATTTCTTCTAGAAGACTTCTTCCAGCAACTGTAGAGACTCGAACCATTCGAGTTCTTCAATGCAGAGTTGTCTTCCAATATGTGTCCTCTACTGAGGTGTAGATGTCGTCTTCCTGGAGGTTTCTTCCAGCAGCTGTGGAAGGTTACCTTTGGTAGGGAGTCCAGATTTTATCCAGTGGAGTTCTGCCTAAATGCTAAAGCTGTAAAATGTAGCTTGTTCAATCAAGAGTTGTCCTCCACAACTTTCTACCGAGTCTAAAGCCCAAACACTTTGGCAAATGATTTTTTTTCTTCGTGCCTCCATCCTATTTCCTTCTGTGTTCTCTTTTCAGTTATCTCGACATTTTGGCCGTTTGGCCTCTGCTACGCAGTTGATTTATCTTTGAGTTTACGATAGCTTCGGAATGAGTCGTTGCTTCGCCCCGTTTGGCCGAATTCTACTTGCTTCACAGCACATCGACTTTCACTTTTCATTTATCACAAAATTCCAAAAATTCAAATAACAATTACAACTTTTCTAATTACGCGCTATCATTAAACATTTAAATAACGATGAAATTGACGACTTACTTAAGAAATAGCGATTGTAAAAATCAAGGGAAAAAAGGCATACTATAACGAATTCCATAAATTTGTTCCACTGCTGTTGCGATTATAACAGATGTAATTAGTTATTAAAATTTTGTTACAATTTAATTCCCATTTATAACAATGGCAATTACATCAGATCATAGCATGTAATTTGTACGTAAATTCTAGAATTCCTCTTTTAAAATAGTTTAATCGTTTAATAATAGGTCTTAAAACACAAAAACAAAATGATTATACAACATGCCAAGACTGTCAGTTAGATAGCAAACAAATGAGGAAATGGATGAAGGGAAGGACATGCACGACACGACCTTAATCGTGATTTGTTTGAGAAGAAAACTGGACAGAAAAGACAAACGAAAAAGGAATATCCGTTGACACAGTTTATTAAATCGAACATCATCGTTTTGCTAGCCTAATTAAAAAAAAAAGTGGCAACTCAACGACAACAGTCAAAAACGCAACAAGTTTGGCGAAAATTAATCTATTTAAAAACGCAAAAAAATGCTTCACTGAGTAAATTAGCATAGCTTACAAGAACGAGAAAAATAATCGGAAACTAACCGGAAGGAAGACTGTCAGGAAAATTAGATTCCAAAATCGGAAGTCGTATGGTTGACAAACACTTTACTTGCAAATCAAATTCACCCTCTTAGAGATAATTTTGATTTGCCAAAGGGTGAATTTGATGTGCGATAGCTATACCTTGTGATTTTTACAAAAATTACGCAAATGCAAAACGTATTTTCATTTGGACAAAGATTTGCAAAGTACTGCAAAATTATTGCACAACTGCACCTATTGTTTCTGCATTGTTAAATACTATTTTGGTGTCTACTGGTTATTTTTTAAATGGCAAATAAATAGACACGAATCAGAATATTAGCCACTTATAGGTAGCTTATCAAAAATCTGAACGGTGCTAAAAAGAAGTAGCAAGATCTAATGGGAAAAAGCTTTGGTACCTTTAGCCATTTTTTTATTATTTCTCGTACAAGCAATAAAATAAAACTAACTAACTAACCTGTTAATGAACGCATTTCGAAATACCACCCATAAAATTGTACTGCTCCAGGCAACTAAATGGGCTGCTATGGTATGCATTTGGTACCAATGCAAATGCATGCAAAACATCAATTTGCCTGGCAAAAACATGTCCCATATTTTTGCAAAATACAATTATCCTGTTTTGAAGTGCAACAGTTACAGTTACCAGTGAATGTATCAAATCTAAGTCAAAAACCAGCAAAGAAAGTTGCATGTAATCGCAATTTTAATTTATTACAAGTGCGTTTGATATGCATGCATAAGTGGATGGATTTGGAATGCAAAAACTTGGTTTGTAAAAAAAGGTCATTGATTCCAAACACACCTTCTTTCTGAGACGAAATTCCATCCAAAACAAACTCAAACCTTCTCCAGGTGAATTTGAGTTGTCAAAAAATGAAACAGGTTTATGAATAAGTGCATTTGATCTGCCAAATCTCTTTACAGATCCTTGCAATATTTGTTGCTTAAAAGTCCAGTAAAAACTACGGATTGCACCCCAAATTCGCCCTTCATTGAGCCAGGGCCGGCCCGATTATTTTCTGCGCCCCACTCCGGAAATTAATAATGATCGAGTGCACTACTTTTATGTATTTCGGAACCGAATTCTTGGACATCTTCGTTAATTACTTTTCTTCTTATTTTAAAAATAATCCATCATAAATTAATAAATTTTCAAAAAAATAAAACTTAACTAAACTACATCTGATCTAAAATGGTTTTTCTTTTGGTAACAGGAAAAATAGAAAGAAAAACTGTTAGTATTGTAGAAAAAATATCTGTTTGAAAATTTATCATCTCCATAGGAATCCTGGAACCATTCGGCATGGACACTTACACTAACACTAGCACTAGATATAATTAATTAACCAAACAAAATCCCATTTTTTAGAAGCAACATTAACACTTGAAAGACTAGAATACAAATGAAGTGTCGAATTAATCTAAAAAGGGTGTTAAGGAATTGTGATTTGTTCGATTCTTATCAAGAATACGCGATTAATTCAATCTTCACAAAAATGGGGGAAAATATAAAAAATGTGTGGGAATACGGCTACCTAAATAAAAGGCACAATACAGTTAAAGGGATTGGTGTTAAGGAGACAATTGAAAGCTTCAAGAGAACTTGATTGGTAGATTTGGTAAATTCCAGGTCCGAGGGAAAAAGCGAATTTTTAGACTTTCAGAAGAACTGAACCTCTTTTACGATCTACGAAGTCTGAAGACCGTTCAATTATTAAAATTTATCACTGAATTTGAAACTTTTCCACCTTCAATATAAGTAAATAACATTTTTCAAATTGGATTAAATTTTCCGTATTTAGCAGTAGTTCCCAAAGGTGCTAAAGTAACGACCCATCTGAGCAAATTCATCAGACTTAAGACTGTTCCAGCGTTTTGTTTTTTCAGTTGATAATAGAGGACTTTAAACAAAATTCGCACTAAAAAGTGCCGCCCCTAAAATTATGCCTGTTTTGATGTGGTCTCGAGCCGGCCCTGCACCGCGCTAAACCTTGGAAAGCTAATCATTGGCACAAAAAAGACGCAAAACGCTGAAAAATAAATAATTACAACTATATGCATTGCTAAAAAGCAAATATTTACCTATTTAAACTAGCCCCACTGTAGGTGAATTTAGAGTGCAAAAGGACGAATTTGGGGTGCAAAAAGATAAATTTAGGTTGATTTGGAGAGCAAACAAATTCCAATTAGAAGCTTATGAAACCCAAAAATCGCCAAAGAACGGCACGTTGTCTACCACCAATTGACGACAGCTTATCAAAAACCAAAAATCATGGCATTTTAAGATTTCTAAAGCAACCTTTAACAATGTGGCACCGTATCTTAATTCAGGTAATTTGCCCAAGAATTCTCAACCCACTATTAATGATAACTTTCCAGAGATTACCACAAATCCGGCAATTTTCTTCAAAAACAAATCTAACACTCATAAATTACGAAAATGGTATCAAAACTATAACAATGAACGACCCCAAAACAAGGTACGCAGATAAATCCGTCAAAATCTGTATTAATTCGAGCAAATTGCAGGAATTCGCTATCGTTAAACATGATGCAAGAGTTAGTAGCGAATCTGAAAAACGACCAAAACGACCCCAAATTACGAATCATCATTCTAACGGCGACCGGAGCGATATTTTCAGCCGGCCACAACTTAAAAGAACTGGTAAGGAATCTTCTACAACCACCAAAAGTTGTACACAATCGCACATTGCAGGCGAACGAGTACGGGCGAACGCACCAGGAAAACGTGTTCGATTTAGCGACAAAATTGATGACCGCAATCATCGATTGCCCGGTACCGGTGATCGCAAAAGTTGACGGTTTAGCCGCTGCGGCCGGTTGTCAATTAGTGGCGCAATGCGATCTGGCTTTCTGTACACCGAAAAGTCAATTTTCAACGCCCGGAGCTAATTTCGGAATATTCTGTTCGACGCCCGGTATTCCGTTGGCGCGTAGCGTGCGTAAAACAACCGTATTAAAAATGCTGCTAACCGGACAATCGATCGATAGCCAAGAGGCGGTAAATAGTGGCCTGATTACGGCCGTTTCTGATAATATCGATCAAGATGTACGAGAAATTTGTGAAGCTATCCAAAGCAAAAGTCGTAGCGTTATCGAATTGGGTAAGAAATTCTTTTACAAACAAATACAATACGATATTAGGACCGCTTATGAATTGGGTGCCAAACAAATGGTTGATAATTTACAAATGGATGATGGCAGAGAGGGTATTTATAGTTTTATTGAAAAACGCCAACCACAATGGAAAAATTAAGAGAAAAAAATTCCAAATAAATCTTTATAATTAATAATTAAATTCATTAAAAATTCGTTAATTTGATGATTGGTTGTGATTATTTTTTACCGAGTGCTTTTTGAGTCTGAGCCGTCTTCAATTTTGCTGCCATTTCTTTCTCTACAAATCAACAAAAATTAATCGAAATGCTCTGGATAATTTGAACGAATCAACCTTTCTGTTCGGCTTCTCGACGTTTCTTTGCCTCTTCCCGTTGTTGTTTGATAATTGCTAAACGTGCCAGATCGGCTCTGGCCTGTTCGGTTTTACCTTCGGCATGCAATTTTTGATAGTGGGCTTGGGCGCGTTGCCGTTCGATCTCTTCACGTTCTCGGCGCGATAATTGCGGCTTACTTTCATCTAAATTCGTATTTAAAGTTGTCAATTTCTTCGTCTTTTTCTGTACCCTATTTGGATTCTCTATTTCTATAAGACTTGATACACCTTTAGCCTTGCCCGAGTCCTAAACAGTAAAATTATAGATTTATTAAGGACGAGATTTGGGTACAGCATCAACCTCGTCATCACTACTCGATTCTTCTTCACTACCCGATTGATTGCTACTTTTATCTTCACCGGACCCGCCTTCTTCTTCTATATCACTATCACTGTCCTCGTCGAGTTTTTGTCGCCACTTCTTCTTTTGTTCGTCCTTTAGCCGTTGCTCTTCTAATTCTTCCGGATTTGTGAAACGACGATTACGTCCCTTATGATTCGTGAATTTACCTCAAATACACAAAATTAGCAATAATAACAATAATAATTTCCTAAATAGGTGTGACGCAATTTTACTAATATTGATTCTAAATATTTACCTCTAGGCATTTTCGATGATTATCTTCTATTAATTAAATTAAATTAAATTACAATTTCGTGTGTTCTAATTAACGTAATTAATTAATTAATTCGTAATTCTAATAAGAAACGCATGCAAAATACGACCAAATTTGTGTAATTTGACAGACGACAGTGTTTTACTACCAACCCCAGTACGAAAAAGTTACTAGTATATGGGCGTATTAACATGCGGGGATTTGTGGGGAATTTTACCATATGAAAAAATAACTTGCCTGTCTGGAAGTGTTGAGAACGTGTTAGGACTGCGTTCAGAAATCGGGACAAGGAGTGTGACGTCACTTTGGACAATTATCAACAATTACGTTATTTATTTATTTTACGGTTTTTCAATCAGTTATTATCAAAATTGTCTATAATTGAAGACTTTTCAATTCAACAAATTTTTGTATGTATGCCAAATTTAAAAATTATAAATTTATATCCACTATGACGTCAGAAAACAAGTAAACTCGTCGACACACTAGATTTTGTATTGTTATCAATAATAAATGAGGTAATTAGAAGGAAATCAATTAAATTTGCTTACCTATATTTTATTATTAATTAAAAATCACCTCCGACTGTTCACAACAAAGCACTAATCTCTACTGAATTGGTTGATTAAATAAACTGCGAATTACCTCACTGTAGTCTTTGTTTGGTGTTTGATTGGTTTTTACGTATTTTGAACAGTTCGGTTCTAAACATTGTCGAGTTAATAGTGTTTTAAATTAAAATGTTCTAGATAATGTGAAATAGTGTCGGTGTTAGTGTCTGGAGGATAATCTCTAATGTTGTTTTTCTACCTTCAGTTCGTAGGATCGTATCGAGAAGAGGGTGCTGCTTAAAGGTAGGCTTTTATTAATTCTATTATTCACCCCTAGACTAGATAATACGAAAATATATTTTTTATTAAACACAGAACAGCCAGTGTATCAATTAAGGTAATTCTGTCGGTACTTTGGAAAGGCGATTTATTATTAAGAATAATCGCAAATGACTAATTCGTGTAACTTCAGTAACCATTAAGCTTAAGGTACTTTGGGACTTAAGTAATAGGCTCAAAATCAAGAGATCGAAAATTTTGATTATTCGATGAACAGCGGAGAGATGTTTGTCCTCTTGGCCTTCTAAAATTGCCTTTACTGTCTAAGAATAGGAAGGGCAAGGATGCAACATTTTGGTTGTAGAATCGTAGCTCTATCTCTTCGGTTCCAAGTTTTTTTCCAAATCATTTTCGCTACTTCACAAATTAAAACCTTACCAAATCGGATTTAATCCTTTTTTTTTGTTTAAATTTCTGAATAAAAGAATGCTTTTAAAGCGGTCTCGAATATGAAAGTCAATTCGAAAGAAATTTGTCTTTGCTATGGAAACAAGAAGCTTTTTGTTTGTGTCATTCTACTTTTTAGGATTATTTTCCGAGAAGCGTGGAGAAGGGGGCTTATTCTCTCTCTCGCTCAATTTCTTTATGTCTCTAGCTTTCTAGTTCTCAATGTCTCTGGCTTCCTCGGTCTCTCTCTCTGCCTCAGAGTCTCTCTCTCTACCTCAGAGTCTCTCTCTCTGCCTCAGAGTCTCTCTCTCTGCCTCAGAGTCTCTCTCTCTGCCTCAGAGTCTCTCTCTCTCTGCCTCAGAGTCTCTCTCTCTCTGCCTCAGAGTCTCTCTCTCTCTGCCTCAGAGTCTCTCTCTCTCTCTCTGCCTCAGAGTCTCTCTCTCTGCCTCAGAGTCTCTCTCTCTGCCTCAGAGTCTCTCTCTCTCTGCCTCAGAGTCTCTCTCTCTCTGCCTCAGAGTCTCTCTCTCTCTGCCTCAGAGTCTCTCTCTCTCTGCCTCAGTCTCTCTCTCTCTGCCTCAGAGTCTCTCTCTCTCTGCCTCAGAGTCTCTCTCTCTCTCTCTGCCTCAGAGTCTCTCTCTCTCTCTGCCTCAGAGTCCCTCTCTCTCTGCCTCAGAGTCCCTCTCTCTCTGCCTCAGAGTCTCTCTCTCTCTGCCTCAGAGTCCCTCTCTCTCTGCCTCAGAGTCTCTCTCTCTCTCTCTGCCTCAGAGTCCCTCTCTCTGCCTCAGAGTCTCTCTCTCTCTGCCTCAGAGTCGCTCTCTCTGCCTCAGAGTCGCTCTCTCTGCCTCAGAGTCTCCCCCTATCTGCCACAGAGTATCTCTCTCTGACTCAAAGCCTTCTGTATGTCTCAGAGTCTCTCTCTCTCTCTGCCTCAGAATCTCTGTCTGTCTCAGAGTTTCTCTATCTCTGCCTCAGAATATCTGTGTCTGTCTCGAAGTCTCTCTCTCTCTATTTCTTAGAGTTTCTCTCTGTCTCTCTCACAAACTCTCTGTCTTTCTCTGTAACAATCTGGAAAACAAAAACACCACACGATTCTCTCCTTTAAAAGGCGACAAAAGGTTTTCTTAAGCACGGGTAAAACAATAGTAATGAATAGCAACTTTATATTGCGCCTCTATTTCTATTAGTCAACGTGACTCTGTTATAGTCAAGTTAAACTAGATCGAGTATACTTGATTCGTGATAATCTTCTAAAAAACAAACTGCACAATTTATGAGAAAACAATAGTTGGCTTTTATTTAAAATAACTACAAATTCACTCCAAAAAAAAACATAGGTACAAAAAATCTATTCCTTCATAATATCACTAATTTTCACCTTGATATTAGACTCAATCTGACTCCCCTCTTGTGCCGCCTTAAAGGCACTACTCAAACTAACATCCTCATCGTCCTGTTTCTTCCCTTCACGATCTCGTTGCAACAAATCAATAGCTTCTCGATACAATTGTTCCTGATCAATACCACCGCCACCGTACTGTTGCTCTAATTTCCGATAGTTCTCAATAAAACGTTGCGTTAACGTCTTGTATTTATGATCGAACATATTTACGGCACCAATTCGTTTATTGTGTCGATGAAACAGACTGAAACAAAACAAACGACAATTATGTAACATAAAACAATTCGAATTCCATGCAATTATTACGCTCGTATCGTATCTTCTTCGTAGAAGATTTTACGAAGGGCTAGTTTCGGTGCAGGTCGATCGAATTTCGGTTCTTCTTTCGGCGGAAAAGCTTCGTACACATCGTACCATAACGGGCGGTCGTCCCAGCTCAAAGCGCCCGACCGCAAAAGGCCGGTGGTACTACAAAAATTACAATAGAAATGTTTTCGTATGATAAATAGGTAATTTTTTAAGTTTACCGGGTGTAAATCGTGCCGATTTTCTCTAAACGACTGCCTGCCATCGCTGGAATTTGCGATTTTTAACAAAAACAAAAGACGGCGAAATTGAGGTTAGATTTTTGGCGTTTCGTTACCAACTTAATCTCAAAAATCCGTAAATCTATTTTGTAGAAGATTAAAAGCGTGAGAAATTTCTAAAAAGTGGCTTTTATTCAACTAAAATGTTTAAATGAGTAAGTCGATGAATTTTGCAACAAATTACAATTATTTGCAAATCCAGGCGCGTAATTTTAGTAATTTATTTGAATCTAAATCAAGTTGGCCAACCTGATTTTTAATTGGCAAGAATTGACAGATAATTTTAATACATACTGGAACGTCGATAAACTGTATAATTACCTAAATTAACAAAATCTAAATAACCTAATATGGGATTTATTCGACAATATTTCAACAAAATCTTAAATTTACTCATAAAATATTTCACTGTAGGTTTATTTATTTTAAAAATTGTACATTTCGAGTCGACATCTCAGTATGTAGTTTGACAACAATGACAATTGTCATAACCAAACTTTCACGTGTTGTGTCGAAATTTCCTTTCAATTTTCCGCTGAAAAATCATGTTGAACATCACAGACGATCAAATCCGTACAATCGGTAAAGTGTTGAATGATGACAATCGTCCGCTGAAAGAACGTTTCCGTGCTCTATTCACATTGCGTAATATTGGCGGTCCTGTAGCCATCGATTGTATCAAACAATCTTTCAACGATAGTTCGGCTCTATTAAAACACGAATTAGCCTATTGTTTAGGACAAATGCAGGATGCCGAAGCCAATTCGATCTTAATCCATATCTTAGAAGACGTTAATCAAGAACCAATGGTGCGACATGAAGCCGGTTTGTAATTGTTAGAATTTTTGGTTGTTTTCGGCAATAATTTTGTACGATTTCCAGCTGAAGCTCTCGGTGCTATCGGTACCCACGATAATATCGAAATTCTCAAACGTTATTCCAGCGATCCTGTGATTGAAGTAGCCGAAACTTGTCAGTTGGCTGTAGATCGAATCAAATGGTTGGAGGATAAAGCAAATATTGAGGAATTGTCGAAAAATCCCTATAATTCCGTAGATCCGGCACCACCGAGTCTCGACCACAATATCGACAATTTGCGAGCGATTCTTTTAGATGATAATCAGAATTTATTTGAACGTTATCGTGCAATGTTTGCTTTACGCAATCTAAATAACGAGGAATCGGTTAAGGTGCTAACGGAAGGGTTCCGGTGTGGTAGTGCGTTGTTTCGTCACGAAATTGCATTCGTTTTGGGACAAATGCAGAATTGTCAAAGTATTGAGGCATTAATTCGAACGCTAGAAGATCGCAACGAGAACGAAATGGTACGACATGAATGTGCTGAAGCTTTAGGTGCAATTGCTACACAACATTGTTACGATATATTGAATAAGTATTTAAATGATGAGAAACGTGTCGTTAAGGAGAGTTGTGAGATTGCTTTGGATATGTGCGAATATGAGAATAGTCCTGAATTTCAGTATGCTAACACTTTACAAATTGCGTCGTAATAAAATTTCTATTAAAGATGATTTTTTGTTTAAAAAGTTCCTCAAGATATTCACGATATTCACCCTTCAAACCTCCCTGGTGCCAGGTTTTCTGTAACAATAGAATTTCTTCTTTTTTCTTCCATTGTGTACTATTGATGCTCCTAATTTTGAACACGTATATTGGGTTGTATAACTTTCAAACATGTTTCATGGGTTGCATAACTTGTAGCTGTGTATAATGGGTTGCATAGCTTTGAAATTAGTAATAAGGATTGCATATACTCTAAGGCGAATTTCATAGAGGACCTGAAAATATCTTCATAGGCGCCACCAGGTTTGCACCAGGTGGTTGTAGTGTCTTAACCAGGGCCGGATGTAGAACAATTGAAAATAGCTACAAACGTTATTGATGTGGCCCGTTTTGGAACCGGGGCCTGCAGCTTAAGTCTCATTAGCCTCATCATAAATCCACCCTTGGTCTTTTGTATTCATTCTTAGGTTAACGAACAAAATTTGGACGTCGAGATCGAGATCTAGATCTAGGATTATTGAGAATAAGGACGAGATTACTATAAAAATCTGTGCAAAGTGATGCCGCAATATAAAGGAAGCGCTTAGTTTCCTAAATTGTTTGGCAAGAGTGGTTGTGCTAGGAAAATAACCATAAAAAAGCGCTTACTTTCAGTTGCCTATAATCTATTAGCGTCATTGCTACGTAAATGTTTGTAGATTAATCTTTAAAAAACAATCTTTTGAATTCTGCATAAGTATAGTCGGTTCCAACTAAGGGGATCGTTTAAGTAATTATTGTAGGTAAAGAGTTGTAGATTTTCTATTTTCTATATTCTTTATAGAATCTCATCTTTTCTTTTATGCTATTCTATTATAATCTAGAGTTCTGCTTTTTTTTTGAAAACTTGAAAACGTACCTCGTCTAATACGACCACAAATAATATTTTTGCATGCGCTTTTGTTTGATTTTGCACACCTTCAAACTTTCTTCTGCACCGTTGATGACGTGTCTTTGGACCTCTTCGGTGTTACTTATTGGTAAATCTCTTTTCTTTTACATTTTTCCAAACTTAGAAATGTTTTGGTAAGTATAAAGTAATTGGAATAAAGTCAAATTGGCTTCTTCTTGTTTGCTTGTATATTTCTTCATTTTTGTAAGATTATGTTATATTATCAGTTCATCACTAGTAATCATACCACCAACAATACAACAATTAGGCTCTAGTGCGCAAAATAACTTTGTGGTTCACCGAGAAAGTGTAAGACACTGTAATGATCTGTTGCAGTTTCGAGCCCCGACTCGGTTGAGCCTTTTTTTGCGTTTTAAATCTCGAAATTTAACTTTGTACCTCTTTGCAATAAATTTGCTGCATGTTAAGAGGATTTGCATATATTTTTTTTTGTGTGTAATTCTAAGATTACCAAGCGCAATAAATAAATGAATTAACAATAAGAAGTAGAAGGTTATAAATTGGAAATAAGAAAGAACTTTATTCTCGATTCGTTCTATTACAACACAAAGTTCTTATCGTTAATCTACTTTGTGTAATAAAACAAGCTTGTTTCGTGTAATCATTAAAATTATTTAACAAATCGATAATTTCTAATAAAAAACGAAAAAAAGTATAGAAAGCATTGAAAATTACCGCAAGATAATCGATTCAAATGCAGCTATCATTATTATAAAGTAATTCAAATAGAAGTAAATATTTATCTATAAAATAATGGATATGGAAGTTTACTAAATTGACTCAAATTAGTATTAATAATAAATAAAAGATCGTATTGCGCCACGAGTCGGGAAAGCACTGATATGGGGTAGGAGAGAAGAGAGAGAGAGAGTAGGAATAGAAAAGCGAAACGAGACAGAAGATGAAACAGAAGGCACAGAAGAGAAAGAGTAAGCGATAGCAAAACAAACAGAAAATTAACAAAAGGCATAGAAGATGCAGAAAAGAGAGTAAAGAGAGCAGAAACAGGAAAGACGAAAGAGACAGAAGATGAAGCAAATAGCTGGTACAGAAGAGATGAGACAGATCAAACAACCAAAGGAAATAGCGCAGAACAGAAAGCAGAACAAACATATGAGAGGGAGACACAATAGAGAAGAGAGACAGAAGAGACGGACGCGAAAGGAAAGACAGAAAATAAAAGGAACATAGAAAAAGCATAGGATAAGAGAGAAAATACAGAAGAGGAGAGAAACAGAAGATAGAAGAGAAAATATAGATACGTAAAAAAGACAGAAGGCGTTGAAAATTCAAAAGACACAAAAGAGGTGGGAGAGATAGAAAACACAAAAAAAAAACAGAGAAGAGAGGTAAGACATAGAAATCACAGAGCAGCAGAAAGAGGAACCAACAGAAAGAAGACTTTATAGATAGAAGAGGAATGAAAAAAAATTAAGCAGAAAATTCAAAAATGTTAATTTGTAGGGAAGAAAGGAAATAGAAGCCACAGAAAGAGAGAAGAGAGGCAGAACACAGAAGGCACAGAGAAGATGGGAGACATGGAAAAAACAAACCAGACAGAACAGACAGAAGACAGAGAAAAAAACAGAAGGGAGGCAGAAGGGGCAGGAGATAGCAAAGAGAAGACACAGAAAACCCTGAAAAGACAGACGAGGAAGGAAAGGTTGAAGACACAGACAAGAGAGAACGTACAGAGGAGAAGCAACAGACAGAAAGAAGATTGAAGAGCAAAAGGAGACAGAAAAGACAGAAGGCTTCGAAAATACAAAAGACACAGAAGAGATGGGAAACACACAAAAGAAACAAAAGAGGAGTAAGATGTAGAAATCAGAAAAATCAGAAAAGACAGTCGGTAGAGAAGACACTGAAAAGAAAGTAGCGGGAACAGAGGCAGAAAATACAAAAGAGACAGAAGATAGAGAAGAAATACGAGACAGACACATGATACAGAATGGAGAAAAGAGGCCACAGAAGAGATGAAAGCGTTCGAAGAAACAAAGGAGACAGAAGAGACAGAAGGCAAAAGAAACAGCAGAAAAATACTAGTAGAAGACATAGAAGAGGCGTTAGATATAAAAGAAAGAAACAGGCGAGAGAGACAGAAGACTCCAAAAAGTCAGGCGCGAAAGGAAGAAGACGAAGACGAGAGAGAAAATACGGAAGAGAAGCAAGAGACAAAAGAACGAAACACAGAAGACATACGAAAACAGAAGAGCGGCAGAAGAGGCAGGAGATAAAAAAGAGAAGACACAGAAAGCCCTGAAGAGACAGACGAGGAAGGAGAGATTGAAGACACAGGCGAGAGAGAACGTACAGAAGAGAAGCAACAGACAAAGAGAAGATTGAAGAGAAAAAGGAGGCAGAAAAGACAGAAGGCTTCGGAAGACACAGAAGAGATGGGAAATCAGAAAATTCAGAAAAGACAGTCGATAGGGAAGACACACAAAAAAGACAGAAGATAGAGAAGAAATACGAGACAGGCACATGATACAGAAGGGAGAAAAGAGGCAGTAAATTCAGAGGACACAGAAGAAATAGGAGCATTCGAAGAAACAAAGGAGACAGAAGGCAAAAAACAGCAGAAAAATACTGGTAGAAACAAAACAAAGAAAGAAGCGAGAGAGACCGAAGAATCCGGAAACACAAACGAGAGAAGAGTGACAGAAGACACAGACACAGACACACTCAAATGTCGCTTAAACTGAAACAGTGCGCATCGCCACTTCGTGTAGATCGACCTTTAGCGACATTACGACAGTCTTTTATCAGTTTATATATTTTTTTAAATGTTAAATAATAGTGCTTAATGCATGATTAATGACACGTAGAAATGTTATTTATTGGTGGAACGCATTATGAAAACTTTACACAAACTGTGATGATATTATTCTAGTTCTAACAGAAATTATCGAGAAAAAGTTGTCGGTTAAATCGTACGTGCCACCCAAAATGCTGTTGATTATAACAATTTTCTGTCTATTTTCATCGAACTTTTGTATAAATCTACCGGAACTCGATAATAATTTAAATAATTGTTTAAAACAGATAATTACACAATTATTAACAAATACAACAACAAATCAATTAATTTTAACAAATTTCGCAACATTCGATACAATTCCGGTAATAATTGCCAACGATTATAAAATAGAAATGTTGATCGAACAAAAACCAGAAATTTATCTGTTGGACATCGATAATTTCGACGAATTTCCAATAAATTTCACGAATCCTTCAGCCAAATTCGTGATAATCATCCACGAAAAAATCAACACTTTACGGTTAACGAGATTCGCAAAATCTTTCATCTACAATTTAATAATCATCGAATCCATCGACAATCATCAAGAGATTTACACGTACCATCCGTACCGTTACGAGAACTTCAATAAACCGTCGTTGGACGTCTACAAAATCGGTTATTGTACCTCTACAGGCGCGGAAATGGGGCGAAGTGTTCGCAACGAATTACCGAAATTTTGGCGCAACTCCACATTGAAAGCGTTATGGATTACACGGCCACCATTTACGATTCCCACATACCACCATCCCGGTATAGAAATGGTACTAATGCGGATCATCAGCGAAGTGTTACAATTAAAAATCGATTATAATTGGAGCAACTTCACCAAATCGGCGTACATCACAGAAACCATCGATGTCTTAAAGCGTCACGAAAGCGATGTAATTTTCGGCGGAATTCACCTACAAAACTGGCATTTTGGCAAATTCTCAATACCATATCCGTACATCAGTGATACGTTGTTGTGGATAGCACCGGTGCCAAGACGGGTGCCAACGTGGTTGCGGATCCGCGGATTTCTAACGCCACACGTTTGGTTGTCGATTTTTGCATCGATAATTCTGCTCGCATCGGTTTGGTACAGTTTTGATCGACGATTATTGTTCGACAAACCGTTGACACTATTGAAATTATTAATTTTACAGCCGGTGTTGATCGGACGGTCGTCAGTTGTACGTTTGATTTTAATCGGTTGGATATTGACGGTAATTACATTAACGACAGCATTTCAAAGTCGTTTAATTCGTATTCTAACAACTGATGATTTCGATGATCGAATCATTAATATTAACGATATAATTCGATTCAATTATACATTGGGAACGGCGGATTTTATTGATGAATTATATGCAAACGATACAGTTTTTACGAATTATTTCAAATTGAATCGTATCCGTTGCGATAACACCATGTCGTGTACGAATCGTACGGCATTCCAACGGGATCTGATCACGTTCCGTTATCGGAACATTATCGATTATTTCTTTGCTTCGTATTATATCGACGATAACGGCGAGGCGATGATTTATAAGATCGATCAACCGATCGTTAATCTATTGATAACCATGTTGATCACTAGAGGACATCCGATCTACTCGCAGTTTAATCGAATTCTACTTTATTTGACTTCTAATGGTTTGATTCACCAACAATTCAAGATTATTGAGAATATAACAAAACAACAATCGCTTGAGAAAATCGTGTTGCATAGTAAACGATTGAGTCTGAGTCAAGCCGATTTGGCTTTTAAGTGCTTACTTATCGGTTGGTTGATCAGTTTCCTTGTCTTTTGTTGTGAAAATATTGTTTGTAATGCGAAAAATTATGTGGGAAAAGTCGGAACCGGGTTTTTGAATTTTACTGAAAACATCCGCCGGCTGCGATTACGTCGGAAACCCACAAAACAATAGAAAGGTCCAATTGCAGGGTAGAGTTGGTAATTCTAAAAATATACCGAGTGTTTATTTTAAATAGGGATAACGATTGAATAGATTTTTCACTGTGTTTGATGTGTATATTTCTACACTAAAGTGTGAAAAAGTTGACAAATCACTAAAAGCGGTAATCTTGAACTGTCCGCTTTAGAGAGGTGTCCACTATCAAGTCTATAAAAAACATACTTGTAATTTATTTAACACGTAATTGTATTTACTTTACAATAAATGTGTGGTAACTTTTCGCTTTTTATTTCTCCACAAAACCCAATCAGGTGTGGTTCGAGGATCGGTCGTGTAGAATCGTGTAAAATAGAGAATTGCCTTCTAAGAATTCTCCCCCTTTTATCATATTTTTGTTGTTGTTGTGTTAGTAGTCTTTAGTTAATTAATTGTTTTTTGTTTAGCTTTTAGAATAAAAGATCGCCCGGCGCATCCACCATTTATACATCAAAAATAAGAAATTCGACAGTTTTCACTGTTTTTTTTTCACAAATATTTTATTCTACTTGAAATTTCACGTTCTAGAATATAATTTACACGGTGCACCTTATTTGACGGGGGTCAGATCCGTGAGTAATCAATCGTTTCGCTCCTACCGCCGTGATGTTTAATAATAAGACAGGTCACCAAGAAAAATTAATGTAACCCCCAAATGAAATGCTTGAAATTTCGTACTGAACTATAACTTGATACCCTACATAATCTATTAGAGTCTTGAAGCGTTACAAGTGCCTTTTAGCAGTATTTTTCCAAATAAATTTAACGCTAAATAATGCGGAATTAATTAGTAGCAGATTTCGGCCTTTTCTCTCAGATTTTGCTAGTAACTCACTCAGTTTACAAAACGATGACGTTCTGATGTTGTACTGCTCTGGTAGGTAGTCTTCAGATTTTTTCTTAAGTCTTTTTGTTCAGCTGTTAAGGGTAAATCTTTATATAAAGATCGCCCGGCGCATCCACCATTTCTGCCTTAATAAGAAATTCAACAATTTTTACGTTTATTTCCATCGATAATTATTTTAATTGGAATTTTAATTGGAATTTTCTCGGTCTAGAATATAATTTACACCGTTCACCCTATTTGCTGGGGTCAGATCCGTGAGTAATCAACCCTTTTGCTGCTAACGCCATACTGCTTAGTAATAAGACAGACTACCAAAAAAATTAATGAAACACAAATGAAATGCGTGATATTTCGAATTGAACTATTGCTTGACACCCTACATAATTTACTGCCATCCAAAAACATTTCGAATGCCTTTTATCAGCATTTCTGCAAATAAATATAGTTGTTAAGAAACCGTGATAAATTAACAACAGAATTCTGACCTTTTCTCTTAGATTTTGCTAATCACTCACTAAATTTATAAAAATATATCGTTCTGTAGTGTTGGTAGCCTCTAGAGTTATTGTTAATAATTTTTTGTTTAACTTTCAAGACAAATTGTTGCAAAAAGAAACGACCGGCGCATCCACCATTTCTACATCAATAATGAGACACTAAAAGACTTTTTGCCAAACTGCTCTATTCTAAGTGAAATTTTCTCATTATAAAGTGCAATTTATAGTACGCAGCCTATTTGATGGGGGTCGTGTTGGTGACTAATCAATCGTTCAGCTACTAACTAGTCTAGGCAACATCTGCCATTTTAGTGAATTTCACTTCAAGGGCACCGAAAATTATGATCCACGGTTCATTCGAATGATCTCTAGAAACTTTTTGAAAAATTTGAAGGTGCGCCGGCAAAAATTGCAAAAGTTATAAACAATTTAATAAAAAAAAATGGGGCTTTGGTTTTTTGAAAATATCTCGGAAAGTATTGAAGGTATACGAAATTTGAAAAAAGATCCTTAAAGAGGAGGAAATTTCCTACAAAAAGTCCTACCTAAGGAACTCTACCATCAATATTTATAATTTTAATTTTGAGGCAAAAATAGCGCTAAAAGCGGGTGAAGCGCGCGCTGACCGACACAGACTCTTGAACAATAAAAATAATTTTAACCCGTTAAATATCAATATTAAGAAATAAAAAAATTCACATACCTTTTAGACACTTGAATAAACCAAAATGCATCGAAGAAAATTTTTTTATTATATTTGCTTTTGTTAATTAATTAATTTTTACAAGTTTAAAATGTACTTAAAAACCCTGATAATTGTTAAAATTGAACCACATTTTTCTTTTACTTCTTGGAGCTTTTCTTGAAAGGCGTTACAAAAGATCTCCGTTGGAAAAATAAAAAAAAATTGATTTTCCACTTTGTTATTAACAAGAATCGAACGAGCCACCCTGCATCATAATTTTCGGTGGCCTTGGAGAGAAAGTCACTAAAATGGCATATGTTGCCTGGACTATTGGGAAGCTTAAAATATCAGCTGACCAACTAAACACTCCAAATGTCCCTATATTTTGAAATATTTAATCCATTATATTATATCCAATTATATCCAATTTTATAATATTTGATATGAAAAACATGAGTAGTAATTCTGCCAGGTTTTCTGCGGCGAAAAAATTGGAACACCCCCCTCCCCCGCCTGTATCGAATTTTTCAACTTTTTTGAAGGCAAAAAAATTGATCATTCTGAAGACGTAAAGCTTCTTAATACAGCAGCTGAAGGTATCCTTTTTTTTCTGAGTAATTAGCTTAGAGATGGACGTGAAGGAAAAACGATGTAAGTTAAGCAAAAGCGGATCCTTTAACATTAAACACTTTTACGACAGACACCCGATACGTCCGCCAAAACTCCAAATTCACAAATAAAGACAAAGTTTCCAACTTGTGCGATATTCATAGAAAGTTGTCGAAATACGCCTGCTTTCGTACCGGAAATCAACCAAACCGTTGCATGTCCAAAATACGTACTGCATCTCGATCGAAACTTTGCATTCAATCTCTGTCTCTCTCTCTCTCACTCAGATTCATAGTATATTTAACAAACAGTCAAAAGAATACGTTGTATCGTGTCCATTATCATCTAAATTGAATTCCCTAAATGAATGGTCACATTAAAGAGGGTTCTTGTTAAATATGAAACACTCCACCTCGCACACATTCATGAAAATTAGATCGTCCCTCAAATGGTGGTATATAACTAATTCAGTGCGAGGAAAGGTGCTTAATTCTACCAGGTGAAAATAAGTTATAAAAACAAAAACGCCGGATTCGGTTCGTTGTGGCAGAAGTTGTTAATAACAATTAAGTATTTATCGATTCGGTGTTGTAATTAATATTCAAATAACAATCAGCTGTATTGATCGATGTTGTTTTTTTTTGTGTTGTGTTTTGTTTCTTTTACGGAACGCATCCGCCGTGATTGCTGGATTAGAAAAATCCCGTTGTGAAAATAAATGGAAATCTAGTTGTTCCTCAATACGGTGCGCAGTTTAATTATCGAACCATAATCAAAATTAAATACACAAGTTCCATTCGATTGAAATGAACACACAACCACAACGTTGATTTTTTTTTGTTTAATATAATTGAATTACACTAGAAAAATCTACATAATTTCGAATTGTTTAACAAAATATAAACTTTTTCCATCAGATTCATTTACATATAAACCAGAAATTTTGAATTGTAAACCATTGAACAGAACATATACCTACCAAAAAAAAACACGTAATTGTGTGAATTCCGGATCATGCTGAAATAATCATCAACCGAACCGGACAAAGTTTCAGCGAACTGATAAATTTTCTATAAACTGTTGTCTCAAGAGGACGGCCACTCAATAATGGCACAATTAAAAAATTACAACACCCTTCTAACTGATTTAAATTTTTGATTAGAACGATGTGAGGCGACAATGGTCAGTTTCGATTCGATCATGCTGACATGTTAATTATAAACGGGATCCAGACTCGATTCTCGACCACGGATCGAAACTTAAAAATATCGACAAAGGTCGGTTCGACTTGATTTCAACTCGTTCCCTAGAAACAATAGGAAATAGTATATTAAAGAACAAGTGTCAGAAGCCGCCTATTATTGCACGAGTCCAAGTTTAGAAAGCGAGCGCCGGAGCCGCGAGTTTTCTAAAGGACGAGTGCAATATACGACTTCTGACACGAGTTTTTTATACTATTTTTTCTATTTTGCCTATTTTGTGTCCTTTTTTACAAAAAAATTGCGAAATTTAATATTTAGGGAATTTGGTGGGAGTTGATGTTACTAGAAAAAAACAATTGAACATTCAGCTAGGAAACTTCATTTGTTTTATTTTTCACTCTTAGTCAATTGTTTTTTTCGCCAAATTGCTTATTTAACAATGAGTGAAGAATTTTCATGTAGTCCACCTGAAATAAGGGAAATTGCTGAAAATGCAGGAAGCAATTTACTACCCGATAAATCCAAAGATCAGTACGAAAAACGGTATATTAAGTATCTTGTTTTTATGATTTTTGACAGTTGTCAAAATCAATGAAAATGTTACCAACCTAGTGGGAAAAAAATCCTACATTTTACTTTTCAGCACTAGTATCGAAATGAGCACATTTCGATACAGTAGCGAGTTTAATAATAGCGCTATTATTGACGCAAAATAGAAAAAAGTGATTTTCGGCGTCTATTAATCAAGAATGAGAATTTTGGATATTCTGATGGGGCCTATTCGTTCGTTATCTAAAGCCCCGTGATTGTCCCAGAAGCTTGCAAATAGAGGAATCATAGCATATTTACAAAATTAGCTGAATAATCCTGTATTTAATACAATGTTAAATACTCGAACTAAGTTGATTATAAAGTTAATTACACATTCATGTCTCAACGGTAATGACCCGTTGCAAGTTCAAACTCTGATTCATTAAATAAATGAATTAAATTCGAACTAAACTATTAAAAATTATTATGATTAAATTACCTAAATTGAAAATTATTAAAAATTCGAAACGCAAACGAAACTTAAAGCGCTGCAAAATCCGACAGAAAAGGGCAAAATTCTGTTACTAATTAATCACGTATTAATCATTATTATTAACGTTAAATTTATTTAATAAAATGATTGTAGAGCATCAAGCAATCGTTCAATTCAATATATACCTAATAAGATTTCTTTAGACTACATTGATTTTTATTTAAAAAAAAAATATAAATATTGGTGGTAGAGTTCCGGGAGGTTGGACGTTTTTAGGAAATTTCCTCCTCTTTAGGGATCTTTTTTCAAATTTCGACTATCTTTAATAGTTTCTGAGATATTTGCAACAAAACAAACCCCCATTATTCTTTATAACTTTTGCAATTTTTGCCGGCGCACCTTCAAATTTTTCAAAATGTTTCTAGAGATCATTCCGAATCGAATGAGCCCTGGATCATAATTTTCGGTGGCCTTGATGAGAAATTTTTGACAGATAAATTGTCAAAACTTATACCACTCAAATTGCCAAAGATAGAGAGATTTTTAACGTGTCTCTCTGACATCCTATTTGACTCGCTTAAGAGGCGAATTTTGAAAAAAAATTTTTCTATTTTGCGTCAATAGTAGCGCTATTATCAAACTCGCTACTGTATCGAAATGTGCTCATTTCGATACTAGTGCTGAAAAGTAAAATAGTAGGAATTTTTTTTCCACTAGGTTGGTAACATTTTCATTGATTTTGACAACTGTCAAAAATCATAAAAACAAGATACTTAATATACCGTTTTTCGTACTGATCTTTGGATTTATCGGGTAGTAAATTGCTTCCTGCATTTTCAGCAATTTCCCTTATTTCAGGTGGAGTGCATGAAAATTCTTCACTCATTGTTAAATAAGCAATTTGGCGAAAAAAACAATTGACTAAGAGTGAAAAATAAAACAATTGAAGTTTCCTAGCTGAATGTTCAATTGTTTTTTTTTAGTAACACCAACTCCCACCAATTTCCCTAAATATCAAATCTCGCAATTTTTTTGTAAAAAAGGGCACAAAATAGGCAAAATAGGAAAAATAGTATAAAAAACTCGTGTCAGAAGTCGTATATTGCACTCGTCCTTTAGAAAACTCGCGGCTCCGACGCTCGTTTTCTAAACTTGGACTCGTGCAATAATAGGCGACTTCTGACACTTGTTCTTTAATATACTATTTTTAGTGAGTGCCTAAAGTACCTAAACGTACCTATGCCAAATTTAAATTCGATGTAAAATTGTTAATTTTTTGAAGAAAAAGAGACCCAACGGGTCGGAACTCGAACCTGCAACTGACCATTACAAGCTCTCATACTTTCCTGCTGAGCCGTCGATGTGTAGTTATTTTTCTTAATAATCTAATTTAAAAGATGAGGGTTTTTCTCAACTGGCAAGGCTAACATGCCATAAAGCAGCGATATCTAGATATTTTCACAGTATTTTCGTAATAAACCTTGCATTCAATAGATAAACTTAAAATTACGTTTTGCAACGCGAATCAGCGAAATGCATAATATTTGATGTTGTATGTAAACAGATCTTGGTCTACTGAAGATTAATTTATTTTGAATTCGTGTAAAATAGGAAAATAGTCGATTTCAAGAAGAAAAAGAGACCCAACGGGTCGGAGTTCGAACCTGCAACTGATCGTTACAAGCTCTCGCACTTTCCCGCTGAGCCGTCATTGTGTAATTATTTATGTTAATAATATGGTTTAAAAGATACAATAGCTGTATTGTTGGTTATATGTCTCCAAGGAGCACTTTGGACAAACGCGCACTTTTCGAAAAAAATCCAAAAAAAGAAAATATTTATCAAGGTAGTATTTGGGAATTTGTGCGACACCGTATAAAAAACAAAAAACGGTTGAATATAGCGTAATATATGTCCTAGCCGCCCCCACTTTTACTACTTGACTGGGGGCGGCGAAGACAACTTTCAATCATATTTCGTCATATTAATGAATTATATCAAGTGTCTCTCAAGTTCCCAAATACTACCTTTTTTGCCAGGTACGTTTGGGATCGGCTATAATCATGCCCCTTGGAGATATACGACCAACAATACAGCTAAATACATCTTTTAAATTAGATTATTAAGAAAATTAATTACACAATGACGGCTCAGCGGGAAAGTGTGAGAGCTTGTAATGATCAGTTGCAGGTTCGAACTCCGACCCGTTGGGTCTCTTTTTCTTCTTGAAATCGACATTTTTCCAATTTTACACAAATCTCTCATGAATTAATTTTCAGCAGACCAAGATTTGTTTATATATAACATCAAATATTATGTATCTCGTTGATTGGCGTTGTAATTACGAAATTTTAAGTTTATGCATAGAATGCAAGGTTTATTACGAGAACACTATGAAAATATTATGTTATTCTTGACAGTTGAGAAGACACAAATAAAACACAATTGAGAATTTTTCGGTAGGCTAAACTCTAAATTTTGGAGACATTTAAATAAAATCTCTAGACTTCTTCGGTGGAACAGTGCGTATATTTATTTGTTTATTTCAAGATCATCTGACAGACGCACAAATAAAAGATAATTGAGAATCTTTCAGGAGGCTAAACTCTAAATTTTGGAGACAATTAAAGAAAAATTCTAGAGACTTCTTCGGTGGAACAGTGCGTATATTTCGACTTTTTTCAAGTTCATCTGAAAGACGCATAAATAAAACACAATTGACCATCTTTCGGTAGGCAAAGCTCCAAATTTTGGAGATATTTAGAGAAAAATTCTAGAGACTTCTTCGGTGGAACAGTGCATATATTTCTATTGTTTTTAAGAACATCTGAAAGACGCATAAATAAAACAAAATAGAAAATCTTTCGGTAGGCAAGACTCTAAATTTTGGAGACATTTCAAGAAAAATTCTAGAGACTTCTTCGGTGGAACAGTGCGTATATTTCTATTTTTTTTTCACGATCATCTGAAAGACGCATAAATAAAACAATCGAGAATCTTTCGGTAGGCCAAACTCCAAATTTTGGAGACATTCCATGAAAAATTCTAGAAACTTCTTTGGTGGAACAGTGCATATATTTCCATTTTTGAAGTGAAACTTCTTTAGCCACGCTTAAGTACGAAATATTTTTCAATGTATTTTCCCTATGTAACGAAAATGCGAGACACCGTGAGGGAAAACACTTCCCCTCTAACAGACAGCTGAGAGGGAAGAGTGGGAGCGTTGCCAATAGCGTCGCTTATACTCTGTAAGTCCTGCCAACTGTGTAACATAAACACTACATTTATAAATTAATTAATGGCGTTAAATTGAGATAAGCGAAATGCCGAAAAATACAACTACAGAACAAAAACAGGCCTTCAGGCAACAACAATATAGAAAATAAACCAAGAAAAAAATGAACTTCGTCTCTAACCTAGGAAGTTTCACTTCTAACGCACTTTCGATTTGTTTTTCAAGATCATCTGGAAGACGCATAAATCAAACACAATTGAGAAATTTACAATTTATTTCAATCTTTTCTTTTCTGAAAATTTCCTTTAAAATTTTCTAAACAATTTTCAACATTTATGTAAATTTTCCATTCATAATTTATTATCATTATTTATAATAATTATTTCTAGAATACAACAATTCGAACTAATCTACGACGAAAATCTGTACAATTTTGGTTTTATTTATTTAATTTTTCTTTCAATTCAAAAGACAATTGTACTTCTACTACATTAATTCTACTAATGGACGGTCTAAATGAAAAAAAATATATAAACAAAACGAAAAACACACAAAATACATAAATAATAATGGAATAACACAATGATTGTGATGATGATGATGATTGTGATGGGAATGAATCTATGTGAATAAATGATCACAATAATTTAATTAATTATATGTCAAATTAATCAATTATTGATTCGGCTATTTTAGACTAGAGAGTGTTGCTATATTTCTATAATTTGTCTTTTTAGAAACACATTTATGTACAAAGCTTTCTGTATCAATAGAAAACGAGATATTTGAGAAAACGTAGAGATTTGAAGTAGAAGAAGAAAAAAAACGTATACAATCTCCTAAAGTCTCTACAAAGAAGCTTGAAATTAAGCGAAAAAAAAAAGCATATTAAAACTTATATCACAAATCAGTCTTATTTTCATATAAAGATCGAGGAAATTTGTCCCCGCATATGAATTTCCATTTGAATTTATTCGAATATTTTCTCTAATTTAAGCTTCTTTAACAATTTTGTTTTTTTTCCGGTCTTTTCAAGAACAACAAAAAAAATCAGTGTAATAAAGAATCGAAAATTTGCTAGAATTGCGCTGTGTTTTAACTCAACAAATATGCAAACAGTGATAACAGTCCTAGGATAAATGATGGGGTTGTTGGTAAATTGTGCGCCGATGATATCAGACCGCACTCCCGTCGACCGTACTCTTGACAATGTAACTGTAAACAAACAACAAACAACAGGTTGGAGATTAGGGCCGGATCCGAAATGTTGTGGATCGCAGCCAGTCCTCTTACAACACGGCGCGTGTACAGGTTGTCTGGCAAAAATGCGGCTAAATTTCGTCGTTGACTCAGTGACACGGTTCTAAAGGGTGTAGGAGGAAATGATCTGAAAAAAGTACACAACTTCCTGTGTACAGGGTGTCTAGCATAGATTTAGCTAAAGTTGTTTCGTTATGTCAGCCAGTGACGCGTGTCAATTCAGACACCCTGTAGATATCGTGTGTTCCATTTTACGATTGTTGCAACATCAATTTGGGAGCTAAAGAGACGCACAAAAAGAGGGGATGAACTGCAGAAAAGCAGAAAGACATGAGGTCTTCATATTTTTGCCTGAGCTTGTTGAAAAGATTTGATATTGTAAAATTGAGAGCAAAGAATACCTAAATATTTTGACGGTGCAAATTCTTGCTTAAAGTGTCGAAGCATGCTTATCAAAGAAGCATGGAGAAGCTACTATTCAATGCCCAATTTTTCGATTTTTTTTCAGCCCCACTTTTTACAGTTTTTACACTCTGCAAGCGGACTGAAATATTATTACAGAGCAATTTAAAACGAAATACGCTTGATCTAAGAAAACAATTGGAGAAAATAATTTAATAAATGCGGAAAACGTTGCAATAATAAACGAAAAAATGCTCTTTTAAGCGTTAATTTTTGGACAAAACTATGCCAAAATCAATTTTGTTAACGCGACCGGCAAAATAGTCGTGATTTAGGGTGTAGAAGCCGTGTTGTGTGAGGGCTGTCGCGATCGGCACGTGCCGCCACTTACCTGGATGAGCGACGACGACATGCGCCCCAGGAAATCGTGACTGAACTGGGCGGCCTCTTCGCCACAAGCCCGCCGCATTGTATGCGTCGAACACTCAACATACTGTTGGAATGAACTGTAACAAAATTTTCTTGTTAACAATCGATTAAATGGCCGAATTAAAGTTGTATCATCGTGTGGAAATATCAAGGGAATATAATGGTCCTACCCCCTCCCCCCAAAAAAAAACAAATGATAATAGAGAAAAACGAATGGAGACAGTCTATAGGGATGATGATGATGATGATATTGTGTTGGTTGTTATCAAAATATGTGACACACCATTAATCCGGCTGTCAGTCTGCCAAAATCTCTACTATTATCTTTTTATTTATTATTATTTTTTTCTATAAATGGCCCCACAATCGATACTATATATAGTAGGTATATACAGTAAAACTTGTGTAAATCGACCCTAATTTAAAATTAAATTAGACTTACCAGCAAACGCTCTTGATGCCCTCATCGGCGGCTTCACGTTTCCGTTTCTGATAGGACACCAAATCTGGTACAGGAGTCGTTTCGACAGCTGTGCGTGATTCAATTTCTTTCATTGCCTCCGTATATCGATTCAAACAGATCTCGTTTTGTTCTTCGACACGTTTCATACAAGGTGCATGTTTCAAGTATTCTACAAATAGATAATTTCCCCAGTTTAAGAAAAACAAAAACAAAAAAAAACTGCTTACCGGTTTGATATGTCCCATTTCTGCATAATTCATGTACCATTAAATTGGTGCCGTGGAAGAGTTTCTTGAAATGTGCCTGTTCGTCCAGCGACATGCAATGACGCGTATAGACATGGATGCATTTGAGAGCGTTCCGCAAGTCTCTGGAAATTTTCACATGATTGTTAGTCCAGGTGCTGGAGGTAGGTACTTAAGTAAGCAATTTTTTTTGAAAATATGCTGCATTGACTCTTAATTGATGAGAAAGTGTTTGACGACAAGCGAAATTCGTGTTTAATTTTTGTTTATAATGATAAATAAAAAAATAGGGTTATCAGCTCAATAATTCCGTAATTATTTATAAAATTTAATATATTATGAACTAAATCGGTAGAATACTTATCCAATATTAACTTAGAAGTCAAATATTTATCGTATGCCGTATTTGTTTATAATAAATCCATTTGTTACTAAAAAACGGCTAATTCTATCGTTTTATCATTATATTACTTTAATGGTACAAAATATCAAAAAAATCATAGGGAACAATTTTGTAGAAAATTTAATTTCGAACAAATCATGTCATTACTAAAAATTCGAAAAAACTAACATTTCTTCTGTTATATAGCTTTAAAGGTCCGATATTCGAGCGCAACGGCACATTTATACTTTGCGGATAGCATTTTTCGACTTTGTCACCATATAAATAGTTAACTAATTGAGATAATCGCCTGAGTCTAATTTTATTTTTTTCAAAATTCAATATTCTAACCAAAATTTGTTAAAAAAATGTCGAAACTATTGCTTCTCAGTTTGAATGTACTTTAATTATTACAGGATATTCGAAAAAATTGTTACATAACAGCTTTTTTGATTATATGACAAATTTACTTAAAACAGTTACTTCTATTGAAAATAAATGACAATTGTTTGATAAAATTTAGAAAATCAATTATTTAAAACATTTTTCTCTGTAGTAAGATATATTATAAATAAATAAGAAACGGCCAAGATTTTCACCTTTTCTTTTCTTTTCATTCGACAATCACGGTAGAAAAATATATTTCTACAATTGTACCTGGCTAACTCATGTTCGAACAACTAAAAAGTTATTGAAAATAAATATTTCTAATAAATTTAAAAAAAAATGTGAGAATACTATTTTTTGAAGTGTTACGCGTCTAGATTAAAATTAATTTTAAAATATAAATTACTCGAATTCATGGAATTTTTCATAAATTTAATGTAAATAATTAATTTTTAAACAAAATAAAATTAGAATCAGGTGATTATCTCAATTAGTTAATTATTTATATGGTTACAAAGACGAAAAACGCTGTCCGCAAGGTATAAATGTAGCGCTGCGCTCGAAAATCGGATCTTTAAAGCTCTGTAACATAAGAAATGTTGGTTTTTTCAAATTTTTGCTAATGACATGATTTGTTCAAAATTAAATTTTCTACAAAATTGTTCCCTACGATTTTTTCATATTTTGTACCATTAAAGTAATATAATGATAAAACGATAGAATTGGTCGTTTTTAGTAACAAATGGATTTATTATAAACAAATACGGCATATGATAAATATTTTACTTCTAAGTTAATATTTGATAAATATTCTACCGATTTAGTTCATAATATATTAAATTTGATAAATAATTACGGAATTATTGAGCTGATAAGCCAATTGTTTTATTTATTGTTATAAACAAAAATTGAACACGAACTTCGCTTGGCATCAAACACTTTCTCATCAATTAAGGGTCAATGAAGCATATTTTCCAAAAAAAAAATTGCATCGCCCCCTCCATGCATGTAGATAAGCAGAAATAATGCGCGTTCGAGTAAATCTAGTCGACAACGATAAAAAGACGTCAGTTTTTTCCGTCTATCTGTCGTCAGTGATATTTTAATCAACGGTACGAGTTTTCTGGGTTGTTTTTTTTTTAATGCGCTCAACTCGTACGTTTCTTTAGCCAAATTTCCATTCGAGCCAAACGGTTGAAATGCATAAAAAGATCTCGTTAAAGTAGTTACAACGATAACATCAAACACTGTGATGCTGCTGACTTGGCTAGGCAAACATTTCAACGTGAAAAAATCGTAATTACAGCCAGTTCTACCAACAATCTCGGCATTATCATCGGCATGCACTTGTTTAATTTTGTGTGTTTGCCAAGTTTTTCCATATTTGAAAATGGGGAATGACTCGTGTTAGAATTGATGCGGGGCAAATGTGGAAAAACACGCACGTAATTAGAGAAACGACGAACAAAAAGAGGGAAAAAACGAAAATTAGTACACGCGACTGAGTAACTTTAATCCAACGTTTTTATTTGAGGAATGAGATGGAGCGCATAGCAAAAAAAACGGGGCAGGATTTCTTGCTATTTTTTCTTCTACTCCATTGAAATTAATTAAAATTTTATATTACGCAAATCGGGATTTCCTACAAAGCAACTCGCACTGAAAGGCTTCGTCGATATTATTAAATTAGACGGAATTAACGGCGTAAAGGCGGCTATACACTGAAATCGGCTGCGATTCTACTACACCACCGGTTATAGTCAAATCGGCCGAATCCGTCTAGACCGACTGTATTATTGGCGAATGAAGCAGCCTTTAAATACACTTTCACATAGATTACGACGAGATAAAACAGATAGAATAACGGGAATTTTTTGTTGAAGCACAAAAAGTCGGATAACAGACGCAATTTGTTCTGTTTCTATTAAACAGACGGATCGAAAAAAAATTGTTGAAGGCACGTTAAGTAAGACTAAAACTACACTCAATTACTTTCAACTTTAGCAACCCTTTCAGCGATTAATGGTGGTTGTATTCAAAGGCGATGAGTAGCGTTTTCTTCAAAGTTTGTCGTACTTGTGGTGGAATCTTTCTAATCAAATTTCAGGCCATAATTAACCCCTTTCTATAGCGTCCTCCCACCTTCCACCCCTTGATTTGTACGATTTTATATCGTTGCTAGTTAACTGTTTTGCTTTGTAATTTATCTTTAGATTCGAATTATAGGGTTGTTATAATAGTAGTGATGGTTGGATTGCATGTATCTGAAAATAAAACCATCCACAACTACCATCGGAACAAACACAATAATATTACAACAGTTGAAAAAGATAGGCGTATGATTTGATATCACAATAAATGTTTTTACTTTTATCTATCTAAACACGGATTTTCGTTACTCTTTTGTGTTGTATTTGTGGATGAATCGTCGACAGGATAATTATACGGATTGTTCGTTGATATACAGCCTGTTCCACTTTAAAGGCGTTGCAAAGAAACGCTGAAGATTTCCGACACGACACAATCGACTCAATGACAGCTTTCAACAGACAAGCCGTAAATCGTAGGGGTTCGTTGTTGTGGTCGTTTTAAAGAGGTAATTACGAGGATTTAGTTCGAAATTGTTGTCATTTTTGTCTGTGATCCCCTAAAATTGCGGTCATTTTATCGAGGTAATTGTGTGTTGTTCATCACAAATAAAAACGTTTTATTTCCAACTACACAACAAAACACAAATAACAATCAGCCCGCCAACAATGATTGTAGTGTATTTAGTGTAAATGAAATAATCCCCCGCTAGTCATAATTAATGAATTTTAAATCCTCCATAACGAGCCATTGTCAAATCTAACTCGATTTGGGCCGTATGCTGTGGTCGTCCGCTTATTATTCAAATTATCCGTATTGATATTCAGTTGTTCATTTATGGTAGTAGCGTTGATTTATCCAGTCATTACCACCAACAAAAACCGTGGATGGTGGTAAAAATGAGAAGAACAAACAAGACGAGAAGAAAAAAAAAACGTGATTCTCTACGATTTTCGCCAAGGAATCGTCCGTGTGATTTAATCAAACTTTGCTTGGTAAATTTGAAAAATTACACGTCTCTCTCATGCATACACAAACAGATTTTCAAAGGAATATTACCGAAAATCGAGCAAAAAATCCACGCGCGCGCTCACACACAGAAAACTAGTGATATTTGCAGGAATGAAAGATTAATTCAATTTTCCTGAACAACGTCGGCGTTATTATTATATTTGAAATATTTTGAAACTTTTTAATAAGATCCTGCAGGGGAAATGATATTGTTTAGATGGTTGGATGATTTGTTTTTCCTGTTTGTTTGTTTATTTCGGTTGTTGTTGTTGTGTTGTGTTGTTTGTTGGTGTGTTTGTGTTCATATTTGACGTTGATTGTATACGCGTGGCAAACAACAAAACATCCAATACTCGACCGATCGCAAACCGAGGATACGCGGCCAGTTTCAAGCTATTTTCATGATTTTTTCAAGTCGAAATGTCATAGTTTTAAGAATCGTGCCCGGCGCATCCACCAAATTTACTCGTAATTTTGTAAAATCGCCGGAAAGTAAGGCGAGACGCGATTTGCCCTTAGAAAACAGACTAAAAAACTGACTTATCGTTTTATACTCAGTCTGCTTTATTCTGGCCAACGCGTCTCCGCAATCGTACAAGAATATCCGCCCGGTGCATCCACCATTTTTACTCGTAATTTTGTAAAATTGTAAAAGTAGGCGAATATTTTTTAGACTCATGAGAATTAAAGCCGAAACGTTTGAGTCGCTGATTAACTTTTCTCTTCGACACCATCAGCCATAATCTTCACGATTTGCATTTAGAAAATAGTCAAAAAATTCGCAACAAATGAAACGAAGTCATCATCCGAGAGAAAAGTGGGAGAAAGTATCGGACTCGAAATAGAAGAGCGACAATTTGAAGGCAACCAAAGCTCGCTTCTATCGTCTTACACTCGGTCTGTTTTATTCTGGCCAACGCGTCTCCTCAATCGTACAAGAATAGCCGCCCGGCGCATCCACCATTTTACTTGTAATTTTGTAAAATTGTAAAAGTAGGCAAACATTTTTTAGACTCATGAGAATTAAAGCCGAGGCGTTAGACTCGCTGAGCAGCTTTTCTCTTCAACACCGTCAGCCATTACCTTCAAGATTTGCCTTTAGAAAATCGATTAAAAAACTCGCGTCAAATGAAACAAAGTCATCATCTGAGAGAAAAATTGAAGAAGTTATCGGACTCGAAATAGAAGAGAGACAATTTAAAGGGGACCAAAGCTCGCTCCTATACTGTTATACTCGGTCTGTTTTATTCTGGTCAACGCGTCTTCATATACAAAAAATAGCCGCCCGGCGCATCCACCAAATTTACTCGTAATTTTGTAAAATCATCGGAAAGTAACGCGAAACGCTTAAGTCTGAGTTTTCTACTCGACACCATTTTCACGATTTGTCATTAGAAAACAGACTAAAAAACTGGCAGCAAGTGAAACGAATCTATCATCTGAGAGAAAAATACTCGGTCTATTTTATTCTGGCCAACGCGTCTTCTCAATCGTACGAGAATAGCCGCCCGGCGCATCCACCATTTTTACTCGTAATTTTGTAAAATCGTCGGAAAGTAGTTTCTTTTAGATTCACGAGACTTAAAGCCGAAATGTTTGAGTCGCTGACTAACTTTTCTACTCAGTCGCAATCTTTACGACTTGCCTTTAGAAAACAGACAAAAACTGGCGACAATTGGAAAAAAAAATTGGCGGAGCTGACGCACAACTTTAAGACAACTGTAAGGTGACGAAACAACGCTCTTATTATCATATACCCGGTCTATTCTATTCTGGTCTCAATCAAGATCAGTCACCCGGCGCCTCCACCATTTTCGCTAGTAAATCCGCCCAAACTATTTTATTATGCCGTCGAATCTGCGTACCAATAACAATAAAACCGATATATCTGCCGCTTTCAAAGCCGTACTCTCGCCCCGATATGAAATCCAGCGCTCTTTGTAATTTCCTCATTTGACCCCGCACTGTAAATCTTCTACAAGAAAAAAAAACAAACTGATCGCTAGCTATGATCAACTCGAGCCAGAATTACTGGGTAGTTTTCCAGCCAAATACGTTTTTTTTTCGTCGTCATTGACGCGATCCTAGATTTTCTCAAGACGACAACAACGCAAAAAAAAAATAAAAGTAAACTTACGGGCACATTCTATCCAATTCGGATTTACTGGAAGCAAACGTTAATCCGGAATCGGTCAATACCGACAATGGCTTAGCACAATGGACCAATGCTTCGGGCCCACAGTTCTGATAGCCCCTAAATTTCGATGTTACAACTGAAAACGAACAAAAAAAAATTAAATAAATCTCTATAATAATAACACATAAAGAATTGATCTAGGAGAAGGGGGGCGGAATCGTAGAAATTTTCCGACAGGATAAACTTCTGGTCGGTTCAGATAAAAACGTGATAGATCACGTGTCAGCGGCGCATATAATTCTTTCAAATTGTAGCGGAATTTGTTAAGATTTCCACCAACAACAACAACAATTAACCGGGGATGATATAGGATCCCCAACAACTACCATCATAAGGAGGCTAAACCGCCTTAGATATCCCGTGGGATTAATACATTACACTAAAGTAGTCCTCCTTAACCGACTTGCTGAAAGCCCGATGTGTTAATTAGTTGAATCCGTTAATACCGCTGAATAAATTCATGCGAAACTCTTCCTCTCTCTCTGTCGATTTTTCCGTGTTCTTTCAATTTTCTTCCGCTATTAACGACATTGTGGTAATAGTGGAAATATTGGAAATGTTCGGTTTCAGGTCGTTGAAAGTTGCAATAGCCTCGAGGAATTAAAACCCGGGATACGACCACAATACGGCCCGTAACTGTTTCTTTGCGAGAATTTACAACCGCACCGGGAATACCTGCACAATTAGTTACAGCAACCGCCCCAAATAACGTTATAAATAATTATTCTTCAAAATAGCAATAAAAACAAAATAGTGGAATCAGTGGGAGAGTTTTCCGGTCGTTTCGTAGACCAACTAATTTCCAACTGATTAAAACTTGGCGAAGTTGTCTTTTTTTGTTGTTGTTGTTTCGTTATTGTTGGTGGTTGTTTTCTGTTTTTAACGTGTTTCCGTATTTATGATGTAAATTAACAAGGATTTATACGAAATGTATGACAATAACGATACAAAAAAAATATATAAAAATGAGAAAAAATGGTCAACAATAATAATGTTAATAAAAGCAAAAAAGAGACAACTGTATTGTAAAAATAATAACAACAACGAGTAAAGGGATAAAAAGGCAATTTTCTTTATAACCCCATTTACACACACACTAAAGTCTATTAAGTACGAATTTACTATACGTTTCCCTTAACGTTACAAAAGGGGCTAATTTATATATAATGAGTTCCAACTGGATCCTATGGGCTAATTTTAAAATGGCATGGGAGAGCCTCATTTTACCGGCCACTAACCGCGTGTGTTCAACAAATAATAACACATTATTATTGTAAATTACCAAAACAATAAAAACAAGGAGTCGTGTGTTGTATATCGATTAATTACCCCCAAACCGAATTATTTAAAAATTCTACCGGTCTCCGGGGGCAAATTACTTCTATCGGTTCGATAATTTTAAATATACTCCATTCCAACTTTTATATATGAAATTCGACATCTTTGTTTACAATTGCTCGAATTGTTTCAATTCTAAGTTGTTCTTTCGATGATTGTTGAAGGTAATTCGAATAATTGGAAATTGTGGTGGTTGCAATCGACAAGATCAAGTCTTGTTTGTAGCTTTATACCTGTTGTCTGCTATTATTGAACATTGCTTGAATTGCAATTGTGTGTAGCTGGGAGGCGAATCGAGTGGATTGAGAAAACGGGATGCATCCATTGAACTTTTGTTGTCCTAGTTGTTGGGGTTTAATGGGGCTTGAATGTCACGGACACAAAATATAATTTGCAAACATCCAACTCTGCAAGTTGCTCCGGTAAGTCTAGCCCAAAGGCTTGACTTCTTAGACGATTTCCAAAGAACTCTGACAAGAAACTATTCGAAGTGTGCAACTCCGATATGTTGTCGCCCATCGAAAAATAAGCGGTGCATACTTTTTTTAGCGGCTCTTATTGCGTTTCAAGGGGTGAAATGGACCCTCAAAGATTCCTCAAAATCCGGGTGTGAGTAGCGTGCAGACACTTAAACTTCTTCGGTGGTTGCGCGCCGGCCCTTGGAAGGCTTGAAGACTACTCCGATTTTAATCTAATAAAACAAACTTCTGATGAATCTTGATATAACTACAACATCCCTAAATCTGGCTTAATTTTTCTTACACAAAACCACTTCGAATTATATTTCCTAATTAAAGACATTGTCTATGAAACAATTCAAGTCTTAGCTAATTTCGTAGACAGTTGATATATCCTTTAATCCAATGTCACAATGTATCCACTACACTCTGCATATCTATCTCACTCTATTCCCCTTTCCATTCGACTAAACTACTTTATCTTTATATCTCCAAACAACCAAAAACATTATCCTAGATAACGTAATACTTGACACACATAAACATATCTTCATACATTTATACAAGTAGAATTAATTAAGTTGAATACGTTACGATTCATAATTAAGTTTAATATCACACATAAAATATACCCTTCCTTATCTAGAATCAATTCTATCTCTTAGTCGAGTATTCAGAGTTGAGCAGGAAACGATTAATTGAAACGAATGAATAAATAGAAAGTCTGATAAAAGAATTAATAATCGGAAAAAAAAATAAAATTGTAAAGCATTTGAAGTGTTCCAAAACTTTTACTTTTCTCGTTCTAATTTCGTCTTCTATTATGTTTGATTTGAAAGAATAACGCCCCGAGTTGTTGAAAGCGACGAACAAATGTAACGAATCTTTTTGACATTTATATTAAGTCGTGCAACGTCTCGCACCCCATTTATTAATGTATGACCGAGTCGTTTCTTTTTTCGTACCTGTTTTCTCCCCAACTGTATTATATCGAAATAATCCGATTACGGAATAAATCCAACAATTGTTGGAAACTTTCGTTGCCTATTAAAATAATAACTAAATGGAATTTTGATCCATGGATCCGTGGATCGATACTTTGTTTTGTGTCCTCTTGCAATAATCGTTCAGCATTTGTTGTAATTGTGGAAGCGACCGGCGGTAAACCGTCTACGTGATGTCATATCAGTGATTTTCATTTGAGATCTACTTGATTAGTAGTTTCTACATATATATAGTATGAAATTCCAACTCTCGTTCGAACAAAGTTCTGAAAATTATTAGCACACGAGAGACAGAGATGCTGAAACTAGATCTAAACTGGAACGAAAAGAAATACGGCATTACCACCAAAGTAAGATGAAGCTGTAGAGATGATATTTTAACTAGTTGCGCATGTAATAGTAATCAGAATTGTACGAGTTTTAGTCTAACTAATAGTTAGATCACACTATGGAGACGTAAAGTTTCGGGTAGTGTATTAGGAATTGTAGCCCGGCGCGTCCACCACTTTTTCATGCGATAAAAATTTGCTGAATCAACAAATTTCATTGAATTTACGATCCACCCGAAACTTTCGAGTTACTATTCACACCCAACTAGTTTAAGCCGGTTGTAGCTATTTCGAGTGCATCAAAGCAACTCATTGTTCTTGATCGAATTATTCCCACATACGGTTGTTTCAACGACAGGTCAACTATTTTAACCCGCGATGTGAAGATTCCTCCTCCGTTCGTTCTCATCACACAATCATTGGTTATGCATGATTCGTGGCTATTTGTGTTTGCTTGTTACGGCAACAATTACCGTTTAATCGATCAGAATTGCGATTGGTTGGTATTGTCGACGCTACAACGGCGAAATATCTTTGGTAAATAACTAGATAAACAAATAAACAAACGAAACAAACAATTATGAGAGTTGTTTCGTTAATTAATATCGTTTTCTTGTTGTTGTTGTGATGATCAAAAATAGTAAACACACCGGCAACTATTCGGCTTTTTGCCAAACGGTTTTGACGCAGAAAAAAAATTATTTTCATATAGAAAACAACATTTTTTTTTGTTGTTGCTCTCTCCTCCTGACTTCTCCACGAAAATTGCTAAATATACGTTCAAGTTAATTTGGATTCGACTACACACGAAAACAACGATTTTTATTTAATTAAAACGCATAAAGAGACATTCAAGAGAATGGTAGGAAAAATTGATTTTCGTCCTTTAAATAGTACAAATAATACACCAAAAAATAGTAATTTTGTCGTAAAATATATATGTCACGCTTATGTTCATGTGTACAGGCCATTTTTGAAGATATTTATATAGTTGCTTGGGCGAGTCTTGTAAACTAAGGTGGCGTTGCAGGATTTATTTTTATTCCTGAAATTGCATTAGAAATACGATGGCGACACATGGCGAGTGTCTCTTCTTCTGTTTTATGCGCAAATCTCTTGCGTTGTTCAACTTTTTGCCAATTTTTTGTCTTCTCCTTATTTGGAAGGCTAACAGACAGTCCTGGGTGTTTTCGCCAACTTCTGGTAGAGTTTTCCTCCATTATCGTTACGTATCGAAGATAATTTTGTTGAGCTTCCAGTTTTCTCCTATTTTATTCAAGTTGCTGTTAAATTTTTGGACTTTCCGCGTTATCCTTCTTAGCTCTGTTACGTCTTCTCTATTTAGTGTGCTTCTTTCTTGATGGCAGATGATTTTGGCGAATTCAAAGGTGGACTTTTGCCTTCCAGTCTCTTCTTCTGTTTTATATGCAAATCTCTTGCAATGTTCAACTTTTTGCCAAATTTTTTGTCTTCCCCTTATTTAATGCCACTAGTAGCTTCGATGCAGCATTCCCGAGTAATTCCAAGCTTCTCTTCGTTTCGTAAGTTGGACTTTTACTGTTCAATGTCCCAAGTTTTGCCTCTGGGAGTTATTGGGAGGCTAACAGGCAGTCCTGGGGTGTTTTCGCCAACTTCTGGTAGAGTTTTTCTTTATTACCGTTACATATCAAAGATAATTTTGTTAAGCTTACAGTTTTCTCCTATTTTATTCAAGTTCCTGTTAAATTTCTTAGCTCTTCTACGTCTTCTCTATTTAGTGTTTCAGCTTCTTTTGTAAGGTAGACTTTTGCCTTCCAGTGCCACAAATCTAGCCTCTGGAAGTTATTGAAAGGCTAACAGGCAGTTCTGGGGCTTAATGTGGCTCACTAAGCCAAGTGGACTAGTTCAATAGTCTCTGTAATTTGCAGGTTTCGCAAAGATTTGTCTTCTGTCCTGAACGTTTCGGCAATCTCGGAGAGTTTTTCCACGTTATCATTGCACATTCAACAACTTCCTGTTAAATTTTTGCTCTTCTCGCCTTATACTTTTTGCCAATTCATGCTCCTTCTAGGTGGTGCACAAGTTTGCCTTTCAGCTGCCCAAATCTAGAGTCCTGAAGCTATTAGAAGACTAAATTTAGTCTAGAAGGCGGCTTGGAGTCCTACTTTGTGCTTTACTGAGGCAAGCTAACCAGTTTAATCTAGATAGAGACTATAATTTGCAGGTGGCGGTGTCTCTAAGAGTTTTTCCATTACAGATCATAATTTCGTTAAGCCTTCAACTCTTCTGTTTTATTCAGCTTCTTGCCCTTCCCTCCTCTATTTTATCTCCCATATTTCTTGTCTATTTGAGGCATTTAGTAGATTAATTATTTTTGAAACAGTGTAATTTTTTTTCGCTTCTTTTCAATGCTCCTACGATATCTTTGGAATTTAGACTCTGTAAGCTATTGGAAGACCTAACTTTAGTTTGGAAGAAGTTCTAGAGTTTTATTTGATAGCGTCCAGTGCCAACTCGACCAGTTTAATACGGATAGAGTCTATAATTTACAGGTCTTGGTTAGATGCAGATATTCCCAGTGCATTTCTCTCACGACAAATATTCACTTGTACGTATGTATATCAAAATTATAACATCTCCACATATATGCAGGAAGTTTTAATTAATTAAATTCATTATAAATGTTCTATCATGTTTTAGCATACAACGTTCAACAACAACAACACAATCTGAAATGATTTAACGCCTCGTGTGTCGCTTTTTCCATACCTTATATTCCCTTTTATAAATAGTCGTCAGAATATGTATTTAATTAAGGACGAGGATTTAATAAATGGTGCATGAAACATGAAACAAGCGGACACAATAAATACCCCCGCCCCCAACCCCACTCACACACAAAGGGTGGTGAATTATTTTTAAATAGGGGTGAGGATTGCACAACTACTACCGGTTGTATATCCACCTATACCGCATACACATAGATGGTGGTGTGTTATAATGTCCCTGAATGCGGACCATCATTCATTCGACCACAATATTAGTCACCGGAGGACCTTAACACACCACCACATACATTGAAAACTGTACGAGAAATTGGGACCAATTGATTAATAATCGTAATTTTGGACGATCCACCAGTATTTATTATAGAATAGAAATCATTAGGGGATGATGATCATCATGGCGGGGGATTCATTTTTCTTGTTATTATGAACGGAAAAAAAGCTGAATTGGCGACCTGTCTTTTATTATAATTGATTTTAATGAGATAACGGCGGAAAAATGTGTAGGTAGTGCCGCTTAATTTGGCTCAATCAATTTGATTGCTCCGAGAACAGTGGCACGATCTTGAACGGCTACCCGTGTTTCGGCTGATGCTGCAAATTCCTTTCCTTTTTGTACGCTTCAGTAGAATTTGTTTCTTTTACTCAACAATCTTTTGCCATTCAAGTTGGCGTCTCAATTAAACGTGAAATTCAATTCTTCCGATGGTTGCGCCCTTTCGATGGAGTTATACAAACCACCCCCGCTTTATAGCTCTTATGATGCGACTATTATTCGACGATAATAGTGTAACTACCCTTCAATTCTCGTTCGATACTATGTTGGAAATATCACTAATTTCTTTTAATATGTCACCAGGGTGTTGTTCTATAGAACTACAAATAGATACGGCCGCCACCCAGAATCTACCGCCCCCATAATGGACGCACACACAATTGACGTTGTGTAATTGATCAACAATTCAACCCACTAATAAGCATCGGCTTTATTATCTAGATGCAGGATGTGCACAATCATGTGTTGTAGAATCCAGTACACATAATGCCTTCTTGTTTGTCCAGATACGTAACCACGGCATTTAATAGACAAAAGAGCAGCATATTCTAGTGTTAATCCAATCGATTTTAATGCTCGCCGATAACACGGGCGGAAATTGTTAATTGTCTCGATTAATTATAATGAAGACAAGTGTCGTTGGGCAGGATTAAAAGGTGGCAGTATTCAGCACAAGTGTGGAGCGGGCTTTTTTCGAGTAGTCTTTAATTGAAATAATTTTAATTTGCTTAATTCTTTTTCTGTCTTGGAGCGCGAGACGACATCGTCAAGTTCAGTTGATTCAATTAGTGTCCAGTTTTTTGCAGTCTCTCGCTCTCTCTCTCTCTCGCTCTCTTGATTGATCAATGTTTTATGTAACGACTTAACGTTTAACTATCCCAACGTACAATCCCCAACGGGATCAACTTTTAATAATTCAATATTTACACTCAAGTTTATACGGTAATATTCAATAAATATGTAGGCGCTCATATGGCGCCACCAAGTTTCGGTTAAAAGCTAGATTAATTTTTCATACTAGTGGATGAAAAAAGTAGAATCAAGCAACCTTTTACTGTTTAGAAACAGAAAAAAAACCGGTATGTAGCCAGATCCAGTCGTCCATGATTGGAAAAATTGAACGAGAAACAATTGATCTCAAGGTCGTGTGTGTGTACGTCACAATTAGCCAATGACGTCACTTGAGTGGCTAAATTTGCTTATCGGCCCGTTACCTTACTTAAGTCGCATGTAAACAAAACAATTAGAATGCTCTCCCTACTACTATTAAAAAAAAATTTCTATTGCAAACAAAATCGTACGATAGTTTCCAACCAATCACTATCGAGTATTTGTGGGCTCGTCCATATTCCCCTCACACCGTTCCAAATTAAGCCAGTTCGACGACGTCATCACGATTACAAGGCCTTCACCTTAACGCATTTCTCTACCTGGCTCAGTAGCCTACCAGTGATACCCAAACAATCTAGAAGATTCTATATCTCGTGTACTATCGCTAATTAAGCGTTGCCCAATTATTGACCGGCTTTCGGTATTTGGAAGTCTTACGTTTACCGTTTGGGGATCACTGGTATGCTAAAAATAGCATCTTGGCATTTATTTCCATCCCACTCTCTATCTCGTTGAAGTTTGCGATAAATTCAGTGAAAATCTATCAAAAACAAACGAAAAAAAACAACACAACGACCTTGCCAATAACGGTACATTTAATAAAAATATCTTTAATGAAGAATAATTGAGGTTATCTGTGATAAATGGCGGCTGGAGGGGCGGTAATTGATGACATCACCGATTGGCGGTTAATTTTCAAATAAGCCGGAGAATTTTTACACTTTTTTGGGGGGGTTTGCAAAACGATAAATGAAGCCCTCCAATTTCGCCCACTTTTTGCACACTAATCTACATTTCAACTTACCGGTGATAAAAAGTGCTGATAGAACGGCAAAATTGCTGCTAATATTCTTGAAGAAGTTATTCATAATATTATCGAGATATTGTCGACAATTATTAACTTTGTTGATAGAACAAAAACAAAAACAAAACAAAAATTCAAAGCCCGCTTTGCAATTCAAAGAGCCGATAGTCACGTGTTTGTTCAACTGCTACCACAGCCAACTATAACCCAACGTTGCACGAAAGCGACTGGCCAACTTCGATATCGAATGTAACGTTTTACTACTACGCGATGTTGATGATGTGGGTAAAACGCGCACAAACAGATGAGAAACGTGGCGCGATTACACTGCCAACTCGGTGTTAATCATACACTTGCATCAAAATTGGTATTTTTGGATAGAGATAGACCGACACAAATCGATCTGTCTCTATCTCACGTTTCTATAAATAACTCGAAACAAGAGAGAGAGAGAGATAGAGTGGTAGAATTTCCTGGTATAGTTGATGAGAAAAAAAGGAAATTACGGAACCAAAATCACGCCACTTTGATTGTATAATCTCAAGTTTTTTTTTGTCGTTTTTTCACTAATTGTGATTCGTTGTCATTCATTAAAAATTCGAAGTTAGACAAGGATAGAGCGAGGATAGTGGAGGAGGTATAAGGCGATCGTACGATATATACCTGACGTCACAGAAATCATACGATCACCTGTGTATGCAACACTTTGGGTAATCAAAAACCGGTGACACTTTTCTTTGAGGGGAAAATTGGTGGAAAACAAATGGAAAACGTTCACCGACTCGTCTCGTGTGCGTTTTCTATGGAATTTTTGGTTGACTGGAATTTTACTGCACTTAACGGTGTTTTCCAAATTTTTGAAAGATTTCAGAGAACCTCAACAATATTGACAATTGTTTGCTTTTTTCCATTTAAATTCGGTTTAATTGTTTGAAAAACTACTCCACGTGCCTGGTTGGAATTTGATAGATTTTGGCTGGATATTTTGCCAAAATTCTCCCTTCCCATAAATTGCTATTGACGGCAAAATTGCTATTTTGGAAAATTGCGAAGTTGTCGGATTGATCGGTATGCGAATCACACTTACACTTTCTGTTGCCTTTTTCTGCAAAGCCTGCCAAAAATTTCCGCTCTTATCGAAGAGAAAGCCAAAAATTTTTTCCTGAGGTCCTGGCAGAATCTTTTCTTTTGGATGTCGATTCAAAAATTCTTTAGATTTCCGCAATGTTCTTGCAAATCACTGCCAAGCTGTCTGGGCGATTATTAATTGACCTCTTTTATCTAAACGGAGATTATCTGTAGCCTCAAAAGTTAGCAAAGACGTGAATCGGAGGTTAAACACTTCATTTTTTTTAGAATTTGGTTTAACTCTGCAAAAAGGGATTTCAGACTCAGGAGAACATTTCAGTTACCTCCGCCTTCATACATTAACAGAGCTTTTGACAAGTTTTTGTTTTTCTGACGTCAAGAAATCGTTGCCAAAACTGTGTCTAGACTTCCGGAACGTTATCTGCAATGTTTTTGCCAATCACTGTCTGGTCTGTGATTATGCGTGACCTCTGCTATCAAAGTGGCAGTCCAAAGAGCACATCCTCTATTTTCGAGAGTTCCACAAAACTGACCTTAGCGAAACCTGAAATTTTGGACTTCAACTTTTCAACAGTGATATGGCTCTTCGTTTACAGGTTCGGCCCGGAGTGATGCCGCGTCTGGCGGGTGTGGGCTTTCACTTGGAAAAAATTTGCGAGACAATTTAAGAGACAAACTGTGTGGGTTTGGCATTTACTGAGGTAAGTCGATAAAAATAGTTTCGCTTCAATAAAACGCTTGAAACACCGCTCAGGTCAGAGGTCTTTGGGACGTTTTCGTTATTCCGTCACAAAATACGTCCAAAGACTTTGTTTTTTCTTTTGCATTGATTAAAGATACCTTGTAAGTCTGCTTTTTAAAGAAATTAAGTAATACGAACCGTCCGCGTACGTGTTAATTTCGAATTTGTTGTGTCTGGCACGTATACGGATTCGTATAAGAAATCCACAATCAAAATTTGATAACCTTTGCAATTCCGTGTAATTCGGGTGATAATTGGGCAAACATACGATAAGATAAAGCGTGACAAAAACGCCGGATCTCAAAAGAGGCACTTTTGCGGTGGTGTGTTGCAGGCCCGGCGCTATAAAACCGACATAGGCGCCCTTTAGATTATTATTTTTTGATTGAATTTAATCTTCAAAGCGCCCCCAAAGAGCGGCGCCCGCCTGCAGGCTCGTTATCGCCGGCCCTGGTGTGTTGCGTTAAACTGCAACGAATCGCGGCGGAAGATGTAAATTAATAATTTTTTTAGTTTATTTTCTAAAAAAAAATATTTCGCCTTTTAATTGGAAAATTTCCAAAGCGTGACTTTATAAATTGTTTTCATTTACATTGTTGGCTTACTTAAATGCTTTCGTAAATAAATATTATGAATTTATATAGAGGAAAAAGGTAAACAAAAAAATATATAGATACAAAAACAAAACAACATGGCAATTTGATTGTTAAATAAAATTTTTATTACATAATCATTTGATTGGTCAAAAGAAGACGAATCATTTGTTGCTTGTATTTTTTTTTTACAAATTTCTATAAAAACTCGATCTTTAATGTTTTGTTAAATATTTAAATTACTTGTTTACCAATTTAGATAGAAAATTATCTGGAAAACAACAAAATTCCCGCACTCATAAACGTGTGGACTCTTTTTTCCTTGCATATGAAATCATCTCCTGTTTATCTGTGTGCTTTGCAATTTATTACAACGACACAACAAACGAATTATGACCGATCAGGGTTACGTTGGAATTGATAGAGGTTAATTGAAGACGTAAACAAGATTGGTCCGAGAATTCTACAAACAGAGCCGTACCGACTCCAAATTCGTCTCAGCAACTTTAAGTTAGTTCAGCGCTCTGCGCAAGCGTTACAGTTCAGCACTTTCAAATTCAGAGGCTGAAATCCACAGTTTTTGATACACAGAAATAAGCGCAGAAGCACGTCCTCTTTTTAGTTTTGCAGATCAAATAATTACAAGCATTTCGCCGAATCTCTGCGAATACTTTCTGACTTTTGCAGATTTTCCAGCTCAATCGCACTTCAAATCTTTGCAGTCTCCTTGGAAGCTTAGAACGTGGTCCAGCACATTTCCGATTTCTCTATTTTAAACTGTTTTTCTCATGCACATCTACATCGATACAAAGAATCCACACGATCAAAAATTTTACGATTTTTGAAAAATTTAAAGGTGCGCCGGCAAAAGTTGCAAAGGTTATAAACAATTTAGTAAAAAAAATGGGGGATTGGTTTTTTGCAAATATCTCGGAAACTATTAAAAATATTCGAAATTTAGAAAAAAATCCTTAAAGAAGAGGAAATTTCCTACAAAAAATACTACCTCCCGGAACTCAACCACTAATATTTATATTTTTAATTTCGAGGCGAAACTAGCGATGAAAGCGGGTGACGCGCGATCTGCGCGTGCTGACCGAAACGGACTCTTGAACAATAAAAATAATTTTAGCACATTAAATATCAATATTAAGAAATACAAAAATTCACATACCTTCTCGACACTTGAATAAACAAAAATACATAGGAAAAATTTTTTTCCCGTATTTATTTTATTAGATATGCTTTTGTTAATTAAATAATTTTTACAAATTTAAAATTTACATAAAAACCCTGAAAATTCTTAAACTAAAAACGTCAAATTTTTTTCACTTCTTGGAGCTATTCTTGGAAGGCATTAGAAAAGAACGCCGTTGGAAAAATTAAAAAAAAATTGATTTTCCACTTTGTTATTAACAATGTAAGAGATGAAAATTGTTAATTAAGAAATGCGCTTTTAAGCAAGAAATTTTTTACTATTTAAAGTTACATAAAAATGATTTTTTATAATTTTTTACCCTAATTATCTAAATAATTGTTATAAACAAATACATTGTTTATAAGATAATTTAATTGATTTTTTTTTGGATTTTAATCAACAATAAATATTATGGTTTTTAAGAACAAAATCGTTTCTTAAAAAAATTGTTTATTGCTTAAAACGCTTTTGTTAATTAACAACTTTAACCTCTTTTTTATATCACATTTCTAATACAATCAAAAATAGTTTAAATTTAATTTAATTTTAAATGAAATTTCTCATTTATTGTTAGGATCGTAGAAAAACTTTTGTCTGCGATTGTACCTCGAATTAAACTTTGAAAAAATAAAATACATTAATTTTTCTACCAGAAATCATCGATACAAAGTATCTTATTATACTTAAAAAAAATTAGAAACCAGATATATACTCTCAAAAGTTATAAATTTTATTTAATTTAAAATAATTAATTAAAATGAATTTTATTTTTATTCGGTATAGCGTGACAACACCGCAAAATCTTAGCAATTGTCATATTCTCTAATGTTAGAAGGGAATAGTATGCGTGTACCTGTCTCTATTCAACTTGTACTGTTTTATATTTACGTTTGAATTTACGCGGTAACATATGTTGCGAGGTTGCCACGTTTCTTTGGTGAATCACACTACCCATTCAATAATATCATACATGTCACTCATATTTGTTATTTTTCTCAATAAATAATATTGAAACCAGTTAATATTAATTGCTTATATGCTTCTTGAATATTTAAACTATTCGTTTACAAATTTACGAATTTCTCTAATTATATCTTCATTACTATTTTGTAACGTGATTTGGCCGGATGGTGCATTTTCTATTTAAGTACGTGTAAATTTGCAATAACTAAAAAATGTTACAACTTTTAAATGGTGTTGCAGAAAATTTTCCAATTTTTTCAGACGCTTCAGGAAACTTGTATGAATAATTATTTTTTCCAGCCTATTCTCATTACTTTCAAAATATCGACAAAACATCCTTAACAAAAGCATATCTAATAAAATAATTACGGCAAAAAAATTTTTCCGATGTATTTTCGTTTATTCAAGTGTCTAGAAGGTATGTGATTTTTTTGTTTCTTAATATTGGTATTTGATGGGTTAAAATTATTTTTATTGTTCAAGAGTCCGTGTCGGTAGCGCGTCACCCGCTTTTAGCGCTATTTTCGCCTCAAAATTAAAATTATAAATATTGGTGGTAGAGTTCCGGAAGGTAAGACTTTTTTAGGAAATTTCCTCCTCTTTAAGGATCTTTTTTCAAATTTCGAATATCTTCAATAGTTTCCGAGATATTTGCAAAAAACCAAACCCCCATTTTTTTTACTAAATTGTTTACAACTTTTCCAATTTTTGCCGGCGCACCTTCAAATTTTTCAAAAACCTTCTAGAGGTCAATCCGAATCGAATGAGCACTGGATCATAATTATCGGTGCCTTGAACAGAAATTCACTAAAATGGCCGACTGTATGTTTTACAGATCAAATAATTACAAGCGTTTCGCCGAATCTCCGCGAATACTTTCTGACTTTTGCAGCTTTTCCAGCCCAATCGAGCTTCAAATGTTTTCAGTCTTTTTGGCAGTTCAGAAGGTGGTCCAGCAGATTTCCGAATTCTATTCTGATTAATTATACTGTCTCTCTCATGCACATCTAAATCGATACAACGAATCAAACCGAACACAAAGCTTTACAAAGTTAAAATCGAATGTTCATAATGCGGCGACAATCCGTTTGTCCTTTTCGAATCAATGACAAGATATATATAAAATCAATAAATGATATCAATTTCCATTTTAGCGGAACAAATCGTAGTTTATGACCGTATTATTGCGTTGATTTGAAGGAATCGTCACCGATCATTTATCAAACAGAAAATACACGCAACACAATAGTTGATCAGTTGCCCATCATCAAATAGACAGAGTATAAATACACAGACCCAATGGTTATCCGATATATTGATCCGACTCACAACTAAATACTTTCCTTTCTAAAAACGGCTAATGAGTTTCGGTTCAGGTAATAGTTGCGTTATCAGATAACTCTGGCAAGCCGTTGTGTGTCCGATTTCTTATAATCGGAAAATCGATTCGTCACGGCTTCTATCAATTGAAATTCCTCCGCGACTATTAATAGAACCAACTAAAAAATTCTATTACATATTATAATGATATTATATAATTTACATTGAATAGAAAATACGGTATGATTCCCTAAAGTGTGGAAATTTACAAAATTTACCGCATGTGCCGATGATCGATAGAATTACGCTTTGTAGCGGAAATTCACCGTAATTATTGACGTTTATTGTTTTTTTTTTCCTATGGAAAAAAAACATAGTGTATAAATAACATTTTTGCGCCAAGGACAATATTTTTAACAACAAATTAGTTATCACAAAATAATGAATTGATCGCAATGTTGCTATACAATTGTAACGTAATTTATTGGAATTGTCCGTTTGTAGACAGTGTTTTTATACATTTATAAATAAATTAATCAATAATTGATAGTTTTTGTATTAGTTTTCCATTTACTTGTTGTTTTCTTTAAGAAATAAAATTCGACCCAATATCCATACAATCAATAAACTAAACGATAATTAATAATTAATCAAACTCGTTAGTGTTTCGAAATAGAGAGTGCCTTTCAAAATCCTTTACATTTAGATATTTCTCATTATTAATGCGATAAAAGACAAATTTAAGGTGGAACGTTTTGAATTCGGCGCCATTTATTGTGGATGATGATTGGTGCGCCGTTACGTCAACACTCATTGATTGGTTAGGAAGGAGCGCCAAATTCAAATTGAATCGAGGTCATTGCGGCACAATAGCTTTATAACAAACGAAATTAAAACAATCATTGTGTTGTTGTAAATAAAAATTAGAGGTTATTAGTTGGCATTGACATTCTATTGTTTTCGTATGGTTGAAAAAGTACAGGTTATTCACTTCACACCTAATTTTTTTCGGCTACGAATTTTATTGGATTTTCACAGTTTTTCTTTGCTGATCCCAGATTGATTTCTCGACAATACCGATTAAAAGCAGTTGGTAAAAAATCTCAAAGACAAGAAGGAGACGCTTTTAGTAATCTCAATTATGAATCTGCAGGATTTGTGCCTCGTGTGGCTCGTTTTGGTATGCCAGAAAAACGCGTTGGGTAACATAGCGTCTCTCCGGTGCCAAGTGGAATGCTTAACAAACACATTGTGAGACTTGAGGAATTTGTGAAGACGCAGGTAACTCCCTAAAAGAGTTACCAAGGATTTGCTTCCAAGATTTCAATTACAGCGAGTTACTGCTGCGCTTCAGCTGCTGAAAAGTGACACTGTTTCTTCCTGTAGCATCAATTCTAACCGGCCAAATGTTTCTAACAAGTTTTCAGCGTTGAATCAAATTTTATGGATTGACATGGGTGATTATTGGCCGATGGTAACGAATTTATGGTAGTTTTTAGTTAAAATTCACGTTTCTATTGTCAGTTGTCTTTTTTTTTTGCTGCTGCCGCGGCAATATTATCAATTATTTGTGGCGCGGTCAAATATGACAATACAAATTAAAAATTATATCTACGTTCGTATGTTCATCTATTTTAATTAAAAGTGATGTGTTTTAACGTAACTCCTTTTTTTTGTGTGGAAAATGGTTTGAACACCTTTTTCCTGTGCTCTAGTTTCCATCATATCATTTATCATGGATATTTGAACCTATAATTATATATATAATTATAACTTTTGAAGAAATAAATATATGAAAAAATTGTAAGAGACCTTTTTTGTAGAGCGTTAAATTTTCTATCAGAATGTATTTTAGTCATTTCGCAAGATTGTTCCCAACGTGAGCTATAAAACTCTAAAGTCCAAGAGAATCTTTTTCCCATGTTGATCAAATGGAAAATGGAAAATCGCGATGAGGCACCTGTTAATATTAAAATTAAGAGCTGATACTTTCACAGGCTCACTTTTTCGACATCCTGAACAATATTTGCTGAGTGCCTTTTGAAAAAAAAATGGTCGATTTTTCTGAATCAATCAAGGCTTCTTGCACGGATGCGGCGACCGTAAGACAATCGACTGCTTCTACAAAAAATCGAATTCTTATTTTTCCTAATAAAACGATTATACCGGTGCCAAACGATAGGATAAGGCAGAACAGACGCAAGTTTTGCTGATGCTGCAGGTCAACTTTTTTTGGTGTTCCGTTCCGTATAAATAATAGAAAATTTGTGAGCAAAACACTGCAATAAGAAAAATTACGTGTAGACTCCACTTAAAAGATGCCGCGAGTAAAATTATGGTGCTCCAGGTCGCTGGCTACTTTGCTCTAGCGTCAGGCCGGCCTTGAAGTGGATCCAAGACGCAAGATGGGAAGCTTCAAGTGATTCCCCAGTTTCCTGCAGATTCTTTTTAGAAAAAGTGTTGATCTGTAAGTCCAACAAGAAAAATTCGGAAAAGTCCACGTGCCATTAATAAAACAATTGCTTGAAGAGCTCATAGCAAAAGTGACGCAATTTTGCAAGGATGCTTGGATCGACCTACTAAAAAACAATTTCAAATGAAGCTTTTCTGCGCCGTTCGTCTCAAAGTGGAAGCGATGCAAAACGCCTTAAGTTGTCCAAAGTTATGCAAATTTTCCAAATTTCCAACACCTGACCGGTGGCACCTTTCAGTCAGTCTCCTATCTAGAACAAAACCGGCCCTGGTCAACTTGTCTAGTATCACATTTGTTACCCTATATAAATGCAAATTGAGGCGTAAATTTGATTTTCTACTACTATCTTCCATCCAATTCGACGTATGCACATTATTGCGATTGACAAATATCCAAATTGTTTGCAGAATAAAATCGTCACCTAGATTATATATAATTCCAGACAATTATATCGACACCTGGCATTAACCTACCAATCAATAAATTAAATTCATACACCGCTTTTAATGATAATAATAATAATAATGATGATAAGTATCATTAAAACTGAATCAAGAATGGCAAAAAAAATATATACCTATAATACACCAATTACAGTTGTACGGGTAATTAGAAACGTTGCTATTTGACGACAAGAACCAGCCCTGTGGAACGTAATTATCGTTCATTAAAGTCTTGAATTGCGTTCAACCTGCCACCAATCGGATCGAACAACAAACGACAACAAGAAAAAGGAGCATATATAGTAGTGCGAAATATTCATGTTTGTATTCGAGAAAAGTTTAAACAAAAATCAAAAGATTCCAATTTATTTGATAAACACTCGACGGATTTGTTGACATCGACTTTAGAGGCGGCGTCGTCGTCTTATCAATTAACTTGCACAGGTCGCGTTTACTTTTTGATAGAAATTTGCTTTCATCACACGTTAAGTAGATCAAAAGACGACTTTATAGAGAGATTATGCGTTTATTTTTGTACACGTTTTACTATCGCATTATCGTCTGATTACGAGTTCAATTCGTTTCTACGATTATTGCATATTGGCGATCCATTGAGTCTCGAATATCGTAGGATATTGCATTGATCGTGTTTACAATTTCATCATCACATCCGAGTGTGTTTTGTTTTTAATTTAATTTACGATTTTTGCTCGAGATTGTATCTACTTCTAAAATGATGAGATTTGCTTTTCCAGAATCGGCATTTTCCAAAAAAAATCTGCTTGGAAAGAAGTTGTTACTTTTTCTAGAAAATGGATGCGAATTTTGGAAAAATAAATTCATGTCGACATCAAGCGCATTAACGATTATCACTGGCATAAATTTCGTTCAATTCTGTTAATAAACAAAGGAGAAAACCGAAAATATTGATTTATATTGGGACTGTTGAAGAATTTTCACGCTTTACGGGAAAACTAAATACGTTTTCCAAAAAAAATTTGTTCAAGGTTATAGCTCATTGTCCTTGGAAACGAATGTAAAAGGATTTTCCTCTTAAAATCTTCAATCCTTTGTAAAAAAGAAATTAAAAGTCAACGGTGCACACAACTCAGCAACAGTGGATGCACCGTTAAGGTAAGTTTGCATCTGCTGTGCCTACGACTAGATTTCCAATCGAATCGTTACTATATTCGATTGAGTTTTGTCTCACTTTGAGACAAAATCTGATTGCAAATGTTACACCGTTACGATCAGATTTTATATTCAATTTTATATCCATTAGAGGCGTATCGATCGCCTATAACTATTTCAATCAAAATCGGACCTAAGTATTTGGATCGGTAACGTTTATCTTCCCATTAGAGCATTATTTTTCAGACATCTGATTGCTAAGGTCAATACCAGTGCCGGTCCGAGGGGGGCGCAATTTAGTCTCGGTCCGATTCTGACCAACACGATCAAATTCGGAGATCTCAACTGGTCGGATTGATCGTCCGACTTGATCCGAACCCAACCGATTGTAGATACATTCGCTCCATCGGTTATACAAAAGAAAAAATCGTTCCAGTTTTTCCCGAGAATTTCCATTAAAACAGAAAATATTTCCATCGATATTGGATGTTGGAAATATTTAAAGACGAAATTTCTACATCAACAAACAATAACAGAGTTGCTGTAGTAACGTTCATTTGTTTTATATTTTTCTATTCTGCTCCGTTGTTGTTTTGTGTTGTTTCCATTCGTCTGCGTTTTTCATGCGGTCTTCGCTCGAACCACCACCACCACCACCGCCACCGCCACCACTTTATTTGTCGACAAATTGTAAAACAATACAAATACAATTCGAACAATATTGCCAATATTTCGCAGTTATTCTAAAGACGCCTAATTTTTCTTCCAACAAAAATTTTCCAAAAACCTTTATCGCAAATTTCTTATCACTACTTTGTTGCTAAATGTAGTCGTTTTTAATTGTTGAATTAATTAATTTACGTCAATTATACAAATGTAAACAGGAAGATTGTTGATTGGTTTGTGTTGTTGTTTTGTTTTCGGTTTTTTTTTGTTTTGTTTCAGGATAGAAATTTGACCTTATTCGTCATTAATATGCAAACGATATCATCGCCTTTATTTACTTTTATTTCGGAAGGGGTTGGGGGAGGGGGGGTTGATAGTTGATACAATTTGATTAAATTACACCCAATTTCGACAGAGGGTTGCGTTGAGTGGGCGTTCATTTACCGAACGTATCAACAAATAAAAACAACGACAACAACAACGCAAAGAATAGTGTCAAAGAAAATTAAAGTTAATGTTTGGCAGCAATTTCGAACATTAATACTTGACGGCATGCAATGCGACGTAATTGACTTTCTTTCAAAGTTCTTTTTTTCGGCCCTACTGTAAATATACAGTACAGCTGAATGAATTCGGCCAACTTGATCCGTTGTAGATCGTTTTTTTGTCAACAGTTTAAATGTAAAAACGTGCTAAGATGAGACGGCCGTCCTGTAGTTAAACCTATATACAACTGCGGCAACTAATCTAAGTCCAGTAGCGATCTTTAACCATTATTATAGCCTATTTGTTTAATTGGGGTTATCATTACAAGCTATTTTGAAGAAATATGGGATCACAGCTTAGCAAAAAGCCGTCGATTGCAATATTCAAAGGCAATATTCTTCCAATGCGCTTAGGTATGCTGCCGTCCCTGTATATTAGTAGAGTATTTATTATGCGCCTTACGCCTTCTACTGGTTGTTCATTTGAAAACAGATTCCATCCAAATAATTTTAGAAACCTTGGATATATGTTAATGTTTAGAAAATATTTAAAACTCTCAACTAATTAATAACGATTGTAACTGTTCTAATTAGATTCTGATTAGGATTGACATTATACCTGAAACACTAGAAATGTTGAATAGTAAGGTCGAATCAATCAAACTTTTATAGACTCACAATCGGGGACCGGTTTTGTGGAGAGTAAACTCTATCAATAATAGCATCAAATTCAAGCTATCGTCCATTATCAACATTCAACAATTGTGACGTAAATTTTCAGGGAAATTTCAGGACAAAATTAGTCACAACAATTCAATTAATTCTCGTGAGCTATACTCACTTCTTCAGGGCTAAAATATGGACATTGGAAACGAGCAAATCAGCAATTTCTTAATAAAAACAATAGCAATAAATGGCTTCTTCACCAATTATTTTCAATCAATCAAGTCAATCCACATTAAAGTTTATCAAAATTATCAAAACTAATGTAATAGAAAGAGATACAAACAGATATATGGTAGTATACTAGTGGGGGAACCAGCTAGCCCAGTGTTGGCTAATAATGTGATGGATGAAGTATTTGACTATGTTTTGAAGAGGATTTCTTGTCGTATTCCTTTAGCAAGACTTTATGTAGATGACACGTTGCTGTTGGTATTCATTTGTTTAATACTTGCTGTTAAAGTCCTACTTTATCGACTTAAAACCCGATGGTAAAGTAGCACTTTATCCACCTCAACGGAAAATTGTTTACTTTACCGTTGAGGTGGGTAAACTCCATAGCAACCAACAACATTGTTTTTGATTTCAATAAATTAGAAATTATAGACGGCTCTTAGCTGAAATGCTTCATATTAAAACGAATAGATGTGTTAATTCAAAAGAAGATGTAGCAGGAATCAGTCCGACGTATGATTGTATTTTGAAAAACATGTAATTTAATTGTAGTCTTCATAGTTTTTGATTTTTGGATTTGTATTTGGCGGTTCTATTGTTGATGGTTGTTTTTTGTTTTTAATTTTTGATTCTCTTCAAAGTGCGCATCAGGAAAGTATTAACTTATGCGCATCCTGAAATTGTTTTTCTATCTAGTTTTCAGACATTTTGTGTTCGTTTTTTGAGGACTGCGATTTTTGTCATTCATTAGTTCGTTATATTTTAATAATTTGACTATTTTAACACTAGTTTTGATAATTTTGCTAAGCTTTAATGTGGACGGACTTGATTGATCGAAAATAATTGGTGAAGAAGGTATTTATTTCTATTGTTTTTATTAAGGATGATTGGTCGGTACAATCGGAAATAAAAGAACGACAAATTTTCACAAAATCAATGTCTTTCAATATCTTTTAAAATAAAGTATTTAAATGAAATATTTTTTTCCATATGTTTGTTTTTTATATCACATTTCTAATACAATCAAAAATAGTTTAAATTTAATTCAATTTTAAATGAATTTTCCAATTATTGTTAGGATCATAGAAAAACTTTTGTCTGTGAGTGTACCTCGAATTAAATTTTGAAAAAATAAAATACATTAATTTTTATACCAGCAATCATCGATACAAAGTATCTTATTATACTTAAAATTAGAAACCACATATATACTCGCAAAAGTTATAAATTTGATTTAATTTAAAATAATTAATTAAAATGAATTTTATTTTTATTCGGTATAGCGTGACAACACCGCAAAATCTTAGCAGTTGTCATATTCTCTAATGTTAGAAGGGAATAGTATGCGTGTACCTGTCTCTATTCAACTTGTACTGTTTTATATTTACGTTTGAATTTACGCGGTAACATATGTTGCGAGGTTGCCACGTTTCTTTGGTGAATCACACTACCCATTCAATAATATCATACATGTCACTCACATTTCTTAGTTTTCTCAATAAATAATATTGAAACCAGTTAATATTAATTGCTTATATGCTTCTTGAATATTTAATCTATTAGTTTACAAATTTACAAATTTTTCTAATTATATCTTCATTACTATTTTTTAACGTGATTTGGCCGGATGGTGCATTTTCCATTTAAGTACGTGTAAATTTGCAATAACTAAAAAATGTTATAACTTTTAAACGGTGTTGTAAAAAAATTTCTAATTTTTTCAGACGCTTCAGGAAACTTATCTGAATAATATTTTTTTTCAGCCTATTCTCATTACTTTCAATATATCGACAAAACATCCTCAAGAAATTTGCTTGTTTCCTATCTCCATATTTTAGCCCTGAATTAATTGAATTGTTGTAACTAATTTTGTCCTGAAATTTCCCTGAAAGTTTACCTTATAATTTATCATTAATTTAATATACTGGGTGTCATATGAAAGTCGTCGAATTTGAACGATTTTAGTGAGGCGTCCAGTATATACAAATAAAACAAATGAATAATAAACAATGTAGAGTATTACGAGGTAATCCGAACGATAACCATCAATCTAGTAACCTTGTCGAATAATTGATAGTGTGATGGTATACTCATAATAATTACAAGTCTTCGACTGTTGAAGGTCCTGTGGGAAATAGCTGGATCGGTAATATTATCGCATTTGTTTTTGTGTCTCTCATCTTTAATAATAAAACTCTCCAAAAGGCCGGTGTAGAGCGTTCGTTGTCTAGTGATGATGACGGTTTGATCTGGTGCAATTTCCGATAGGATATCCGGTACATACAAACTATTGTATTACTTCTATTATAGTTGTTTTGTTTTTTTTTCGTTTTCAGCACGCAAATCTTTGTTCTTTTATTCGACAATAATTTACGATAAGTATCAATGTCGATGAAATTGTAAGCCACTTACAATTATGCGTCTTTTTCCGTATCCGATCTGTAAAAATTAATAACTAGCGTGCGGAACGTTATCCATCTGTTAGTTGGAGATTCGTATTGTTTGTATTACAATTATAGGGCAGTCTGTTGTTGCGTACATACGTATTTTGTATTGAAAGCGTCACATTATTAATAGTAGAGACGCACGTTAGTCTCAGATTTCTTCGTGAAACGAACTCAATAATTTTCTACTGAATGTTACGATATAGCGTCATCATTGAAGAAGTATGTTTATAACACGGCTGGTCTTAAATTGAACTTTGTTCTTGAAGAGATTTGAAATTTCAGCAATTTTTTAGTTTCTTCAGAACTTGCAAAAACTCGATCGATTCTGCTCAGTAATTTGTGATTGTTGTTGCCTGATATTTCTGATCATTTCTATTGAGCATAAGCGCAAAAAGTTGATAATTGCATATGTAGGCAGCCAACAATACACATTACAGGTAAATGACGTGGTCGAATACATTAGTGGTTTTGCTGTTGATGGAAATTGATATTTCTAACATGTTTATTAATCTAAATGAACATATTTTAGATCAGAATCCATTAAATTATCAGATAACTCAAATAATACGAATAATTTTCAAAACCTATTCACTTCCCTGTTCGACTACACCATTTGAATAGAAACAGAGATAAAGTTGAAATCAGAGTCGGAGATGAGTTTTCTTCGTTTTATTTCACAATCAATAACTTTTTGCACTTTTTTTTTCTATTTTACTGAATACAGTAAAACCTCTCTAATACGGACTTGTAAAAAGTATCCGGTATAAGAGATAAGCACACCTAGAGAACTTCTAGAAGTTGAAAATTCAATATACAGCACTGACGGCTCTCCTGGGCACATAGGAGAAACGTTCGCCCCTCCCATCTGTAGCACTTGCATATGAGTTAGAAGGAGATAAAGAGAATGTAGGTGGTGAAAAAAAGCAGAGTGCAGATGGGGTAAAAAAAATGAACAATAAATATACAATACTTTTATTGAAAAAATACATCTTTGTATTTATTCTTTAAAAATAAAGTAAGGATTCTAAATTCTTCTATAACTGTTGTTGACCCTATCATAAAACCAAATTTGTAAACTATTCCCGTTTTTCTATTTCAAAGAAAATACTTACAATTTTACGAATAATGGCATCTTGTGAATAGTCCCTTCTTTGTCTGATGCGTTTGATCGGGGATGTAATTTCAGAAATTCTGATACTGTGTGACAAAGATACCGAATCTCTAACATGTGGATGTTGACAATTTCTAAAATATGGGATATTTGTCGAGTTTTTGTTACAATCGAAAGTGTCCTGTTTGGTCAAGGGTCTAAGGGTGGGTGGTTGCATTTTTAATTCTTTCACCACCTACATTCTCTTTATCTCCTTCTAACTCATATGCAAGTGCTACAGATGGGAGGGGCGAACGTTTCTCCTATGTGCCCAGGAGAGCCGCCAGTGCTGTATAAGATTTAGTATGTGTATTGGCAAAAGCGTGCTAAGAAGGGGATGTCCGTATCAGTGAGGTGTCCGTAAATAGAGGCCTCATTGTATTATTGTTAATATCAATTCTCCTTTTTAGTATATCTCTGTTTTTATAGTATTATTCTTCCAAATCGATTAAATTTCCATTACAATCCACCTTTATTGTAGTTTTATGTTTATTTTTTAACCATTTTTAACAATTTAAAAACCATTAGTAATGAGAGCTAATGTTGCCTGTAATGCGTATAGTGTGTTGCCCAGCCATCTAGTCAATATTTATAATGTATAAAAATATATTCCACTTTCAGTTCATAGTAATAAAATGTCAGTTTTAGACACAGATTGCGTACGGTCCTTTGTCAGAGCTCCTTTTACAATATAGTTCACCAGAATATTTCCAACAATAAAATATCATATTTTTTTATATATTTTTTTTGTTCAAAGTACTTGATCTGAGAAATTTTTACTATTTAATATTGAAAACATACAGTAACGGCGTTTAAAACAGGAATATTGCTGTTACAAACGTTTGATTGCGCCTTTCGATTCGCCACCTCTGTATAACTGAATTAATTGATACTTCTTTACAATCCAAGTAGGCTGGCAAATATTGACGTTATAATGCTAGTGTTTTGTCGATATATTCCCAAAGAAAAAACAACGAAATAAAATAATTTTAATAAATTAATAAAGTCATTTTATTGTAAAATATAAAAAGTACTGTTTTATTCCATTTATATATTATGACAATAAAAATAATGGTAATTGTTTACTATACAAATGTTTATTGCAGGCGGATAGGCAACCAAATATACGGCCGCAACGCGCATCCAAAATACTAACATCGATGACGTCACTCATCTGGACATGTGCCAAATTACGTCATCAGTCTATTTACACGGCCGCTCATTGGTCCACATTAACAGCCCCTGTTTAGGGGGTTGAAGAGGGTGAATAGTCCAGATTACACGATAATTTAATATTCCTAATTATAATTTAAGTATAGTATAGTAAATAATTACCAAAATAATTAATAATAATAATAATGATAGTGATAGTAGTAGAGATCACCCCTCCAAAACGATATAACAGGCTCAACATATTAATCTCTGTATAATGATAATAATAAAAATAATAATAATCAATAATAATAATAATAATAAACCTGTCATTAGTTGTACTATTTGTATATTATTTACAAAAGCCAAAAAAATAATATTTACACATACAAAATAATAATTAAAATAATAAAAACAGAAAAAGAAATTAAATTGTAAAACAAAACAAAATAGCCCTTTAGCACCGTATCACCGTATACTGTCAGATATTATCCAAAATATATTTATAGTCGGACAAACTGTATTGCGATTTTACAGCGGAATAACTCTACAACTGTACCTACAATATTAGCGCAAATTTTCAAATTTGTGTAGAAGTCATTACACTAGAAAATCGCTACAAATTTCGTTCGACTATACCTATATTCTCCCCACAATCTCTGTATATAAAACATACACACGCACAAATATATTTTTATTTATTTGTTTTTCTTAAATATAGTATAAATATATATATAGTAAGTTCAAAAAATTAACACATTTCAATTCTAGAAAGAGAGAGAGAGAGATAGGAAAGGGCCAAGATATGGAGGAAAGAGAGAATTAGAGTCAAATGCGGATTTTTTTGGACGCACTATATATAATTTTAAATAATACCAAAATATATCTATCTCTATCATTTGTTTTAACACAGAAATAAATAATAATAATAATGATAATACTATCGATAATAATAATAATAATAATAATAATAATAATAATAATACGTAAGTAGTATAAGAGTAGATTTATTTGTTGTTAATTTACAATTAATTGAGAAAAAAATACCAAGTGTTGGATAAAAATACTTCAACATATATATTTTTAGATTTATTTGCCTTAAAAATATTATAAAGGGGTGATTAATATACGTTTTCTGTTTTATTATTAATTTTTTTTTTTTAAATTACTTTTATACAAAATGTACACGATTTATATGTCGAAAATTAACAATTGGAATTATTGTGTAAATATACCGGGATGGCACTTCAATTAGACACGAAATCCACTGCAATCGGTGTGCATCTAGTTGGAGTGCCTTCCCTGTATACGCCGATAGATAGATATTGTCATTTGGGATGATGTTGATTTATTTTTATAAAACACCAATTCAGCTCTATTTCTGAAAGATTTTCCATTAAAAAACAAAGGAAAATAAAAACGATTTGATTAATTAAAATCACATTGTAATATTGTTAATTGATAACGTTTTAAAGCACCTACAAACTAAATAGATTTCTTTTTCTGTTTAAGCGTATTTGTATTTTGAAGAAGGTTTGTTTTGTTTTTTGAGAAAAGAGAGAGGATCTCGTGGAAGATTTCTTTTGCATTCGGGCCGCTTTAGTGCTGAACGAAAAGCTGGATTCAGGGGAAGCCAAATGGTGTGTGTCAAGAGTTCAAACGTGGGTTTTTTTCCAGGCCGAATTGCGAGAAAAGCAGAAAATAGAGCGACTCGAAAGAGAATCTGTTTGCATTAAGAAAATCCTCAGAATTATGTCAATTAACATAAACCAAATTCTGGAAAAAGCTTGTTGATTTCCAAAGGTTCGAGAGCTTTCCAGATCACTAGCGATTTGGAACAATTGTCGGGCAAACGGAAGCGTTGATAATGGCCAAAATTACGAAATTTTCAGGAGTTTTCCAGACCAGCAGCGTCACGGAACGATTCTTGGAATAAGCGGAAAAGCTCGGATTTTATCAGGAGCAATTCTTCAGAATTCTGTTAATTTTGAGAAGAACGCGTCAGTGAAAACTACAAGGACGAACGGCAGTTTTGCAGAAAGAAAAGGTAAAGTTAACATCTCTGGAAAAAACTCGCGAACGGCTAAAATAATCACAAATATTTTCGATAGTTTTCCAGATTAGCAGCGTCTTCAACCGATTGTCGGAAAAAACGAAAATGCTTCGAATCTATTCCGGATAAACTCTTCAGAATTTGGTAGATTTTGAGAAAAACGTGCCAGTAAAATCTGCAAAAAGAAACAGCGAATTTGCAGACAGAAAATGTAAAGCTGATAACTCTGGAGAGCGCTTTGATAATGGCCAAAACAATTATGAAACTTTTGGGAGTTTTCCAGATCAGCAGCGTCACGGAACGATTCTTGGAAAAAGCGGAAAGCTCGGATTTTATCTGGATAAATTCTTCAGAATTTTTTTAATTGTGAGAGAGACGCGCCAGTGAAAACTACAAAGACAAAAGGCAGCTTTTCAGAAAGAAAACGCAAAGCTAAAATCTCTGGAAAAAGCTCGTCAATAGCCAAAAGAATTACGAATATTTTCCAGAGTTTTCCCAGATCAGCAGCGTCTTGAGACGATTCTTGGAAAAAGCAGAAAAGCTCGGATTTTATCTGGATAAATTTAGTTAATTCTGAGAAAAGCGTGCCAGTGAAATCTGCCAAAAAAAAACGACTTTGCAAAACTAAAATGTAAAGCTGACAACTCTGGAGAAAGCTTTGATAATGGCCAAAAAAGTTAGGAAATTTTCTGCAGCTTTCCAGATCGGAAAAAGCAAAAATGCTCGGACTTTATCTGGATAAATTCTTAGAATTTTGTTAACTTTGAGAAAAACGTGCCTGTAAAATCTGGAAAAACAAACAACGCTTTGATAATGGCCAAAAGAGTTAGGAAATTTTTGAAAGATTTCCAGATCGGTAGCGCCATGGAAGGTTTCTCGTTAAACGCGGAAAAACTCGGATTTTATCTGGAAAAATTCTCCAGAATTTTGTTAATTTTGAGGAAAACGCGCCAGTGAAAACTACAAAGACAAACAGTGGTTTTGCAGAAAGAAAACGCAAAGCTTGCATCTCTGGAAAAAGCTCCTTCATGATCAAAATTACGAAATTTTCTAGACTTTTCCAGATTAACAGCGCTTTGGAACGGTTGACGGTAAAAGTGAAAATTTGATGAATTCTGAGTGACCAAAAGAATTGGGAAATCTTCGGAAGCTTTCCAGATCGGCAGCGGCTTCGAACGAGTCTCGGAAAAGGCGAAAATGATCGGATTTTATCTGGATAAATTCTCCAGAATTTTGTTAGTTTTGAGGAAAACGCGCCACTGAAAACCACAATAACAAACGGAGGTTTTGCAGAAAGAAAACGCAAAGCTTACGTCTCTGGAAAAAGCTCCTTGATGGCCGAAAGAATTACGAAATTTTCTAGAGTTTTCCAGATTAACAGGCGGTAAAAGTGAAAATTTGATGAATTATGAGTGGCCAAAAGAATTGGGAAATTTTCGGAAGCTCTCCAGATCCGCAGCGATTCTGGAAAAAATCGAAAATACTCGTATTTTGCCTGGATAAACTCTTTAGAATATCATTAATTATGGGAAAAGGCGCCAGTGAAAACTACAAAGATTAATGATCGCTTTCCCGAAAGAAAACGTAAAGCTGCCAGCTGAAAAAAGCTTTCCAGATAAACTTTTCAGAATTTTGTCAAAGATACAAAGCCACACGATCGCCTTGCAGAAAGAAAACGTAAAACTTTCCAGAGACAAACAGCGGTTTTGCAGAAAGAAAGCGCAATTCTTGCATCTCTGGAAAAAAGCTCCTTTATGACCAAAAGAATTACGAAATTTTCTAGAGTTTTCCAGATTAACAGCGCCTTGGAACGGTTGGCGGTAAAAGTGAAAATTTGATGAAGTCTGAGTGGCCAAAAGAATTGGGAAATTTTTGGAAGCTCTCCAGATCTGTAGCGATTCTGGCAAAAATCGAAAATACTCTTATTTTGCCCGGATAAACTCTTTAGAATATCATTAATTATGAGTAAAGGTGCCAGTGAAAACTACAAAGATTAATGATCGCTTTCCCGAAAGAAAACGTAAAGCTGCCAACTGAAAAAAGCTGGTTGATGGTCAAAAGAAGAACAACGAGAATTTCGAGGGCTTTCCAGACAAACTTTTCAGAATTTTGTCTAAAATTTTCCAAACCAACAGCGGCTTGGAACAATTCTAGGCCACAGCAAGCCTTCGTCCAGCACCAATTCGGCTCTTGTACCAAGAAAAAGCTTCGGTAAGCAAAACCTACTTATAATCTATTTTCGTATATACTGATATAATATATAATTTTTCTCTGTTGTCCTAAATTATTCTCAGTACTTAAGAACTAAGTACATTTTATTTTAATAGTTTTTTTTTTGCATAATTTTTCAAAATTTTTTTAATAATTAAATAACTACTGAGTACATTGCACATTTAAATAGATACGAAAACACAATACCCAGATGCTCAGTTGCCAACTTTACGACACCAATTAATACAATTGATATAAAAAAATAGAAATCTTGCGTACTTCGCCACAACTCAATCAATACTTGATGCCCTACATTAAGTACGATATATCCGGCCGGCATCCGAGCATCTGAGTCCGGGGTCCAACTATATACTTTTCCAATCCGTTTATAATGTTTAACAAATACTGGTTCCAATAGTTTTATAGCCATCTTGGGTCTAAGTTTAAATGTGTTTTATTTTGGTTTTTAGAAAAATTAGGCACCCATATCAGACCAAAAAGTTCCAATGATTTTTTTTTGAGTTTTTTGTTAAATGGTTTTTGTTGATTTGAGATGATAGATGGATACCACCACAAGAGACCGTGATGACTTTACAGCTATTGGTAGGTGTCTTTATTAAGTGTAAATCTATCAAAATATAATTATTTTGTTCCAAAAAACAACATCTATAATTGTGCAAAACTAATACAACATTTATTTACAAACAGTTTTACGATTAGAGAAAAATTTTCCAAACAGAAAAACAGATTGTCTTTACACTTTAATGTTCCAGTTTTTACTGTGGTAATAGGCCCGATTTTTTTTGTTTTGTGTTTGGAATAAAAACACGCAACTACATAATTTCTATACAATATTGCTTAAATTTCTATCTATTTTCCATGGAATTGTACTGTGATTGTGAGGTGTTTTCTTTGTCTAAATATACAAATATTTTTTTGATAAGAACTGCGGGCCCGACACTGATAATTTCCTGAATTGTTGTACATTATTGTTAATATAACAGCAGTACCCAAACGTTCGCTTTCTTAAAACCAAATAAAAACTATTTACAGAGAGATAGAGAGATAGAGTGGGAGAGAGAGAGAGTTTTCGTTATAGCACCAAAAATCACTAATTACGTTTGAAAGTTGTTCCATTTCTTATCGATCTTATTGCTTTTTTTATGTGTGATTGTGTCGATGAAATTCATTTGTTTTTCGTAAACGGTATTTCCGGTTGTATTTTCAATGTTGTGGTGGTTGGATCGTAATAACCAGCTAAATAGTAAATGTCATTGTTATCGTAGATTTCCGCATAACGTTGTGGATCGTCGCCGAGACGGTCTTTGTAGTCTTTCAATGGTAGCACTTCGCATTTGTGGGCGATGGTTTGGACGTCGTTCTCGTCGATGTGCGGCGATTCGAAGAGGGCTCCCTACAACACAACAAGTCGTCAGTAATGTGTAGAGCAGCCAAAAATCGGCGCCCGTGTGGCCCCGGCTTTACTACAATGACAATAGATTTAGAGCAAAATTTTATACCCGAGAAAATTTTTCTGAAATCTAGGGAATTTGGAGCTATTTTAGTAAATTTTTGTACTATCTTTTTGTTGTTAGATAAGTGCGAAATTAAAGATAGCTTCACACTAGATGATTTTGTTGTAGTCCGATAATAATCTTAAAGAATGTAAATCTACAGTTGCGATAAAAAAATTTTGGACGGCGTTTTTTTGACGTTTAAAAATATTCAATCTGGGCCAAGCATTACTGTTATTATTAACGTTTTAAATGTCAAAATTAATGACTTTTTGAATATAAAATTCAAAGGCTGTCCTACACCAACTGACAATTTGAAGTCCTTGACGTCCAAAATTTTTTGATCGCGACTGTATCTATCTAAGAGAGAGATTTAGTGAATTTTGAGCCAGTGTGGGTGCACCTTAAAAAATATCAAAAACATATATTTTTATTTAATTGGGAATTAAATCAGTGTAGGTGTGGCGACAGCTTTATTCCAATATGCCAACATTGTACTAAAGCTATTTGCACAAGGCGTCGTGTCAATTTAGTTGAGATTTAGTAAATCTGGAGCTAGTGTGCGACAACCTTTAAAAGGCCAATCAAATTTTGTGTTAAAAATACTAAACTGGGAAATAATCATGCGACGATTTTATTAAAATTGTGGCGAGTTTAGCGCAAGTGTGGCGGTACCTTTATGACAATATTTAGTGGAGATTTAGTGAATTTTTTTCTAAAGATGTTTACACACCAGGCGACAGAATTCTAGTCAATTTAGAGCGAATGCGGCGATATCTTTATGGCAATACGCAAACATTGTATTGGATCTGTTTACACGTCGAGCGTTAATGTAGTTGATATTTAGTAAATTTGGAGCTAGTGTGGAGGCACCTTAAAAAAATATCAAAAAAACTGTTTAATTGGGAATTAAAGATGTTTACAGATCACGCGTTAAATTTTTCAGAATTGTGGCAAATTAGCGTGAGTGTGGCGACAGCTTTATTCTAATATGACAACATTGTACTAAAGCTGCTTACACAAAGCGTGTCGATTTTGTTGAGATTTAGTAAATTTGGAGCTAGTATGGAAGCACCTTAAATAAATATCAAAAACACTTTTTAATTGGGATTTAAAGATGTTTACAGATCACCAGAGAAATTTTCTAAAATTGTGGCGAATTAGCGTGAGTGTGGCGACAGCTTTATTTTCCAATATGACAACATTGTACTAAAGCTATTTACACAAAGCTTGTCGATTTAGTTGAGATTTAGTGAGTTTGAGGCTAGTGTGCGCGAATCTTTAGAGCGTCGATCAAATTTGGTCTAAAAAATACTAAATCACACTAAATTGTGGCGAATTTAGCACAAGTGTGGCGGCACCTTTATGGCAACATGCAAACATTCTACTGAATCTATTTACACACGGCGCGTTAATTTCGTTCAGATTTAGTAAAGTTAAAGCTAGTGTGGGAACACCTATAAGCACCAATGACTTTAAAAAAGATATTTGCACACCAGGCGACAGAATTCTTGCGAAATTAGAGCGAATGTGACGATATCTTTACGGCAATACGCAAACATTGCACTGAATCTGTTTACACACCGAGCCTTAAAGTAGTTGAGATTTAGTAAATTTGGAGCTAGTGTGGAAGCACCTTAAAAAAATTATCAAAAACACTTTTTTATTGGGAATTAAAGATGTTTACAGATCACGCATTAAATTTTTTAGAATTGTGGCAAATTAGTGTGAGTGTGGCGACAGCTTTATTCCAATACGACAACACTGTACTAAAGCTATTTACACAAAGCGTGTCGCTTTAGTGATTTTGGATTTTAAAGCGTCGATCAAATTTCATCTAAAAAATACTAAATCGTACGACAATTTTACTAAAATTTGGGGCGAATTTAGCGCAAGTGTGGTGACACCTTTATGGCAACATGCAAACATTCTACTAGACCTATAAATTTGGTTATTCAAAAATAACCAAAACACTTTTTTATTGGGAATTAAAGATGTTTACAGATTACGCGTGAAAATTTCTAGAATTGTGGCGAATTAGCGAGTGTGGCGACAGATTTAGTTGAGCTTTAGTGAATTTGGAGCTAGTGTGCGCGAATCTTTAAAGAGTCGATCAAAGGTCGTCTAAAAAATGCTAAATTGGGAAATAATCATGCAACAATTTTACTAAAATTGTAGCGCAAGTGTGACCTTTATGGCAGTATACAAACATTCTACTGAACATATACATACACAATGTCGATTTAGTTCACCTTGTACAGTGTGCGCGAATCTTTAGAGCGTCGATCAAATTTTGTCTAAAAAAATACTAAACTGGGAAACAATCAAGCGACAAAATTTTACTAAAATTGTGGCGAATTTAGCGCAAGTGTGGCGGTACCTTTATGGCAACATGCAAACATTCTATTGAATCTGTTTACACACGGAGCGTTAATTTCGTTGTTATTTAGTAAATTTGGAGCTAGTGTGCAAGCATCTTTAAGATATCAATCACATTTTGTATAAAAAATACCAACTAAAGCTGTTTACACATTGGCCGATAAAACTAGAATTGTGGCGAATTTCGCGCAAGTGTGGCCACACCTTTATTGCACTGTGCAAAACATTCTAGTCAAAATTTTAAAGCGTGAACAAAATTTTATGGAAAAAATGTGAATTAAAGGTGTTTACAGAATTTGAAAGTCGACTGTAATGTGAATTTTTAGCTAATCTAAGGATACTTTTGCAATAAAACAAATCTTTCGCTTATCTAATTGTAAAGGTTAGAAATTGAAGGTGCGTACGCACTAGATTGACGACAATATAGTGGCAGTATGGCAATATCTTCATAGAAAACACTAATGTGGGCGCGTCTTTAGAACAGTGTTTGGACAGCTGTTTTCGCGTTGTCCAAATTTAAACTAAAAAATCTACTTACGAATCGACATTTTTGATATAATTGGAATATAATTCGAGTTGTAATAATTTCTCAACAAAATTCCAAAATACGGGATATTCTACGTTATTGTTAGTGTGGGAAAGCCTTTATCAAACCGCTAAAAGAGCCCACGATTGTGTAGATTTAAAGAAAACGTCTATGATTAAAGGCGCCAACACATTAAGCGACGATTTCGCTCCTACGTCAATCGTATAAAATCACAATTTCGCAACAATTTAAGGGCGTGTTTACGCCCTAAACTATCTCTCTTACACTTACTGGATATTGAAGATTCAATGGACAACCGACAGTCTCTTCCGGATGATAAAACCATTTAACTCGGACAACCATCGTACCACACAACTCCCACATAGCTTCGATTTTACCAATGTAGGGCCGGTCAGGACGTCCAGTTGATAAAAATACAGCTGAATCACCAACCTTCATCCACAAATTTGTAATCATCATCATTATGAGATTACGGATAAATAAAGGAAAAATAAAACAAAAACAAACAAAAAAATAGAATTAGAAAATTTTGTTCAAAAAAACAACAAAAGTTACGAACTCATCATAACAATCATGCACGATATGAAACAGAAAAGAACTAAGAACAAAAAAAAAACGGTTAACTACAACAATAATTGGAGAAAAATTCGTGTAAATCAATTTCAATTCTTATCTTTTATGAAAGAAAGAAAAAAACTGATTGAATTGAACAGAAAAGTATCAATTTTAAAGATTTTATAGCAAAATAATCGCAAGCCTCGCCACTTATCGCACCATTCATCTGGGCGTCTAGTCGTTGTTATGTTGCAAGAGCATCCACTATCGAACGCGTATCAATCACTGCGCCGGCGCAATACAATTTGCGATAACGTTACGGTTTCTCTAGCGGATGCTCCCTTAGCAATCATGATTCGTTGATAAAATTGTTGCGTTTAACGATTATAAGAGGAAAAACGCGCGTTTTTCTTATAATCGCACATTCGAAGACATGCGGTTAGTTTCTGTTGTTCCGTTGGAATAAGAATCACAGCCGTCTTAGATCGCCTGAAAGAGGGCCCTCAAGACGCTTGCGATTGATAAAAACGGATCGTGTGGCATGCATTTGTTTGAATAGAAGAAAATCAGGCAATCTATATTGTTTATCCTGGTCAATTCTACCACCACCACTGTTTGTTTTGTTCACACTTATCAGTTGTCCTCGTTCACATCACACTGATAGAGAGTTCAGCACCATTTAAGTCAATTTTTTTTTTGTTTTGTTTTGTTTTGATCAAGAAAATGCCTGTTGATTGATAACAGAATTAGGGTCGACAAATGGAATATTATTTATGGATATATGTACCTAATAATTTGGCAGCGTCTCAGGAAAATATTTGCAGATTTTGACATAAAATAAAACAGATTATATTTCAAACAACAAAAAGAAAAACTTTCAGTGGCGCTAGCTTACGGTTCTCCCCATCGGGCTCGTTTTGATATAAATAAATCTTACCTTTCAATATTCACATTAAATCAATGATTTTGTTTAACATCATTTTTGATAAAAGTTAAAAGTGGTTTAGGGTCAAACCAAAAAACAGCAATGAAAGAGATGTTTATGAACAATGAAATGTTCTGGATTTGTTTGCTTTCTTTTTGTTTTTTCTTTTCTTTTTTTGTTTTTTTGTTGGGAGGCAATAATTATTAGTAAATAATAATAATGATGATATATAGAGAGCGAGAGAGAAAAAAGAATATGAATACATACAGTTATGATTTCTTTGCCACGTTGAATTGTCCGGTAGAATTGTTTGCGGGCACGGCCTTTAGCACGGGGCCGTTTATAGCCTTTACCAAACCAACTCCACAATTGGCGGGCTGGCAGGAAGGCGCTCATTTTGCTGCGGCTCTCGCAGGACTCTTGACGGTCGCGTATCTTCTTCGATTTCTACAAACATCAAAAACATAGCAGGAATCAGTGATTGCCATTAAAAGAGGCAATTTTTGAGACGAGCAGAGCGGAGACAAAGTAGAAAGAAAGAGGGAAGAGACAAAAGAAAGACCAAAGACAGGAATGGGAAAGAAAAGGCAAAGGCGGGGAGAAACAGACGAGAGTTATAGAAGTAACAGGAAAGAGGGGAAAATGTAGAAGAAACAAAGGATTGACAGACGAGCGAAAAGGAGGAGACAGAAAAGAGACCGGGGAGTGACAAAAGAAAAGGGCGAAGAACAGAGAAGAGATAAATGAGGAACAGAGTAGAAACGAAGGAGAAGCAAAAGAGAGAGCAGAGGGAAAAAAAGAGAGGGGTAAAGGAGGCGCATAGGTGAGGAACAGGAGATACAGAGGAGAGACAAAGGAGAAGCATAAGAGAGAAAAGTGAGAAATAAAAGATAGACAGTGAAGAGGAACAGGAGAGAGCAAGGAGAGGTAGAGAATAGGGAAAGAAGAAGCAGGGATAAATATAGAAGACACAGAGTGGAGACAGTGGAGTGACAAAGAAAAGGGCGTGGAAAATGTTGATTGACAGAGGAGAGGAGGCAAAGATGGAAAAGAGACCAGGGAGTGACAAAGAAAAGGGAGAGGGCAGAAAAAAGACAAAGGAGTAATAGAGTAGTGGTGAACGAAAAACACGAAAGAGAGAGAGAGAGATGTGTAGGTGAGGAAGACGAGATACAGAGAAGAGACCAAGAAACAGCAGAGGAGAGGACAGGGTGGGGCAGACAAGAGAGACAGATGAGACGAAAGTGAGGAATAAGAAAGAGAAGGGAGAGGCAGGGAAATGACAAAGGAAAAAGCAAGGAGAAACAGAGGAGAGATAAGGAAGTGACAGGAAAGAGGGGAAAATCAAGAAGAAACAAAGCATTGACAGAGGAGAGAAGAGACCGGGGAGTGACAAAGGAAAATGGAGGAGGACTCAGAACAGACAAAGGCGAAACAGAGTAGAAATGAAGGAAAGGCAAAAGAGAGAGCAGAGGAAACGCAAAAGCTGTGGAGAGACGAATAAGGGGTAAAGGAGGCGCAGAGGTGAGGAACAGGAGATACAGAGGAGGGACAAAGGAGAAGCTTCAAAGAGAGAAGGGAGGAAGAGAAGAGGAACAGGAGAGACAAAGGAAAGGTAGAGAATAGGGAAGGAAGAAATATAGAAGACACCGAGTGGAGACAGGAGAGTGACAGCGTGAACAATGTAGATTGACAGAGGAGAGGAAAAAAAAAGAGAGTAATAGATAGAGGGGGCGGTGAAGAAGTAAAGGAGACGCGGAGGTGAGGAACACAGAGAAGGGACCAAGAAAAAGCAGAGGAGAGGAAAGGGTGGGACAGAGAAGAGAGAGAGGAGAGACAGAGGAGAAACAAAGTAGAGGCAGAGGAGACGAAAGAGAAAAACAGAGGAGTTACAGAAGACAAGTAGAAAAGAGGAACACAAGCAATAAGAGCGTAAGAAAGAGAAAAAGGACAGACAAGAGACAGACAGGAATATTACCTTTGAACGTGTAGCTACAATAATATCATCCCTAGTAACTTCATCATCTGGATTCATCACGTAATCTTCATCGTTAATATCATCATCGATATCGCCACCATCTCCATTAGAAGTATCCGTACTGTTCTGTTCTTTTTCGACCTCTTCTTCTTCTTCCACCACTACTGCTTCTTGTACTGCTGCTGTTGCTGCTACTACTACTTCTGCAGCTTCTCCACCGCCACTCTCCTCCACGGCATCTTCATCTTCTTCGGCAACAGTCGATAATGCTTTTTCAACATTGCCAACAACATAATGATGGTGCTTCTTATGTTTCCTATGTTTCTTGTGATGTTTCTTATGTTTACAATAACCCTCACTACTACTACTGCTACTACTGCAACGATGTTTCTTCTTCTTCTTCTTATCGTCATGTTGCAGCAATTTCTGTTTCAATTTCTCCTTCTTCTTCTTCTTCAATCGTTTCCTTTCTTTATACATCGACGCATCAGTATCAGGTTTATTCACATCTTTATTCTCTTTCTCTAAATCCAAATCAGATTTCTGTTCGGATTGTTGTACAATTGGAGGAGGTTGTGGCGGTTGTTGTTGTAGTGGCAGGGCGGTGGGTGGTGGTGGTGGTTGAGATGATGGAGCAACAGGTTGCTGCTGGCGGCGTTCTTCTGTTGAAACACTCGTCGAAGTACGTCGACGACGTTTACTCAAACTCAATAACGGATTCGGATCGTATTCTGTGAAATAATCCCTTAATAATTTCTCAATTATTTTTGTGGATTTTTTGATATTACCAATGATAGGATAGTCGGGTGGTAATAAACGGATGTCTTCGATTGCAATCCGACCACTGTCGCCATCGTCGAATTCGACAGCAACGAATTTCGAATCCAAAATGGGATCGGGTGTACCCGGTTCGGCTACACTGCCCGGATACAAGCAACGGTACTGCTGGCTCCAGTAGGCGCACAAACGGGTACCGACCGGCAACTCGTCGGTGGTTTTCGGTGATACTTCAACGATCTATGGAGCAATTGGAGAACGAAAAAATTATTATTATTATCATCCGCTTTTATCTTCGGGGTCAAATCGACCACTTTTGAACCCAACCCCTTTCGATTTGGCCGAAAATTTGCCACCATTTTGTACCTCATTAAAAACGTTTCTCAGAATTTTATTCAAATTTTTCTACCCACCCAAAGAAAAGTTATAAATTTTTCGAGTAATTTCGAAAAATAAAAACAAAAAGACGAGTTAGTGTATTTGTTTCTTATTTTTTTTTAAACTACATTCAAAAACTCGTCTTTTATTTTTTTTTCGAATTTTTTTGATGATTACCACTTTTATTTATTTACTATTATATTTTTTTAAATTTTGAAGTTCTCTCTACATCCTAAAAAATTTTTAGAAAGGTCTTAAGCGAAATAAGGTGAAAAAACAAAAAAAATTTCAAGTGGAAAAAAATATTCTTTCAAGTGAAAAAAAAATAGAAATCGAAAAAACAACCGTCTAAAAATTTCAGAGGATTTGTAGAAAATGTCAAATTTTGATATAAAAAAAAAACATTAAAGAATGTAATCATGAAAAAAATTGCGTTTTTTTTCGAAAATCTGAAAATAAACGTTGAAGATAACTTTGGATCATTTTTATTAATTTTTTTCTAAAAAGTCCATCTAAAAACGAAGATTTTGAAGAAAAAAAACGTCCCGATACGTCAAATTTTGAAAAAGTTACGGCTATTTAAAAAAAGAGCCACTTTTTTGAAAAATTTATAACTTTTTTTTAGGTGGGTAAAAAAATTTGAAAAACTTCTGAGAAACGTCTTTAATCAGGGTCAAAATGGTGGCAAATTTTCACCCAAATCGAAAGAGGTCGCGTTCAAAATTGGTCGATTTGGCATTTTACAATCGATTTGCGGGGGGCCAGTTTTTAACTGTGACTGGCTTTTTGCAAAATTGACACACAACACATTAAACAAAACGGTTTGTTTTTGAAATGATTAACGAAAGTGAAACTTTAATTGGAATATACACGATGACCTATTACGAGCCAAATGTGTAGTGAATCAACAATTTATGAGTAAAATATAAACTCAAATATTTGGGATGAATTAATAATTATAGTGTGCCATTTTCGGAGAACCATAATTGAAGCCATAAATCGTACCAATTATAAAATACCGGGTGTTTCACTCGAACGCTAGCCAATTTGACGGAGCAAGAAGCTGGTCGGGAGCTTCAAGTTTTCACACAGATCAAGCTAGTTGGCTTTGCCTGAATCAAGCTAGTTGGGGTTTTTCCCGGAAATTCCGGTAAAATGTCAGTCATAAGTCGATAGATACGAGCGAACCCTGATACGTCCCGAAAAAGTGATATTTTAGGCAGGCAAAGCGAATTCGGTTAGCTCCTCAGCTCTAACTTTTAATAATTGAACCTTCCGTATTTTTCCGTCTATAAATAAGAGTTACGAGTACATGTGGGCAGCAGGCGATTGATCATGTTCTGTCAAAACGTTCCTGAAAACTGCTACAGAAAGAAGAGAAAAGAGAGAATCCAATCAACGTACTACAAATTATCGAAATTACAACGAGGTCGCAAATTATGTAATGCGATAGAAACGATTTGATGTTAATGGTTTCTAGAGATTCAAGCCGAATAAAACTGGATTTTCTTAATCGAACACGTTGATCGTCTTTGTTTTTTTTTTGTTCGTGCGTCCACAATATTATTGATAATAAACAGCATAAAAAAGCCTTCAAATTTATCAATTTTCAATCTACAGTACAACCCACTTCAGTCAGACAGGTAACGCCAGCATAACTCTCTGTTGTTTTTTTTTCTCGTGTTGTATAAAAACAGGTTTATCCCTCAAACTACCAATCATCAAACATTCTTCATTTTTTTTAATTTTCTTCCGTTATTTATTTTGTTTTGCTTTGGGTTGGTTTTCTTCAACATTTATTATGCAAATTCGTTTAATTGTCTCTGTTTAGACTAAAAAGTATCAATTTTTTGACAAAGATTACGGTAATTATTCAACGTATTTCGCTCGTATTTTGTATACGGGAGCCGTAGGATGTTTTCGCTTATTATCTAGTCGCTCTTTTTACACACACACAACACACATCCAACCAATAGTGTTATTTCGCATAAATGGTCAATAATTAATCGTGTGATTATACGTAATTTTCATCGTTACAGGTGTATATTTTTGATTTACACGCTAGAAAAACGGGAATGTTATAAGTTAGTGCTTCCGTTCCACCAGGCTATGTGCAGTGGACTTGCACCAGTCGGATCTTAACACCGGTAGTTGGGGATAAAGCAAATTATCGGTTACGTGACGTATCTACGAAGTGTTCGACTATTCCCCCCTCCACCCTCCAGAAAATACTATAGCACTTCAAGCCAATTGTTTTTTTTTAAATTGAGAAGTGGGTGAGTGATTATGGAGCTTATGTGGTCTTTGAGGGTTTCAGGGAGTCCGATTTCAGTCGCCAAAGCAATCAGAGAATTGAATTTTACTTTGGAAGAAATTCGTGGGGCTGAACAGATCTATAGATCAATTTTTGTTAAGGCGGTATTCTGGTCTAGAGGCATGAATTTTAGGTACTTTTTGAAGTGCCGTAAAAAAAGCAAACAATATTTTTAAGATGGATTTTTTTATCAGATATTTATTAATATTTCAAGAATACATAATAAAAAAAAAAAGTGAAAAAAATTTAAAACTCAAAAAGTTATCGGCCGATGAAATGGGGGGACCTTAAAAAAATGCCGTGCGACTGTGACCATGATTCCAACCCTCCTAGCAATTTGAGAAAAACAAAAAAAAAACAGATTATTAATCTAGAGTAATGCCGTTATCGTTCTAACTAGAAGAGTTGAAAATTAATTGTTTTTCACAAAATGGCAGCTGTTTGAGAAAAATTATTTTTGTAGTACTTTTTTTGAGCTTTCCGAATTTTTAAAAAATAGTAACAATTCAAATTTGGAACTGGGGATAGTTAGTGCGATAGATAAGTGTATAGAGAAGACGCACGCCAAATTTCAAGTAAATCGGTTCAGTAGAACTTGAGAAATCGTGGATACCATTTTAAAAAAGACAGTTTCCACTTTGGATGACGGGTCACTAAAACAGCTATATCTCCGAAAATAATTTGAATTTTGAAAAATTCTCTTAAAGACACATTCTCAAAGGATTAAGCTTTGAAAATATGGGGAAAAAACAAAAATCGATTTTTTTCAAATTTCTACACCAGAATACCCCCTTAATGGTTTTTTGATTCGCTTTCCATAGATCTATTTCGTTAGCCGTCACTGTATACAGACTGTTTCAGCCACCCTTGGGTGACCTAGTACAACTTTTTGAGAGTTGCATACGTACAGTTTAATAAATGAAGGATCGAAAAAACGTTGCGGAGTAAAGAAAATTACGTTTTCACAGACAGTCCTAGGACACTCTGACTTGGGGAGGGGGAGGGCAAACGCTTTGGCCCGGAGAGGCTCAAATATGGGCTTATTTGGGCCGGAGCCGGCTCTCCCATGCCCAAAACTCGTCAGAAACGGGCTCTGAAGAAATAGACCTCTTCATTCCACTTGAAGAAGTGGAGAGAACACAAAGGACGCTAGGCGCAGTAAAGATTTGCTGAGTCTTAGTAGAAAAGATCTCAGAACAATTGTGGGACTGCTCACTGGACACTGTCCCATGAATCAACACCTACACACGCTTGACATCAATGTAGGTGTTTATGTGTGTACGGCGTGCTTAGAAAAGGAGGGAACTCCTCACCACAGACTCTGCGAGTGTCAAGCACTGGCTGGCCTCAGGGATGACGATTTTTGGAACCAGAAGACCAGGCTACTGAGCTTCATTAGAGGATTGGAACAGCTGTGGTAAAGCTCCGGTAATTGGAGCTCCACACAATGGGCCAGAAGGCCTCCGTATGCGGCCCCTCCCAAGAAAAAAATAAGACAGTTCCAACTTCCAACCTAAACAATCTTAATTTGGCAGCGACTTCGTGTCCGAGATTGACGAGAAAGCAAAATTAAGGATAGTCTGAGGCAACTTAAATTGACTGAAGAAGTACTGTAGCCTTAATAATTTTTTTTTTTGGAGAAGCTTCAACCGAACCTGTTTCGCCAGAATCTAATTTTAGATTGATAATAAATAAACTTACCGCATCGCGTAGTATCTCTTCGCGCGACATAATATGCGGCTTATTCCCCCGTTCACCATCCAATGTGATTGAATAAACATCAGGCGGTTCGACGGCATTCAAATGGCCAGCATAGAATAAACCACCCGTTGCTGTCAATACACGCAACTTATCAACTTCCAAATGTTCCGATGTTAATGTACAACGATTTATTATCGATTTTGTCGTCTCTAAACCATCCACAACTTCTTTATCTTCAGTCTCAACAATTTCAACATCTTCCCGTGATTGTTGCCCTACATTACCGCTATCTTGAACATTATCGTGATTATTTTCAATCTCAGGATGTGTCGTCGATTCAACGATATCTTCACCCGCATCCTCATCGTCTTCAACATCATCATCAACAATCCCCCCATCGATATCATCATCATCATCTTGACTCTCCCATTGGTCGTCTTCTTCAACGTACGCTTTGACAGTCGGCTCGGCTTTGAGTTTCGGCCGAATTTTGCACGATTTCGATTCATCATTAGTTCGACTCTTTTTGGTTTTGGGCATCACAGTATTACTATTATCGTCGATATAACGCGGCGGACTGTTCGCATACAATTTACTTTGTAATTGTAATTTCTCTTTGGCGGCCAGCAAATAACCAACGAAATTATTTTTCGGTTTTTTGGCAACAATCGTTTCGGTGGCCGCCACATGATAGCCGGACGGCGAGGAGAGTTTCTTCGGCCGCCCAACTTTACGCTTCTTCGATGAAGATAGACCTAGCGTCAATCCTGGTGCCGTATTCTTTTCTGGTGATGATGATGGCGATGAAGATGGCGATAATAACTCGATTTGTTCGCGTGCGGCTCTTTGCCGCAACAAATCGCGTTTATAATCGTTGATTATACGATCGCTCTGTTTGATCGGTTGGAGGATGGTTGTTTTCGTGGTTGTTTCGAATGGGCATAAAGTCGGTGGTTTTAATAGTTCATTGGTTGGTTTCAATTGATTCGATTTTGGTGCGTTATCGATTTTATCGAGAATCGGTGGTGGAGGTGTTCGTTCTTTTCGCACCACCACCGTCTTTGCACGTTTCTTTGGACAATCGTGCGATTTCTTTGGCTTCAATTTGTTCAATTCTTTCTGTTTCTCGCGGTATTGCCGTTGCAGATCGGCCAGTTTCATACGCATATCCAATTCCATTTCGTTCATGTCGGGGAAATCGTTTTTACAACAATTCTGCTGCTGTTGTTGTTGTTGCGTTTTGCTCGCAATAAATTTGTGGACCTCCTCTTGCGATTCGGGCGTTTTGTAGGTGTGCAAATTTTCTTCACTAGTTGTGGTGATGGTGGTGGTAGAGGTAGTATTTTCGGTGGCGCTACGACAACAACAATCACCCTCTGCAGATTCGTGTCGTTTCTTCGATTTGTGATGGTGGTGGTGGTGGTGTTTACTCTTCTTCTTCTTCGGCTCATCGGAGTGTTTCTTCGATTTGCGTTTCTCTCGTTTACGCTCCTTCGAGCGATGGTGTTTCTCACCGTTTTCTTCCAAAATACGTTGTTCGGCTAGAGCACACAACAAATCTAAACCGCCCAAATTATCAGCTTTATCATAATCAACCGGTTCACTTTTGATCGTTTTCTCTTGTTGTTGGTGTTGTTGTTGTTGGCGACAATTCTCGAACTCCACAATACTGTTTGATAACAACTCCAAACCACTGATATCAGGTTTGGCTTTGCTACCACCCGTTTGGCAGACAGTTGTGGTGATTGTTGTGGTCGTTGTTGTGGCTACCGGTTCGTCGTTTTGACGGCTAGTGATCTCCGGCACCTGTTCCGGTTCTTGTTCTGTTACTTTCACTTCTTCACTATTAATTTCCGGTGTTAATAAGGAAGTGCAAATTTTCGGCGATTGCTCGACTAAATGCTCATGTTTCGATTGATTCGTATTATCGTCTTCACTGCATACGGGCGTTTCGGTTTGATTGCTCGCATCTTGTACCGTTAATTCGTCGTCCGGTTGTTGGTGGATGGCGGCTTCAGGTGGTGGTGTTAGCGTCAACGAGGCTACCGGTGATGTGGCTTGCGACCTACATAAAGTCTCCTGTTGTTGTGATTGTTGCGGCTGTGACAATATCAAATTGGTCGGATGTTGGTAGATCACGTGGGTGGTGACCAACGGCGCCATACTCTGATCGGTGAACACCGTACCCGTATTCGAACCGATCGTACTGACGGCTTGTAGCGTTTTCGTCGTCTGGTCTAGCGTTGTTGCGTCCGTTTCGATTTTGATAAAAGTTGTGGTCGGTATCGGTAACGGTATTTTCCGTTTATTATCCGTCGTCAAGGCCACCAATCGTGTACTATGCGTTTGGGTGTGCTGATGCAACGTGGTACTGCTCGAGAGGTAATCCGACGAGGCGGCGGCCGCTGCTGAACTCAACAATTGAAGTGGTGGTGGCGGTAACGGCGGCAATAGCACGGACGGTGGTTGATGGTAGCTCGGCCAAACTACCGCTTGTTGTAATGGTTCTAAACAATAACAAAAAAACAAAAAAAAAACGAATTGGGGAGAATTCTAATAGTTGCGATTGTCGATTTGGCGCGCAAAGTGTTTGTGTTTTTTTTTTAACGCGCACGACTAACCTATTCCGGTAGTGGGCAAAAGAAGGAGGCCTCCAGTGGTTGGATCGCGAACTAGCTGGAATCCGACGGGAGGCATTGGTACCGGGAGTGGAACCATCGGCTCCATAGGAACGGGCGCTACAACACACAACAACAAAAAATATTTGTTAAAAATAAAAAATAAAATTCAAATAAAACCTTTGAGGAATCAAATACCAAAACAGAAAAATAAATCAAATTTAACAAAAATAAAAACTGGAATTGTGAAGGATAGGAAATTGAATTAAAATTAATGAAAAAAGGCGATTAGAGAGCTTGCGGTTTCTGGTACTGCCCTAGGCACGGAAGTGTTCACTTGTTTTTATTGATTTTTGCAAAAACAAAATAGTTTGTTAGTAGAGTAAAATAATCGAGTTAATCTATGATAAAAATAATTGGCATTACTATAAAGATATAGACTAAACATAGTGTTTTGTTTATGTAAACATTTTAAACATTCTGTAAACGTTTTTGTGTAATTTTCCTATAAAACAAAAAGCGGCAAATTCTACAAGCAATTAGAACACAGCGATAGCAGCTAAATTCTTCACAGCCGAAGTCATTCCGCGATAAAAGTAGCTCCGATCATTTGGCCTTTAGGAAGCCACCTTAACCTTTAGATTCTCATATTTTAAAGACACAATAGCGGACCTTGTGCCTTGGACGGTTGTAGGTCAAAAACTTGTGATTTTTGCGATTCAAAGATGGTGACTCTCAAATATCGAGGATGCAACTGAATGATACAAAAGTTCCTAACTCTGTAGACTTTTAACGTTCAGTTGCACCGTTGTGGCTTCTAAAGATTACTTATAAGTTGCTTTAGGAGCCGTTTTATGTAACCTTGTCAGTTTGAAGGCGTGGTTTGTAGCTAGTAACATTGAAGATGAGAAAGAGGTACGGCAAGAGATGATTATGAAGCTGAACTCCTGGTAACTCGCTAAGAGTACAATGGCAAATTTCAATTACTATTTTTGAGTCTTTTTCTAGCCTTAAGGCGACTTAAGAAGGCTTTTATAACAAGAAGAGTTGCTAACTGTTTTTTTTATCATATCTCTACTCTCAAGGCTACTGATTTGTGATTATTTTAAAACAATAGAAAACGCAGCGTTTAAGAAAACTGTTGATTGTAGAGATTTTTCACGAAATCGGTGTCTCGATTTTACAGAAATAGACGCAATTGATCCCTCCGATGTACGTATGAAAAGTAGCAGTTGAACGAACACTTTTGGCAAGTAATTAAATCATGAAATAGGCTGCAGAGTAGAGTCGATGCAAAGCTGCTACCTTTTGGCATTTTGGCAGCCTTCAGGATGTCTAAAGATTACTTACAAATTGCTTTAGGAGCCGTTTCAAGGCGTCGCTTGTAGTAATATTGGATATGAGAAAGGGGTACCGCGATGAAGCTGAACTCCTGGTAAATCGCTAAAAGTACAACGGCAAATTTCAATTTTAAACTGCTTACTATTTTTTAGTCTTTTTCTAGCCTTAAGGCGACTTAAAAAGGCTTTTATAACAAGAAGAGTTGCTAACTGTTTTTTTGTCATATCTCTACTCTCAAAGCTGCTAATTTGTGATTATTTTAAAACAATAGAAAACGCATAGTTTAAGAAAACTCTTGATTGAAGAGATTTTTCACGAAATCGTGTCTCGATGTCCGCATAGAAAGCAGCAGTTGAACGAACACTATTGGCAAGTAATTAAATCATGAAATAGGCTGTTACCTTTTGGCATTTTGGCAGCCTTCAGGATGTCTAAAGATTACTTATAAATTGCTTTAGGAGCCGTTTCAAGGCGTGGCTTGTAGTAATATTGGAGATGAGAAAGAGGTAATAAGGCGCGAGATGGTTATGAAGCTGAACTCCTGGTAAATCATTAAGAAACGGAGTACAAATCTTCTTCAATTCTTTAAAACATCGGAGTTACATAAGTCATTATTTTTTAGTATTTTTCTAGCCTTAAGGAGACTGTTTAAAAGCAGCAGTTGAACGAACACTTTTGGCAAGTTATTAAACAGTTTAATCATAAATTTACAACAATACTGATAGAGGCAAGTGGAGTCGATGCATAGCTGCTACGTTTTGGCATTTTGGCAGCCTTCAGGATGCAAATTTGTGATTTCAATAAAAGAATTGGAACAGAAAAGTAGACGCACAACTCTTCGTTTTCAGAATAAAGCATTTTTAGCTATTTGAAAAGCACCTTGTTTTACAAATTAACGTACAAAGGTCTCTGGGCAAACGTGCTTTTTATGGATATTAACGTATCGCAAAGAATCAATTTTTTTTTTTGGAATATAACCACTTCTACAGCCTAAAATGTACTTAAATCGTGGAATGGCTTCCAGATTTTGTGCTGCCCTACAAAAATAAGGCCAAAATAGCGTGCGTTTCTAGGAAAACTCAACAAAGCCACCAACCTTAAAGCAGAACATGTAAAAGCATGCACGAGATCAACAATACTACTTTAGAAAAAAAAGAGAGAGAGGAGCTGGACTCGAATCACCCCCATTGTTAATACACAACCATCCCTTCAGTAGGGTATCTTTAACAATTCAACAATAGCCACCCATATTAGAGAAATATTTCTGGAAAGCTTATTGTTGAGTTTGTTGACCTTGTCCCTTTTTTTTTGTTTATTTGTTATCTTTCGAGCTTTATCAGATAGTTTAGAAACTATAAGTTATTTTTCTACTATTATTTAACGAACAAAAAAAGACGGAAATAATCGAGGAAATAATGGAAAAAGCTGAAATAATCCAACATTAATTAGCAGCAGGCGTGGTCTTCACGGTTAAGTCTCCTTATCTGTCGACCAATCATAAAAGCTGAAATTATTTGAATATCAATTGTTTTTTTTTCTGTCAAATAAAACAAATATTGGTTTTGATTGTTGGATAAGCGCCACCTATAATTATAAAAATATTAGAAAATACCCTCAAGTTGTGTTTTTGTTTTTTATTTTTTTTTAGATTAAATGCGCCAAAGTATTCTCACCATGCATTAAAACAATGGTAGTGAAATTCATTTGTCCAGTCCATATATAGATTTCCTGAGTAATTAATCAAATTAATTTACTAATTAAATAAAATTGTAGTACTAGTGGAAAAAAATCGGTAAACACACACACACATACACACAAACCACCACTAAACGTATTTATAATACAAGAACGGGTCGTGCCACACCGAAAAACCGGTCTAAAAACAGAAACTCTTCACAACTGAGGACAACACAAAAAAAAACAACACTCACACACAGGCACACAGCAACAACACCAACAACACAGACACACGCACACATAGCAAAAAACCATAGTCATTTATAGGAACTTACCAGGATACTGCCACAATGTGGGCGTGGTTAAGGCGGAACTGTGTGCCCCGCCCATCGGCCATGTAGCCAATCCGTTACGTTCATCAGTGCATTGTAATAGTGAAGTGCCACCTCCGGTGAGACCGCCTTGTATACCGCCTGTTGTGCTAGATGCAGCCATACCTGATGATATTGCTGTGGCCGATGATGGTGTTGCTGCTGTTGTTGTTGTTGGTGCTGAAGTTGCTGATTCTGTTTTTATTTCAGCAACAATCAAAAAAAGAACAACATTAAAGTTTTTGTGTTAAGAATTTTTGCGGGGGGGATTTTTTATGTAATGTGGACAAAGAAGTAATGCAATGTAAACGGCAACAAAACGGATTGTTTAGTCTATGTTTGGTTGTTAAATTATGGTGGTGCCGAGTTACGTTTCGTATTTACGAATACCTTTAACGAAACACAATAAAGCGATGATAATGGGAAATTTAAGACGTTTAAAACGGAAAAGAATGGTTTTATTACAATATCGAAATTTTAACAAGTTATTGATAACAATTGCAAAGTATTTGAAAAACTCTAGAAGGCTATAGTAATGCAGGCATTTCGGAATGCCTTCATTAACAGGTTGGTAAGAGTGTTTTTATTGCCCTTCTTGGTCATTAACTACGGAAATTGGCCGAATTTCTAAGAGACTTTCGATTATTGGGTAATTATCGAACTAAAAGTTCACTGATACGCAACTTTATCGGTGTACGATTACTGGGTGATTATTGAACTAAAGGTTCACCGACAAAAATCGTGGATACCGATAGTGTCAACAATTGGTTTTCTTTTGTCTGCCTCCATGCCCTTTTCTCTCAACCTTTGTTGCCTGTCTTTCCCTGTTTCTTTTCCTCTCTTTCTCGCTGTCTTTTTTATCTGTTTTACTGTATCGTTTATCAACAATTGTTTTTCTTTTGTTTCTGCTTCTCTCTGTCTTTCGCTGTCTCCCTTTGTCTCGCCTAGTACCTCCCTGTGTTTTCCTAACTTTCTCAATCTCTGTCTGTCTCTTCCAGTATTTCCCTGTTCTTCCCTCTATAAATGTGTCTCTCTTTGTTTCACCCATTCTGTCTCTGTTTGTGTCCGTCAGTCCCTGCCAAAACAAGGCCCTTATGCGATGAGCTAACACAATCATCAAGAAAAGAGGAGCATTTTCTTAAGTGGTTTGAATTAAATCAATCATATCAAATACACTTCAGCAATTCTCAGTCGATCAACTTGTCTTGAAAACAGCAAAGGCTCCAATAATAACTTTATTACAATTGGCGGTAATGGGCGCAGTTATTTCGCAATAACTTTAAAGCGATAGACAAGGACAACAAATATTATAATCAATCAGAGTCGACTTGACTCATTTGATATTAAACGAAGGAGAAATACGAGAATTGTTTTAAAGCAACATCTCTATGGATTGAGGAATCCATAGAGCTTGAAAGTCAAGCTGACCAAAATCTATTTGATTGAGTTGTCTAGTTGAAAACAATCGAATCTCTATCTAGTATCCGGTGTAAAATGAGTTTTTCTATAATCACATGGATTAGGAAAAATTCTGTTATAGTAGACCAAATTTCTTATTGATTTTATGATGTGACGACCTTATAATCCCTGGAATTACTACAAAAATAAAGATGAAAAAATAGAATTTTATTGCAATCTTCATTATATCTCTTAATAAATTGGTTTCCAATAAAAAAATTTCAGCAGATATATTTAGTTGCAATTCCAGGAATCATAAAGTCATCACGACTTGAAATCGATACGATATTTGGTCTACTATACTATAAGATAGGAAACTATACAGTCTGTCCAAAAGTAGAGTTCTGTTTTGGTTTTTCAACTGTTCGATTAGAATTTTTGGGATCAGGAGAACAGCACTGTAAGGAAACAATTCTCGTTTACAGTGACACGTTCATAACGGAACGGAAAGCTGAATTATTATTTCTCTCTGTTCTACTCATTTGAAATCGTATGGAATAATTGCAATGTTATGTAAAACTGTGATATAAGCAGCAAAGATAACACAACTTGCCTACCCAACAAGGCGGAGTCGAGTTTTCCAGTGGCGTAACAGAAGAATAGATCGACAAACTTTTGTCTACTGATAAGAAACTCAAAAACTCCGCCACTGTATCTTCGATTTTATTGTATAGCAGAAAAACTAATTCAGAACAGAATTGGGATAACAATTCATGCTTAAGGCCGTTCTATCGCTCAAGAAAAATTCTGCTTTATTGTGGGCGTTGCACTGTAAACTATTCTAAACTAGTTACTTTCCCCAATGTGTAAGTTATTGGTTCAAACTAACAACCGGAAAGGTCATAAATCTTCAAAACATAAACACAAAAGTCCAGCACTTTGTACTGTTAGTTTAGAACCAATATCACGACATTTTTTATAATATAGATAATATGGGTAGGAGTGCCCTTTATTATCCGCTAGACGTTTATTGGTTTAGGAGTCCCACTTCATATATCACGTTTCACTTAGAAATTTCTGTAAAATCACGGGAAAAAAGCAAAATTTTTTTACAATTAGTTAGTGTTAATTTACATAATTTTTGTTTATAAGAAACGCTGATCCGCATAAAAAACATAGTCTATTGAGTAGCAGAGCCAAAATTTAAAAAACAAGTAAAACAAAAAAATTCCATGTCCTTTTTTTTTAATTTTTAGAGCCGCTGATGGGCTTTTTTGCAAACGGGCGCTGTAACTCAATGTATTTTTGCATTACGAATGTCACCTGAAAATATTAAATCAATATAATTTCATTTGGCTTAGTAGAATTGTAAAAACTGTTTCCGTAGGGCGATAGAACAGCCTTAAGGATGATTGGTCGGTACAATCGGAAAGAAAAGAACGAAATATTTTCACTAAGCAATGTCTTTTAGTATCTTTTAAAATAAAGTATTTAAATGTTTTTTTCTATTTTGCGTCAATAATAGCGCTGTTATTAAACTCGCTACTGCATCGAAATGAGCTCATTTCGATACTAGTGCTGAAAAGTTAAAGGTAGGATTTTTTTCCCATTAGGTTGGTAACATTTTCATTGATTTTGACAACTGCCAAAAATCATAAAAACAAGATACTTAATATACCGTTTTTCGTACTGATCTTTGGATTTATCGAGTAGTAAATTGCTTCCTGCATTTTCAGCAATTTCCCTTATTTCAGGTGGAGTACATGAAAATTCTTCACTCATTGTTAAATAAGCAATATGGCGAAAAAAACAATTGACTAAGAGTGAAAAATAAAACAATTGAAGTTTCCTAGCTGAATGTTCAATTGTTTTTTTTTAGTAACACCAACTCCCACCAATTTCCCTAAATATTAAATCTCGCAATTTTTTTGTAAAAAAGGGCACAAAATAGGCAAAATAGAAAAAATAGTATAAAAAACTCGTGTCAGAAGTCGTATATTGGACTCGTGCAATAATAGGCGACTTCTGACACTTGTTCTTTAATATACTATTTTTTTCCACATGTGTGTTTTTTTCTTGGAAAAAAGTCAAAGAATACAGTGGACATTCCCTAATTGGTTTTGGTTTTTAAAGGGCCGTTTTGAGGCTCCATAAGAACGTCTTCAACGTGACACTTTTCTTGCTACCTTCAAAAAGATTTGGAGCATAAAGTGGAAGTTTTTCTGGCACTTTAGCCCTTTTGTTCAGTGGTAGAATTAGACTACAAGAAATGAAAATGTTGGGGAAACGTGTAAAAGACGACGCCCGATAGAATTCATAATAAAACTGAAAAAGAAGTGGAACTAGCTGCGGCGGCCATAGAAACTCAAAACTAGAGGGACACGTTAGAAACTTCGAAGAAGTGCAAAGTAACAAGATCAAAATGCGAAAAAAAAAACAGTTTCGTCGTAGAATAATACACATTTAAGGATGATTGGTTGGTACAATTGGAAATAAGAGTATGAAAAATTTTCACAAAATCAACGTCTTTTAATATCTTTTAAAATAAAGTATTTAAATGAAATATTTTTCTTCACATGTTTGTTTTTTATATCACATTTCTAATACAATCAAAAATAGTTTAAATTTAATTCAATTTTAAATGAAATTTCCAATTATTGTTAGGATCATAGAAAAACTTTTGTCTGTGAGTGTACCTCGAATTAAACTTTGAAAAAATAAAATACATGAATTTATATACCAGAAATCATCGATACAAAGTATCTTATTATACTTTAAAAAAAAAATAGAAACCAGATAGGTATATACTCTCAAAAGTTATAAATCTTATTTAATTTAAAATAATTAATTAAAATAAACTTTATTTTTATTCGGTATAGCGTGACAACAGCGCAAAATCTTAGCAATTGTCATATTCTCTAATGTTAGAAGGGAATAGTATGCGTGTAGCTGTCTCTATTCAACTTGTACTGTTTTATATTTACGTTTGAATTTACGCGGTAACATATGTTGCGAGGTTGCCACGTTTCTTTGGTGAATCACACTACCCATTCAATAATATCATACATGTCGCTCATATTTGTTATTTTTCTCAATAAATAATATTGAAACCAGTTAATATTAATTGCTTATATGCTTCTTGAATATTTAATCTATTAGTTTACAAATTTACAAATTTTTCTAATTATATCTTCATTACTATTTTTTAATGTGATTTGGCCGGATGGTGCATTTTCCATTTAAGTACGTGTCAATTTGCAATAATTAAAAAATGTTATAACTTTTAAATGGTGTTGCAAAAAAATTTCAAATTTTTTCAGAAAACTTATCTGAATAATTTTTTCAATATATCGACAAAACATCCTTAAATTACAACATTAATTTATTCATCACAAGTAGAGGGTGTCACGCCCAAAATTCGCCAGAATCATTGCAAATTCTGCAAGTTTCGCAATGGACAAGCGACCCGGTGGCTTTAATACAAGTTGATCCGTTGGTTATTGCTACAATTTATGCGGTAAGCTGTACGATTGCAGATGTTCGGTAAATATTCCTAATAATTGAAATTTCTACAAGAAACTTATACAAAATACACGTTTGTACAAATGAAGGCGCGCACACCATCTGCAATGTCCGACGTGCCATAATTATCATTCGTTTAGGATCAAAATATGCATTACATATGACGGTCGTTTAATGTCACCGTTACAATTAATAAGAATTATTCTCAATGCAGGTAGTTGGATATCAGAAATTAAAACTAGAAATTATTTCTATTTAATGAGAATTATCTGGAATTATCATTTCTAAATTAATTACCCGCATACAAGAGTTGTAATCAATATGAGAATTTGAAATAAATTATCCAGACATTCCGAAAATGACTCAATTTTATAGGGGTGATACAGTGTTTCAAATCAAATAAAACGCAACAATCACCCTATTATTGTTGGGGAATTGTCTCGTCTAGCTTCTGCGCCTTTAATCTTTTATGTCATCGAGCTGTACGCAATTCGATTTGAATAACGAATCGAAAATTGCGGGGCATCATGTGATCTTTAAATGTTATGTAATTTTCCAGTTACACGTTATAAAATTGAAATAAACGAGCAATCACGTTCTACGGGTTTTGCGTTCTTCGATTACGCTTTTTTTTCCTCGATTAAATCGGATTACACTTTTATTGATATTTTTTAAAAATTCTTTACATATTATTATCTTTAAAATAACATTACAAAAGTCATGGTCTATTGAAATTGTACTTGAAAGTAGGTAGATTAAATGACTACTGCGAAGGCAACAAAAATTTCCAATAAATAATAAATTACAAATATGATAAATATTTAAATTGAAAATGTAATGTTGAACGAATAAATTAAAATCGAATAGAAAAAAAATCATTCCTATTAATTTAGATTTTTTTTTAACGATTTATTCTTATTTATAGAATAGACGATTTATTGATGTTGTTTTTTTTTCTATAATTTAGAATGTATGCAATTAAATTATTAATAGATATATGGGGCGTCTAGCCTAAACGTGATCAAACCAATTAACACGATTAGACACTGTTATAAATAACTAGCGGACCCGCCAGCCACCGTCCCGCCCGTTCGTTGAACAAATTATTGTTTAATCGTAAAACGTCAAAGAAAGTGGGGCTAGAATCTCTGTTATTTATATTTTAAAATGAAACTGCTAAATTATCAAAACTTATTTCCAAAAGTGGCCAGCGATGCGGACGAGTACCCGCTTGTCAAAACTTATTTCCACAAACGCCTATATTCCAACATATTGAAACTTTAATGCCCGATTGAACCCCGTTAGGGGTTGAATTTTCAAAAATCCTTTTTTAGTGAGCGTCTACATCATGAAAGGAATATATGTGGTAAATTTAAAGTCCATCGGATGGATAGTTTCGGAGATATCGTGATGAGTGACTCAGTGAATCAGTGAAAGGGAAATCGCTTATATAAGTATACATTCTGTTACAGTTGCTTCCTGAGATCGATGGTACTTACAAAACGGTAATCAATAGAGAATCGAGGCAGAAATTTCATTTTAACTATCTAAATCAATAATTCTTTGGTATTTTTTCCACTTTGACAACAATCAAAAAGTAACAAAAGCAGACAGTGGAGAGAAAAGTGGAATTTAGTGTCGAAACAGCTTTAGTATAGATCACTATTGTTGTAACTACGAAAATTGCTTGTTTCTTGAGAGATTTTTGACGATTACTGAGAAATTATCGAACAGGAATTTTATCGATAAATCGAAAATGCTGTGTTCAAGATTGATTTTGTTTGATCGATTAATTTTTGTTGATATGACCTGATAATTCTGTGCAAAAAAGAGGGAGGAGTGTATGAGAACAGAGATAGAGATAGATAGATAGATAGATAGATAGATAGATAGATAGAGAGAGAGAGAGAGAGAGAGAGAGAGAGAGAGTGTGAGGGGGGAGGGAAGAGACAGAATAAGGGAACTTTTTACAATTTGCCTACTTATCCGCCTACTAGAATTTGTAACTTGAGTTGCAAAGCCAAGTTGAGCAAAATTTCGTTTATACAATTTGCTTAAAAAAAAAACGTCCACCTTACAACCGAACGCTCGGTATACAAAAGAATTAATCGATTTTGCGACGACATAAAGTTCGAATTATTCAAACTTTACCAATAAATTATCCAAAAACTTTTTAATAATTGCAATAAAAAAAAAGCACCTGTCATAATCTCAGCGTTTAATAGGACACTGATATATGCGGACGCCAGGTAGATTTTTTATTACTTTATTCGAGTAAAACGCAAAAAAAAACGAGTTTTTCTCGTTTGTACCTTCTTTAAGGCGACTAAAATCGACGAGTTGCATAAGAAAATCGTAAACTTACCGATTTCAGATATCCGGGGAATTTCTTTAATCTGTGCAGTCGCATTGACGGTCGTAAGCAGACCAGTTGGTGGTAGTGAAGGCGAGCCGATGATCTCCTGATGGTGGTACCGTTGTCGTGCCACAGCAATACCAATCGGAATATTCGCTAATTACACCCCAGAAAAAATCCAATATAAATTAGGTATAAAGAAAACAATTGAAAGTGCGTTAGAAGTGAAACTTCTTAGGTTAGAGATAAAGTTCATTTTTTTTATTGGTTTATTCTCTTTCAATCGGTGCCAGAAGGCTGAATTTTTTTCTGCAGTTGTCTTATTGCATTTCACTTATCTCAAAACAATATTAATTAATTTATAAATACAAAAATTATAAATTGCGGTAGGCCAATAAATTTTAGTTTCCTTCCAGAGGGCGTTGTACATCGATCAATGATACCAACTCTACACTCTAGTGTTTATTTTACACAGTTGGCTATAACAACGCTCCCACTCTTCCCTCTCAGCTGTCTGTTAGAGGGGAAGGGGTGCATCATTTTTTTCATGGTTGGAACAAATTTACTACTCTAGCGCGCCTAAAGAAGTTTCACTTCAAAAATGGGGAAAAATCAATAGAAATTTACCGGTACTTCCAGAATTGACGCCACCCGTACAAATCGTTGTCGTACTACCTGTGGTACCAGTATTTGTAGACGTTGGATGATCATTTTTCGGTGATGTTAATTCGAGCTTGACTACCGGCGATGAGGCGCTGGTAGTGATTTCAGCTACTTGACATGGATTTGTTGTTGCTATCGATGATGATGATGATGTTGATGTTAATGATAATGATAATGGTGATGTAATGATTGCAGTACCCGGTTCTTTCTTAACATGAATACTGTTCGTACCATTCCATTCAATTGGATTTGTCCGTGAACATCCGGTTGGATTGTTATTATCGGTGAATTTTTTGATTGGTGAACCAATCGGTGATTGATTGTTATTATTATTATTATTATTACTATTATTATTGCAATTACATTTCTGCTGCTTCAAATTGCAACATTTCTCATCACATCGTTGTTGCTTGTCTTGGAATTTCTTTGGACTTAATGAATAATCAATTGATGATTGTTGCTGTTGTTGTTGTTGTTGTATGATAATATTCGAATTGAATCCTTTTGTAAATAGTTCTAATTGTGTAACTGGAACTGGTGAGTAGGGTGAACCAGGTGGTGGTGTTGGTGCACCGAACGTATAGCCCCCCGAAGAGAACAAAGAGTCTGCAATTAACACGAAATAATGTTTACAATTAATTAATTTATAGTAAATAAAAATAGAATGCGTGTAATTTTATTTATTTTTTTTGTTAAAACACCAACAGCAACAGTATTTGCAGTAGCCGACAATTACAATACTATAATAAATATTATGGCGTAGGGCATTAAGCGTAATCGTATTGAACTTGATGCCCTATATGCTACTAAAGGTGACCAATAGACTGTCAGAAAAAAAAACTTTTTTTTGTTTTTTTTTTGAGTAAATACAGAAAGTTTCTGCTCTAGATAAAAAAAAACTCCTAAAACTTGAACTTGATATATTAAAAGCTGAGCTGGCGCATGGAAGGGTCCCCTTTCCCATTTAAAATTGTACATTGAAAAAAAACTTTTTTCTTAATACTAACAGTTGAAAGTTGACTTTACTTTACTAATATCTTAATGGTAAAGTGACAATTTTCTAGTGACTAGTGAAGAAAAGTGACTTTTCTTCACCATTGACTTTTAGTTTCTATTAGGGGTACTAAAAATGATGTTCAACAAGTTTTTTTGTGGGACAAAATCGACGCAATTATTTTTTTTCTCAAATTTTGGATAAGAAAAAAAAATAAACAAAAAACTGAGAATTAAAATGCCTCTATCTTCAATTAAATTATATATTAATTATTCCCAGTGATTCAATTTAAATTAATTTCGGTTAATTTGAATTTAAATTTCGATTAAAAACAATTGCGTCTATTATACCACAGATCGTCTATAAGCCCAACTATACTCGGCAACTGTCTCGGTCTGACTGTGCTGTTCGATGCTGTTCGGGGTCGAAAAAAATAACAATAATAACAATGGCCTTCTCGAATTGTCAAGAATGTCAAAAATGTAAACAAATGTTTCTATTTTTATATATAATAAAATTCTAGATTCAATATATACAGAATGTCTCATAAGTAATGAACCACCTTGCAGAGTCTGATATGAAATTAAATCCTGATTCGAAATGTCTTTTATAATTTACTATTAATTAAATTCAATAACCATTCAGGTGCGTGCTGTAGCAGAGAAAAAATTGAAAACACAAGCGCGTGAGGTAATCCATTTCTTACGAGACAGCCTGTATATATAAATAATAAAGGTATTAAAAAATTAGATTAAATCAAAGGTCGTTAGTATTAAGAAAAATGTTGTACTTTACACGGTGGGAAGTGTCTTTTCACATTCGCGGATTTGGATCACTCGGCCTTCGCCTCGTGATCCAAATTATCCGCTCTTGTGAAAAGTGTCACTTTCCCACCTTGTAAAGTAGATAACTATTTCTTTAATTTTCAATGTAAATCATCGAATTTTTTTTTCAAATTTCCGTTTTCATTATCTTATAGGCAATTAAATTCTCTACAGAGAAGGTTTCTTCGATTTTTTGCTCAGCCTCATAGGGAAAAAGTTACAGAGCAAATTAAAAACATAAATTTTTGTAATTTTCATTTTTTCCACTTCTTTAATGCTCTGTAACTTTTTTCTTATAAGGCTGAGCAAAAAATGGAAGAAACCTTTTTTGTAGAGAATTTAATTTCCCATAAGCTAATGAAAACGGAAATTTGAAAAAAAAATCTTTCGATGATTTACATTGAAAATTTAAAAAAAAAAGTTTTTTCAATGTATTTTAAATATGAAAGGGCCCCCCCCCATGCCAGTAAAAAAAAAGTAAAAAAAAACAAAAATTTTTTTTCTGGCACAGTCTAGTGACCAAGTGGTTCATTACGTAGACAAATTGGTCGTGACATGTAGAAAATCTTGTAACAATTCTCTTGAACATTGCGCAATTCAGACAGACGTCCAGCGGCGACAGATTGTTGTGTGAAAGTGTCTTAATCGGCACAGCAACTTGATTTTGCCAAAAGCCAACGATTTGTGACACGTTCAAGTAGAAACTATAAGTGTGCTCAGAACATGTCTTGCTTGGCTTTTGTTTGCCTTGAAGTCAAGTCAAGTCACGATGCGGTTATGGCTTCATTTAGGGAAAATTGATCAATAATTTCTAATGTGGTAGCGCGTGTGTGTGTGTGTGTGGTCTTTAAGGAAAATTAGAGGACATAGAAATAATAGACACACAAACAATAATATTTATCTAAACTGTATATACAATAAGTGATCACTCGATAAAAGGGGACAAATAAAATAGAGTGACACAAATAAAATGTCAACAAAAAGAAATTGAGAAGACACACAGGACGTCCGTCGTTTTCTTTTACATTACCAAAAACAATAAATCTCTAGTGTTATTGTCTTACAATGATTCAATTGTTTATATTATCTCTTCATTGATTGATAAGGCTATTTTTTCAGCTGAAAACAGTATCGTTAAGCATTTCAAACAGTTTAGATTAAACTGAAATAAAAATTGACGAGTTTCGTTCAGGTTTATTCCACACTGAAGGGTAAGTATGTAGGGCATCAAGCTAAAAGTTTTTAATTTGTCAGAGATCAAATGATGTTATGTAAAGAGAGCTGTTCTCAACTCAAAGGGCAGGAAGTAGAAATTCAGCCTAAAAGATTATTTTATCGAAAATATGTCCAAAAGGGCTCAATATTTTTCGTCGGTTTAAAGCCTGAATCGCAGGGACTGTTACCGTTTTTTTCTAGCTTGATTAAAAACGGAGTTACTGGCACTTTTTCCAGTTTTTTGTAACCTTTTTTGCACTGTGATCACTCAGACTCGACCCTAAAATTGCAACGAATAATAAATTTTTGCATCAGATAGTGAAACTTTTATTTTTAATTTGATTGGAAGAGAAAAATCTACATATTTGTTCATACTTTTAACCCCAAGAAAAGTATGGGAAAACTGTTTTTATCCTATGATGGCCCTTAAGAGCCTCCGTTAATCCCTTTGTGAATCGTTGAAAAATATTGAGCCCTTTTGGAGATGTTTTGAAAAAACTCACTTTACATAGTGAATTTTTACCCTTATTTGCTCTGCTAAATTTAGTAACGACACAAAAATTAATATGCCCTTTAGAACAGTTTTTACCTATACAGCATGACCCAGCTAAATGTTCCACCTCAAATATCTCGTTTGTTTGGGAATTGAAATAGAAAAGTTTCTAAAGAAATTACACTAAAATGTCGATACATCAATTGGCCGCCACGATTTTCTTTCTAACCTATTTTGGAAATGCCAAAACGTCACATAAGGTTTCGAAAATTACTCAGTATTAGGTAACCAATGACGCACAATGAATACTGTGAATGAATTTGATATAGAAATAATGTTTATTCAATATTCGCTGTTAAAGTCCTACTTTATCGACTAAAAACTCGATAGTAAAGTAGCACGTTACCCACCTCAACGGTAAAGTGTTCACTTTACCGTTGAGGTGGGTAAACTCCATAGCAACTAACAGCAAATAAACAAAAACAATTGCTTGTTGTTTAGAGAAATCCAATAGCAACCAACAACGATTGACAACGGTATGAATAGTTAGTGTCAAAACTTATTAGAAAATTAAAAAAAAAGAGTTTTAAGAGCAAGTATTAAATAAAATCGTGTACTGCACACGATGGTAAAGTCTCTTTATCCACTTCCGCTCTTTGATAAAGTATAACTTTACCACCTTGTACAGTAAATAGTTATTTTTCTTTTAAAAATGTCTCAGTTGCTGCTAACAAAAAATTAGAACTTCTCTGGGGATCAATAACCATTTCATTGATGAACAAAGCCGGCGTAAGAATTGTTTACCATACTTGCAATCGAATATCATATTTACAACTGTTTACAACATTTTATTCGAAAACAATTCCTAGGCCAATAGTATTTATAAATGGTACATTCAAGTAAACAACTCTAGAAATTCTATCTGTTGTAGGTAAATAACATAAGAATAATAATTCTTACTTGAGATAGAATGTCTAGAGTTGTTCACTTGAATGTACCATTTTATAAATACTGTTGGCCTTGCAATTGTTTTTAAATAAAATCTTGTAAACATGGCATTCATAAACGAATAGGTTACTGATCCCCGAGAAGTTCTAATTTTTTTGTTTGAGCAGCAAATGAGAAGTTTATAAAAGAAAAATATTTAGATAGTTTCCCATTTCAATTCACAAACAGGCGAGATATTTGAGGTGGAACACTTAGCTGGGACACTCTGTATAGCAAAACTGTCCAACTCTACTAAAATGCAAAAATTTTAACAAATATTTTACAAGAAATCCAATTTTGTCGCCTCTACCGATAACATACAGACGCGGCAACTGAAATAGTCTGGATTCCACAAATACAGAAGAACAACGATTGACAATATCCGAAAATTTCAACACCAAATGCAAGCAATTTCGAAAAAAAAATGTGATTATAACAAGCGCTTGGATGCACTTCTTGCAACTTAATTCTGCAGAAAATCTCAAATTTCTCACAAAAAGATCGTCTTTCGTTCGATTGTATCGCGTGTGCTGTCCCTCTGGCGGAGTCTAATTGTTTAGTTCAAACTCTCCAGAATGTTGACTTTTTATTTTTACATAAGAACAATTTTTTTGCTTTGAAGTACACATCCTGAAGCACGCACAACGATAATTACAAAAAATATACTTTCAAACGGCTTTAAAAGCTTGAAGGCTGTAACGCGACTGAAGTGGTATCGGCGCCGAAGAATCGCCGTATTTTCCGGAAAGAGTTCTTGAACGAATTATACGGCTCGCCGTTTGTTTGCCAGAACATTTGTCTACAAGGGCGACTTGACAAAGATTTAGGCTTTTTCCCACAAATCTAATAATATCAAGTCGTTCTCTAGCGATTTATTATGGCTTGTTTCTAATAATTACTACAAGGGAGGTGTGTCAGTTGTAAAGTGTAATAGTATAATGTTTACAATAAAACTGTGTAGTAGTCACGTTTTAACGAATCAATAAACAATTAATGCCGTAATATTCAGCTGGACGCTAATGGTTCTGCCACTCTTAGGCCACACCTCACTGCACATTATTAGTAAATCACTTCAATCTCAGTATAATCCCCCGTCCCTCAGTTTGGGTAACCCCCTCGGCCACAAGCCATACAACTTTTGTAGTTGATCTAGAAATAAAAGCGACAATCGGCTGAAAACTTTCAAATTGCAGAAACAATCATAATTTTTATCAATTTCCGCATCGCCACACCGTTACTAATCTCATTATCTTCTAATACGATAATTAATCAACTCTTACACTTACATTTAGAGATATACAGTTTTTCTGTTTTTGATTGATTACCTGTCAATTCAAATCAATAAAATTAATGAAACGTAAATCTATAACGGCTTATATTTTATATCTCTACAATTATCCGGTACAACAACTGCGCAAAAAAACAACGACTTAAAAATAGAGTTTATAGTCTGTCTTAATAATGAAACATTTTTATGGAGAGAAAGAGTACGGATGGACTTGTTAAGTTGCTGCAGTATTTCTTTAGCTTAATTGTATTCTTTATCTTTAGATATCTGGAATTACAATTTTTATTGTCCTATAATTATACTGGTAAGTACACACTAAACGACAACAACCGTTAGATTGGACCTATTATCAAGATGAAACGAGTCAAACAATGAAAAAAGTAACAGCAAAAATTTAACAAGCGCATATATTAAACGAGCGTAGATATTTACGATTAGATACTTTTTATTCTGTACGCACCTACAAATGAGCGACAAAACAAAACAAGAAAGAAAGCAAAACTAACCAACATACAGAAGAGGAAATTGTTGCATTTTGTATCTAAATTGTCTTGTTTCGTGCAAACACGTTATTATTAAAAGCGTATTATAATTGATTGCTTTAAGAAGGAAGTGTGCAACAGTGCCGTTTTTTTCTCTTTCTTTTTTGCTTCTTTTGTACGCCAACTGATTTGTATGACTTAACGAGATTAATGTCAAAAGATGTTGCAAGTCCGATAAAATATATAGTTGAGAAGTAGACAGATAAATTAATCCCGAGTGCCATGGACGATCAGCTTTAAATCTTAGAGAGCCTTCAATCAAAAACCAGTCAAAGATTGTGGAATTATTGAGCGTAATGATGCGAGTTGTTCGATAATCTGAGCTGTAGGAGGAATGCTGTAAAGCAAGGTTGTATACAACTTTACTCCGAATTGTCGCCAATTCCTGGTTTTGTTTGTAATAAGCAGAGAACGGATTTCTCGCCAAATTTGGTGCAGTGACGTCACAACAAACTGCCAAGCGGAACATAGAGATACAGTGCAAAAATACAAGTACGGCAAACAATTTTCAACGGTAGTGGCAAACATTCCGTCAAAATGATGTAGCTTTCTCACAGCGACAACTTCGGGGGCTTATTGGGTTAAGAAATGCGACCCAAACAAAGGCCACTAGCGGACGACAAACGTGCGACAATCTAAAAACGTTTCCCACCTCAAAGCGTATCCGTTCTCTGGTCATACGCGATGCCTTCAGACGGGCTAAAGTGCATGAAATAACTGAACAACCGAATTGCACAGCATCAGTTCTAGCAGTTGCATATCAAATTTATACAATTGAAAGATGTAAAATTTTGACTCCACTCATCTGCATGTTGTGTGGTCGTACCTTTAGTGAAATTTTCCAAGGATCTCTGTCTTTCTATTCAAGAGAATAATAGCGGAAAGTCGGGGCCACTGGCGCCTTCACAACAGCGCTAGCATTGTCGACAAACAATGTGTGCTTTGGGGCCTAACAATAGACGCAATTGTGTACGGAAAACGTGTAATGTCAATCGTTACAACTTTATTAAACTAGTCAGTAAATATTTGTTTAATCCACACTGTTATAGAACCAGTGGTTGAGGCAAGAATCAGGTTAATACTTCCTCAATTGTTGCTTTTTTATAAAGCGACTGTCTTTAAATGGACGTGTGCGGATTTTCCAAAGATCTCACATGTTTTCAGACGCTAAATCTCAAAATATAAGAGCGGAGCTTTGAAAAACAAGATTTTAACCTTCACTTTTTGCTGACTAAATCTGTCTTCGATTTGTTTTGGAAAAATCGCAGAAAAGGTGGCATACCAAATCCAGAGTCATAAAGGGTCAAATTATTGCTGTGATGAGGAGATCACGAACTTTACGTGCTATATGAGTCGCTACCAAAACTCTTAAAAGATGCTTACAGAAGACTCCGAGAACACTATTAAGAGGATTCAATCTGTTTTTGTAGAAGGTCAATTTCTGCTGCATATAAACAACCTACCACTCCTTTATTTATTTTCATTGAAAATTAATTAATTAATATAATCGATTATTAAAAATCGGTTATAAAAGAAAATAATCGATTAATATAAAAATCGATTATTTTTCACATCCCTAGACACTTCTCACTGGAGTCAAGGTTAATAGTTGCTATAAATACGTGTTGAATTTAATATAACTGACAAAGCAAGCTATATCAACAAACATGTGTTGTCTTTGTTGTACTCATTATGAGTTTTGAAAATTGTCCACAGCCAACTAGGTACATCTCATTCTGTAATGAGTTAAACAAGGACGGACTGTACTGTGTCTTATTCTTTTCAAAGTTACAAACAATTTAATAGTCCGTTACTAGATAGACATAACATTTAACTGGCGTGTATGGAATGAAAGGAAATTTTGCACACAATGTATAATTTCTTAGAACTATTATCTGATAATTCGAAAATAAAGTAACTAGGCATCTGATTTTTCATTTCAATGTTCATTTATTAGATAGTTTTGTCTGGTTGGTAAAGAATCGTTTTCTTTTGTAATTTTTACAATTCCATAATTGGTATTTATGAATTTTTAGATAATTTACTTGTGTACGGATTTAATTCGTGATTCTATAAGTTGGGTTTTTTTGTCATAAATATTGATTGAAATTTGATTCTGAAAAATCTCATTATGAGTACGACAAAGACAACACATGTTTGTTGATATTGCTGTCTTAACAACAGTGGACGTCTAACTAAATAATAAACATAAAAAACTCCTCCTATTCGACCTACTCTGACTACACAATTGTTCTATCGTATGCCATGAATAGGAGGAAACTTCCTCCCACTCTTCTTCTAATGAACCTAGTTGCATTAGTTTACCGGTATATTTCATGGCCAAATGCTGTGATATATTTGTGAATTAATAAATTTTGTTAAAGTATAACTAAAGTTTATTGAAATCAAAGAAAACGTGACCCATCGAAGGGTGTTATAAAAATTTCAAATTGTATTTGTTCAATCTGGGATTGAGGTACTACCTTAGAAGTCTTTGGTACTGCTGCTAATTACGGAAGATATCATTCAATCTAGAAAAAGTTATTTTTAGAGGAGTCAAATTCTATTTTTAGTCCTGGCAGATCGTGAAAGGGATTCAGTTTTTGGAAAATTCTGCAATTGAGTTCTGGCTAAGACCTGAAATTTTCCAATTCCACTCTTGGCAGTTTTCCTGAAGTTTGCAATTCGCTCCTTCATCTGTTTTTTTTTTAAGTTTTTGTTTTAAAAAGTGCCGCTCCAGGCAGCTGCATGTTTTAAGCTCGGCCCGGCCCTGTTGATTGCCAATTATCTCGAATATGCTTCCACTATCAATAAATTGCTTCTTCCACTGTCGCATCGCGATTTCTATTGCTCTATTGCTCGGTTTCCTGTGACTTTATTGAGAATACTCGACAATTCAAGAAGGCATTTATTTACAGTTCTTATAAGCTCAACTTATTACAACACAAAATTCTATTTTTGATACGATTTTGTGACAGAAATTCCAACAGCCGACGATCGGTTTAACATGTCACGATATTACGCCCTAATTGTCGCTTACCAACCATCACCATTTCAAGCCCACACATGTACCGAAAGGTACCCGAAAATAGATCATGATCAGTTTGATAAATGTCGATGGATATTTTTAACTTCTTCTATATATCGTGTAGATTTTTACACAAACATTATAAATAGTTAAATGTAAATGCAAACAACTAATAATTGTTATTATTAAGCTCGAGAGCCAGGTGGGGCGGCGCTCATTTAATTTTGCATATACAGTCGATAATTACAATGAATTGAACAACAACGTGTACGTGAAATGAAGAGTTGGCCGTATATACCGGGTACGGCTGATAAGCATCGCACGTATAAACGCATATGTATAGAGGTAATTATAATTTTTCAGCTGCAAAATCGATGTTTTTCCACTTTTAATATTACAATTTTTTAGTTCAGTCTTCCCATAATAATAATAAAAAAAATGTAACATTTTTTTTTTGGTACGCTTTTACAATAACTGGTTGCGTTACTTGGAGAAGCCTAAAGCAAAAGTCGTGTTTGTTGGTTGAGTTAGTGATGTTTTTATATTTAGACTGTGTTATACAATCATTTATTATTATTATTATTATTATTATTTGATTTATAAAACACAGCTTAGCCACATTCACTTTCATTGTTGATTTCGTAAAATTCCAACAATACTGCAAGATATCGCAACCACAAATAGTTGATAAGAAATATTAATTCTGTGGTATATCATTGCATCTCTCTCTCCAATTACAGCAACACCTAGATACATAGTTTATAATGAGTAAGAGAAAGACATCAGTGTTTAGTGATTATTTACACAAATTTCAAAATTGAAGAAGAAATTGTCGGGAATTGATAAAAAATATCGATTCTATGATATAGCTCGCTCTCCGTCTAACACAATCGATGAAACAAAAATATCTACAGTATCTTCTCTACTAGATAACTAGATTTTGTAGAACGGCCACAATTGTCGAGATTACAATCGATTCAAAGTTCTAACGATTAAGTTGCATCAAAAATTGTTTGGTTTCTTTATTAACTCTATGAGACAGAAACAGTAAAGTAAATCATCCTTTCTCTGTCGCTTTGATTAAAAGAAAGGCTGGAACAGTGTTGTCGTCTAGAAATCGTTTCATGTAACTTCGACCGATCGAAGACGTGGCTTGTGTTGTAGCCGAGAGAGAGATAAAAAACGAACCTAGAGATAAGAGAGGCGACTTCAACACCTGGAGATTTACCATGACACGATCTATACGCCCGGTTGAAAGTTTATAGAATCAAAAGCCACGTAATTTCGGAAAACCGTTGTTTCGACAAATAAAAGAAAAATTCTACGTATGAGGATTGAGCCCTGTACTTTTGAGCGCGATACAACGACGCAACCACTTGAGCTATTTCAAATCACAATTAACCGAATAACTTAATAATACTAAAAGGACGCATAGAACTTTAAGCGTTTTTTTTCTGAAGATTGGCAGGCTATTGCGCTTTAGTTTTTTAATATGTTGTTAACCTAAAGGTATACTATAAGCCTGCAAAAGCTCGTTTCTGAAGTCGTGACCTCTTCTTGCTAATGTCCCGAAATAATCGTTAACACAAATGTCAGATAATAAAGATCTCGATTAAATTTGTACAATTATTTTTTACACACATTCGTTTGTAAATATTTGCTTTATTTTCCTTACAGTTAGTCTTGTTCAATGAAATATTACTCAAAGTAAGTGGGAATTGACCATTTCTTTTCCCTCGACCCAACTACTTGCTTTAAAAAAGATCTTTTTACACATTTGGTGAGAGTTGTAAATTATCTATAGTTGTATTTTGTGGGATTTATGGTATAAGAGTCGCTTTTTTGGGACTATCATGAAACGATTGACTTATTATAAGTCAATGTTCAACAACAAGAAACAAAAATTGCTTATTTCGGGAAGGTTACTGTACATACCATTGGCCGCTAGTATTTCAAACATGACCAATTTAGCGTGACAAATTCTAAATAAAAACCATTCAATGAATCAGTTATTTGTAAAACAAAAATGCATTTTGTACAAAAAAAAACAATTCATTGGAATTGACGCAAACTGACGAAATATTTGCAAGTTTAATGCATTTGTGAGTTTATTCAACAGTCACTCAACCATCCTCTTTTTTCTTACATCATTTTCAACAACAACAACAATCCGGAAATGTTACAACAATTATACCAACCAATTTTTCGTTTTTTTTTTGTTAGATTGTCTGTTGTAGGTTGATTTTTTTTTTGGTCGACTAAATGAAACTTAATTAACTTTGCCGATTTGAATAATTAACGATACTGTCTGGAAACTAAATTCATTCACTCTGTTGATGATGTTGATGATGATGATCATTAACAAACATCATCATCGCTTGAATCATTTGTAGTTGAGTTTTGGGAATTTGTTGCGGCCAATTTGAGACTCTAATCATCTTTCTGTTGTTTTTTTTTTCAAATTTATTTCAGCCATAACTGATTGTAATTACATTTTAAAAACAGAAAACAGAAATGAGTAGGACGTAGTACAGGTATTTATTTGTGAAAATGCCTGCATTATAACTGGTAATAATTTATGTTTATTTGACAAGAATTAAATGATGATTTATTAGTTATTCTCTAATAATAATTACTAATGAATGATAATCGGTAATAAGAAGAGAGAATTTGTAAGTGTAGGCTGATGGTGATGGATAAAAGACGAATAACGGCAGTTTTCGATTCGTTTCGACAATTTTTACAAACACACCCAAAATGAAGTACCTACTGAAAAAGACTAGAGAGTGGATGTAGCAAGCGGCACAAGCTTTTCATAGGCCAGCTGAATGTGCGCTCTATAGTGATAGTATATTAAAAAAACAACAACATACCGATAAACCAATGCAACTAGGTACAAATAGTGCAATTAATATGACCGATTTATTAAAAATCTATCTTTAATATCTAGAGAATCGATTATTAAAAATCGATTATAAAAAAAATAATCGATTAATATAAAAATCGATTATTTTTTCACATCCCTAGACACTTCTCACTGGAGTCAAGGTTAATAGTTGCTATAAATACGTGTTGAATTTAATATAACTGACAAAGCAAGGTATATCAACAAACATGTGTTGTCTTTGTTGTACTCATTATGAGTTTTGAAAATTGTCCACAGCCAGCTAGGTACATCTCATGCTGTAATGAGTTCGACAAGGGCGGACTGTACTGTGTCTTATTCTTTTCAAAGTTACAAACAATTTAATAGTCCGTTGCTAGATAGACATAACATTTAACTGGCGTGTATGGAATGAAAGGAAATTTTGCACACAATGTATAATTTCTTAGAACTATTATCTGATAATTCGAAAATAAAGTAACTAGGCATCTGATTTTTCATTTCAATGTTCATTTATTAGATAGTTTTGTCTGGTTGGTAAAGAATCGTTTTCTTTTGTAATTTTTACAATTCCATAATTGGTATTTATGAATTTTTAGATAATTTACTTGTGTACGGATTTAATTCGTGATTCTATAAGTTGTTCTTTAATAAATATTGATTGAAATTTGATTCTGAAAAGTCTTATTATGAGTACGACAAAGACAACACATGTTTGTTGATATTGCTGTCTTAACAACAGTGTACGTCTAACTAAACAATAAACATAAAAAACTCCTCCTATTCGACCTAGTCTGACCACACAATTGTTCGAGACTTCCTCCCACTCTTCTTCTAATGTATCTAGTTGGATTAGTTTACCGGTATATGCAATATAAATAATCCCATTTATAGTGTCATTTATTGATTTCAATATAGCAAATCGAATAATAGAAATAGAGTGGAAAACGAGAAACTACATGCAACACAATCTCTGTTGACTGGAAATTGTTTTACTGTCAATCAATTCATCCAATAAATTGCACAAAATACAATTTTTGACCGAATCAATTGACTCGAATTCCATTTCGGTCTAGCGTGACAATAATATTTAAAAACTTGTCGATTTGGGCCACTTTTAGTATACAATGTTTCAATTCAGATCTAAAAACAAAAGTGTTTTTTTGTAGCTTTCACTTTAAGGGGATTTCACGACGGGCTAAGATACATTTTTGATGAGTTGTGCAGCGTTTCACTTTAATTTTTCCTTTTACATTCGTTTCCAATGGTAATGAACCGCAAATTCAAATGAAAACTTGTTGGAAAATTTATTTACTTTTTCCATGAAAGATGTCGATAGCTCAGTGTTTTAAGAGCACCTCAACGCCCGGATAGTACGAGGAGGGCGTCGACTGAACATTTTTCGGACTAAATAAATGAGAATTAAAGTGTCTCTTCATCTTCAATTAATTATATCTAAAATCTTTGACTTAATACTGAGGCGCCCAGAAAAATGTAAATCAGTAGCAATTGAAGATAAAATCTCTCCTGGATGGTGCTAGACGGAGAAGCTATTGCTATAGTTCCCGATAAGAAAACTGGGTTAAATCGAGCATCACTGGAATAGCCAAAATAGAATAGAAAATGCAACCTTCAGGCAATCGAAACGGTCTCTCTATACTGACTTGAATTGCTACAATTGTACACTGCATCTAGAATAGTTCGGTCTACTTGGCTCTCAAAATAAAACACCATCATTAATGCGTCTCGTATCGTTTCATTTATAAATACAGCAATACAGGGTGACAGATGAAATTAATTTTGATGTAGAAAAAACTGGTCCAAATCAACACAAAAACAACATCTACATACAAAGTAAGTAGGTACAGGAAATTGGCGATATAATTCCCCCAACTTTTGACAAGTTAATTGCCCACAACATATATTTAAAAGAAACGTGATAACGGTATATCGAAGTCATGCAAATTATAACCATGAAACAAACGAGGAACCGACATCGGATGTGTATACACTGCGCTAAAAAGCCTGCGAGAATTGATGCAGTATTTTGCAATTTGCAGAAAAATACCCCATTTACAACAACAAAAAAACACACGTGATTATGTTAATTGATAGGTAATCGTAATAAAAGGGAGCGTGCAATAAATTAACCGGAGGCAGAATTTCAGTGGAAATTTCAACGATCGTTATCGGATAAATACGTGGTTGACTGAAACGAAAAACAAAACAAAATAAAATATGACAGGAAGATTAGTGGATTTTTTTCTTCTTATTCTACCATTAAAACAACAATGTAAAGTATTCCGACAATTTTATAAATGATGATTATCAATTTTCCAAAGTTTTCTGTTATTTTTGTGGTGGTAATAATGAATATTTCATGAATTTATATTAATTATGACTTTTGTTATTGTGAAATTCTAAGCGTGGCAGGAAATGTTGGCATTTTCAATATTTATCGAAATTTATTTAAATCAATTCGAATTGACGCGTACAGATAACCTTTTTCGTTTTTTCGAAATTACACACAATTGGCCTCAAGTCTAAGCTTGTAAAAGGAATTTCGTTGCAACAACTTTATCTCCCTCATTTCCATGATCTAGTCTTGGAAAGAAATTCGCAACTGTTTTGATTGATTTTTTTATCTTAATTATATCGAAAATGTTGTAAATAACAAAGCTCTTAATATTAATATATTAATTTGCATTTTCCATGTAAATAACATGGGAAAAACATTCGCTTGCATTTTGGAATTTTATAGCTCACGTTGGGAACAATATTTCGGAATAACTGAAATATAATCTTACAGAGAATTTAACGCTCTACAAAAATATTCTCTTACAATTTTTTGTTATATTTAGCCCTTCAAAAGTTATTCAACGTTAAAGTTGGATTATTGGAAAATTTTTACATTTTTCCCGTTTTTTTGACGCAACTATCAACTTTTTGGGAAAATTTTATAAGACATTTTTTGTAGAGCATTTTATTCTCTATAACTTATCTCTATAAAAGTTTTTGATATTTTTTAGAGATCGTAAGATTTGATTTTTTTTTGGTTTCAGTAATATTTTCGCTTTGATAACCATTCAATACTGCGAGTGAAATAACTTACGACCTATACAGAATATCAAAAACTTTTATAAAGGTAAGTTATAGAGAATAAAATGCTCTACAAAAAATGTTCTATAAACATGTCCCATAAAGTGGATGGTTGCGTCTAAAAACTGAAAAAAATTAAAAATTTACCATTAGTCCAAATTTGACCTTGAATAACTTTTCAAGGACTAAATACATCGAAAAATTGTAAGACACCTTTTTTATAGGGCGTTGAATTTTCTATAAGAATATATTTCAGTCATTCCGAAATCTTGTTCCCAACGTGAGCTATACAATTCCAAAGAGCAAGAGAATGGTTTTCCCATGTTATTTAGATGGGAAATGCAAATTTGCGATGCGGCGGCACCTTTTAATATTAATATTAAGAGCTCAAACTTTCACATTTTACATTTACGATGTAATTAATCGCTTTTTTGAAACAGTCTACGCAACGTTTACGCAACTTAAAAATCCGTTCAGTTGAGTAAAATTCCAAGTCTGTAATAGAGAGAGGAATTATCACTCTCTCGATTACGCAGAAAATCAGGTGCAATTCGACTGCATGTTTAGTCCCATTATTGATCCATGGGTTCTCAAAATGTGCACAACTGGGCCAGAAAATTCTGTTCAGTTATGTGAGTTTCAAGTAAAAACTGTTTCTTAAAGTAAGCAGAAATGTGCGATCAGGGTCATTTTTGTATACATGATCCAACCAAATAATAATTCATTAAGATGGCTCTCATTTCTGCCTTTCAAGCTTGAAAACAAGCCCCAAAAACAAGATTTCTGTTAGAAAGTTTCCTTCCAAGAGACGCCTAATTGCATAGCGGAAGTGCCCTTATAACTTCCCTATTTATGATTGTTTATGTATCAGTAGTGTGGCCCTGAACTCCAGCTATTTTTATCAATCAAACTTACGGCTTCTTCACAACAAAACCAAGCTATGAGCCCGAAATTGTTGACACGTTTGCGTATATGGAAAAGACTAAATTTCTCACAGTTCTAGATTACGAATCTAATGGTTTTTTCAACAACAACAAAAAAACTACTCGGTCACGGCGTACGTGCAAATTAGCCTCTTAACGATCAGCAAATCCCAAAACAACCAATACCCAATTGAACTCTTGCATGAAATCGATTTTGCTTTGTTTTATAAAGCATCTCAAACCGAATGTTACAGATCAGTAGCAGCACCTCCAGATGTTTATTCATAAAACACAATTTTATATAATTTCATAAATTTATTGTTGCATTCACCGCCAACTAGCTCGTTGATCTTTTAAAGAACTTTTTACATTCAAAGTTCACGTTAGAAGAGATTGTCTGTTTAAGGTATTCTTTCTTTTTCCCAACGACTGTTTTATTTATCTTATTTTATTTTAATTTTAATGTAGAACAACAATAGGGGGATTTTCAACAACACCAACAATATATACATATACGGTTAGGTAGGTGGACAGCACACATCTGATAAGATAATAGAATCTCCAACCATTTCCTTTACAAATCATGGTAGTGAATAAATTAGATTTTTCCCGTAACTGCGAGATTTGATTTGTTTTTAAAGGCACACAATGAAATCTATCAAGATCTGTTTGAAATTAATTGAAATCGTTAGTGCTTCATTAAAACAACAACAAAAAAAAACTATTAATTCAAATACAATTTGTCAACAACAATTGTTTGTTAAAATTGATAATTGTCTTCAAGTATTTATCGTGTATTTTTGTGTTTAAATTATCAAATCTTACCTTTATGATGAAATGGATTACCCGTAGATTGCTGGATATGATTGGATGTGAATTGTCCGATAGTACGGGCGTGCGAATAAAGGGCGCTACCAAAACTGGGACCACCAGGGAATAACGAGTAGACGCCACATTTTCCGAAACCTGCAAAACAACGCAAAAAAAACAATATTAAATAGAGAGCGTTTCATGTAACTTCGACCGACAGTAGGCGTGGCCTATGGCGAGCTCGGTTGCAGACGAGACAGATAACTGAGCGTTGCAAGTTAGTTGAAAGCGACAATAAAGGATAGATTGAGCTTAAGGATGATTGGTCGGTACAATCGGAAATAAAAGTACGAAAAATTTTCACAAAATCAATGTCTTTCAATATCTTTTAAAATAAAGTATTTAAATGAAATATTTTTTTCACATGTTTGTTTTTTATATCACATTTCTAATACAATCAAAAATAGTTTAAATTTAATTCAATTTTAAATGAAATTTCCAATTATTGTTAGGATCATAGAAAAACTTTTGTCTGTGAGTGTACCTCGAATTAAACTTTGAAAAAATAAAATACATTAATTTTTATACCAGAAATCATCGATACAAAGTATCTTATTATACTTAAAAAAAAATTAGAAACCACATATATACTCTCAAAAGTTATAAATTTTATTTAATTTAAAATAATTAATTAAAATGAATTTTATTTTTATTCGGTATAGCGTGACAACACCGCAAAATCTTAGCAATTGTCATATTCTCTAATGTTAGAAGGGAATAGTATGCGTGTACCTGTCTCTATTCAACTTGTACTGTTTTATATTTACGTTTGAATTTACGCGGTAACATATGTTGCGAGGTTGCCACGTTTCTTTGGTGAATCACACTACCCATTCAATAATATCATACATGTCACTCATATTTGTTATTTTTCTCAATAAATAATATTGAAACCAGTTAATATTAATTGCTTATATGCTTCTTGAATATTTAATCTATTAGTTTACAAATTTACAAATTTTTCTAATTATATCTTCATTACTATTTTTTAACGTGATTTGGCCGGATGGTGCATTTTCCATTTAAGTACGTGTAAATTTGCAATAACTAAAAAATGTTATAACTTTTAAACGGTGTTGTAAAAAAATTTCTAATTTTTTCAGACACTTCAGGAGACTTATCTGAATAATATATTTTTTTCAGCCTATTCTCATTACTTTCAATATATCGACAAAACATCCTTAATCGTCTGCTGTGCAGACATAATGTGGAAGTTGTCTATTTTACTATGCAAACATTAAACAGAATTTCGCCAAGAAACACACTAGAAAGAAACGGTAACATTAAAATAGGACACGGTAAAAAAGAACAACTAAACTATGGAAAAGCGATGAGTTTATTGTCTATTGTGCAAGTGCTTTATTTACTGTGCATTCCGACTCATCATTCTTCTACTTTTGTAGTCATATTGCTAAGATTATCTTTGTAAATATTGTGCAACAACTTTCTTTTACTGTTGAAACGAACATTTTATAGTGCCAGTTTATAGCGTTTTGTCCTATTTTCCCCGAATAACGACGTTTTTTATTTCAAACGTAAATAAAAGGGGGAACTCGTATCATTCACAAACAATCTTGAATTGATTGATAGATAGATAGATTTTTGATCGGTTCAGATATCAACATGAATTTCGTGCGAATCAACTTACCGTCGGCGCTGAAACTGGTAGCAGTTGGGGCCGGTGCCGGAGCTAACGGCCACAGGCCTCCGCGTTGTGAAGGCCCTCCCGGTCCAGCCGGGCTGCCCAGCATTCTAAGCTGTCCACAACAAAAACGAAAAACCGTTCAGGATCTGTAAAAATCATTCACAATTAAAAAATAATAATAATAAACAACGATAATTGCCAAAATCTATAAATAAAGGTGGATAACTTTGCCAAAAAAAAAACAACAAAAACAGAATTGAGAGGGAAGTGTCACTAGTTGTTCCGATATACGATAAAGTTTGGACTGAAAGTTGAAACGACTGGAATTTACAAAAGAAGCAACAACAAACTGGTTTGCTAAAGATACACTGCAATATCCAGGTTTTGAAAGGGAGGAAAGATTAAAGGACGATATAAACGAAATATATTTCTCTTGTTGTATTAGTGGTTTTCTTAAATATCTCTTTTGACACGTTTACACTACGTCCAAATGCATTTTTGTTAAAACTAAACAATCCGAATACACACCCCGAAATTATAAGCACAAGTCGTGTGGAATTTATGTTTAAGCAGTTTAAACAAAAAAATTCAACCCTACCGTCACCCCGGCTATTATCAACGACTCTTGAGACCACTCGAATTGTTGACAATTTGACAGTTTTTCTAGAAAATTTAGACAAAACCCCACCTTCCGTGGTACTAGCAGGTAGAGCGTTCCAGGTAGAAAACCGTTAGGACCAGAAACTCGAAAATTGTAATAATAATAATAATAGAAAAAACATTCAACTGAATTTAAATCGGGAAAATTTGATTGAGGAATATTTGTGATTTAGGCACGTGGCACCCGTATTCGGTACGAAATAAATGTTGAACGACAAGAGATGAAAACGACCAAGACGACGACGAAGAAGAAGGCGCAGAAGACGATGAGGTTAGTCGTGTGCTGGGCCGCTTCTTGTCGGCATTTTAAATAGATGGCCTTACACACACATACACAAACACATATATACAGAGTATATATGTGTAAGTAGATAATTTTCGTATATGTCGGCTTTCAGTTTTGAAGTGAATTAGTGAGTAACCGAAACGACGCTCTGATTGACGTCCATGTGGTACTTTATGGTTATATCAATTCGACTAAAAACCGTCAGTTTGTGTATTTATTATAAACAACTTTAATACGGACAACAGATGGATTCGATCGGCTCTAAATCAAAGGAACGTTAACGCTTAACGAGATTTTTGCGTTTCTGGTTCTTCCGCAATTCGGGCGCTAACACTCATCGTTTAAAGCGCAAGCGCAGGATATATAACGTTTAAGTTGAATGTCCACAACCTTTTTTGGAGCTTCCGGAGTCTCAACGCTGACACAAATCGCCCCAAGAACACAAACGGAAAAGTCTTTAAATCGTTCTGATGTTTGATTATCTAAGAAAGTGGGAAATTTTTCTTGTATTAAACGTAGGCATCTTTTAGACTTTCTTGTGGAGCTTCCGCTAACGCTAAACGTACGCACGACCACTCTGTAATGTTTTTGTGAAATCTTCGTAAGCTCCAGACGTCCCCAAGCGCTTTGATATTTGATTATCTATGGTTTCTGGTTCTTCCGCAATTCGGGCGTTAATGCTAATCACTTGCATGTTTCATCATCGCCGAGCATAGCGGCAGTTTAAAGCGAACGCAGCAGACTCTATAGCAATTTTTCTAAAATATTCGTAAGCTTTTTGTGCAGTTTGCGAGGTCTCAACGCTGACACAAATCGCTCCAAGTTTGAACACAAATCGTTTTGATATTTGATTATCCAAGAAAGTGGTAGATTAATCGTATTAATCGTAGGCGTAAAATCAAATGATTTTAAAGTTTCTTGTGGAGCTTCCGCTAACGCTAAACGCCTACACGCCCACTCTATGTTTTTGTAGAATCCTCGTAAGCTCTGTAGAATCAAAGCTGGCCTACCCAAAAGCTCTTGAATCTCCTTGATATGTGATTATCTTTGAGGATATCAACAGATGACGTCAAACTGTTATGCGGAGCTTCCGCAGTCTTATCGCAAAGACGCTATTTCCGCTTTAGGATCTGTTTGCCACGATTGCGCTGTCGTAACGTAAGCGTAATTCAAACGTTTACAAAATCAAAACACTTAAAATACGAAATAATTGTGTGTACGTTTCAAGTATCGACGCTTTGTTGTTTATTGAAGTCGTTCTATTGATATTAAATTTTCAATCATAATATTACAAAATAAACAACAACAAATTGCAAAGAAGATAGTAAAATACAATAGGAACATTATTGAAAGCTTTTTATATCAATTGATTGTTATTAAAATTGATCGATTGACGCATGTAGTTTTTATTATTATTATTATTATTATTTTTTCTGCCTACCATAAAGAAACGTTTATTGCAAGAGAAGTAGAAAAATTATTAATGACATTGATTGTGAGATTTGACAACATTTAGGGATTCTCTGGGCAACTCTTGTAAACGTTCAAACTTTATCAATTCGAATTTATCAAAATAAATATACCGATAAACTAATGCAACTAGGTACATTAGAAGAAGAGTGGGGGAAGTCTCCTCCTATTCACGGTATACGATAGGAGGAGTTTTTTATGTTTATTATTTAGACACTTCTAGGGATGTGACATGGAATGAAAAAAATCGATTACAAAAAAAATCGATTTTTGCGAGATTCAATTTTGTTTAATTATTCGAAAAATTGCATTTTTTTGTACATAATAATCAAATTACCGGATTAATATTAACAATTCATTAGTGCCAAAATTGATTAAAATGTGTAGATAGTTTGGCTATATTGGTTTAAACCAACGTCGTGTCTCTAACTGGTTACTTTTAATAAAAACAATAGAGTTTAATTAGATTATTTTTTCACATCCCTAGACACTTCTCACTGGAGTCAAGGTTAATAGTTGCTATAAATACGTGTTGAATTTAATATAACTGACAAAGCAAGGTATATCAACAAACATGTGTTGTCTTTGTTGTACTCATTATGAGTTTTGAAAATTGTCCACAGCCAACTAGGTACATCTCATGCTGTAATGAGTTGAACAAGGTCGTACTGTACTGTGTCTTATTCTTTTCAAAGTTACAAAGAATTTAATAGTCCGTTACTAGATAGACTTAACATTTAACTAGCGTGTATGGAATGAAAGGAAATTTTACACACAATGCTTAATTTCTTCGAAAATAAAGTAACTAGACATCTGATTTTTCATTTTAATGTTCATTTATTAGATAGTTTTGTATGGTTGGTAAAGAATCGTTTTCTTTTGTAATTTCTACAATTCCATAATTGGTATTTATGAATTTTTAGAAAATTTACTTGTGTACGGATTTAATTCGTGATTCTATAAGTTGTTGTTTTTTAATAAATATTAATTGAAATTTGATTCTGAAAAGACTCATTATGAGTACGTCCAAGACAACACATGTTTGTTGATATTGCTGTCGTAACAACAGTGGCCGTCTAACTAAATAATAAACATAAAAAACTCCCCCTATTCGACCTACTCTGACCACACAATTGTTCTATCGTATGCCGTGAATAGGAGGCGACTTCCTCCCACTTTTCTTCTAATGTACCTAGTTGCATTAGTTTACCGGTATATTTTTTTAAAATGGGTCAAACTGAAATAGTTCAACTATATAATTCAACATAATTTAGTACAATTATGTTCTCCAATCATAAAGTAGACTCTAATGGGCTCTTTAACTGAAGAGTTTTTCTGTAACGACACAATTCTGGAAATCCGCAGAATACTTAAACGACGAATTCTTCTATTTGCGGCGCACCTAATTAATATTTATTGCATGCTGAATTAAATATAAATGCAACCTGACTTTGAGCGCGTTGTGACTCTCTGCAACGTGCACTGAGTTACCACTTTGCTGAGTCTTAGAGCAAGCCACTTATCATCACCTAAAGTCGCCTCAGTTAAGGGACTTGGTGAGGTGAACAACCGCCCCCGGCTTGATTTTAATAAAAATCGATTCGGGTAGATTTGATCGTGTCACTTGTGTTGAACGTCTACTTGTCCGCTATAATAACAACTCCAAATTAGCTACAAAGCGACTTGATTCTGACAATTTCGACTTGGGGCAGATTGCCAAAACATCTCGAAGTGACGAGATTATTTCTGTCGATGTTGTGGTATTTATACGAATTTCTGTGTTCTACGTACAGTCAGACACTGTGTAGTTTTGGCGATAAACCGTGAAATTCCACAGTTCTAATTACTATCATTTAAAATGTAATCATTTTCTACACGATTCAATGCGGCTTTCTAATCGTTATTTACACTACTACCGGTAATCATTCACCTTTCTAAACAAACGAACATTAGAAAATGATCTGCATTTGAAGAAGACGGCACGTTCTCAAACACAGCAAATGTGTCGCCCTCTTGCGGATGGATGCCGCAATACGGTGGTGGATACGATGATGGCTGCTGTGATACGTTTAAAGTTAACGTACAGTGCGTAGTTACTTGCTCATTATCCTTCAATCTATTCACGGCATTGTATTTTAATGTATTTGAATGATTCATTCGTAATGTCGCAACCATTACTTGTTTCCATTACTATTATTACATAGATAAATGATAGATAACATCGATTTATTTTCGATGTCGTTTTTATGCAAAAATCCATTATCAAAACAACCACAAGGTTAGATTTGTTATATTTTTGATCGCATTAATTGCAAGCACATTTCTATCAGTTTTTTGGTTGCGTTTTTATCACGATTAAACTGGCCTCGTTTCACAAATAGGTCTATAATCTATGATCGCCCTTCAATTGGTCACATTTTTCTGCTTCTCTCGTTTTATTTTAGGTTGTTTTCTTTGGAAATCGACAATTTCTGAGGGGGAAATAATAGATGACAGACAGACAGACAGACTAAGTAGTAGACGGGCGGCATGACAAGCAAATGAGGCTATTTTTGTAACGTTAAAAATCGACTTTAATCACACTAATTATACTATTGTAGATGATTATTACATATCTACTTTAAATATGACTGTTTCGCCTTATCTACCTATATTTATATTTATTTTTTTCTTGATATAATGAGAGGAATTTGTCATTATCAAGTGTTGTGTGGTATTTTCTAGTTGATAGCTGGCACGAAGTCTAACAACAATTTAAACAAAAATTATGCGCAGAAAACGTGCAGGCAAGCAGCCGTCAACTGAGACGCGCCCGCAGAAGCTAATGAAAGAAATAATTAAAAAATTAACGCACGGCATTCTTCATTTCTGTTTTGGTAGATCTGATCGCTTCTAAACGGCTCTGTAGGATAGTCAAGTTGACCAAATAGGAATGCGGTCAATTATTACAAAAAAATTAATACAAACACGACTAGAATCGTTATACAGTCTGTAAGAAAAATGGCAAAAGTTTAACGAAATCCATTAGCCAGTCCAATGATTTAAAATCAACATCAATCAAATGTTACGTAACGTTATAGTTTTGTTTTTTTTTTCAACGTCTACAATCTACAATTATGGAAATATTCAAATGAGCACACAATATACGAAATGGAAATTTCCGATTCTCATATTGCATTACGGAGACTATTTATAGAACCTGAGGGGAAAAAGGGCGCCGTTCATCCTTTTCTTGATATTTTCTCCTCCTACAAACGATGCTTTTCTATCTCTAATATGTTCGTAAGTGATTACTACAACTGTTTTTCTCTAGCGGAGCCTCTTCACCCTTTCTTCTCCAATAACACTCAATTCGATCCGTTACTTTGCCGTTTTGCTTCATGTGCAACTACTTACGAAAAGATTGACAGTTTTGTGCCTCTTTTACCGTTATTTCTTGACAATTTGGCTGACAAAGTCTTTTTTGTCGGTCATCTTTTAGTTTCGCCCCATGTGAATAGCAACGCATTGACAATTTCAACAGAAGAGCTTACGTTTTCCGAGAAGATTGCCTGCAGGTGCTAAAAATAGGCTTATCAGCTCAATACGTCCGTAATTATTTATAAAATTTAATATATTATCAACTAAATCGCTAGAAGATTTATCAAATATTAACTTAGAAGTCAAATATTTATCGTATGCCTTATTTGTTTAAAATAAATCCATTTGTTACTAAAAAACGGCCAATTCTATCGTTTTGTCATTATCTTACTTTAATGGTACAAAATCTGAAAAAAAACATAGGGAAAAAACTAACATTTCTTATGTTACAGAGCTTTAAAGGTCAGATTGTCGAGCGCAGCGCTACTTTTATACCTCGCGGACAACGTTTTTCGACTTTGTCACTCTATAAATAATTAACTAATTGAGATAATCACCTGATTCTAATTTTATTTTGTTTAGAAATCAATTGTTTACATTAAATTTATGGAAAACTTCATGAATTCGATTAATTTATATTTTAAAATTAATTTTAATCTATACGCGTAACACTTCAAAAAATAGTATTCTCACTTATTTTTTAAATTTATTAGAGATATTTATTTTCAATAACATTTTTAGTTGTTCGAACATAAGTTAGCCAGGTGCAATTGTAGAAATATATTTTTCTACCGTGATTGTCGAATTAAAAGAAAGAAAAGGTGAAAATCTTGGTCGTGTTTCTTATTTATTTATAATGTATCTTACTAGAGAGAAAAGTGTTTTAAATAATTGCTTTTCTAAATTTTATCTAAGAATTGTCATTTATTTTCAATAGAAGTAACTGTTTTAAGTAAATTTGTCATATAATTAAAAAAAACTGTTATGTAACAATTTTTTCGAATATCGTTTAATAATTAAAACACATTCAAACTGAGAAGTAATAAAGTTTGGACATTTTTTTAACAAATTTTGGTTAGAATATTGAATTTTGACCAAAATAAAATTATAATCAGGTGATTATCTCAATTAGTTCATTATTTATATAGTGACAAAGTCGAAAAACGCTGTCCGCAAGGTATAAAAGTGGCGCTGCGCTCGAAAATCTGACCTTTAAAGCTCTATAACATAAGAAATGTTAGTTTTTTTGAATTTTTGCTAATGACATGATTTGTTCGAAATTAAATTTTCTACAAAATTGTTCCCTATGATTTTTTCATATTTTGTCCCATTAATGTAATATAATAATAAAAACGATAGAATTGGCCGTTTTTTTAGTAACAAACGGATTTATTATAAACAAATACGGCATACGATAAATATTTGACTTCTAAGTTAATATTTGATAAATATTCTACCGATTTAGTTCATAATATATTAAATTTTATAAATAATTACGGAATTATTGAACTGATAAGCCAATTTTTTTATTTATTGTTATAAACAAAAATTGAACACGAATTTCGCTTGGCATCAAACACTTTCTCATCAATGAAGCATATTTTCAAAAAAAAGCGCCTCGACTATTACTGTTTCATCAGATTTTGTCCGCTTGCAGGCGTGGCTTGTAGAGAATAGCATTGCGGAAAAGAAAAATCGTAAGGGGAGTGGTGAGGAGAGAGAGGAAGAAAGAGAACAGAGGAAACAAGAAAGAGAAGAGAGAGAAGAAGAGAGACAAGAGACACAAGAGAGTGGGCAGAGAGAGAAAAACAGAACAGTGTGGCATGGTGGCAGAGACATAGATAGAGAGAGACAGTGAGATACGCTCAGACAGAGAAAGAGACTGAAAGACAGAGAAACAGGGAACAGACAGACACTAAGAGACAGGGAAACATAGAGAAATTAAACGATAGGCAGAGACAAAGAGGCGAGAGGAGCTGATATTGGCGCAACTACCGGCAATTTGTCATGAAACAGACTATAACTCCATTTATTAGCGAATAACGATTGTAGCTACAGAGCAATTGCATATAAAACATCATAAAAAAACGCATTCCGTCTCTTAATAATTCCAACAAAAAAAACGCCTTAAATTACCCAATAATCGGAAATGAATGCATTCTTTCGATTCGAAACAACATTGAATCCGGCATACACCTTGAGATTAACCTGAATCGAAATAAATTCGATCATTAAGGTGACGAATCGTATTTTCTTTAAAGACCTTCAAACTGAATCTTTTTCCACCATAGAAAAAATGATAAACGGCCTTAACTCTAACATAAAATGTTCGATTTTCCAAAAACCGAAACGCACCCAATTCCCCCCCGTAAATTCCTAAAACATAAAAGCACGTATATTTGAAGAAAGAAAACTTTCTCGATTTCGGGGCCAGAATTTTTAAACGAAATCAATAAAATTTCGAGCAGCAGTAAATGTCATATAGTTTCGTGATAAATTCGAGGCGACGCGTGATAAAATCTAATTTAAGTTCTTCTCGTATACAACAAAATTCGAGCAGACAACAAAAACACATCAACTGAGAAGATTCTAAACTATTTTGTAATTACACTGCATCACAGTATTCGACTCAATTATGTAGGGCATCAAGTGATGATTGATTAAAACATAATTTTTCGTTCTTATGTAGATATTTGCCTTCGTCTGTACGTACAGAACTTTACTCAAAACTAAGCATACTTTAAAAGTTAGATTTGATCTTCAATTCCGGTTCAAAAGCACGAACTGAACACGTTCGGAATACACAATGAAGTCGAGACAAGGATGGTGTAATCACAACGCAACGGAACAGACAATGAGCGACAACCGAAACGAACGTAATCATAAAAGAAAGAAAAGATAGAATGGTTGAATAGGATTAAGAGACAATTCAAATAAAGGTAGGTACACATGTTTATAAATAAATAGAAAAAGGAAATTTGAATTCAAGCGTTGAATAAAATCCAAAAATTGAAGATTCGATAGAATCAACAAAAAAAAAACTAAGAATAAAGAGAGATAACTATAAATCATCCCGAACATTACCATATAGATTAGAACAAAAAAAGATGAACGATTACCAACAATCTCTCCTTTTCTAGAAGACCAAACAACATTAGAAAATGTTTAGAAAAATTGCAACTTTTTGTTGTTAATTCAATTCAAATACGACAAAGATAGCGAATATGATGATTAGACAAGGATAGAATGAGAGTTAATTCATTAAATTACACCACATGTAAATTACAGAGTGTAGTCGTTTTATTGTTGAAGCATAAATCAAAGAAAAACGCCACATAGAGGCGGTTTTTTTCCTATATATAAAGAATCGACACAGCCTGGATCCCATCTATGTTGTTATTTGTAACGTTACGTAACACATCATCACTATCATTATTATTATTATTGTTATTATTACGATCAAGTAATCATTGGAATAATTATAAACAAATCAAAATCAAAACAACTATGATGGAGCAGTTTGGATTGGTGGCAAATTGCTGCCACACCCATTGGCCTTGAAACACTGCACGCCAATTGGTCGGTGTTGTTTTGTTTAGACGATAATGTGCAAAATTTCTCAAATACTACTTGGATTACTAAGAAATATGAATAACAAAAAAATGATAATTACAAAAATATTTGTGGTAGTGTTTCAACAACTACTTGAATTAGTCATTGCTTATCTAACAATTAATGATAAGAATAAAGAGAAAGTTCTAGAAATTGTGTGTTGTTTTATCGGATTTGTTCGAAGACACAACAAAGAACCGTCACCCTTTTGAATAGGTGGCCGTGAAGTGGTGAAGTGTGTAGAAACCGGAAAAATGTAGTCATGCATTACGGTTCTGTATTGGTTTTGCTTCAATTTGCTTTCAAATCAAGCTTGGTTGTGTTGGAGATCGTTTCATGGTATTTCAACCGCGAGAAGGCGTGGCCGACTGTTTACAACACTTTGCTAGTTTATCAGATCCTTAGTAGACTTAATTAGTGCGATAAAGAGAGAGTATTGCTATTAGACGAGGGCATAGCAATTCAAATGAGTACGACAGAGACGTAATTTATTGCTATTCCTCCGGCACAAAACGCTATAATTGTCGGTAAATAGTTCAGTAATTAACAACAACAACACGCTATCTCTCTTTATACGTTTCCATAGAGACATAGCAATTCGTGGGTGTATGACAGAGACAGAATCGTTCCATTGTGGGCAAAACTTTTCTACCACAAACTATTGTCTTTCGCCTAGTCGACAAAACGATTTATTGCGATTGTATTTCCGTATTAATAAAAATCGATAAAGTAGCCGAAACCGGTTCGACAAATATTCCAAACAAATTGCAACAATCACTAGATTCGATGGGCGTTTAAAACTATCGAAAATTGTAAAATTTACAAACTGGAGGCGAATGCAAATTGAAACAGTACAAGTGTTGAAAGAGATTGAGGGTAATTCCTCGATTTTCTTGACAGAAAATCAATAAAACCCACCAGGAAACATGAATATCGCGCTATATTGGCCATATACGAATCTGGCAACATCAATGTTCTTTAGACATCATAAGGGGGGCGCTAGTGTCGCGCCCTGTTGCATCACCGCCAACGAATAGGGGACGCTATCCGACTTGGAGCGCTAAATTCAATTAGCTTGTTGTTTTTTTTTTGGGCGATTTTTCGGCGTATTTATCAAACTAATTATACACACACGGAGATATTTGAAGGTGTGGTGTTTTTTATGCGTCTGTCCTTGTATGTTTTCCGCAGGATTAATGGTGAAGTTGCAACATTAAAATCGTGACATTTTCGTATCTTTACAAACACACAAAAATCTCTTCATTTGTGGATTATAATTAACGAATGAGAAATGGAGATTTTGCCACTAATGAGTTGACTTAAGAATCGGAAACTTATGTCATTAATAACCGGGGAAGTTGGCGACTCGTTCTGATCGGATCTGAACCGACCATCAAATCGGTTATCAGTATGTGAAATGTTTTCAAATGTTTCATAACACACTGTATGTAAACAATAAATAAATGAATGTGAATGATAAAAATGGAAAAATAGATGTATTAAGCTTGTCCCAGACGTTGCTTTTCTTTAGCGTCTGTCATTATTTTATAAAAGACATTAAATGACGAATAGAATACAAATGAGTTTATAATTACACATGGAGACGTTCAATTTTTTCTGTGTGAGTCATTGCAAATAGGTCATCTTTACATTTATATTAACAACAAATTGTTTGTCTTTATATGACCTAAGCAGACACGTTGGCTTTAACATGAGTAAGACAGAGAACGAATCAAAATTTGATTGATCTAAAATTAGGCACGCATCAATAGAATTCGACATGGGTGGAATAAAGAGCCACAGAACCGATTCTACACTACTTTGGTCGTCTTTGTCGTACTCTCTATCATTTAGACTTTCCCTTGAGTCAGACAAAGAGAGAAGATTGTTTAACGACGAATTCTATAGTTCGCCTCGAAACTTGCAAAGTTTTAGAACTCCTACATTTGGTAGAATTTTTTTCGTTGGCTCAAAACATGGACAAATTAGTAAGTGAGACAAAGACAGAATATTTCTACATAACTATAACTACCAAAAAGATGAATGTTTCTATCTCTATCATGACTTTGTAATTATAGGAGACACATAGGACTTTCAGCGAGTATGACAAAGAGCGAGCTGAATTTGCCTTGAAACTTGCTAATTTTTGCCTAAATTGGCGATTTTTATTCGTCCATATAAGTGCGACAAAGAGAGAATATTCTATAATTACACATGGAAACGTACAATTTTTTCTGTGGGACTCATTGCAAATGGGTCATTTTTTATATTTATATTAACAACAAATTGTCTGGCTTTATATGACCTAAGCAGACACGTTGTCTTTTATACGAGTAAGACAGAGAACGAATAAAAATTTGATCGATCTAAAAGTACGCACGCATCAATAGAATTCGCCATGGGTGGAATAAAGAGCGACAGAACCGATTCTACGCTTCTTTGGTCGTCTTTGTCATACTCTCTCTATCATTTGAGTCAGACAAAGAGAGAATATTGTTTAACGACGAATCTATAGTTCGCCTCGAAACTTGCGAAGTTTTAAACCTCCTACATTTGGTAGAATTTTTTTTGTGGCTCACAACATGGACAAATTGGGCTTTAGTAAATGAGACAAAGAGAGAATATTTCTACATAACATTAACTACCGAAAAGATGATAAACTAGTTGACCACAAAATCTTTATTGTTTAGATTTTTACGGTATGTTTCTATCTCTATCATGACTTATAGGAGACACATAGGACTTTCAGTGAGTATGACAAAGAGCGAGCTGAATTTGCCTTGAAACTTGCTAAATTTTGCCTAAATTGGCGATTATTATTCGTTCAAATAAGTGCGACAAAGAGAGAATATTCTTCATAACTGAAACTACCAAACAAAAGTGGTTAAACTATTTGATCGCAAGATAGTAGGTACTGTTTAAATTATTGCTATATATTTCTATCTTTATCTCGCCTTAGTAATTATAGAAGACACATAGGATTGCCAGTGAGTGCGACAAAGAGCGAGACGTATTCCAATTGGTCTCGAAACTCGCGAAATTTTGAAGCTTCTTCATCTGGTAAAATTCCTTCCGTTAGTTGTAGTTATGCGCTCAAAACATGGATGAATAGGGCTTTAGTAAGTGAGACAAAGAGAGAAAATTCTACATAACTCTCAAACTACCAAAAAAAACGGCCGAACTATTCAATCACAATATCGTTATTGTTTAAATTAACACAATATATTTCTATCTCTATCGTAATTGTTGTAATTGTAGGATCTCCATCGAGTGTGACAAAGAGCGAGGCGAATTCTGATTGGCCCCAACATCTGGTTAAATTTCTAGTGTTGCGTAAATTCTCGATCTTTGCCCCTCGACACATGAACAAATAGAGCTTTAATAATAAGTGAAACAAAGAGATAATAATCAAAACAATTCCAATTACCAAAAAAAAACGTATCCTGCTTTATAGAAGACACATAGGAGTTATAGTGAGTGTGATAAAGAGCGAGCTGAAACCGGCCAACTTGCCCAGCGAAAATAGAGTGAAAGTTTGAAGCTTTTGGAGAGCAGCCACGTTGTATTTGGATCACTATACAGCCCGGTTGTTGTGTAATCAAACCTATAAGAATGTCATCGTCTGGATTATCATATTTCGTTCGCTTTGCTTGCATGTTTCGAGCCGAGTCGACGTCTTATAATTTAACAAATAGGTCATCAGCGAAAGGGTCAATTATGTAGACACTAGAGATCAAATTGTTTGAAAGCAGAAAACTACAAGTGACAAGAAAACGCACTTTTCTATAGTTTTTGAGAACAAATAAAAACCCAGTAATTGTGAAACAGTTTACGACTTGATTTTAAGTGGTAATGATTTAATATAAACGTTGGCGATAACCGTCGGAAGCGTCCCGACGACAAAACGCCGGATTCTCGATTCCGACTGAAATTCACTGAAACATCAGTAAAATGCGACATTTCGATGCAAATTTTATCGGATACGGCCGAAACGAACTTTGCAATTGTTGCTATTTTGACGTGCCAAAGAATTTGGCTTCATCATTTCCATTTTCGATGATTCAAGTCGATGGCAAACAAAAATTTGATAAAACCATCACCGGATCCGTGTGTTTACGATAAAAATTTGATTGATTTTGATTCATTACTTTATTTATCCAACCACAAAAAAAAACACATTCTCGTTATAATATTTTATCATTCTTATCAAAATAATGTGAAATGTTTATTATATGAGAAAGGGGGGGCAAGCTTTGTAAATACATTTTCGAAAAGCTCAAGGATAATCTTCAACAAACACTATATTATGACAAACATTGGACGGACAAAACACGAATTATTCAATTCCAAGTGTACGTACGCAGCTATAAAAATAACCCATTTTTTCGTAATACTTTTAGCACAAATTCACTAGCGCCTATTAATATTTAAAAGTTATAAATCGATCTGGGTTGTGTGTACGTTTCAAAAATTACGATTCCATTTTGTCTTGTTGTTTTTTTCTCGGCTTAATTCCCTTGTAATATTTCGCCTAACTGCGTCGTTTTATTAGCGTTTTTTTTTTGTGCTTCCAGTTGCTGTCTGCAACGAGAAAGGAAGCTTTGAGGGACGCGAATTCTGTCTTACATCCCCATTTTCGTCGGTGTTGCCGACGCATACGTTCCACAATTTCGTTACAACACAAAATTTATCGAGAATATTGCAGGGGTTGTCTGACGCAACATCAACAATCTCAATTTACCGACGGCAAACTCGCTAGTTGCAGTCGCGACTAGAATTCAACCAAAAAACTAGTTTTCGGGAAAGTTAATGATTAGATTGTTTGGATTATGCAAATAAGGCGAGTTTCACTCAGATATCGAGCTGTTTTTTTGGGTGGGTTGAGGAACAGGAAGAGCTGCAATCGCCGCTGAATCGGTGAAAGCGGCTTTCAATTGCAAGGAGAGCTGCCAAATCCATTCAATTCTTGGGCAACGCACGAACCTCACCAAAAGCTCGTCGAAACCCGCCCCTACCTCAAATTTCGTCAAAATTATTTTGCTTTACCGTCAAATCGTTGAAGCTTGGATCTTTCTACATTTAAGATTAACTCCTCAGAAAATTCATCTACTTTAATGGGCCCTTTACACTCTCGCGAAGTAGCACAAAGTTGCCCGAGGAACGATATTATAGCCGACTTCCTCGCGCCACTTTGCGCTCCTTTTTCTCGCCTTGGCTAGCTTCGCTTTGGGAGCGGTCTTTGTACACGAGTCAAAGGAACACGAAGCACCAGTACCAGGGTGTAAAGGGGCCATTCATTTAGAGCTTTCGATACGCATGAAATGAACAAAGAACCGCCTTTATGGTGAGCTTCAAGGGCGCTCTTTCTATCCAAAACTGCTCGTCAAGTAGAAGCAGCTCCTTTGCTTGATTTTTAGAGATACCAAGCGCAAAAAGCGCCCTCTTTGACCTGTATTGTTGCGTTGTGTTGCTATTAAAACGTTAAAAAAGCTTTCACAAATATAGTTCATGGTCAATTTCGGTCGGAAATATGCAATATCATCAACATATAAACATGCATATTAATCAAATAGTAAACGTAATTATTTTAAATCAATATAGTAGAAAGAAAAAAAGACGGGGTAGGAAGTTGCTTAATTCTCCTTCAACTGGTACACACATTATATTTAAACGGGTTACATCATCAATTTCTTCTAACAATCTCTTAGTCGGTTAATGCGCTTCTCCTCGTCTACTATAACGCATAAAACTTGTTTTTAGACGTCAATAAAAACGTAGGAGATTCATTTCTAAAGTTTCTTCTACACACACAGTCTCCCTTTTTCTATCTACTACACAACTTGGTGCCTTTACTAAGTCTAACGATATCTAGCGAGAGAGAGAAAGAGAGGAAGAGCTTTTGTTGGAGAATAACGCGCCACCATATCGATTTCTTCTATCTATTCCACTCTAATATGGACATCAATCCTTGTTGTTTTTCGATGGATCGACGGATGGGGTCTATCACAAGTGTCTTTTATTAGAAACGATTTCTATCATTGCATTGATAATAATCACCAACAAAAAACAAAAAGATAGATTTTTAGACGCGGATTCTACAATAATACAGACGGAATGACTTGTGCATCGATGAATCGAAGATGGCCATGTGTAAACAGCCATCCCTGATCTACAATCGTTAAATGAAACTGAAAAGGTCACCTTCAACAACATAATGATAGTTGAGGGCATTCGGTGGTAATTGTAGTAAATCAGATTCCTCTTTAACAGACAACGAATTAGATCTCTAATTCTCCCTGTATGTGGAAGACTTTCTATCACACGTTATTATCATCATCATCAACATCATTACTATTGTTAAGATCTTTTGACAAAAGTTAATAATGATAATGACGATAATGGTGGTGGTGGCGATAACAGGAGATGGTAAATTACATAAATCTTCAGTGTCTTCTTGAATAACATTGTGGAACAGTGTAATAAGAGACAAGACATAAATGAGTGTCGATTTGTTTCAATCAATAATGTCAGAGTTGGCTGTGTGTGTGTTTTTTTTTCCTCTAATATAAATTTTTTATTGTTGCTGCTCTCTTCATTGAAATTTTAATTGGAACATTAAAATATAAAATTGATGGATTTTTTATGATTATATGTTGTTTATGTTAATTTTTCAATATATTTACTTGTTCGAATATAATGGATTTTAAATGTTCGTCAATGCGGTTTTATATGAGTCGTAGGGCCTCTCGCGTAACGCTCACTTCCTCGAGCGCCCTTTTCTTTGGGAAAATAGCCAAAGAATACAGTGGACATTCCCTAATTGGTTTTGGTTTTTTAAAGGGCCGTTTTGAGGCTCCTTAAGAACGCCCTCAACGTGATACTTTTCTTGCTACCTTCAAAAAGATTTGGAGCGTAAGGTGGAAGTTTTTCAGGTACTGCATATGCTTACTACTTTAGCCCTTTTGTTCAGTGGTAGAATTAGACTACAAGAAATGAAAATGTTGGGGAAACGTGTAAAAGACGAGGCCCGATAGAATTCATAATAAAACTGAAAAAGAAGTGGAACTAGCTGCGGCGGATAGATTGAGATAAGTTGCCATAGAAACTCAAAACTAGAGGGACACGCTAGAAACTTCGAAGAAGTGCAAAGTAACAAGATCAAAATGGAGAAAAAAAAAACAGTTTTATCGTAGAATAAAAGATTCTACCGGAATTTTTAAAGCACTATCTTCAGCTGCAAAGGCTCTTTTCAAAATCGGCTTTATACTACCGAAATCGGGTTTTTACATTTAAGAATCGGTACAATCGGAAATAAAAGTACGAAAATTTTTCACAAAATCAATGTCTTTCAATATCTTTTAAAATAAAGTATTTAAATGAAATATTTTTTTTCACATGTTTGTTTTTTCTATCACATTTCTAATACAATCAAAAATAGTTTAAATTTAATTCAATTTTAAATGAAATTTCCAATTATTGTTAGGATCATAGAAAAACTTTTGTCTGTGAGTGTACCTCGAATTAAACTTTGAAAAAATAAAATACATTAATTTTTATACCAGAAATCATCGATACAAAGTATCTTATTATACTTAAAAAAAAATTAGAAACCAGATATATACTCTCAAAAGTTATAAATTTCATTTAATTTAAAATAATTAATTAAAATGAATTTTATTTTTATTCGGTATAGCGTGACAACACCGCAAAATCTTAGCAATTGTCATATTCTCTAATGTTAGAAGGGAATAGTATGCGTGTACCTGTCTCTATTCAACTTGTACTGTTTTATATTTACGTTTGAATTTACGCGGTAACATATGTTGCGAGGTTGCCACGTTTCTTTGGTGAATCACACTACCCATTCAATAATATCATACATGTCACTCATATTTGTTATTTTTCTCAATAAATAATATTGAAACCAGTTAATATTAATTGCTTATATGCTTCTTGAATATTTAATCTATTAGTTTACAAATTTACAAATTTTTCTAATTATATCTTCATTACTATTTTTTAACGTGATTTGGCCGGATGGTGCATTTTCCATTTAAGTACGTGTAAATTTGCAATAACTAAAAAATGTTATAACTTTTAAACGGTGTTGTAAAAAAATTTCTAATTTTTTCAGACGCTTCAGGAAACTTATCTGAATAATATATTTATTTTTTTCAGCCTATTCTCATTACTTTCAATATATCGACAAAACGTCCTTAAGTCTTCCTTTATTTAAAATGAACCTTATGGTAAACAGAGCTTCGAACCGTTATTGTTTCGGTTTTCGGTCTCGGTTTGATTCCGATTTTCGTTCAAGAGATATCGGTCTTTTCGGTTTTTGGTTCAGTTTCGCTTCGAAGCTATGTAGTAAAGCAACTATAAGGTCTTCAAAACCTAAGACCAAGCCTAAGCTGCGTTTAAGAAATCTAAGGTGAATCGGGCCTAAATCATTCTCGCGGACTTTTTCTTGACTGTGTCAAATTATAGCCTCAAATGAAGCTTTGTAATAAATATTGAGCTGAAGATCTAGATTTGTGTGGAATATCTTTTCTTTAACTCGTTTTAGACATTTCAGAAAATCAAACAATTTTGGAATACTGGAAAAATGCAATATTCGGGCAGTATTTTCAAAAGTCTTTAAACTATTCCTAAGCAGAAAATGCACAGGAACCCATATTGGTCAACACTGGCTAACCAAGTCTGGACAGTTAAAGTTTGGTCCAGATTTAGAGCAAATGAAATCAAAATGTCTGCAAAAAAGAAGAAAAGGTGGTTTTCTTCAACAAAGCAGCTATTTTCTAAAGCTCATGTATTGTTTAAATAGCGCTCTTTTAAATGATCGATTAATTTGTTATAAATGACTAGCGTTCTTGATTGTGATTTTTCGAGAGAAAAAAAACAAAAAAAAATTAAAATGTGCTGCTACACCAGGTCTTGCTGTCGCTTCGACTAAGTACAAAATTTTCAAGAATGTTATTAAAAATTGTAGCAGGCGAATATTATAGCAAAAAAAAACGAAGTACCAAAAACTTCTCAGAAGACCACGAAACGACTCCAAAGTTCCCCTTTTCAATAAATTGGTTTATTTGAAAATGTTCCAAAGTAAATTCAAATTGTAACCTCCCCATTTTATTTATCACAGTTTAATATTATCACGCTCAAGAACAGTGCCAGCCCGACAGGGACATCTGGCTTAGGCGCCGTTTCTTGTGAGCCTTAACACCATTTAAATATGAAGAATATATTATTGAAAAGATAGCGAAAAAGGCGCATGTTTTTATGTTCTTGACAAAAATCGATAGAGATATCGTCTTCTGGTCAAAATTCTAATTTCGAGAAAATTAAAGGATTGGCACTCTTGGATTACAAAGCCGTTTTCAAGGCAAAATGTTGAAATAATGCCATAAAGGTTAAATTTTTCACACCCAATATGTGTTTGGAGATTTCTTTATATTTGTGGAATAGAAAAAAAAAACCGTCTTCAATTACAATTCCTGGTCGTTAGTGCTATTCAATTAGCAAGTTGTTATCTCTTCTAACACCACACAACTGTTGGCCTTCAATTTTAACAATTCTGTGCGTCCATGTGTGTGTGTATACACGATAAAATCTTTGGTTAGATAAATACTACCTGTACAGGTTGACCTTCCCATGTTTAGTTTAACGCTAAAGTGTTTTTTGTACAGTCGACGAATTTCCCCGAATTTCTACCAGAAATTTTGTAATAAATCCACGCAACTATGTATATACACGATAAACTTTGTATCCTACATAATCGTTGATCCTTTCATCAATTACGAACACAGATGCAATACAAACGTACATAAAAAATTCAAAAGATACAACATAAATAAAACGGGGATTATATTTTTAAAGTTTTTGTAAAAATAACCAATTCGTTGTGACATTTGGAAATTAATATCGTTTTCTGTTTGAATTTTTGATTTTATTTCGTTTCTTTTCTATTCGTTTAATTTAATTACATCGTCTGATGATGAAACTTTTTTGGCTTTGAAGCAGCTGTTACATTGTAAATTATGTAAAACTGTCTCGCGGTGTACAGTTGATGCACTGACTTTAGAGATTGATCCTAAAACCATAAAACTGGACAACAATCGATTTGATTAAGAACATATTTTGGCAACAGTTTCACTCGAAAATTGTAGTTTTACAACTACAATTCTAAGCAATTTGTCTAACTTTTGACGTCATCGAAATATTGTAATAGTGAAGTGCTAGATGTTTGACGAAAGCTTTAAATGTTGCTTCAAAAAACAAAAAATAGAGTTACAACTGACGCGTCTTAAGCTGTGTCCGCATTTGGGTGTACGCAACCGATTGAGACGACACGAGAAATTTGTACACAAATGTGGTCGCAGCTTTACGCACGTTTGAAGTTCACTCGTATTACAAAATCCACAGAAACACAATTTAGTTCCAACAACAAAACAATAAAGATAAATTTGTTGTTTATACGTGCGGCAAATTAAGTCGATTTAAAAGCTAAATTTTACATGTTGTTTGTCGAAATTGTGGTCAACTATAAAAACACGAAAAGTTTGAAGTTTTTCATTTATGAATAAATAAATAAACAACGAGATCGTTTCCAACTGGGAAATACAAAGCAAATTATCGAATTTATTCTTTTATCGAAATCATTTTCTGGGTCATTATAGCAATCAATCAATTGATATTATGGACAGACACTTAAATGTCGAAGTGTTTGGGATGATTTCATGCAATTTGCGGTCAAACTCATTTCCTAGCAGCTCAAATTTACACTTAAAAAGAGGCAGAAATTGATGTAAAATTGAAGCAGAAGAGGAATGAGATCATATACAAGAAGTGTAACAAAATCAAAACGAATTTTGAAAAAAGGCTTTTTTCATCTTCAAGCAATTCAGAGGACTTCACCGAGTGTTTCCTTTGTCTTTTTCTGTAGGACGTCCAGGCTCTATAGAAGCAGTGCTTTTTTTCAAAAGATGAACTATCTAAGAACGTGTTTCATGCATAATCTTGAAAGTCGGCTAAAATAGCGCAGAAATTTGAAATCGGAACGTCTGAGCGCGTTTGTCTGCGCAGCCCCTAAAGGTAGGAAATGTCTGACTGTAGAATGGAACAGGAAATCTTGAAACATTCTCCTACTTCGTCATAATTAATCGCAAATAGTTGCGTGTTTTATCATTGAAATTAAACATCAAGTTACATGCTTTTGTAATAGAATCTTTTTTATTAATTCAATAAATACAATAAAAATAAATGAAAAATAGAGAAAAGAAACAATAAAGTTATGAGAAAATATGCAGCGTTCCTATTGCCGTTATACGGAGAAAACTGATAACTACACATAACGCATACAATGAATATAAAAGATAATCTTTACGAATTCTATTAAATCGAATTCTGAAAATAGATACATTCTATTATATAACTTGATAATCCAGGCGGCGCCGAAGGGAAACAAATAATGCAAATACTAGCCGTAACGAATATCTTGTTCGTTATAAGCGGATCAATGCTGAATTATTTTTAAAACTTCACAAGAGAGTGATTCGGGAGATTCGAGTTCGAATCGTGATAGCGGTGAGACCAGGGCCGGCCTGAGCCCACACCAAAACAGGCATAACTCTAGAATTCGCCTACTCTTTGGAGCCGTTTCTAAATACAGAAGACTTGCTTTAGTTTGAGAAATTCATTTTTCTATTTTGCATCAATAATAGCGCTAGTTTTAAACTTTCGATACTTGTGTAAAAATGGAAAATGTAGTAATTTTTTTCCCCCCAACGTTGGTATTGATTGTGACAAATGTCAAAAATCGTAAACAAAATCAACAAAATATATAGTAATTTTTGGTAACATATACAACCACTAATACATCAATAAAAAAATCAAACAATGTTCAATTGTTATATCAGTAACACCAACTCCAAAATCAAACAATGTTCAATTGTTATATCAGTAACACCAACTCCCACCAATTTCCCTAAATTTCAAAACTCGCATTTTTTTTGTAAAAAAGGCCCAAAATAGGCAAAATAGAGAAAATTGTATAAAAAACTCGTGTCAGAAGTCGTATATTGCACTCGTCCTTTAGAAAACTCGCGCTTCGCCGCAATTCAGGAATAAACAATTGATCAATTCTAGTTTTTGGAAAATTCTCTCACAGTTACAATTTTGTACAAAAATTGAATGCCGCCCAGGACCTAAAATTTACCAAATCGACCCTTAGAAGTCCCATTCCCTCCGTTTGTACTGTGTCCGTTATTTGGGTAGCCATATTTTCATTTACAAAACACATTTTTAATAACATTTTTCCAACTTTTTCTTGTTACTGTCAAGATCAAACTAATCACTCTTTTTCAGACTGATTCGGGTTTGTTCAGTTGTTTTCCGGCCGTTGAAATGTTAACGCCGTCTCGAAAAAATGTTACTTTTTTTCTTATTTAATAATTAATAGTGTCTAGTGTTAGTGTTAGTGTAAGTGTAAGTGCCTTTGGTGGAACCGAACCGTAAGCCTGTTCTTTTTTTCTCAACGGTGTCGCGTATTTTGAATTGTTTTAATTCGAAATCTTTTGACAGTTTTCGATGGGACACCATACGATTTTCTAAAATTTGACAAAGTAGACGATTTTATGTGTAACATTTTGTTTCTATTATAAATTCAAAAAGACAAAAGACTGGAACTATCTTTGATAAGTATTCGCTTTATGTTTACGTAGACGGGCGCTGAAAATCAACCCGGGCCGGCCCTGGGTCACTTAAACGTCCCCTAATTACACATTTTCTACTAGTTGCGACCCTTCACATAGTATCTATATCGATGATAGAAATAAAACGATTTTACGGTAGCGTGCAAATACTCTATTGCGAACAAATAAGTCTCTGAAATAAGCAATAAAATAGAGAATGTAAGTAATATTTGAAAGTAAATGCATCCAATGTGGATTTATTGGTTATTTCCGGTACATCGTAGAATAACTGGCAATTTATTGCATGAATTCATACTATTTTTTCTAGTTAGCCCCGTAACCTACGGATGCGGTACGCCGCACAACATGTCGCGTTTTGAGTCGTGCGGCTGGATTTTCTATGTATTTTAATGAAGCATGCGGCGCGACAGCTCAGCCGCACAAAACCCACTGACGCGTTCTGTCGCGGGAGCTTAACAATCAACGAACTATGCTTACAAATACAACGATATCTAAACTGCCACTTTTTAACTTGTAGCGGGTAGTAAATCCGCGCACGATACGTCGCGAGCGACAGGCCGCGTCAGTGTATTACGCGACTTACTGACAAAACAAATTACGCATAGCCCGAACAATAATGCATTTTTTTTTATATTTGTGGAATGTTTCTGCAAGAAACCCAAGGTATGTTGATTGATTTTTATCGAAAGAAAGAGCTACAACTTTAATCATAGTAGACTGTGTGTAAAGAAACCAATAATTACTTGTTTTTAAAACGATCTTAATCGAGTGTAGAAAATTAAGTTGCCTTAAGAGTAATGAAGGACTTTTTTTTTTGTTGTTGGAAATTATTTTTATACAAAATAGCTACATTGTTTGTAAATGAGCCACGACGATCGTACATGTCGATGGCAGCAATTCAAATGCCGCTTGATGAACAAGTCCGTGATTAATAGCGCAGAGAACAAATGTTCCTTCTCCATCGACAAGTCGATTTAAACATTAATTATATATGGAGCATCAAGCTCTACGATACGATTCGATGTGAATTTGTTTTCGATTCATTAAGAGTGCGGCCGAATCAATTATGTAGGGCATCAATCAAGCAATTCTATTTCCGATACGATTATAAATTCGTTCTAGATTTATGATAAATGATTGAGAGATCTAAAACATTTCTTAAGCAACTGATCGAATCTGAAAGCTAATCGAAGCAGCTGAATCGTGTTAGTTGACAGTTTTTTTGTTGACTTTAAGAAGTAACTTTCGATTACTGTGATATAAAATCGGATCCGATTTGGATCGAAACCAGCAAATCGGACGCCAGATCTGTAATAATTCCATTCCAACTTCCGTTCCCGATCTGTTTTCAACTTTAATTAGTTGGACGTGCCCGTTAAGATCCGTATATTTGGTGATTTTTTTCGTGATTAAATAAACAAATGATTTTTAATTAAAATTCATGAAAAAGAAGCTTACACCATTTCTGAGAAATTAATTTGAAAAATTGTGAGTACGTAACGTAATCTGCAAAATAACAGGAAGTCGGTTGTGAAAAAAAAAGAAAAAATTAAGCTCTTGATCCATACTTTTACAACATAATAAAACAATGTATTTATAGAAAAGTGAATGGAAGACGGATATTCGAGCATTAATGATAATTTTTATCAAACGATTTCTGTTTCTTGCGACATAAAAAAAAATCTCAAAGGGCGCTAATTTGAAGAGCTTTCATTGTCAAATCGCTTAATTGAACATTGCTAGCTTAGATTTTTACAATACAGCTAACGAGACACTGTCACGTTTATGGACGAAAATAGTCGTTGCAATCGTACGAATCAACCCTCTCACATTTCATCCCCATTAACACTAAGGGTAGATGCATCATTATTTGAAATAACCGGCAAATCGGAGCTTACTAGAAATATGTTTATCAGTAATTCGATCGTAAAGTTAAATAACAGGAGCTGTAATTAGTGAAAGTACGAAATATTTCAGAAATTTTGCCTGAAAAGAATTGGGACTAGACAAAAAAATTGAAAGCCGGGTGTCCGTACTGCAGATGTACACGTATTGAAAACAGCTCCTTTGTGGGTCGATATTCTATTGATTTTCAAACGCCCGCAGTCATATGTTTTGGAAAATACGTTATTTTTTCACAATAGCGAGATGCTGTTTTTCATCTACTCTTTTTTAAATATTTCATACAAAACTGGACAACTTGTACGTGCAGTTTGTTCTTAATTATTTTTTCTACCTAATTTGGACGAACCAAAACGACAATTTGTGTAAAAAATTGGCATGAAACATTTTAATAATAAAGAGATTGGTATCAGGTCACATGAGAGTATATACAGTGTTGGCGTAAGAAAGCAGGATAAATATTATACTCGCCGAAACGTTTTTTCACTTCATTAGACTTATTTGCGCGCTTCACACTTCATCATCTCGCCACTATAGTAAATCTCCTGATTGAACGTGAAATTTTAAATGTCAAATGTGCAACTGCACGCCTCAAAAATCCCCAACTAGGTGGTATAACGCCTGCAAAATTTATAAAATGACATTACGATTATTACAAAAATTATTTTGAAAGTCACAAAAGTTCTTAAAAAAAGTCAAACGTACAAAACAATCGTAATAGTGTCAAATTTTGAGGTTACAAAAAAATATGTAAACAAACTTATAGGGACTTTTGGAGCGTGCAGTTGTACATTTGACATTTGAAAATTCACGAGAGCTACATTTAGTTGGAACAAGGCGCGCAATGTGATTTAGCCTTAACTGGATTTTAGAGAGAGAAAAAGGTCAAATGTAAATAAATAATCATTAATTTTATCAATTTTATTGCGGTTTTTCTGATAGCCCCATATGTTGAGCACAATTCTATCGTTATGATTATTTTTAATATTATTTTGTTAAAAATAAGTATCATGTAACACAATATAGACACCATTATTTTTACCTTCTTTTTTTTATTTATAACAAAAAAACACAAAAAAAATGCCAAGACATTGCGGGAGAGATACAATCTATTCTTGAATAATTTCCTACGTTTTTTTTTTGGTTACATTTTTTTCTTTAATGCATTATTACTTTATATGCTGTATCGTGTATCAAGTTGATCCCAACATTGAAAATAGAAAAGGGACGGACTGTTTGTAAAGAAATAGCCAAGATGACTTTATAATTGCTAATTTAAATACTATAAGGGGTGAATATTTCAACTGTGTCTCATCATCTATTTTTAATTGCCTGTTATTTGCAATTGTGCGTTCTTATGTTGAATTTCACTGGGGAAATTCAGGAGTAATTTCGTCAGCCGTTTAGAGACCAATTTGACCAATACAACATGTCCCCGTGGAATTTAGCAAAATTTACTTCAAACAAATGAATTAAAAATCAATTTTTCTTTTTTTTTTTAATCAGAAGCTTATAATTGAGGCAATAAACTACAAATATGTTTTGAAGATAGAAATCCTAATGATTTAGTAGCAAACTCTGAAAAAATAATGGAAAATTCCATGAGGATACAAGAATAGTAGACTGTGGATTTTATTGTAAAGTTGGTAGTATTGTCGATTCGTATTTGTTCAGTTCTACTGTATGTAGTCTGTATTTTTCGATTGTTTTATTTAAAAAAACACTATAACTTTACGTACAAGTAGGCTATGAGTTTTATCACAACATTACTAATGTCGATTTGTTTTTGTTTTATCAAACTTTTCAGAATTTACTGGAACAGTTGAAATGTCTGAAACTCTAGGATTTGTATATTTATGGAAAAATAATCGGATATTTTGCTATAATGTTGGCGAATTTGAATTTCTTCTATAAAATGGGCACAACTTACTTGAAAGTTCTAGTTATCTATGGATAGCCTACTAGGATCTATCGTCGTCTTGTATAACCAAGAATTCGTATAATTTATTCGATTTCGATAGAAATATTCGACATTCTTGTCTAAATGCAATAAATCGTACAAGTAGGCTATGAATTTTAGAGAGATAAAAATTGTCGATACGCTTTTGTTCTAGAACAACTGTCAAATTTCCAAAGTCTACTGAGATTACATAGTAACAAAAATATACACTTTTTTTTTAATATTTGAAAAATACATATTTATAATAAATCCGAGAAAAACTACTCTAAATCAAAAAATCGGTGTATATTTATTGTTACCATGCAAGAGTTAATTTTTGCAGCTTTTATAATAATGAATCTAGAAATTTAAAAATCAACTCGGCTATGGATTTTCTCGTAAAGTTGGTATTACTGTCGGTTAGCATTTGTTCTTATTCGTTATTTTTCATTTGTTTTAACAGTAAAATATCAACATTAAAAAAGCATTCAAGTGAGCTATGGCTTCGTCGCAACATTCGTAGTGTTGTTGTTTCCCATTTGTTCAATTAAATTTTCATGGCTTGCTTGTTGAATACTCTAAAAAACTAGCTATTTGTTCCAAATCAACCCTACATCGCCTACTAGGATTCGTTACGGTTAATTTTTGTTGCAAAGTTGGTAGAATTGTTGTTTCGTACTTGTTCTATCAAATTTGCATGGCCTACTATAAACGTTAGGGATTTTCATGACCCATCGCTTTTCCGAATCAATTATACATAGCCTACTATCATTTATTAGTGTTATGAAATTTAGTTTAGGTAATAAAACAAATTGAGTAAAGTTACCAGAATATTCGATGTTTTATGTTCTTGAAAAAAGCTTATACTAGTAGTAGGCTATGATGGTATTTGATTCGTTTTTGTTTTGGTAACTATCTAAACCGGCTATTACGATTGAATTATATCGAAAAACAAAAAAATTGTCGATTTGATTGATAAATTTCAAATTTTGGTATAATGTTGGTGAATTTATCTTGGTTATCTATGGATAGCCGACTAAGATTTATCGTCTTCTTATATAATCAAGAATTCGTATAATTATTTGATTTTTGTCGACTGTGCAAAGAAATAAACGATATTTTTTTGTACAAGTGGGCTATGAAAGATAAATTGCTACAATTGTCGATACGCTTTTGTTCTGGAAAAATTGTCAAACTTTCATAGTCTACTGAGATTACATCGTTACAATGACTAGACACAGAGCCGGCTTTAGCAAATCTGACGCCCCGGGCGAGATTCATTTTGCCACCCCAAAAAAATGTTTATTATGTCATTTATATGAAGGCACATCAGTGTAATTTTCTATAGATTTTTTTCTTTGTTTTAAAAATTGGATGTCTGCCGCCCTTTTGTGTTACATCCCCCCCACTATTCTAAATCAAGAAATCAATCCTCAAACCGAGGCGAGAGTTGATGCAAATGGGCGCTTGTTAGTAAGGCAATGGGTGGATCCCTTTTCTTGTATTTATCAAATAAGAATCGTTATAACTGACCTACAATCCATAGGCGTCCGTAAAGGGCATTAGTTAACAATATGGAACGCACATAAAAGGCGCTGTTGCATCTTTTAGGTGACAATGGGTAAAATTATAATAAATCTTGCGATAATTTATTTATGAAACCATCTGTACGCCACTGGACCAAGGTGGTTCTTTAACGGCAACAATTCTATTGCGCATCCGTCTACTTAGTCTCGGTCTAGCGGGGAAACGGTATATTTATTGTAAACCGTGCAAGAATTAAATTTTGTTGCAACGTTTTTGCAAAGTTGGCGGTAGTATTGTTGATTCGTAATTGTTCTGCTGAAATATGAAATGTGTACAGTTTTACTGTATCATTCGTCGTTTTTTTTTTGTTTGTTTTCACAGTTTAAAAAAGCATACAAGTGAGCTATGAATATTTACGTCATGTTGTGGTTTCGTATTTGTTCAGTGGTGGATTTAGGCTTAGGCCCATGAGGACTGAGCTTTGGGTGGCTCGATTTGAGGGGTGGCAAAATTTGGGACGTACGCAAAATAAAGTAGAGCAACAAAATGTGTCATGCCAACTGTGTAAAATAAACACTAAAGTTGGTACCATTAATCGATGTACAGCGCCCTCTGGAGCGAAACTAAAATTTTTTGGTCTACCGCGATTTATGATTTATAAATTAATTACTGGCGTTAAATTATCTATGAATATTGTTTTGAGATAAGTGAAATGCAGAAAAATACAATTGCAGAAAAAATCGAGCCTTCAGGCAACGTCAGAAAGAAAATAAACCAATAAAAAATGAACTTCATCTCTAACCTAAGAAGTTTCACTTCTAACGCGCGGCGTAGCACGCTCTTTCATTTTTGTTTCTACTTTTGACGAAGTCACAGGGAAATATTGAAAAAAATGATTGAGTTACATGTAATATGAAAGGGCATTTCTAGTTTTAAAATCTGAAATTTCAGCCGTAACAAAATAAACAGAAACACTTCTAAAAAAGTACAATTTATCCAAAATTAACTCGATTTTATTGCACGCCACTGGCTAACGTCTGTTGTTCCGATATACCCCCGTCCCCCACGACTCGGTGTCCCTCATCGTCTGTAGACACTTACGTACTGTCGATTCGTATTTGTTTTAGTAACTAACAAAACTGCACATAGCTGCTACTATGATTGAGTTGTATCGAAAAACAAAAATTTTGTCAATTTAGTTGCTAGATTTCAAACAATCGTGTTTAAAGGTAAAAAGAAAACAAAAGAATATGCGGCAATGTTGGCAATACTGTCGAATTTCCATGGTCGACTAGGATAGATGAATTGTCCAAAAAAAAAAAACTAGTCACTTTTAAACAGCCAACTACGATCTTTTGATCTGCTCTTACTAAATGTAATTTATTGTTAATTCGTTAAAGTTGAGAAAAAGTTATCTGACAAAACCTACCGGAAAGTTCTTTGACCGTTTTTTTTTTTATCTAAAATTGTACAAGTAGGCTATGAATTTTAGGATGAAATTGATCCGTTTTTGTTGCGGAACAAATGTCAAATTTTCATAGCCTATCAAGATGATGTTTTTGTTGTTTTATAATAAGAAAAATCTGGAATTTCACACAAGTAGGCTATGATATCGTACGACTATAGTATTGGCACCACTGTATTGTGTCAAAACGGCTTACTACGATTATCGTTCCCAACATCCGGTTTGAAAATCACCTGCATTGTCGTGTTTAGTTAAAAATTGAATCTTCTCAAGGACTTGGCCGTTTTCTTGTTAATTCCGAGAGAATTCTCAGGAAATGTATTATTTTATCTATTTTACACACTTACACGAGATATAATTTTGCAAGAATTTTAATAAAGTAATTATGTTTTTATTAATTAGATTTATTGTCTTTTTTTTTCATACTGAACAACACAAATTATACACCGATTTGCGGAAATGGAAATTAAAATGAAAAACCGTTAATAAAAACAAATTACGATCATCTTATTCACAGATTACTCAGTAATAAAGCGTTAAAACTGATTTGTTGAATGCTCATAATTATCGACTGTTTTATCAAATCAGCCAGCCTACTATGATTACATAAAATCAACACTAAGCAAAAAATATATTTAGTTTGAAAATTACTTAGTATATACGTATTTCTGTATCGTTTTAGAGAGTATTCTCAGGAAATTAGATAACTTGATTTTGATCGAATAATTAATAATAATTAACCTGATTTTACTGTTTTAATATTTAATATTATATTTCACTCAGATTGTTGGTAATTAACGCTTATAATTATAGGTGTTTACAATTTACACATTAGTAGAGAATGAAAGAAAACAAAAACACTTTTTGTTCGATTTTGTTTTTTATTTAAATCGCTCATAAAGATTTTTTGTGCATCATCGAATGTGCAAAAAGTAGGCTAGGAGTTTTTTTGTTTTAAGTAACGTTGGTAATAAAGTCGTTACGCAATTGTTCTGTCAAATTTACATAGCCTACTAGATCCTAAACTCAATCACTCACTATTAATTAATAATAAAAAACAAAATAATCCATACAAGTAGGCGGTGAATCTTTCATTTGTTCTGGGGGAAAACTGTCAATTCTCCACAGTCGACTCAGCTCGTTTTCACCAGTCTCAGTAATAGCCTACTATGATTGTATTTCCAATATTATGCTTATTTACACAGATTTACTTAAATAAATTGAGTGAAAATTAATATAAACAAAATTAACTTATTATGCTTCATTACCATAGTGCTAATTATGCATATGTGGTGGCTTTACTTATCAAACAACAATAAATGACTTATTCTCCTTCGTAATGTAAACATTAAAATATCTAAATTGCACGGTTTTTTTTTTGCGAAATATCCTCTATAAATAGGTATCTAACACACATTATCAAATTAAGTTGGCACTAAGTATTGTTTATTAACATTTATCTTCTCTCCAAAACTGTCAAAAACTTCCCACTTTCTATTTTGTCAATATTATTTGAGAGCTTATTACGATTTATTATCTCACGGCGGTATTTGTAATTTTGTGGTGTTTATTTGAATTTTAATGCAGCAAAAAAATAATGGAATTGAATTCGTGAGAAAAATACGTTTTCGAGTAGATTATTTTTCTTTCTCAAGTTGGTAGTTTTTCTACCACAATACTATCTATATTTTGATACACGATATCAAGTAGTCGTTATTATTCGATTGTTTTTAGTAGAACATTTAGAAATTTAAAATACTATCAAGTAAGCTATGATTGGTATTTGTTCTGTCAAATTTGCATGGGTATTCTGAGAAACCGTCGCGTTTCCTAGGCAATTGTGCATAGCCTACTCAGATTGATTCTCTCTTCATTTGTTTCTATAATGAATTAAAAAAACGAAAACAAGTCAAATTTTTGTAGAATTGTTATCGATTTGCATTTGTTGCTGTCAAATTTTCATAGTCCACTATGATTGGTAGATTATCCGAAAACCTTATTCTAGCCATTTCTACACAGCCAACTACAATTAATCGTTTTTGTTAGTATTTAATTTAGAAAATTTATAAAAGACATTTTTTATATAATGTTGGTAGTATTGTGAATTTGTATTTGTACGGCTGGAAACTTCCAGTTATCTATAGATAGCCTACTAGGATTTATCTTCGTCTTATATAATCAAGAATTCGTATAATTTGTTTGATTTTTGTCGACTGTGCAAAGAAATATTCGACATTCTTGTCTAAAACCAATAAATCGTACAAGTAGGCTATGAATTTTAGAGAGATACAATTGTCGATACGCTTTTGTTCTGGAACAACTGTCAAATTTCCAAAGTCTACTGAGATTACATAGTAACAAAAATACACATTTTTCTTTAAATATCTGACAAACATATTTATAATAACTCCGACAAAAACTACTCTAAATTAAAAAATCGGTGTACATTTATTGTTACCATGCAAGAATTAATATTTTGCAGCTTTTATAATAATGAATCTAGAAATTTAAAAATCAAATCGGCTATGGATTTTCTCGTATAGTTGGTATTACTGTCGATTCGCATTTGTTCTTATTTGTTATTTTTCATTTGTTTAACAGTAGAATATCAACATTAAAAAACCATTCAAGTGAGCTATGGCTTCGTCGCAACATTCCTATTTGTTTAATTAAATTTTCATGGCTTGCTTGTTGAATACTCTAAAAAACTAGCTATTTTTTCCAAATCAACCCTACATCGCCTACTATGATTCGTTACGGTTAATTTTTGTTGCAAAGTTGGTAGAATTGTTGTTTCGTATTTGTTCAATCAAATTTGCATGGCCTACTATAAATAATATAATATAATGAAATTGATTTTAGGTAATGAAACAAATTGAGTAAAATTACGAGGATATGGATGTTTTATGTATATAGTTGAAAAAAGGTTATACAAGTAGGCTATGATGATTTGATTCGTTTTTGTTTTGTTAACTATCTGAACCGGCTACTATGATTGAATTGTATCGAAAAACAAAAAAAATTGTCGATTTGGTTGCTAGATTTCAAACAATTCAAAAAAACCGTTTTTAAACGCAAAAATTATCGCTTTTCCGATCCACTTATCTTATCATATTATTTTATTCTTATGATTATATAAATTTTTTCTTAATTTACTTTTATTTACGGATTAAAATTGATATTAATAAAAAAATAAATTGTTACAAGTAGGCTATGAATTTTATCGTAAAATCTATAAAAATCGGAGCAACTTACCGACTACATTGTAGCGAAAAAGATAAAAAAAACCGTGGATTTAGTTGATAAATTTGAATAACCATTTCTATACAAAAAAAAAGAAAGACGGAGAGAGAAGTTACACAAGTTTTTTGTTACAATGTTGGCAATATTGTCGATTTGTATTTGTTCTGCCAAATTTCCAGAGCTTACTGGACAAAACTATCATTTATTCTAGTCAATTCCACATAGCCAACTACAATTTATTATTCTGCTCTTATTCGATTCTACTTATACTTACAATATTTATAATTTTCGTATTCTGGATTTGAATTGTTTAGTCAAATGGACCGAAAGTTGTTAAATTTAGTCTACAGTACTTAAAAATGTCTGCTACAGCTTTTACAAGATACGAAAACAGAAATTTACAAATCACACAGTAGGCTGTGATTTCTAAAACAATGCTGGTAGTACCGCCGTTTCGTATTTGTTCTAATCAATAGCCTACTCATATTATTTTGTTTAATTTCGTATTAAAAGAAAAACAGGTAGGCTATGATTTTTATAGTAATATTAGCAATTTAACGCCATGTTGGCAATACTGTCGTTAGACATTTGTTCCATCAAATTAGCACAGCCTACTGAAATATCTAATTTCTCATAGCCTACTATTATCATTATTATAAAAATAGAAAGATTAGAATTAGAATTAGAGTCTGCCTAATTAAAATTATTATCATTTAAATTAAAATCCAATTTGTTAGTACTTTCAATTTAAATAATTCCGTTTATTTCAAAGTGAAACTTTTTGCTGCTTTATTAATATTTAAAGTAAAATACGAGAAAAAAAACAACGCCAACAAAAACAAGCAATTTACATTAGATATTTATAAGAACTTCCTTCAATTTTGTAATAGTAAAAGTGAGAAATAGCAAAAGAATCACAGGTGTACCGGTGTAACAAAAGAAAAACACCTGCTTTATGGCGGAAAAAAACAATAACAATCGAGAAAAACAAAACAAGAAGCGACGGATAGATATTGTGTAATAGTGAAATCTAGTAGGCCAAATTTCCAACAATCTATGGCCGCCCATGATTGTTCTGTTAAGAATTTTCGAGAAATATTCGTTATTTTTCCCCAATTTCCCTCCAACAAATCAATAAGTGTGTATAGAGATGGCGTCGGTCACGGCTAACTCGATTCTACTGCAACTATGTTAATATAAAGGGCGTTTATTTGTAACTTCTTTTTTTTTGTGTGTTTTAAGGGTAGTTTTGGCAATTTTCGTTTATTTCAAATATGAACCGAGGACGCTGTGTAGCGGCAAACAATGTAACTTACATGGAGGTAGGTCCGATATCCGAAAAATCAATAATTCCCCAAACACTACATCAACATCCCGTTGAATTTTCCATAGGCGACTTCCAGTTTCATCACACAGGAAACTAAACAACAACAAACAGAAAAAACAAAACACTCACTTTTCACGATTTAACAAAAAAACAAACGACGAAACTGGGCACAAAACAAACGACAAAAACAACACAATTTCTCCTTGTAGTAAATCTAGGAAAAATCACATTTTCGATTGGTTGTCTTGGAATTTCACTGGAAATTGTTTAATTTTCTAAAACAGCCACCATCACTATCACTGTGTGAAACAAACGAATACCGGCCACGGCCACCCATATGCACTTCTTCCGAGAAATTCCCGAACCGACACACATAGACACACGCACAAAGAAGGGTGGAAGTTGTTGTACGGCCTACTGAGTTTTCACGATTTTCTCGAGTTTTTTTTCTGTTGTTCAAACAACTGCTTAATGTTTTAATTTACAATAACCGCCACGGTATTTTTAAGGGTTGAAAAAAACAATCAACTATTAGAACATCAAGTCGGCGTTCGGATTGCGTTTTGAACGTGATGGCGTTTCTCTTACTATTCGGTTGAGGTCGAACTTTGAGGGAAACAAACTTTGCCGGCGTTGCCAGTTGGCGTTGCATCGGTCGAATACGGAAGTGTTCGTTGAATGTGGGGCTGGGTTGATGGTGATAGTGGATATAGTGGACGACTCGTCGAGGTGGGCGCGGGGTGGCGGGCGTGTTTGTGTGTGAGGCGGTATTTTCGTGGCGCTGCAGGAGGCGGGGAACCAGGAGGTGGTGGTCCCCACTGACGATGGTCGTGATCTTACAATAACACAACAAAAAAAAAATGTGGCGATCTTAGGGATGTTTTTATCGGTTATTCTAAGATGAATTTGTTTCGAATTTCTTAATTATCCACACTGGATGGTTTTTGTTCTTGTTGTGTCTACTCTGATTCGTTACAAACGAATTATTTTTGTTTGCTAGCGAGCCGAATGTAACGACTTAATAATTGATGAATGTTGGCACTACTGTAAAGTCATCTGTAATTGTCGTGGAGGCCGTCAAAAATTAAGGTGTTTTTGAAGATATGATTGAGTTTGCATCATTAAACTTTCTATTTTTGGAGGTTTTCTAAGAATATTTGGAACTGTCCAGTTTTTGCAATGGCATTTTTTCTTAGCTGTGCACCTATTTTACGTCTAAAATTGTTTCTCCTTGTGGTCTAAGAATTTGCTCTCAAAACCAAAACTTGCAGATAGAATGGAGGAGTTTTCACTTCTGCACTTTTGCAGGTCCTCTGAAGAGGCTACCAAATTAAAGGTAGACATAGTAAAAGTCATTTTAGGATTTTGCTCCAAATTCTACTTACAAGGAAACTATTCGAAGTGTCCAACTCCGATTTTTTTGAGCTTTTGATATGTTGTTGTCCATCGAAAAATAAGCGATGCATATTTTTTTCAGCGGCCCTTATTGCGTTTTAAGGGGTGAAATGGACCCTCAAAGATTAGTCAAAATCCGAGTGGTTATGTAGTTTTACAAGGACGATAGTAATCAGTACCAAACCAATTTTACGTTATTCCTGAAATCAAATAATAAAAATACACACTTTCAGATACCACCTACCCCTGTTATAAGGGGGTCAACTATCCCTTGCGAAATTTTAATTCACTTATAATCAGTCATTGCCATCAAAATATAAAAATAAATTTTTCATCCCTTATAACTGTTTTTTTCAAAAAATCCAAAAACAGGTAAACTTTATTTTTCTTTGCTCTAACAAATGACGTTAATTTCATTAAAATCGGATAATGCAATAATTTTTTATGTAGGATTGAAGTTTTTCAAGGGGTGGTTTACCCCCTTATAACAGGGGTAGGTGATATCTGAAAGTGTATTTTTATTATTTGATTTCAGGAATAACGTAAAGTTGGTTTGGTACTGATTGATATCGTCCTTATATGCAAAACTACAAAACCACTCGGATTTTGACTAATTTTTGAGGGTCCATTTCACCCCTTAAAACGCAATAAGGGCCGCTAAACAAAATATGCATCGCTTATTTTTCGATGGACAACAACATATCAAAAGCACAAAAAAATCGGAGTTTTAAACTTCGAATAGTTTTATCGGGACTCAGTGAGCCCAAAAGTTCTCCTCAACTGCCGAATCGCTTCTATTGTTTTTAGCTCTTTGGCGGTGTCTCTAAATATTCACGTTATCATGTTGCCAAAGGTGCTTTTGAAGAGATGATTGAGTTTACATCATTTAACTTTCTATTTCTGGCGGTTTTCTAAGAATATTTGGAGCTATCCAGTTTTTGCATTGGCATTTTTTTCTTAGCTGTGCACCTATTTAACGTCTAAAATTGTTTCTCCTTGTGGCCTAAGCATTTGCTCTCAAAACTAAAACTTGTAGATAGAATGAAAAAGTTTTCACTTCTGCACTTCTGCAGGTCCTCTGGAGAGGCGGCCAAATTCCAGGTAAACATGTTAAAGGTCATTTTAGGATTTCGCTCCAAATTCTACTTAGACACACCTTTTTATCGAGACTTAGTAAGCCCTCAGTAAGCTCTTTGGAGGTGTCTCTAAACATTCACGTAATCATGTTGCCAAAACTTGCAGATAGAAAAAACGATTTTTCGAATAAATTCTGAAGTTGTTTTTGCATGTGTCGCACAAGCGTAGATCCCACTGCTTATTCCCAGCAATTCTGGAAAGTGTCATTTTTTGGGTTTATGCTAAGTATGTTACTACTGCAAGTCCTCTGGAGAGGCTGCCAAATGTTAAAGGTCATTTTAGGATTTCGCCCCAAATTCTATTTTGCTCTTTGAAGGTGTCTCTAAATATTCACGAAATCACAAGGCACGAGAGCTCTTATTTACCCACAAAGGATACAAATCGTCACAGTGACATTTAGTTTTGTTTGCACAGTCTTTAGAAGAGCATCTTTTGTGCAAATGCGCTTACTCTCTGTTGATTGACAAATACTTTCATACGTTGGGCATAATTTTGTGTAACTGCAGATTTTTTCTAGAAAAAAACACTATCAAATTGGCGAGTGCAAAATATCTCAATCACATGACGTGCTAATTAGGTCCAATTCTTGGCTAGAAAAGTTACGTCACCCACTAATTTACATTTTAGATCACGTCTGAGCCCCTCCATTTTTGCACCGTTGGCATTTATCAAACTGACCTCAGCCGTCAATCAAAAAAACAACGGCCAATTACTCGGGAAAGTACCTTTTACTGTGCACAAATGCGAACGATATAAAGTAAAATTTTGCGTCCACAGAAGCTGAGGTCACGTCTAATTCTTCAACTCACCACAAAAAAGAAACACCACGACCGCAACACGAAGGTCAAGTTCACCTGTCCAAACCTATGTCTCATTAATTCTAGACGATTTTCTTCATCTTCCTTCGCGGCTTCGGAGGTCATCAGACTGTGAAGATTGACTTTTCAAAGTCAAACTTTTGGATCATTCTAGCGAACTCCTGGGAACTATACGTAATCGCCAGAATGGTAAAAAAATTATGCAATTAGTGGTTGGTTGCAAAAAAAAAACAGCCGCCTCTTTCACACTTCTTGCTTCGTTACAATACAATCTATCTCTTTTTAATCATATTGTGTACTGTACAATTAATGTAAAAAGACCGTTCTTTTATCTCTGTTTTTTGATTTTTTTTGTTGTCTTTATACACATGACATTTTATATCTAACCAGTCGTAAACTAACATCGTCATCATCATCATCATCATCACCACTCCGATTACGCTAGATTCATCTCTGTTCGACTTATTAATGAGATTATTCCATCTCTGTCCGCTGCTCTATTGTTGATTCGCTTTCTTTTTCTAGTGAAAAAACTCGTTTTTTTGTGTAATCGGCTTTTATGCCTTCCTCTTCATCTTTTACGCTGTTTTTTTCTCGTTTATCGTATTTCCTCCCACACTTGTAGAGAGTGGTTTTTTTGTGTACGCGTTCCATTCGGATCGAAAAAATCGACAGTAGAAAACTGGGTTAGAGTGTCGGCAATTCGGAACACACCAAAAACGAATAAAATGTACAAATACGGTTGGGTTTTTGCAGAGTTTCCGGAATTGTAGTAATTCTATGGATGGAGAAATAAAGCGAAACATTAGGGATATTCATGAATAAATGATGAGGAGAGAGTAATTGGTGCGCAACCAATTAGTCGGTAACTGTTCGTTGTCGAGCAAAAAAACGGTCTTTTACCGTCGTGCGCCTTGGAGCATCTCTGGAGAGTTGAGAGAAAATTTGGGCCTTAAGAAAGGGCGCAATTCCGTGTGTTCTTGCCCTTAGATTGCCAATTAAAATGCAATTTTCCACTCCAACATGATAATCCCCATCAAACTGTTTATTCGTGCATTTATGCTCTTATAAATCAGCAACATCAGTCTCTCTCTCTCTCTTTTACTTGTATAATTCAGTGCAACTTCGGGGTAGGTCCGGTTTACAAGCCATTAAGTGCTGGCAAATACGTTTTTAACAGTTTCTGTTATTTACAAAAAAAGAAAAAAAATCATATATACAAACCGATAAGTTTGGTAAATTTTTGTATGATGTCATAAAGTTTTCGCTTTGTGAGGCGGCGACGCGACGAAAAAAGTGTGAAACTGTACTTTCCTCGTCATCTGTAATTTAATAGTCTTGTATGTGGATATTTCCCAAGTAGAAAGTCGTAAAATGGCAAGTTGTGAAGTGGCGGCGGCAGCGGCGATCGATATGGTTGAACATTATTTTATTTTCTAAATTTATTGTTGAGTTACGCAACAACAAAAATTTGTGTTTTTTCTGCTTGTATCTCAATTGATTCTTGTTTAGCACAGCAGATTATCCGTAACATCATTCCATTTCCGGCAATATATACATTTGTCGGACATTTAATTTCCTGCTGATATCAATGTAAAATGGCAATTATTTCAATTTAGAGCGATTCTTGTTTTCGGAAAAAAAGGCGCTCGTTTCAACGCTTATTGACGATTTATTGCAGCTCAGTCGGTTTATTGGTGCACAACGAGGAAATCCAGACTTCAGAAGCCTGTCATTGGTAATCACGCTTATAGAATGCCATTTTGCAGGGCCAGGCCCATTTGGGCAGCCTTAGAATTTTTGCTCCAAAATAGCCATTCTTTTTCCAATTTATCTCCATTTCGATATCCTGAAAGGTAGTAATATTCAGTTATTTTTGGGTTTCAGTGAGACTTTCCAAACGTTTGGGTTTCATTGGAGTCGTCTGATATTTGTGAATGTGTAGGAAGGCTCGATAGTGTTTAAAATGCGAAGGATTTCGTTAAGGAGGAAATCCAGACTTCAGGAAGCCTCGTAGCAAACTAGCTGACATTGGTAATCATGCCTATATAATGGTATTTTTGCAGTACCAGGCACATTTGGGCAGCCTTAGAATTTTTGCTCCAATAAAGCCATGTTCTTTCCAATTTACGTCCATTTCAATATGCTGAAAGGCGGTAATCTTCAGTTATTTTTGGGCTTCAGTGAGACTTTCCAAAATTTTAGGTTCTATTGGAGTCGTCTGAAGGATTTCATTATTGCTCCATAAGAAAGATGATGCCTCTGCCTCTGATAAAATGGAGAGAAAAGGAGAGAGATAATTATAAGTGTTCTTAAAATTATCCTCTCCTGAAACTCTTGGACATTTATCATGACACAGTCGATAGACGGTAGTTCTAAGCACTTAGACTTGCGATTAGTCACTGTTATTTCTGGCACAGTAAAACCGTATTAGTCACACTTGTTTATCGTTTGAATAATAAACACTAAACGCCACTTTGTTCACAATACAGATGAATAATGCCACGTGTCGTCGAATTTGCAGTCAAAACGGCGACTAGATCCGGCCTACAGTAGCGCCTCATCAATGCCAAAATTTTTGGCAATTCACCTCGCCTGCCTGCCGAATTTCTTCAATCGTACCATAAATTCAATAAGAACTGGAAGACAAACAACATCAAAATTACATTATTGAATTGATTAGGGACAAGTTTTCAAAGTCGCTCTGGATATTATTTGATGAGTGTCAAATTGATGGATGGTTTCAGCACAGTTGCTGAATTATCATTATAAATAAACTCCATCAAAATACATATATACACACATAGAAGAAATATGAAGCAGACGAAAAACATAATCTCAAAGCCAGCGTTGAAAAGATTGAAAGACTTTGAACAGATGGTTGGGAAACGTGAAATGAATGATAAATAAAAGAACGATCTTATATTTCAGATTTTTATTAACCAGTCATCCGTTGATAGATGTCGCTACATATCGGGTGCTAAAACGCGACTAACGCCATCTATTCGCAACACTGCCACTACCTGATTTTATTGGTTTTTTTTAAGCTTACCATCAAAATTTGGCCTTTTTTTCAACTTCCAACAGTACGGCACTAGGGCTTAATTTTATTTGTTTTTTATTGTTCTAAATATAGGTTATGTTAGCAGATAGCGCCATCTATTATTGATTGGTGGGACTTGTACAAATACTAAAAAAATATGGCCCTCCTACTAAATTACTTTGGGGGGCGGTGTTGGAACTTGTCCCGTTAACTCCGCCTATTTTGGGCGACTATATATATGAAATGTATTAATGTTAACAGCATAATTATAATGATTTATATGCAAAGACCTAGAAATTTAATGACCTAGAAGCGCAATTGTAGTAGTTTGCATGAATTATTGCGTGCATTCATACAAACAACAAACACCTTTCGGTTTTTCTGTAAAATACTTTATTAAATTTTTACATTATACGAACAATTATTTTTATCATTAGTTTTTGTTTAGATCCATTAAATTTACATTATAATTCATTTTAGATATACAGAGACGGCAATTGAACTCACCTCTTTATCGTATGTTAAAGATACAATGACGCCTATTTCTTTTGCCACCCCTGTATAATTGTAGACGTATATAAATTATATAATATATGCAACAATACATAGAGCTCCATTAATATATATATTTAATAAAAATATATTCAAAGACAGTTTGGGTTAATATTTTGTAATAATTGGTAAATCATGGGTATCTAGATTAAATCATATTCATCATAATTTATACCCTGTTGGTCTGTTAAGTAAAGAAATGCAAGAAAAATCCCGAATTTCAAGAAGAAGTCCATGATTTGCCAAATTTTGCTGCGTGTCCAAATAAAATCAACCAATCTCGTGGGGAGTTACATCGATCTCTTCAGTTACTCGATTTGGACAAGTTTTGGAAGAAATAAAGAAGTGGAGATGACAAAATATGGAAGATATTGTTCGAAATTCGCTTCTATAACGATTGAGATTAAGTTAACTCCCCACAATCGTTTATAATCGAATTTTTCGTCACTTTTGTTACTTTTGGCACACGTGAAATCAATTTAATTCTGTACGAATTACAGATAATAACTTTGAAGACTTATTTTTAGAACACAGTGCATTAATAGAAGAATAAATCGTTCCAAGACTTGAATACAGTTGTTACAATAATTCGCGTAAGTTTTGTAACGATTTCTAAGCATTAAGTAGCTTAAGTATGCCTTAAGTACACGTTAAAAGAGTTACACTTTCTTTAGAACATTAACAGTTTCTTAAATAGGTACTTAAATAGTAATAAATTTGATTTGATTCGCCCATCTCTACAAATATTCCATTAAAAAATGTACAGTTTTTAACAAAGACCTAATTTGGTCCTTACCATCTGAATGACTTAAGTCAATAATTCCACACAAACAGTGGACAGTTTTAGAAGGCACTGTTTTTTGAAAATTTACGTAAAGAAAACGATTAAAACAGGGGCGAACCGTTTTTCAGCAGCTTCGTGTCCTAATATAAAAAAATAGTACGCAGATTGGCACAGAGTAGTTTCTCAAATGTTTTGGTCCAAGATCAAAGAAATATTGTCATTTTTCTAAAATATAGAAGAATAACAAGTGGTGGCGTTTTTTTAAAAGTGAATTTCGATATGTTTTCGGGAAATAAAGGTTTTTCCAACAGCCGCAACAGTTGTAATCACAATTGAAATAGTTTTGCGCAAGTCCCAAACGAACGGTGTAGAGTACAGCTGGCTCGCCAAAAAATGCAGCGATTGTCGCGCGACTCTACGCCGTTAGTGTGAGGCCTGCTTTAAGTGTTACAAAAATATATCAGTTTCTGGAATTTCCATTTAACTACCGTGCACTATCTGCTATTTTTCTAAGTAGACGTTTGTGGATTAATCTAAATCAAATCTTCTATATAAACTCTAAAGTGCTCAAATTCTTTGATTTTTTTTTGTGTATTGAAGTGCTTCTATCTCAAAAGCTTAAGCATTAAAGCATTAAATTCATAATGAAGTTTTTGCCATCGTCAGACAATAATTTAAGCATTTTCTAGAATTCTAGGGCGAAATCCAAATTTCGGCCTATGTGTGGCTGTTGGTCGGCTCTTTGTCGCTCTCTTGTGTCGGATGATCGATCAACGAGTCCAGTTCGGATGGTGAAATCGTCTGGAAAACAAATCGGATTTTATTCGGGTGTATTTTTTTTTTTAGCTAAAAGCAATCGGTAATTAGTCTAAATTAACTGTAATTGCCATAAAGTAATCTATTTTGAATACTAATGGACTTTATAATTAAGTGAATTACTTACATTTGCCGTTCCGCACATAGATGGCGCCTCAGTAAGACTTACCAAAACGAAAAATAAAACGAAAGTATACAGGGATGGAATCGATTTTATTTCTTATAAAATATTATCTTCTTATTTATAAAAAATGTATATCTAGAAAAGGTCGGTTTTTTTTTCCCAAAAAATTCAAGAGAAAAATTAGGGGTTTATTAATGGAGTTTCTGATATGGTTCAATTTTTGGCACCTTGGTCCCAAATTTATGGGCTATTTTTGTATTAATTGTTCAATTAAAATATCTCGGTTTATCGACAGAACCCTCTTCGTATGTCAACAAAACATACCCTATACCCTAGAAAAGAAAATAGAAAGAGAAGAATTAATAGATTTGTAGAGCTCGAGAAGCGGAGCATTTTTTTTGATATAATGTTCCGATTCTGGTCTACGTTCGAAAAACGCCTAATTTCACTACAATTACTACGGTGGTGGGTTAGATGCAGTACTAAAAGCGTTGTGTTTCAATAATCTAACTACAAGGTTTTGTTTGTTAAGCATTACTGAAGCGTCTGATGGTTGTATTTTTTTTTGTTGAGAACGGCTGAGTGCTAATTCTATTTGATAAATCGTTAAAATTTTGCGTTACAATTCAACAAGTTTGCGTTACCTGTGTGTCTCTCCTTTGCACCAACACATCGATACTGTTAACGGCATCTATCGGTGGCGGTGGATCCTCCATCACAATCCGAGCATTGCGGCCACAATGCATACAGAAACAACGTACGGCGGTTAGTATAAAACCGAGTACTAGCAGGATGCTACCGGCCCCAATGAAGATATAGCGGTGGTCAGCATCAGCCGCATTCGGTACTAATTGTACTAAACCCACAATCAAAACGATGGCACCCAAGAGGATCGAGCCGACGATCAATTGCAATGCGGACACCTGTAATGAGGCAATTTTAGAGTATACAGTCATTTTATAGTCCAGGCGCTGCTGGAGGTACTTGAGTGTGCATTGACCCTTAATTGAAGAGAAAGTGTTTGAAGCCAAGTGAAATTCGTGTTCAATTTTTATTTATAACAAATAAAAAAATAGGCTTATCAGCCCCATAATTCTGTAATTATTTATAAAATTTTATATATTATGAACTAAATCGGTAGAATATTTATCAAATATTAACTTAGAAGTCAAATATTTATCGTATGCCGTATTTGTTTATAATAAATCCATTTGTTACTAAAAAACGGCCAATTCTATCGTTTTATCATTATATTACTTTAATGGTACAAAATATGAAAAAATCATGGCGAACAATTTTGTAGAAAATTTAATTTCGAACAAATCATGTCATTAGCAAAAATTCGAAAAAACTAACATTTCTTATGTTATATAGCTTTAAAGGTCCGATTGTCGAGGGCAGCGCCACTTTTATACCTCGCGGACAGCGTTCTTCGACTTTGTCACTATATAAATAATTAACCAATTGAGATAGTCACCTGATTCGAATTTTATTTTGTTCAAAATTCAATATTCTAACAAAAATTTGTTAAAAAAATGTTGAAACTTTATTGCTTCTCAGTTTGAATGTATTTTAATTATTACAGGATATTCGAAAAAATTGTTACATAACAGCTTTTTTGATTATATGACAAATTTACTTAAAACAGTTACTTCTATTGAAAATAAATGACAATTGTTAGATAAAATTTAGAAAATCAATTATTTAAAACATTTTTCTCTATAGTAAGATATATTATAAATAAATAAGAAACACGTCCAAGATTTTCACCTTTTCTTTCTTTTCATTCGACAATCACGGTAGAAAAATATATTTCTACAATTGTACCTGGCTAACTCATGTTCGAACAACTAAAAATGTTATTGAAAATAAATATCTCTAATAAATTTACAAAAATATGTGAGAATACTATTTTTTGAAGTGTTACGCGTATAGATTAAAATTAATTTTAAAATATAAATTAATCGAATTCATGAAATTTTCCATAAATTTAATGTAAACAATTAATTTCTAAACAAAATACAATTAGAATCAGGTGATTATCTCAATTAGTTAATTATTTATGGAGTGACAAAGTCGAAAAACGCTGTCCGCGAAGTATAAAAGAGGCGCTGCTCTCGACAATCTCACCTTTAAAGCTCTGTAACATAAGAAATGTTAGTTTTTTCGAATTTTTGCTAATGATATGATTTGTTCGAAATTGAATTTTCTACAAAATTGTTCCCTATGATTTTTTCATATTTTGTACCATTAAAGTAATATCATGATAAAACGATAGAATTAGCCGTTTTTTTGTAACAAATGGATTTATTATAAACAAATACGGCATACGATAAATATTTGAGTTCTAAGTTAATATTTGATAAATATTCTACCAATTTAGTTCATAATATATAAAATTTTAAAAATAATTGCAGAATTATCGGGCTGATAAGCCTGTTTTTTTATTTATTGTCTTAAACAAAAATTGAACACGAATTTCGCTTGGCATCAAACACTTTGTCATCAATTAAAATTTAATGAAGCATATTTTCAAAAAAACACACTCAAGTACCTCCAGCTCCTGGACTATTAACAATGAATCAATTCCGGACTTTTCCGCAAATGTACAGTTCAGGTAGTTGATCGGTACCATCATCGTTGGGTCCATTCGGACTTGGTGTCGGACTCGGACTGGTCGGTGGCGGCATCCAATGACCGCCAATGTACAGATGACTGGGACGTTTTGTACGTTTCTCTTGGCCTTTGCGGCGTTCGTGGCGTACAGCCACCGCTGGCATTGCTCCAATCATCTTCAAATCTGGAATTAATCAGCAAAAAGACGTGGTAATATTAGACAAAAAAAAACGCCACTATTCTTGTTGTAGATGAATTATAATTGTACAGAGCTGTATATTGTTTCGATGCGTTTTTGTTCGTCCAACAATTGTTGGGGAAAGTAATCAACAAAATCTACGATAGGGTCCGGCGGTTTCGTTTAGTTCGGCTTGACTTCGCGAAGCACACACGATAAAGAACCTTCTCTCTGTATAGTTTACACATTGGCCACGTGCAATGTCCCCAAACCTGGCGCCATCTATTACGCCTTCATTCCTGTTGAAATATATCAAATCGCCCCCTCGTTGAAATCAACTGATTATCTACTAATTTGATTAAAATTCGTAGATAATCACGTGTACGTGTCAAATCTGGGTGGACGCCTTCATTTGAATTTTGTAGTTTCCCAATCGATACGTTGACGGTCATTTAGGAGGCACTATAAAGAATCAACAATTGGAAATTCGACCTTTGAAATGTGACGCCGTTTTTTGATGACAATGTAAATAAGTTGTTGGAGGCAGGACATGCAAATATAAACAATTTTTTGATGGTTTTAGAATGTGCCATAATAGCATAAAATAGTGTTAATGTGTTATGCTAACCTTCAACTAGAGAAAGGAAAACAAAAATCAATTAACAAAGGTGAGTTGTACTAAGGAAATCAATACGAAAGGTAAATGAGAAGGGCGGTGGTGACCGGGAAGAGGAACAGGGCCGGTAAGGGATACCTAGATATTACGTCAGGTGGTATCGGAAGCGAGTTAAATAATTAGTCTTGGCACAAAAGAAACTTGCGGGTAGCAGCTGTAAGAACTGTAGCGTTGACGTGATTTGATCTGGATTAGCGTAATTAATAAACATTAAAAAAAACAACATGCGGTTGTAATTATCTCGAACCGGCTTCAATACAGAAACGCAACAGTTTTCCAGGTAAATTCACGTTGGAATTGTTAATCGATTAAGTTACACATGAAAACAACAACGAGAACCCGATCGGCCAGAAAAATTCTACTAAATGGCCGAATTACTATTTTACAAGAGACTGCACATAAAATTTCAGTACTGAAAAATCTATAGCAGAATTTCCACACGTGGCATAGAAATCGGATTTATGTTCCGGACGATTTCACCGAATCCGCATTGGACACGTTGATCGAGAGTCCAATACAAGAGAGCAACAAAGAGACCACCAATAGCCGAAATTTGGATCTATTTTACCTCTAGAATTGTAGAAAATACTTAAATTATTGTCTGACGATGGAAAAAACTTTATTATGAATTAAATGCTTTAATGCTTAAGCTTGTGATAGAAGCACTTCAATATACAAAAAAATCAAAGAATTTGAGCACTTTAGAGTTTATATAGAAGATTTGATTTAGATTAATCCACAAACGTCTACTTAGAAAAATAGCAGATAGTGCACGGTAGTTAAATGGAAATTCCAGAAACTGATATATTTTTGTAACACTTAAAGCATGCCTCACACTAGCGGCGTAGAGTCGCGCGACAATCGCTGCAATTTTTGGCGAGCCAGCTGAGCTCTACACCGTTCGTTTGGGTCTTGCGCAAAACTATTTCAATTGTGATTACAACTGTTGCGGCTGTTGGAAAAACCTTTATTTCCCGAAAACATATCGAAATTCACTTTTAAAAAAACGCCACCACTTGTTATTCTTCTATATTTTAGAAAAATGACAATATTTCTTTGATCTTGGACCAAAACATTTGAGAAACTACTCTGTGCCAATCTGCGTACTATTTTTTTATATTAGGACACGAAGCTGCTGAAAAACGGATCGCCCCTGTTTTAATCGTTTTGTTTGCGTAATTTTCAAAAAACAGTGCCTTCTAAAACTGTCCACTGTTTGTGTGGAATTATTGACTTAAGTCATTCAGATGGTACGGACCAAATTAGGTCTTTTTTAAAAACTGTACACTTTTTAATGGAATATTTGTAAAGATGGGCGAATCAAATCAAATTTATTACTATTTAAGTACCTATTTAAGAAAGTATTAATGTTCTAAAAAAAGTGTAGCTCTTTTAACGTGTACTTAAGGCATACTTAAACTACTTAATGCTTAGAAATCGTTACAAAACTTACGCGAATTGCTGTAACAACTGCAGTCAAGTCTTGTAACGATCTATTCTTCTATGAATGCACTGTGTTCGAAAAATAAGTCTTTAAAGTTATTATCTGTAATTCGTACAGAATTAAATTGATTTCACGTGTGCCAAAAGTAACAAAAGTGACGAAAAATTCGATTATAAACGATTGTGGGGAGTTAACTTAATCTCGATCGTCATAGAAGCGAATTTCGGACAATATCTTCCATATTTTGTCATCTCCACTTCTTTATTTCTTCCAAAACTTGTCCAAATCGAGTAACTGAAGAGATCGATGTAACTCCCCACGAGATTGGTTGATTTTATTTGGACACCTAGCAAAATTTGGCAAATCATGGACTTATTCTTGAAATTCGGGATTTTTCTTGCATATATCTACTTAACAGACCAACATAAATTATGATGAATATGATTTAATCTAGATACCCATGATTTACCAATTATTACAAAATATTAACCCAAACTGTCTTTGAATAATTTTTATTAAATATATATATTAATGGAGCTCTATGTATTGTTGCATATATTATATAATGTATATACGTCTACAATTATACAGGGGTGGCAAAAGAAATAGGCGTATTTCTTCTAGCACTTGCCCAAATCAAATAATTGAAGAGATCGGGGTTGAGGTAACTCACATTAGCGTGTTGATTTTATTTGGACACAAAAAACTGTTCTTCCTCAGGCCACGTAGCAAAATTTGTCAAATCATGGACGTTTTCTTGTGATTCGGGATTTATCGGATAAATTATGATGAATATAGTGTTTTAATCTAGATATCTGTGATTTACTGATTTTGAACAAGAAATATCAACCCACAATGGACTTTTGGATATATTTTTGTGAATGATTGGTTCTGTAAACACCGCTGCACAGCCGTATTGGTTAATAAATATAAAGCTCCCTCCGTAACTGGACCACTTTGTTGCCCCCGACCACCCTACATTATCATCTCGATACACAAAGTATTGACTTTCAGATACTTATCCGCTCATTTCGAGGGTTCTGTATAATTTATCAAACAAACTAAAGTAGCGTTCACACTACACCGTTTTCTTAAGACTAAACAAAAACAAATACTACCACTTGATTGATGACGTTTATTTTAAAATGCAATAATTCTTGATAATTAATTACAATATATGTCATATAGGTATATACAAAAGTAAGAAAACATGCAAATTTAGCTAAGATAAGCTACAATCATTGGCAAATTTAAGTAGAAAATATTACTTTTGTTTTATTTTGTTTTTCTTAAAATTTTTAACGAACGTGCCCCACCAACAGCAACGACTACAAATCGTATCAGTCAAGTTCACCACACAACAATTGTTGGAGTATCATCTAAAGAGACACGCACACTAGCGATTTGTAGTCGTTTCTGTTTTATAAAATTTTAATTTAGCGAAATTTTAATTGATTCCATTTCTATATGAACAAATTATTTAATTTACAATAAAAGTCTTAATAAAATATTGCAATATTGTAGAAAAGACGAAATAACACCGATTTTACAACACTCAACGATTGATTTCATCATAAAACAAATGGAAAAACGAAAATGGGAAAAAAAGAACAGGACACATGGAAATCCATAAAGAAACATTGCTATCGTCGAAATAACCTACATTGGAATTTTCTAATTTTCTCTCACGAATAGACTCTTTAAATACGTTGATAGAAAAGTATCAGAAGCTGTACTTTCGGACAAATTCAGTTGTTTTTTCCAAATCCTTTGTAGTTTTGCAAGAAACTGAATTTGCCGTGCAAAACTTCGATAATAACGCTAATATTTACATCATAAATAAGAAGTGTTTTGGGATCACAGTGCATAGAAATGGTGCGTCTTCTTTTAATTCCAAATGAAAGTTAGCGCCAAGCGCCTAGTCCGTCCGTAGGGCATCAAGTGTTGATCCCAGACTGGCCGCTCATGTTGCAGTTCTATTCTACAGTTTTTTTTTGTTTTTTTTTTGAGTAGAAAATCACTATATTCTATAGAATTCGCACAGAATAGATATGCAGAGTATAAAGATTACAGTGTCCTGGTGTACAATTGAAAATCTTGCAAAAATTTGCTCAATTCGGAAATGACACGCATCAAATCGTGATTGGGTTGTTCACAAAAAAAGGCACGATTCTCATCAAATTCGGGACGGATTTCTAACGAAAATTATTCAAACAGAAATTTTCTTAATTGGGTCAAGTCGACCGGTTGCGAATAGGTGGAGTATTAATTACTGATGCGTGCTAATTCCAATTGTGTCGAATAAGGACAAAAAACATTGAATAATTTGAATGATCGTGTAATTTTACATTAATTAATTAATTAATTAATTAATTAACTAACAAGGAAACTATTCGAAGTGTAAAACTCCGATTTTTTTGAGCTTTTGATGTGTTGTTGTCCATCGAAAAATAAGCGATGCTTATGTTTTTTTTAGCGGCCGTTATTGCGTTTTGAGGGGTGAAATGGACCCTCAAAGATTCGTCAAAAAACTTTGAGGGTCCCCTCAAAACGCAATAACAACATATCAAAAGCTCAAAAAAATCAGAGTTTTACACTTCGAATAGTTTCCTTGTAAGCTAATTGGAAAATTCTTGATTTTAAGCACAGTTCGATCTTCATCAGTCCACCAAAACAAATATCACCGATAATCTTCATAATAATGAATGAAAATGATAAGAGAGATTAATGATAGGAAAGCTGCTTAAGTTGAGCTTTCAATACTGCCGCGAATTGAAGCTGTATTGGCGTACATTCGTTATCAATTCCCTTGTTTCGGATGGTGTGCCCGGACTCAAACTCGCTGTAGTCGTTGTCGATATCGTCTCACGATACTCATAACCCGGCTTATTGATGCGATCCTCATCGATCCGTTCCGCCACGTCCTCCTCAATGATCTTCTCCAACGGCATATTAGCATCACCGTTCTGTATCGGATTGAGTGGTGCCACTTTCGAATTGGGCGAATGCACCACCGGCACCACCACATCAACCACAACATCATTCAGTGCCGATTCCTCATCCTCGCGTTTCTTCTCCATGAACCGCCGATGGTTCTTCGTTGTCAAACAACCGGTTTCGATGTCGCGCTCCAACCGATGGCCGCTCCGTGACCGCGTCAATTGCCGCTGCACGTACTGGTTGAGATCTTCTTCTTCTCTACGCGACATCACACGATTCAAAGCAATCAGAAAGATACCTAATGCGACGACAAAGATACCGGTGGCGACCAACTCGTTCCACCAGCCGCCGCCGCGCCACGTCACCATATCGTCCGGCAACAAGCCGGAACCGATCAGGAACAGACCGAAGACGAGGAAACAAACGCCGATGTGCAGCATACCGATGGAGGTGGCTAGACGGTGGTCGGGCGGTGCTGTGTTCGATTGAATTTTCTTCGTTGGTAAATGCTCCATGCTGTCCAAACTGTTCGTGCGCGACGACAGACGGCGTTCACGTTCGATGGCGCGCCGTTTCGCCTGTTCACGTAAACGTCTTTGGCGTTTGATGGCCATCGCCGAATGCAGACCGGCGGATCCGTGCATCTGGAATGCCAGGAGTAGCAGGAGTTAGCACTAATCTTCAAGTATTATTTTTTTTTTTTTGGAAATAACACAACACTGCACACAGCACTGTACACCGGCACTGCACTGTACACATTGTTGTGATTTTGGATTTCAACAAAATAAAATACAGACAAATCGTAAGGTTGAAAGTAAAGTCCCTCAAAGTGTAGCCGAATCTAAAACAATCTCAAATTAATTATAACACAAATACATCAAAGCTACTAAGCAGTTAAAGCTGGAGAAACTCAAGGGACGTTACTTTCATTGGAAATTCGAGACTTTGAAAGCTTTCAAATCGCACTCGAAACGCTCTTGATTGATTGAAAGGTTTCGAATATTTTCTAGAACACGCAATGCCACCCTTGTTTGCCCAATATTATTCCACTTAAGCCGGTGAATTTTTGCGAAATATTGAGAGGTGATTATAGAGCACTCTATTTGATTTATAAATAAATATCGATGGCGAAAATTAAACGTTTCTTGGAGTGCGGCAAATTACGTTATCTTATAAAGTTGCTGGCCTTGTTGTAATCCTAGCTGGATTAGACGGGAAAGTTCGCGATTGTGGGAGCGGTTATCCGGCAGATAATCCGTACACTCGACGGATACGCATAATCCGCCACGATTCCAGAATAAAATTGTTTTTTATCAATCAGCGTGTTTTCAATTCGATTTTCTTGTGTTGTCGCGTTAAAGCAGAGGATTTCAGTTAGACGTTTGTTTTTCAGCATTATTCAACACAATCAATCTTGAGCTTATCAAATTTACATAAATCTACATAGAATTCCAATTAATATTCTGAAACCGATACGTGTACAAGCTCGTTTCAAATGAGTTCAGGAAAAGTGACAACTTTATTGGCGAACAAGTTGGGTGGAAGCGGTGCACATGCGGCCGTTAAGTGCTCGATTATCTGCTTAGAAAAACTTGGAAATTTCGGGCCACCTGCTTGGCGAAGTTTCTATAGAGTTCTAGATGCAGCATTAATTATTCAAGACAGTTTCGCTGATAACAGCGATTAAATTGCACGATTTATAGACGGAACTTTGACGATGAACGACTCCCAAAACTGGGAAATTGGATCGAATTTCTGTACGTGAAGCTTGAGTTTGACTCAAATTTGAGCGTTCCTCAGGATGGAGAACCGGCGGAAAAAGTACAAACCTTCATTTCAATCTATTTTAATCTTTTATTTACACGTGTAAAAACGATTATTTTCAACAATAGCGGGTAATCATTAAACAGTTACTAAAGCTATTAAATTCATGAGTTGCCGCCACCAAACATCCGGAGAAGCTTTGAAGGAAATTGATTTTCCATTCAATAGAACCGGTAGTTGATTATCTAGACATTTGTGAACCGTTATTAAGGACGAAACAACAGAATTACAGTGATTGCGACAGGGAAAATCGACAAATAAAAACAATAATTTGCCACATCATCATATCATTTATTCAGGCGCTTGATAATTTTAGTCCAGGCGCCGGAAATAGTTGAGTATGCATGGAGGGGGCGACGCAATTTTTTTTGAAAATATGCTTCATTGACCCTTAATTGATGAGAAAGTGTTTCATGCCAAGCGAAAGGCGTGTTCAATTTTTGTTTATAACAATAAATAAAAAATAGGCTTATCAGCTCAATAATTCCGTAATTATTTATAAAATTTAATATATTATGAACTAAATCGGTAGAATATTTATCAAATATTAACTTAGAAGTCAAATATTTATCGTATGCCGTATTTGTTTGTAATAAATCCATTTGTTACTAAAAAAACGGTCAATTTTATCGTTTTATCATTATATTACTTTAACGGTACAAAATATGAAAAAATCATAGGGAACAATTTTGTAGAAAATTTAATTTCGAACAAATCATGTCGTTAGCAAAAATTCGAAAAATCTAACATTTCTTATGTTACAGAGCTTTAAACGTCAGATTGTCGAGTGCAGCGCTACTTTTATACTTTGCGAACAGCGTTTTTCGACTTTGTCACTATATAATTAATTAACTAATTGAGATAATCACCTGATTCTAATATTATTTTGCTCAAAATTCAATATTCTAACAAAAATTATTTAAAAAAATGTTGAAACTTTATTGCTTCTGAGTTTGAATGTATTTTAATTATTACACGATGTTCGAAAAAATCGTTACATAACAGCTTTTTTGATTATATGACAAATTTACTTAAAACAGTTACTTCTATTGAAAATAAATGACAATTGTTAGATAAAATTTAAAAAATCAATTATTTAAAACATTTTTCTCTCTAGTAAGATATATTATAAATAAATAAGAAACACGTCCAAGATTTTCACCTTTTCTTTCTTTTCATTCGACAATCACGGTAGAAAAATATATTTCTACAATTGTACCTGGCTAACTCATGTTCGAACAACTAAAAATGTTATTGAAAATAAATATCTCTAATAAATTAAAAAAATATGTGAGAATACTATTTTTTGAAGTGTTATGCGTATAGATTAAAATTAATTTTAAAATATAAATTAATCGAATTCATGAAATTTTTCATAAATTTAATGTAAACAATTAATTTCTAAACAAAATAAAATTAGAATCAGGTGATTATCTCAATTAGTTAATTATTTATATAGTGACAAAGTCGAAAAACGCTGTCCGCGAGGTATAAAAGAGGCGCTGCGCTCGACAATCTGACCTTTAAAGCTCTGTAACATAAGAAATGTTAGTTTTTTCGAATTTTTGCTAATGACATGATTTGTTCGAAATTAAATTTTCTACAAAATTGTTCCCTATGATTTTTTCATATTTTGTACCATTAAAGTAATATAATGATAAAACCATAGAATTGGCCGTTTTTTGTAGCAAATGGCTTTATTATAAACAAATTCGGCATACGATAAATATTTGACTTCTAATTTAATAGTTGATAAATATTCTAGCGATTTAGTTCATAATATACTAAATTTTATAAATAATTACGGAATTATTGAGCTGATAAGCTAATTTTTTTATTTATTGTTATAAACAAAAATTGAACACGAATTTCGCTTGGCATCAAACACTTTCTCATCAATGAAGGGCCAATGAAGTATATTTTCAAAAAAAAAAATTGCGCCGCCCCCTCCATACACACTCAAGTACCTCCAGCACCTGGACTATTACGCAAACGTAATTGCCCGGCAGCTAATTATAAAACAATAAATCAAAGATACAGTAATGCGTAATTATAATCGACTAATTGTCGCGTATAATTTGAATAAAAGAAGCACCGATAGAGACGCCTTCTAGACAACGTCGTAATGTTTGCATAAACATAGCGTAATTAAATCGTTGTAAATTGTTGTTGCAACAAATTACTTCTATTTTTATCAGAACCACTCGACATCATTAATTGCGTATACTTTTTCTTCTTTTGGTGTTTGTCAAAGAAAATTGATTTCTGTAGCACCAGCGCCTGTCAAGCCGAATAACAAATTTCAAACGAACAGGTGTGGGTGGATTTTCAATAATCCCCTGTCGAGAACAATAAGCTGATTTGATAAAGCAATTTTCAAGTTATCGAGAAGAAAAAAAGCCAAATTTCGTTACTTGTCAATCAACAACAGAAAAATGCTAAACAACCGGAACTGCGAACTCCCCAGCAATCCGTGTATCCATTTACGTCGAGGAGGCGACTTATCGTCAGGCTTCCGGAGCTTGGTAAGTAGATGAGTTCCGGGGACAGGGTTGTAAATCTACTTGAAAATGTGAAAAAAGTCGTTTTTTTTTGTTCGGTTCGCCTAACAATAGATTGCAGAGTAATGTCAGATGTTTCGGCTTAATTTGCTAGCCATTTCGGTTAATATCACCGAATGTCATGGAATATTGCAACAGTCTCGGATACGGCGAGATTCTAGATGATTTACAACTAATTTCCAGAGTGTTCTGGATTATTTGAGTCTCACGTCGAGTGCTATCGATAAAGTTCGGTTCATTAGCGACTCAGGTTTATACGAAGGAATTTGCTAAGGGATCCCAAAGGGAACATAGTTTTATATAAAACGATCATAAATATCTCGATTACTAGCTCGCTCCCAAGCTAATTTTGTAGTTTTAGAATTTAGTTACATCAAGAGAAGGAAATTTGCTAAGAGCATTATTTGTAGAGCTATATACAGAGTGTTTTTTCTAAGTGTTACCACCTCAAATATCTCGTTTGTTTGTGAATTGAAATCAATGTGAATGTTATGTTTACAAGATTTTATTTAAAAACAATTGCAGGGCTAGAAGTGTTCATAAAACGTACATTCAAGTAAACAAGAAACCGAACATTCTTATGTTATTAACAACAGATAGTTGTTTACTTGAATGTACCATTTATAAGTACTATTAGCCCTGCAATTGTTTTTGAATAAAATGTTATAAACTATTGTAATATTGACATTCACATTGTGTAGACATTGTAGTCTAATTTCTTTAGATACTTTTCTATTTCAATTCACAAACAAATGAGATATTTGAGGTGGTAACATTTAGAAAAAACACCCTGCATTTTGGTTTTGCTAGACAACATCTAGTTTGTTAGTTACTCAGTATTTAGAGCTTCACGCGTCTTGCTGCTTACAGTCTAACGATATGACAAATTTGAGAAATATCCACAGTTGAAAGGGGGAAATTGCTCTGCTTCTCTCAGAAAATCTCTATAGAAGAAATTTTGTTCGAAAGTTACCCAGTAAAGTTCTTATCTAAACATCGCGTCTTCTAAGCTTTTTCACATTTCGAGCCACACATTGCAAAATTTGGTTCACAAATGACTCAGCAATTAATTGTTTCATTACAGTAGAGAAAAAATCAAGCTATTGTCTATCTCAACATCTGGCTTGTGAGTTACTTTTTCTGCCCCCAAGAAGCGTACAATTTTGTCGGAACAATCCAATTTTTTCCAACCTTTTGTCTAACAACATTGTTGAAAGACTTAAATTTGATCAACTCCGATAACACCCCACACCACCGGTTCTACAGTTTTTTTTTTTTACAAACAATATTTACGGACTGCTTTGACCTAGAAAGCCACCGTCTCTATCTATTCAATACATGAATTATTGATTTTCTCACAATAAATCCATGTATCCGCCCAATAAACAACTGAAATTCGTCTCCCCTCACATAACGGATTTTTCTAAGGCAAAACCATATCAACGAGAAATCGGAATTGATGATTGGTGGGAGGGGGCCAAACAAACATGCAAAACATTCGACAACTCACCTTTTAAATATTTTCGAAAATCTCCACACAAAAATCAATGGGAATTCGTTTGATTTTTCAGTAGAAACGACAACACCACAATCACATCGTCGTGTTGTTGTCGGAATTGGTCCCTTATCACATCGATTGATAGTCGATCAAAAAAATCTCTTGCTTTTCAGTTAATCTTGAATTGATAACGGAAGCCACAACAACAACAGCATATTCGAAACGATCTGAAACAACACAGAATTGTTGATTGTACGGCCGACAGACTGGAACTGGTGCGGTTGTGTACTTATGAATTAATTCGTGATTTTCGGGGTCAACTAGATAAACGACAATCATTTCTATTATTGTCCGAGAATTGTTAATATTTACACGAGCCGTACAATAGTCGTTAGTGGGTGATAGCACGAATGATAACAACAAATAAATAGACCGTATCGTTGCCCAGTAATCTTCTACTGGCGTTTATGGTGAGTTTGGCAAAATTACCACAGTAAGCCGCTTATGTGTGGGCGAGATTAAAAGAAATCGGCCTACGGGTGCAGACACAACAAACGCCGATTACCGGAAGCGCCGCTCGAAGTCCGAGAAAAGATGAATCAGCATTTCCCATGTTAAAACATATATGAATCTGCTTCTGCCAGCTTTTATTGTGTTCGCCTTAACTAGACCAGCGTTCGCTCGACTGCTCGACCGATCTTGAGATGATTTCTCACTTGCAACTGCCCGCGCCAGCGTTTGTTGTGTCTCTACTTTATACGAATCAATCCCACATTTTTGTAAAAAATTGTACAAATGGTGGATGCGCCGGGCGAATCCTTTATTCGTGCCATTTTCCTTAAAATTTTCGTTTCTAAGTGGATTAAACTTGTTTCTAATAGAACACGGAGATTTAATCTCTGTAAGTGGTCTACAATCAGTACACTGATCGTATTTAAACAGTTTGTCGTTGTTTCCACAAAAACTAGCACAAGTAATATTTCTAAGGCTATTTGTAAAAAACATTAATAGGCGTGTTCTGTTGTAATTTGTCGGAATCACGAGATTCAGTTTTGTCCCGAATTTATCTTGATTACGGGGTGGTTTTAATCAAATTCTCCCCCATTTTATCAGGGTGTAGTGTATTTTGTGTTGTTAATGAAGTTATAGCTACATTATTTTAATCATCTGTGCAAGTATGTGTAATTTATTTAACATCAATTTCAACTATGACCTTTGAAGCGAACCAAACGGTTTGCTTTGCGAGAAATTCGATTACGTTGACTTTATTCAAGTTTTCTGGCTACAATAAACTAGTTTGAGCCGCTAACTTTTATTATGGAAAAATCTACAAACGCTTTTATCCATGCAAATCCGTTTGTTTACAAACAAATAAATCGATCAAACCTGCTCGAATTCCGTTGGTTTGCCCACCAAATTTCGCCCAATTAAAATAAAAACAATAAAGTCACAATTTTCGTTGTTAATTGCACACACAATTCTACGTCTAGTTGTAATGGCAACTGCCTAATGTTGACTAAACAACAAACTTTTCTAACGGAGGCTTAATGTGGAACTGACGATAGACGTAGATGGGGCGGTTCCTTCAGTATTGATCATTCTCTGTAATATTCTGTTATCCTCTCCCCTGTAGTTGTGTACGAGTGGCGGTGGTGGTGGTGGTGATAAGGACGCATGGCCTAGGATTCTGACAGGGCATTGCACTTGGCCAGGACCCAAACATGAACTAGCGGGGGGCGCTTGATGCGGATGTAAACTGCGTTCAATTTATTCAAACAACTTTTTTGAAATTTTCGTCAAGAAATCCCACAAACGCCCAATCTTATCAACGAATTAACGAAAATTTAAAGCTTCCCAATTCGGCACGTATCCCATTACGTATAGGCATTGCAAAGAAATGAGAGTAGAAACGTAACGGTGTCGATCACGATGTTAATTTCTGGGCTTCGTTCTAATCCTTCGAAAATCTGCATGTGTCAATGGCAAACATTATTAACAACGCACAACAGATCGACGTGTCGCCTTAATAAAATCCACAGTAATTTCGTATGTATGGCAATACGTTTCGTGGGGGATACTTGCTCTTTTGATTTTGCATAATATTTTGTAAATTCATGAGAAAAGTTTGTGTGGAAATTGTGACAGAAATACGAATCGAAATGTAGATCAAATTCGAATGAGATTAAGGAATTGATGATGAATTTTACGGTACAACAATTCCTCCAACTGGCGCCTAATGATAATGAGTTTGCAACAATTTTGTAAAGTTCCATTAAAGAGTTGTATTGTGGAGGAGATTTTGCAATTTAACAAACGATTAAAATAATAATAATTTACATGGAAGATTGGAATCGCTTTAACCGATTCATCCATAAATCATGGCAGCTGATCGTTTATTTTTATGGCAAATGATTTGGCAACGAACACGATTGGGCTGGGGACAATTGACGAAAACAAAAAGACGCAGGGACGGGAGAATAATGTTAAACGCAACGATAAAAAGAAAGCGAAGGTAAGTGGAAAAACATGAGGAACGGCAGAAAAAGTAGCGATACCGAAATAACAAAAAAATACAATGAATAGAAGAACAACCGACTGGATTGGGTTGGTTAAGGGATAAGAAGACGACACGCAAGGGAATCTTAAGCCAGAGAAACAGGAGCTAGCGCAACAACAAAAGGAACTGACTATTGAAAAACACACACATTAGAAACTTTTTCTCCCATCAACCGATTCGTTCTATGACTCGTTCTTGTTTCATTTGATTTGAATTTTTTTTTTTAATATGCTTCATTGACCCTTAATTGATGAGAAAGTGTTTGATGCCAAGCGAAATTCGTGTTCAATTTTTGTTTATAACAATAAATAAAAAAATAGGCTTATCAGCTCAATAATTCCGTAATTATTTATAAAATTTTATATATTATGAACTAAATCGGTAGAATATTTATCAAATATTAACTTAGAAGTCAAATATTTATCGTATGCCGTATTTGTTTATAATAAATCCATTTGTTACTAAAAAACGGCCAATTCTATCGTTTTATCATTATATTACTTTAATGGTACAAAATATGAAAAAATCATAGGGAACAATTTTGTAGAAAATTTAATTTCGAACAAATCATGTCATTAGCAAAAATTCGAAAAAACTAACATTTCTTATGTTATAGAGCTTTAAAGGTCCGATTGTCAAGCGCAGCGCCACTTTTATACCTCGCGGACAGCGTTCTTCGACTTTGTCACTGTATAAATAATTAACTAATTGAGATAATCACCTGATTCTAATTTTATTTTGTTCAAAATTCAATATTCTAACCAAAATTTGTTAAAAAAATGTCGAAACTTTATTGCTTCTCAGTTTGAATGTATTTTAATTATTACACGATATTCGAAAAAATTGTTACATAACAGTTTTTTTTTCATTATATGACAAATTTACTTAAAACAGTTACTTCTATTGAAAATAAATGATAATTGTTAGATAAAATTTAAAAAATCAATTATTTAAAACATTTTTCTCTCTAGTAAGATTTATTATAAATAAATAAGAAACACGTCCAAGATTTTCACCTTTTCTTTCTTTTCATTCGACAATCACGGTAGAAAAATATATTTCTACAATTGTACCTGGCTAACTCATGTTCGAACAACTAAAAATGTTATTGAAAATAAATATCTCTAATAAATTTAAAAAAATATGTGAGAAGACTATTTTTTGAAGTGTTACGCGTATAGATTAAAATTAATTTTAAAATATAAATCAATCGAATCTATGAAATTTTTCATAAATTTGATGTAAACAATTAATTTTTAAACAAAATAAAATTAGAATCAGGTGATTATCTCAATTAGTTAATTATTTATATAGTGACAAAGTCGAAAAACGCTGTGCGCAAGGTATAAAAGAGGCGCTGCGCTCGACAATCTGACCTTTAAAGCTCTGTAACATAAGAAATGTTAGTTTTTTCGAATTTTTGCTAATGACATGATTTGTTCGAAATTAAATTTTCTACAAAATTGTTCCCTATGATTTTTTCATATTTTGTACCATTAAAGTAATATAATGATAAAACGATAGAACTGGTCTTTTTTTAGTAACAAATGGATTTATTATAAACAAATACGGCATACGATAAATATTTGACTTCTAAGTTAATATTTGATAAATATTCTACCGATTTAGTTCATAATATATTAAATTTTATAAATAATTACGGAATTATGGAGCTGATAAGCCTATTTTTTTATTTATTGTTATAAACAAAAATTGAACACGAATTTCGCTTGGCATCAAACACTTTCTCATCAATTAAGGGTCAATGAAGCATATTTTCAAAAAAAGAAATTGCGTCGCCCCCTTCACACATACTCAAGTACCTCCAGCGCCTGGACTATCTCCTGATTCGCCCTTTCAACTTCAGAATTCAGACAAATTGTCTGAATTCTGAAGTGTTTTAACAGTTCATCCATTCCGATGCTCCTTGTGAAGCCACATTTTCTGTACGCTCTTGCAAACATCTGACTAGGGACACTCTCTTGTCAGGATATTAACCTGAGTTTCGAGCAGCGCGATCGTGCCCTTCAGATGATGTTTTTTCAGTACACCTGGGATTAAAAGCGAAATCGGGGTGATTTAGGACTAAAATGCCCGATTGTCTACAAGTCCCATTAAGCTATAAATATTTCCATAACGAACAAAGTATCAACAAAGTATTGATTGTTTCTCAACTTTATTATGCATGATGGAGTACAACAGACGGTCAATTATCGGCTCTTTTCCCCGCATTATAACTCGTCAACTTTTATTTTTTTACACCTTCCAGTCGACTCGTGTAAACTTGCTATTGAAAGTTGTGATTTATATTTCAACGAAAATGGTTGAACTTTTGCTTTTTGAAAAACTAGAAAACTTTGTTGTTGTGCACGTACCGTTTACATTTCACACGATTTACTCAGTTCTGTTGATTCGTTAGATTCGTTTCCGTATCCCACGTTTCCAAACGAAAATTGATTCATACATACAGGCCATCCGAAGGGAATACAAGTCAATCAAAATGCAAACAAATATTCCATTTTTTTACAGAAATCTGGTAAAAGCGCGGTGCAATCAATCACCGAGTTTAATGAGGCTCGAGCTGAGTTGCAATCAATGCGGTGGAGATTTCCGATACAGGAAGTTCTCCTGATGAATGATAGTCGGTGGTGGACGCTTCTGTCGTCTCGTCAATGCACGCTTGAACGCTTCTCCGCACCGTTATCTAAATCTAAACTAAAAAAACGAGACCCTCTCGGCTTTACGGGGAGTGTGGAGTCGTCCCAATTACGTAAGCAGGCCTGCGATATTGTGTGGTCCTGACAGGATCTACATTTTTCCGACTAACGAATGGAATCAGACAACCGTAAAGTGCTGACATCAACCAATTCGTTCCATTGAGAACGCAATATTTTGCTTACCGTTTACGCAGCTATTAAAGCTTCCACCAAATTGAGAAAATGAACGACAAACCAAAGAAAAAATTGTTTTAATAAAGACTGTGAATGGGTGATTAAGAAAATTAATGACTTTCAATCAACACGTTTATTATCAGAGTTTATTATTTTCGACACCCACTGAGCTTTGTGAATGAAATCTCTTCACAACGACGAAAAAAACAAACAAGATTTTGATGCTATAAGGACCGATCGATAGGTTAAAGTTCAAACGGTAATATGCCTCGATAATATTATTAACGGCACGAGAGAATTTTAATAAAATATAGATGAGGGAAATTACTCGGATGACGCTGATGGAATTAATAAGGTGGAGGAATTGACGTGTCAAGGCTCACGTCGAGCTCTAATCCAACAAAAAGTAGTTGGGAGTTGTTTTCCACATGAAAAAACCTTTCTAATACTGTATTCGAAAAAAATCTACTGTTTTGTGCCCAACAAATTTGGTTTGGGGAAGAAACTAAGTAGGGCCCGCTGACATTTTAAAAAAATATTTCACGTAGCTCTAAACTGTTTAGAATCAAAATTTTAGCTTAGACTGTATCAGAAAAATCGACTGTTTTTTTTTCAAATATTGTTCAGGATGTCCAAAAAGTGAGCCTGTGAAAGTATCAGGTGTTAATTTTAATATTAACAGGTGCCTCAACGCGATTTTCTATTTTCCATGGGAAAAAGATTCTCTTGCAATTTGGAATTTTATAGCTCACGTTGGGAACAATATTTCGAAATTACTGAACTTCGCTCTTATACAAAATTTAACGCTCTACAAAAAAGGTCTCTTACAATTTTTTGATATATTTATTTCTTCAAAAGTTATTCAAGGTTAATTGTAAATTATTACATTTTTCCAGTTTTTTGACGCAACCATCAACTTTATGGGAAAATTTTATAGAACATTTTTGTAGAGCATTTTGTTCTCTGTAACATATCTCGATAAAAGTTTTTGATATTTTTCACAGGTCGTAAGTTATTTGCAATGAACTGATTTTGTTTTATTCTAGTAATTTCTAGTAATATTTTCGCATTGATAACTATTCAATACTGTGAGTGAAATAACTTTCGACCTGTGAAGAATATCAAAAACTTTTATAGAGATAAGTTATAGAGAATAAAATGCTCTACAAAAAATGTTCTATAAAATTTTCTCATAAAGTTGATGGTTCTGTCAAAGAACTGGAAGAATGTAAAAATTTACCATTAATCCAACTTTGACCTTGAATAACTTTTGAAGGACTAAATATATCAAAAAATTGTAAGAGACCATTTTTGTAGAGCGTTAAATTCTCTACAAGAATGTATTCTAATCATTTCAAAATATTGTTTCCAACGTGAGCTATAAAATTCCAAAATATAAGAGAATCTTTTCTGTAGGAAAGAAGGCGGGATTTTTTGTTGGACAATAAACGCTTATATTGAAAATGACGTAAGATTATATCTATATACGACAATTGTTATCTACAGCAATAAAAAATTAGAAAATTGTTCATATGCACTACTTTGATTTTTCTTTTACGTAATTTTCATATCAAAGCGTTATGAAATAAAATGAACAAAACAAAAATAATAGGCAGTACTTTCAATTATTCAAATTATCAGAGTGGGTTGGACGCTCTGAATTTAATTAAATAATAAAATTGATTAAATAATGTAATTATTAATTAAATTTAATTTATAAATAAATCATAATTAAAATAATTATTTCTGAAAATACCAACTCTCTTCTGTTGATCATAGTAAAGAGTCGACAATTCGCATCAGGTTTCTATTTCAGGTACTAGGTTTTCCAATTGTTCCACTTCCCATTGGTATGACCATCTGATGCCCCTTTTTATTTATTTTTTATCGACAATGAGAATGAATATGTACTTATGTATGTGATGTATGTAGGTATATGTTAGCGCTACCAAATACTAGCACTAGCACTAGCACTAGCGCTACCAAATACTAGCACTATTATGAGCGTTAGAAAAAAGAGGACGAAATAAATATACTATAAATAAACAACGAAGGGTCGTTTAGGAAGATTCGGCTCCAAAAATGTACCTGCTTATTCTATTTTATATTCCTTTCTCTGTTGGCTACTTTTGTTGTTGTACATACTAAGAAAAACGGGAATGCCGATTAGAAATTCATTCAATGAATTGTAAAAATTTGCAATAAACATAGTAATAAATCAACTAACCAGCAAATAGGGAAAACAACAAACAAACAGTCACGGTTATTTGATATTAAAAAAATAGCAATAATTTTTTATCTGAACGATAGTACCCCACTTACAACTGTTGAAAATTTCCAAGTGTACAAGTGTACAAGTGCCTGTTAGGTTGATGTGACGTCACTAGCCGAACGACACTTTCAAAACATACGATAAACTACATTTTCGTGAGAAAAAGATGGAGAGCAGATACAAAGAGATAGACAGATTGCATAGCAAGAGAACGTTGAGAAAAAGAGCCAACTCTTAGACTTTATTGTCATCTTTTTCGACAAATTCACAGATCTATGTATTCCTTACAAAAAATCTCTAATCACAACAAAGATAGCCGGTATTTCGCACTTTGTCAGACTAGAAGAAATTCTTGACAATGAAAGAAGAGGTAACATTTGTGATGTGGGTAGGGCTTAGCTGTATAGAACCACCAACTTGCTATATCTGTCACATCTGTTTTGTGAATCTTTGTTCCACTCATAGAAGAATTGTATTGGTTGAAAATCTGACAGTCTTCACTTTAAAATCCATTTCCCGGAAAACGGATAACTATTTTCAAAAAAACAAAATCCTAGCGCACTGTAGAATAGATTGATCTAGTTAGTTATGTAAATTTTATTTAATTAGATTAAAAAGTGAACGAAAAAAACGAAAAATTGGAAAATCACTTTTTGCTTATTTTTGGAGAAGGTAAATGCATATTCAAAAAAACAAAAACGTTGCGCACCACACAATTAACACAGTTATCGGATTTTATATCGAACTTCTCTTCAAATTCTAAATTGTCGCCGAAAAACGTCAAATACTATTGCCACGGTAACTAATGGGACCGTATCCACTCTTAAGTAGGTCTCTCGTGGCGTCAATACCCACGTGATGTACGGCCGGCCGGTTTTTAATAAAATTATTTGTCCATTAAAAAGTGCTTAGTCCAATTCGAAATCAATTCTGACACAGACTCAATTATCCGTACCCCAATTAAATGCCTCGGAAAAAATGTAATTAAGAGATAAAACGGTCGAGATCCATCCACTCGACTCCATTTGAAAAATTGCAAATATAATCCCATTAATTTACAATTTATCGACAAGGTCGCAATCATTATCCCATATTTAATTTGTTTGCGATCGTTAAAACGATACAGTTTCCCATTAACAACGAAATGTAGATAATCGAATTGAAAATTGCATTTGATAATAATGAAGGGGGTAATTTAAAACGCATCACATTAATTTTTCGTCTATTTGGCTAATCTATGCAAATTAAGATGTAGATTGTAGATAGTCGCCAACTATCGACATTTAACAGTAATAGTGGCGCCATTAGTCCCCGATATGTGTGTCATCATCATCGTCAAAACTAATTTCGTTGTCCGGATACGTTCCAATAAGTAAAGATAGAGAAGCTTATCGTTGATGGACGAAGAGATGTGGGCGAACGAAGCGTTGCTACGGAAAGATGAGAAAAATATGGGAGATTTAGGTCATTTATTTGATTCAATTTAACCATTGAAGTCGTTGTAAATAGAAAATCATCAATAATTGGAATTGTTGGCATTTTTCTTTTGTACCTACACTCAATCCACCACAATTCGGTCGACTTGACTTTGACGTATTATCGATTTATTCATTCGATTTTGTTATCAAATCAAAATTATTATTATTTTTTACAAATTAGAAACAACTGAGATAACTTGACACTATATTTGAAGTCAAGTCGGCTAGATTTGACTAGATCGAGTATATGTCCTATTGATTATGCTCTAATACACATTTGTATATTAAACGAATAGTTTCAGCTTAGCGTAATGCCACCACTAAAGCTTCAAGATTTCAACCATTTATTAGAAAGTTTCTTAGTTGTGTGAAAGTTTGTTGAAGAGCTTTGATAGAAGTCGTTGGCTTCTTTGGGAATAAAGTAGGACATACGGCGTCTCCATTCTTTACCAGTTCTAATCACTTTATGGCCGCTATGGTTGTCTATCTACAGGACGTCCGATTAACTTTACACAATAGTCGGTTTCTAAGAGGCGTTCGTTTTTGTCCAACTTCCTAGAATTGTTGAATAGCGATAGGCTGACAGACACATCGACAATAGGATGAACAATTTTTACTGAGAAATAATAACATTTTTCAGTGCCGACTCAATTTAAGACAAGGTTATTTTAGATGATCCAAAAATTATTGTGTTTAGTGAATTGGAAAAGCACGTTGGACACGAAACAGGTAGTTTTCAAGTATTTGTAGACCCCATTCGTATATTAATCACTACCACTGGCTCACACTTCACTACACTGACAATATATTTTGCATATTATAACACAGCTCGAAGATGGGAATTCTAGAAAGGTGGAAAGAAAATGTGAATAAAATGAATTACAGAATCGAGAGAATGAGACAATGGGAACAACAAAATGAAGAAGAGAGATAGGTAGAGAATTAAAGAGATATTGTGGTGAAAAATGAAGGGGAATAAGGAAGAATTGAAGAGAGAGAATTAAATAAAGAAGAAGAGAACTGAATGATAGAATAAGGTAGAGTAAAAGAGTAGGCAACCAAGAATACATACAGTTCAAAAATCAAACATCTTGAAAGAGGATAAAGCAACGGGACATTAGAGCGTAAGAGAGAGAGAGAGAGAGAGAAAACGAAAGAGTGGAGAAAGAAAATAATGAAGAGAATGGAATAGAGGAGGAATGCAAAAAGAATTAAGGTCAAAAGGGGAAAAAGAATGCGCGCAAGAGTAAAAGTTTGAGGGAGAGCAGAAGAGATTGAGAGAGAGAGAGTGAAACAGAGAGTTCGAGCAAAAAAAGACATTTAGGAAGAGAATGAAAGATAAAAAACCGATGAAAGCGAGTGTGTGTGTGTGAGAGAGAGGGAGAAACAGAATGAATAGAAGAAATCGAAATGATAAAATGATAAAGAGAGGCAGATAAAATCAAACAAAGTCTAAGTAGAGTAATTGAGGGAAAATGATGAAAAGAAAAAGAAACAAGCGAGAATTGGATAAAGAATTAAAGAAAGAACAAGACATATTAATTGAGAGAGACTAACGATAAGAGACAGAATAATAGAAAACTGAATATTAGAATAAGACAGAGTGAAAGAGAATTAAAAAAGATGAGATAAATAGAGAGAGAGAACGGGGAAGATAGACGGAGAATCAGAAAGAGATTGGGGGAGAGAATGAAAGAGACATTGTAGAACAAAAATCAAACTTCTTGAAAAAGAACAAAGGAACAGGGAAAAAAAACGTGAGAGAAAGAGAAAACGAAAGAGTGGAGAAAATTCAACATTAATGAGAGAGAGAGGGAGAATAGCAAGAATTAGACAAACGGAAAGAAAGAACAACAAAGTGATAGAGTGATAAAATAAATAAAATAATATTAGAGTGGGGGAGAGAGACAGAATTAAAGACTGATTATGGCAAAGAATAAAAACGAAAATAATGGAGAGAATGGGAAAGAGGAGGGATGGAAAATGAGAAAAGAATTAAGATAAAAAAAAGGAGAACGAATGCGCGTAAGAGTAATAGTGTGAGAGAGGGCAGAAGAGACTGAAAGAAAGAGAGAGAAGAGAGAGAGGAAATGATGAAAGAGATAACATTCTATATAGAATGAAAGTAAGGCCGTATGAAACAGAGAATTACAGAGGAAAAAGCCATTTAGAGAGAGAATGAAAGATAAAAAACCGATGAATGCGTGTGTGTGTGTGTGAGAGAGAGAGAGAGAGAGAAACAGAATGAATAGGAGAAATTGAAAAATAAAATGATAAAGTGAGACAGATAAAATCAAACAGAGTAATTGAGGGAAAAAATTAGGGAGAGAACAGGAGAGATGATGAAGGAAGGTGGAGAGAAAATGATGAAAAGAAAAAGGAACAAGCGAGAATTGGAGAGAGAATTAAAGAAAGAACGACAAATAATAATTTAGAGAGACCGACAATAAGAGAGAGAATCATAAAAAATTTGAATATTAGAATAAGACAGAGTGAAAGAGAGTTAAAAAAGATGAGATAAATAGAGAGAAATGGAGAGAGAGAGAGAGAGAGAGAGAGAGAGATTAAAAAAATGTCTAAAAAACGAGGGAGTAAGAGAATAGGCTAGGCAAACAAGAATACATGTAGCTAGAAAATCAAAATTCTTAAAAAAGGACAAAGGAACGTGGAAAAGAGCGTGAGAGAATGAGAAAACGAAAGAGTGGAGAAAATTCGAGACTAATGAGATAGAGAATCGGAATAATTCGACAAACACAAAGAAAGTAACAAAGTAACAAAGTAAGTTAAATAAAATCAAATAAAGAATGAGTAGAGTAATGGAGAGAGACAGAGAATTAATGAGTGATTGCCGCAAAGAATAAAGAAGGAAATGATGGAGTGAATGGGAAAGAGGAAGGATGGAAAACGAGAAGAAGAATTAAGGTGAAAGTGGGAGAAAGATAGTGTCGGAGAATAATAGTAAGAGAAAGAGTAGAAGAGATTCACCGATAGAAAGAAAGAGAGAGAGAGAATGAAACAGAGAAATAGAGAGAACAAAAAAGCGATTGAGGTAACTAAATAAAAGATATTTGACGCAAAAAATGACCTACAGAATATGGAAGATAATGAAGGAAAGTGGATGAAAAAAATGATGGAGAACAAGCGAGAATAATAGAGAAAATTAACGAAAGAATGGGGGAAAGATTGAGAGAATGAATCACAGCAAGGGAGAGAATATTGTAGATTAAAAGAAAGAGAAAACGAGACAGAAAGAGAGTGAAGAGAGATCGAAAGAAAGGAACAGCTAATCAGCGATGTCTAAATAGAATCGATTGAAGGTCATCAAAAAGCCCCAGTGGTGTATTGTGGGCTGCCTACACTTCGCAACTAAAAATTAAAGAATTAGAGCTGACTTAGCCCCCACTTACTTAAGCAGTTCAAGTCCAGTGCCGGTTCGAGGGCAGGGCGCCGTTTCGAATTAGGCGCAGAACTATTTACGTATGAAGAATATTATTTATTTAATAGATAAACGAAAAGATAAGTGTATTTGTTTTATTTTATCGAAAAAAAGACACATTACAGATAGGTAAATAGAGAATTTAAAAAATACACCGACCCGTTGGAGCACTGCGTACCTTCGACGCCACCCTTGTTGAAACGCGACTATTTGTCACACTCTGTTGTAGAATTTCCGCTTGTATTACAGCCCGTATATTACCCCGAATCTTCTTATTTTCATCCAACAGTAACCGTTTCTCTATCCGCAATTCGTCAACTTCCAACAGGACTCTATTGTAATTCAACCAAAAATTCTCGAAATGCATCAAAAAATCAAATCGATCAAAACTTCCACCATCCCCAATATTGTCTGTTCGCTCAGTTATTACAACTTTTTGAATTTCCGTTGTACTATCAGTTGATAACACCGCCTTATCACCACCATCTGCCCCCAGAGTGTTCCTCTCGACGATATCCAGCGACAACGCCAACCAATTCGCTGATCTCTCATTTCGCGTTTCGTATTGTTGACATGTCCGCAACAAATTATAAATATGTCGAGTTTTCTGTTCGATCCCCATCAAAAATTCCAAAACATCACATGACCTTTGTGTCAACTCCAGTAATTGTTTCCGATCAATCTCTAAATATTTTCGTAATTGTTTACGTTTCTTATCAAAATCGTTATTGAATTGTTCCAAGTTTTGTGTCAATAAATCAACGATTCTATCACCTTGTTGCTGGATTTTTCGGTATTCGTTTGTCAAACAATCGATTTCAACCTATCGATAATAATTATTTGTAGATTATGTAAGAGTAGAGCCAGACTGGAATACGGCGCGCGCGCCGCATATGCGGTATTGCAATAGGCGCCGTCGCCGTCTAGACTAGCGTTTCTCAATCGGTGGCTGGAGCACCGCAACAACTACCTGCAATTTGTCGATATTCTGCCGATTTGAAGCGATCTCTACAGCACTCTCGGTATCCAGTCGTTTCAATTCGGCCAAATGAAGACGTCGTCGATCGTTTCGTACAATATACGATCGGATAATTGTAACGATTTGTTGCCACACATCGGAAGCGATTCGATCCTGTTGTTTTGTCAATGTTTCGATTTTGAGGCGGAACTATGGGACATCATTATTATCATTATGATCGAATTAATTGAACAAAAAAAAATTGTATCAATGTTTGCGGAAATGCAATTATTTGTGAATAATAAATATCAAGAGAGATTGACAAATTGGTTCTATTACAATTGTTGGAGAATCCCAATTAATTTGCTGTACATCCGATGCTTTTCACACAATTACATTTCAAAATAATTGATTGAGGAAATTGGTTTTTATTATAAATAAGCCAAAAGCATCGTACGCAATCCATTTTGTTGGAAAATTATGCGAAACAACACAAAATGTCGAGATTACTAGTGATTTTGATCGTGTCCCACACGATAATCGCATCAATACAGGTAATTTAATATTCGCGATTTAAGCGCGCCTTAAGCGCCACTCAATTAACTGTATTATTTAGGCGTTAGAATGCGGCATTCACATCCACAAAAACGAGGAATTGATTGAAGTGTTGAGCAGATGTTTGAAGGCGAATAAAACGATCGATTTGTACGATACGTCGGAATCCGAAGATTCATCAGAAGAAACAGGCGTCGATACGAAACCAGCACCGATACGCAACCGACGTTTTGTCACGTTACACAGCCAAACGTTGGCCTACGCGAACGATCAAAATAACGCAACAACTAGCGGGGAAAATGCTGAGAATTCGACGGATTCCGTCGAGAGAAACAATGAAAATTGCGTAGTTCAATGCATTTTCCACCACATGGATATGGTAATTTCACCCGGTTTGTGTTAACGCGCCTTCAAAAGTTTGCTTATTTCCAGACGGACACGAACGGCTTCCCCGACCACACGAAAATCTTGGAAAGTCTGATCAAACCGGCCACAGGTCGCGAATTCAGAGATTTCATCCAGGACACGACCGACGAATGTTTCCGTGATATCGAGTCAGAAGTGGCGTTGGATTCGTGCGATTTTTCGACCAAATTAATCACGTGTCTGGCCGAAAAAGGCAAAGCTAATTGTGCCGATTGGCCTGTTGGTGATCTGCCGTTCAAAACTGATTAAATCGGCCCCCAAAAAAAATACAAATAATGTAGATTGTTTGATTAAATTACCGTGCAATTGAGCTCGTCTCTTTTTTCAGCGAAAAAATCACTGATTTCGTCCAGTTTGCGTTCAGTTGAAGTATCTTCTATGAAAATCAACGTTTTCAGTTGTTGGCAATTTGCAGTTAGTTTTTGAACGTGTTCGTCTTGCGTTTGTGTCGTTGTGGCAACGATCTGATCGACATCACGTGCGTAATACGACCACAAATGCGTCAAATAGTCTTTATGGTTGTCTAGAAATGATTTTATCAAAAATCTACGATTGCAAGTGATTTTAAAGCTTACTGATCGTGTGGTCGATGTGCTCGACGTGATTAATGAAATTGTGCAAATATTGCTGTTCCGCCATTGACAATTCTTCCAATAATTTCTGTATTGTTCGATTTTTGTAGTCTAGGACACGTTTCGTATATTGTTTCAAGTGCTGAAATTGTAAAATATCAGTTATCAAAGCTACAGAAATGTTCCCATGCAGGCAAGACACTTTAGAAGAAACTTATTATAAAAGCCTGAAAGAATTGCAGATAATGTGTTTTGGCAAGCTTTTAAAGCCCATTCCCGGTTGTAGAAAGGTCCCGAAAGAAGGTAATTTGTTGGAGAAAATGAGTAATTTGCAAAATTGATGATTTGAGGTGGCTTTTTAGAGCAGGAGAGTTTTGTTAGGCTCTTTTTTCAGAAGTAAAGGAGTCGAGGATTGGTGCTTTTATAACTAAAGTCTGCCTGCACGCCACACACCTCAATTTCCCTCTTCATCTCGTCGCATTTATTGATTCTCAACAGATGGTGCCAGTACTGATTGATTTTTGCGAGATTCAAGCGTGCAAATCCCTCCTCTTTTTTGATTTTATTCTAAAACATAACACATAAAAAATGATTACAATTCTATGATACAATCAATCGATTATACTACCTTCATGAAAGTGGAAATTAATTGTTCTTTACGACGTTTCGTTTCCTCCTCCATATCGGCCTTGTGTTGTAGATATCGTGCACGTTCTTCGTCCGACATTTTCGTTAAACGGTTAGCTAAACGCTTCTTTTTACCCATTTTTTTCTGCTTTAATTTGCACCCAAAAAAATGCGACAATCAACTACGTACAGTGATGGTAGCGGTCGAATATTGATCCAACAACTCGTTGGGAAACGCCAGGATACAGTGGGAGCGCTTCGAAATCACAAATGAATTGATTATTTCACCTAAGCTCGACTTATCTCCGAAGAACAGTTTTCGCGTCCATCGACACGGATTCTGTTTCATATTTGTTGGATTTTTGTTGAATTTGTATTGGTTTGACTGAGTTTCGACAATTTTGGAAGCTGCCTGGAACAGCCCTGAAGATTTCAGCATTAATTAAGGAGACTTTCAGCTCTCAGAAATCTGAAAAATGCGATATTTTTCTGTAACATACGAGTACGCCAAGGAAAGTACTTGAAAGACCTTATTTGAATGTGGATGTAGAAATATTGTGTTTTTCTGAGCAACCTAAAAGCCGTAATTCCCCTGGCGTCAATTATTTTCTCTTCCTAAATCGCTTCTTCGAATCGAGTCTCTCTGAAATTAGCCTTTAAAACAGGATTAATTAAGAGTAAGTAGCGTCGTTTGTGGGAATTTACTAGGGGAATACCGGTCAAGTTTCTATAGAAACCGGCAGCAATTTGTAGAGTAATTCAATGGAAAAAAGGCCGCATTCTTACCGACTTAATAACTTGTCTATCTTATCAATATAATTAGTCGTAATTAATCTTCAATAATACTGGCTCAAATGAGTGGAAAATTATTTGTTTTCAAAAACAAAATAATCAACTTTACTACACAATAGTGGAATTTTTTTCAAAATAATAATCCAAGATCATTGCACTATTTTTTCTCATATAATAAACAACTGTTTCGTAACGCCACTTATTATTGTTACGGATTTGTTTGGATTTTTCTACTAGGAAATAAAAGTTGATAGTCAGGGGCGTCGAGTCTATATTGAAAAAAAAACCGCAAAGAAATAAAATTTCTACGAAAATTCTTGGAAAATTAGAAAAAATTAAATAGAAAATTATAGAAAAACAGTTGTTAATTGGTCAATATTTTGCCAACCAAGGGACTCGTATACCATCTCTTATTTCACCCCTTAGAAGACGAATCTTCAGAAATTCTCACTTCTCACGACTACGTTATGCTTCATTGACCCTTAATTGATGAGAAAGTGTTTGATGCCAAGCGAAATTCGTGTTCAATTGTTGTTTATTACAATAAATAAAAAAATAGGGTTATCAGCCCAATAATTCCGTAATTATTTATAAAATTTAATATAGGGGAAGTCCGGGCAAAATGGATAACCCGGGCAAAGCGAATACTCCTCACCATTTAAAAATAGCGCGTCTGAGTAAGCTTGCCGCACTTCACCGGGTTCCTTATTTACCCCTCAATAGTACGCACACAGAATTACCGCACAAACACCTATCACTCAAAAAAAAAACGAAAATAATAAATAAATACCAAGTGGTTACGATATTTTGAGTTACGTATTTTTGTAATTACTCATGTACATGTGTTGTTACTGTTTAGATATTATTATGTTTTTAAAGCGCATGGATTTGAGTTGAAATAGAGTGAATTTCATTGAGATATTTATTGTGGATTTAAGTTTAGGTTAGGTTAAGTTCAACAAGTACCTACCGGGCAAAGTGGACACGGGCAAAGTGGATACTGTATCTACTTTGAAAACTACATCTACTACTTTTACAACTGATGATTAGAACCTCTGCACTTCCTATGAACAGTGGAATAACGACAAATGCACGGCTTACGAAGGAGGAAATGTATTTCTTTGTGACAAATGCATTAATAACTGATTTGTTTTATTTTTCTTCAGTTTAATTTTTTTACCTATTTTATTCGATAGTTATACCTTAATTAACTGTGTTTACTTTGCCCTATAGTTCTACTTAATTTAATTTTTGTTAATCTTTGTTTTACTTATTTTATTCGATAAGTATACTTTAAACAACCATGTATCCACTTTGCCCGGGGGGGTCGGGCAAAGTGGATAGCGGTAATAGTTGCATATTATTAATTATTTAAAGTGAAGCATTAACGTTAGGTTATTTTAGTAAATTTTATTAAAAACTTAAATAATTACTTGTTCGAACGCGATCATTATTTTATTTTAACATCAATTGTTTTTTTTTCTACAGGCCTTCAAACGTTAAGGTATCCACTTTGCCCGGACTTCCCCTATTATGTTCTAAATCGGTAGAATATTTATCAAATATTAATTTAGAAAAAAAACGGCCAATTCTATGGTTTTATCATTATATTACTTTAATGGTACAAAATATGAAAAAATCATAGGGAACAATTTTGTAGAAAATTTAATTTAGAACAAATCATATCATTAGCAAAAATTCGGAAAAACTAACATTTCTTATGTTATAGAGCTTTAAAGGTCAGATTTTCGTGCGCAGCGCTACTTTTATATCTCGCGGACAGCGTTTTTCAACTTTGTCACTATATAAGTAATTAACTAATTGAGATAATCACCTGATTCTAATTTTATTTTATGGCGTGATATTAGTGGCTTCTCAAATATAGCTGCTTAAAGTATACTAGTTAAGTAATTAATATTACTTGATTAGTTCTGGAGAACCTGAGCCTTCACGAAAACGTCAGTATGCTAATAACTGCACCTATGAAATATTGATTGTCTGCATGACCAGCTCATAAGAAGCGGTGTTTCTCGCCTAACCAACAAAATTGAGCATCTCCTGGCTCTCTGTGGATTTCTTCACGGAATAGTGCAATTCGCTGCAAATAGTTTTGCGTTGTTTGCCTTTAGTGTGTGTTTATTAATATCAATTTTTTCAACTTTTTATTCAATAATAGATTAAATTGTAGTCCTGTTGTTAACTGTTGTCAATTGTAGATTAGCTTGTAAACAATTTTATCTGATAATGATCTATGCTTTTGAATTTTTTGTGGCCTTTGGGTTTGTTTGTGACGCAATTAGAATTTTTCTTTAAACCATTTAAAGGACACTATTTATGAGTTGATATAGAGCATGTTTTTTTTTAGTTTTTGAGGCGGTCAATGTTGCCCAAAACGAAACTGTACAACTCTAGCGTATTTTTTGGGTTGCACTTAACTCCAAACTATTTTCAATGCCTCTGACCAAAGCTGTTAGTTGTGCAATTGCTTGAAAAAAATCGATTTTTGCGAGAAATTCGATTTTTTTTTAATTATACGAAAAATTGCATTTTTTTTTTACATAATGGTAAAATTACCAGATTAATATTAACAATTCATTAGTGCTAAAATTGATTAAAATGTGTAGATAGTTTGGCTATATTGGTTTAAACCAACGCCGTGTATCTATTTTTTTTACTTTTAATTAAAAAAAATAGAGTGTAATTAATATAATCGATTTATTAAAAAGCTATCTTTAATATATAGAGAATCGATTAATAAAAATTGGTTATAAAAAAAAATCGATTAATATAAAAATCGATTATTTTTTCACATCCCTAGACACTTCTCAGTAGAGTCAAGGTTAATATTTGCTATAAATACGTGTTGAATTTAATATAACGGACAAAGCAAGGTATATCAACAAACATGTGTTGTCTTTGTTGTACTCATTATGAGTTTCGAAAATTATCCACAGCCAGCTATGTACATCTCATGCTGTAATGAGTTGAACAAGGGCGGACTGTACTGTGTCTTATTCTTTTCAAAGTTACAGACAATTTAATAGTCCGTTACTACATAGACATAACATTTAACTGTCGTGTATGGAATGAAAGGAAATTTTGCACACAATGAATAACTTCTTACAACTATTATCTGATAATTCGAAAATAAAGTAACTAGGCATCTGATTTTTCATTTCAATGTTCATTTATTAGATAGTTTTGTCTGGTTGGTAAAGAATCGTTTTCTTTTGTCATATTTACAATTCCATAATCGGTATTTATGAATTTTTAGATAATTTACTTGTGTACGGATTTAATTCGTGATTCTATAAGTTGGGTTTTTTTTTAATAAATATTGATTGAAATTTGATTCTGAAAAAGTCTCATTTTGAGTACGACAAAGACAACACATATTTGTTAATATTGCTGTTTAAACAACAGTGTGCGTCTAACTAAATAATTAACATAAAGAACTCCTCCTATTCGACCTACTCTGACCACACAATTGTTCTATCGTATGCCGTGAATAGGAGGAGGACTTCCTTTCACTCTAATTCTAATGTACCTAGTTGCATAAGTTTACCGGTATATAATTGCTTTGCCTTCACAGAATTGGAAATACTAAAATAAGGCGAACGATGGTAACACTGTAGAAATGTTGCCACTCTCACCACTCACTTTAAACATGCAGAATTATTCTATTTTGTATCTTTTCTAAGCCCTATTTGGAAAAATTCGAACAATACGAACAGGATTAATTGTGTTGAGAAAAAAGAACTCAAGCGTTGTGGTCAATCAATTTAGAGCTTTAAGCAAAGTCAATAAAAAAAAAGCTGCCTAATTTAATAATGAATCGAACGGAAATTGATGATAAGACAAGCTTTATTTTTTTTGGGAATTATTATCAAACAGAAGCGCCTATTGTCCAGAAAATTAATAGATAATAACTGCATTCTTTTGATCGAATATTGGCATTCAAGTATATCACTTGAGATAAAACAAATAGAAAATTGCACAGATCAATTAGTTACTTCATTGGAGTTATCTAAATTAGACTACTTATCGGATAAAAACACTATTGATCATAAATACTGTAGCGATAATCTATAAAGCTTTATTCTATGAGAAGTTAACGAAAATCGCACAATAAATGGATCCAGAAAAAAAACAACATCTCTCTGTAGAGAACCAAACAAGTAAGCTCATAAAATCTATTAATTATTAGTAAAAAAAATTTACGATAAAATTCTAGAACGATGGTTGGGTGTGCGTCACATTCAATTCATATTGATGTTCTTCGTGATTCTGATAGGGTACGGCATGCGCACCAATCTATCCGTTGCTATTGTGCCAATGATGGCGGAAAATCCGCCGGATCCGGATATACCGGTAGATCGTTTTGGAGTTGTGTCGATTTTAGCCATTACATTACAGATTTTTTTGTAGACATTTCCCGAATGGACAACCAAGAATACGCTGCTATCGTCGTTCTTTTGGGGCTACATTATACCCCAAGTCGTTGCCGGCCAATTAGGCAAGAATTACGGCCCGAAATGGTTCCTTGCTGTGAGCACGTTCGTCAACTCGTTGTGCTGCCTATTGCTGCCAACATTAGCGATCGAATGTGGCGAAACGGGCGTGTTGGTTTGTCGAATCGTACAAGGTTTCAGTCAGGGCTTCCTTATACCGTCCTTGCATAATTTGTTAGGCAAATGGACGCCGTTGGTGGAACGTTCACTGATTGGCAGTTTCGTGCATACTGGCGGCCCGTTAGGTATCGGTATTTCAACGCTGATCACCGGGCAAATATCGAATTCAACCGCCGGTTGGCCGGCCGCCTTCTATTTCTACGGTACCATCGGTATGGTGTGGGTGGTGTTGTGGATGTGTTTGGGTTCGAATAGTCCAGCCGAACATCGCTGGATCAGTGATGCGGAGGTGCGATTTATTGACAGTGATCGTAATGCTGAAGATAATCAACATCATTTGATCACACCGTGGAAGGAGATGTTGACTTCGTTGCCGTTTTGGGCGATTCTGGTGGCGCATTGCGGCCAAAATTGGGGCTTTTGGACGTTACAAACCGAAATCCCATCATATATGGATAAAATTATGAATTATAATGTGAACGAAGTGAGTTTTTTCGGCAAAACTTACTTACTAATTAAGGCCAAAATACGTTTTGTTTTCTTCTGAATTTTAGAGTAGTTACCTTGCCGCTCTGCCCTATTTTATTCTATGGGTGTTAAACTTTGTCTTCAGCACGTCCGCCGATGTTTGTATACGGCGGTACCTATCGATCGGCACCACAAGAAAACTCTTCAACAGCATTGGTATACTTTTGCCAGCCTGCTCACTAGTTTGTCTAGCGTTTGTCGATTCCTCACAAAAAACTTTGGCACTGATACTTCTAGCGACAGCGGTCGGTTTGAATGCGGCCTGTTATTCCGGCTATAATGTCAACCATATCGATATAGCGCCGAATTTTGCTGGCACTTTAATGGGCTTCACGAATTGCGCGTCAAATATTGCATCGCTTCTAGCGCCCTTAGCAGTCGACGTTTTAGGTGATGATGAGGTAAATTTGGTCTTCGCTCACTCAAAAGTATGTTTGTATTCAATACAAAACCATTTTCTAGACTGATCCAACACTTTGGCGTGAAGTGTTCCTGATTGCAGCCGGTTTATATGCGGCGTCGAATACGTTCTTCATCATTTTTGGCAGTGGTGAAGTGCAAAAATGGAACAATGGCAGAACTGATGTGGAGAAAGATCAAATCGAATAATATTTATTTGTTACGTTAATAAAGGTCTATTTTTGTAATTTTCTTGAAGTTTGTCCGGGACTGGGAGGCACTACAACGCGGTTATAGTATTCGGGAAATGTTTTACTCTAATTATCCTGCTTTATTTTGGCGAGCCTAAGATCGTAAGCTATTTTGGGGAGGCATACAAGTAGGTTTGCTACAAAAAATAAGCTTCCAGTGATACTTATTTAATCGTATTACAACAATCTTGAGCGTTTACACTGTGAAGCTGAGAAGCTAACAAAGAAACGAGTTTACCCAAAATTTACGATGCTTCTGACAGTATTACAGATAAAGGAATTGCTTGAATCTTTTTTCTTTTGAAAATTATAAGAATTTCGATTCTTTTTCTAACTTCATCTTTTGAGTCCCAAATAGAAGTCTTAAAGTTGTTCCATTTTGACTGCCTCAAGGCGCTAAGGTGTCTGAGTTAGTTGCCCAAACTCAGTGAGAAAAAATAAAACAACGAAACATTTTTTTGGATATTATTCAATAACTAACAACATTTCACGAATATAAATATCACAGGTACAAACTTACTACTCGCCATCCTTCTGGCGCTCATCCTTCTTTTGATCACTGTCCCATGCTTGGATCTCCCCAGATCCATAGATAACGAAGAACATATTCGTTAAAATGTAAATACCTGAAGAGACCCAAAACACGATCTCCCACTGATCTGTGTTGGTCTGAAAATTTCAATTAATAAAAATCCTGAAAACCAATCTCGTAAGCTTACCTCATCGGTAACGATGACTTGAACTAGTAGCGGTGCTAAGAGCGAGCAAATATTCGATATGCAATTAGTGATGCCCATCAAGGTACCAGAATAGTTGGCCGAAATGTCCATGTGGTTCACATTGAAGCCCGAATAGATAGCTGAATTCGTACCCACAGCTATGATAAGTAAAATAATGGCTAAGGTACAATGTGATTCGTCCATTAAACCCAGAAAGATGAGCGCTATCGCCGGCACCATCAAGCCTAAAATTGGTTATCATAAAATTTCGTTGTAATCTAGCAATCAATTCGTACCGATAGAATTGAAGATTTTCCTCGTAGTACCGATCGATGCCACTTGTTTGTTGATCAATAAATCAGCAAAACCACTGAAAACGAAACTGAGCATCCACAAAACGAAATATGGCAGAGCACTCAGATAACTGTTCGATGTGATCTGGAAATGCATCACATGACCCATATACGATGGTATTTCGGTGATCAACGTCCAAAAGCCCCAATTTTGGCCGCAATGCGCCACCAGAATCGCCCACACCGGCAACGATGTGAACATCGCCTTCCACGGCGTCGCCATATTCTTCAATTCATCATGATGCTTTCGGCCGAGACTACTTTCAATAAAGATCCGTTCATCGTCACTGATACGCGTGCATTGTGATGGTGAATTTGAGCCAAATATAGCCATTACTAGCGCCCATAAAATACCACCTATACCGTAAACGTAGAACACCATCGGCCAGCCATACCAGCTCGCCGAAATCGTGCCGGTTACAATCATCGAGACCACCGTGCCTAAAGGACCGCCTACAACACCGCGAGTGTTTAAGTTTTTTCAAAACATATTAGGATCCGAATTAAGAACGACCTTCACCCATCTGTTTAATGGATGAAAAGTATTTTATATCAAATTCCTGGCAAGACTATGATTAATTGAAGATTGAAGAATGACTTTTCTATTAAACATTGCACCAATGAGTTTAACGAATAAATTTAAGATCAATCGAAAGTATGAAGCCTATAGAATATGCAAACGTTGGGTTGCCTATTTTTTTCCTGGCAGGTATAAACACGTATGTTGATACTACTTATTTTCACCCATTTGTTTAATAAATAAATATTATGTCAAAATAAGCGCTACTTTATTGCGAACACGATGATATAGGGTTGTCTGCAAAATATCTGGTCAGAATGAGGGTTGGCGCGTTTTTAAAAGTGAAATTTTGAAGCGAAACTTACGACAAAGTTGTTGTGATAAAAAATGCTTAAAAACTGTTTTTGTGTGACTCGGACGCTTTCTTAATTGATTTTAACGATGTAACTTTTAAAAACTGTTCATTGAAGTTGGCTTTTCGTAAAAAAAAAGGAACTTTCGATTTTGTTGGTTACCATACCACATACAGTCGCGATCAAAAAATTTTGGACATCAAGGACATCTAATTGTCAGTTGGTGTAGGACAGCCTTTAATATTTTATATTCAAAAAGTCAGTAATTTTGACATTTCGAACGTTAATAACGTTAATAATAACAGTAATGCTTGGGCCAGATTAAACATTTTTAAACGTCAAAAAAACGCCATCCAAAATTTTTTGATCGCGACTGTATATGTTACAAAAAAGTGACTGCTTTGGCAAATAAATATAATGAAGAATTTAGAATTTTTTGTAGGGAAATTGTGGTAAGTATACTTACTTATCTTGAAGGTTTTGTTTGTATACTCGATTCATTATTGTTATAGAAAATTTTGACAGACAAATGTCAAAATTTATGTAACTTATGTTCTGAAAATCCCTAGATTTTGACATCCTTGAGGTGATAAAATCTTAAGCCCTTGTTTATATGTTTTTAAAAAATTAACATAACTTTAATTTGTTTTCTTAATTTATCGTAGTTTGATTTTGATAGTGACATTCTTATGAGAAAATTATCAAATGGCATTGGGATTAGAATTAAATCCTCATATAGTTAGGGACTTTCAGGATACTGAGTTGCATAAAATTTGACATCTGTGAAATGTCACAATTTATATTACAATAATGTACCGAGTATATTTGTCAATTCCTTAATTTTCAAGGACTATTTTGTTTTTGGATTTTTTGTCTTTCAAAATAAACGGCAATTGAACTGACTAATGTCGAGACTCGGATTTCTGTCAGCCAATGTTCAGAAATTAACAATTGTTATTTTGCATTATCAGAAAACAGACTAATACGAGTGTCTATTTTTCTTGTTAAATACATAACACACTATATATACCCTATACACTGAGAGAACGGACTTTTTTGACAGCCTAGTGACCAACTTGATAGAATAAAATTTCCTATATTTAATTCTAAACGCAACTTTTTGTAGCTCTTCCAATTATTTGGCAGCTTTTCTACCTAACGCATTGAAGAGATTTTCAGTGAGAAAATTTTTTATTCTATTTATTGTATATCGAAGTGGATTTTCCCATTGCCTAAGTGTATTTATAATGTTGTTTTCACAATTTTCGTATTTTGTAAGTATTTTTGAATTTTGCGCCATAGAACTAGTAACTAATCTAGTTACAAAACAACGTCCATTTTCTCGCTGAATTTACTATAAGTAAATATTATAGGCATATAGGATAGACGGGGGTAAAACGGGAAGGGGGGAGGGGGCAAAATGGGGTACCCCAAAAATTCAGTCAAAAAAATTTTTTTTTCATTAAATGCCTCTAAAATGCTCAAAAGTTGTTTCCAACATTATTTTACGTTATCTTATGTGATAAAATGAATTTCGAAAAATTTTGAAAATTTTTTTTACTGATTTAATATTTCCTAAAATCTATTTACAATAATCACAATTAAATTCAATATCTTCGTCTGAGATATCCGTACACGAGTTGTGAGCCCATTCATTACAATTCTGACATTGCGTCCATGATTTTTATTTATTAACTTAATTTTATTATAAAAAAAAACCTTACTTTTTGGAGGGGTACCCCATTTTGCCCGCAAAAAAAATTTTTTATGGCAGCTGAAAATTTGATTTATTTACTTTAATTCCATTTAAAAAAAGGAATATTTAGCATATTTAAACCCCTGAAAGCTAAATATTTCCTTAAGTACCCCGTTTTGCCCCCCTCTACCCTAAGTGAAAATGAATAAACAAAATTATTAAAAATACAAATAATACAATATTTACACGTTATTCAGCTGTCTGAAATTTGTGTTGAAATCGTATTTCAAAATTCATTCATCCTTTAACAATCTACCTACTATGGGACAGGTCTAAATAGGTGTTGCATTTCTCGGTTCAGTTTGAAATTTCTGCAATAGTTTTATTTATGATCCACTACTTGTAATTGAGGGTCCATTGTGTGGATATTTTGCTTTTATACTTTAGGTGTTACAACGTTACGCTGATTCCATATTTTCTAACGATAAGGCAGGATAAACATACCTGTTTATGCCTGCCAACCCAGTAGTTATGCCAGGAAAAAACGAGACAACCCAACGTTTGCATATTCTATAGGCTTCATACTTTCGGTTGATCTTAAATTTATTCGTTGAACTCATCAATGCAATGTTTAATAAAAAGTCATTCTTTAACCTACTAGCAATGTATTTTTTAACATACTAAATTTGATATAAAATACTTTTCATCCATTAAACAGATGGGTGAAGGTCGTGCCTAATTCGGATCTTACAAGGAAACTATTCGAAGTGTCCAACTCCGATTCTTTTGAGCTTTTGATATGTTGTTGTCCATCAAAAAATAAGCGATGCATATTTTTTTTAGTGGCCCTTATTGGATTTTAAGGGGTGAAATGGACCCTCAAAGATTCGTCAAAATCCGGGTGGTTACGTAGTTTTGCATATAAGGACGATAGCAGTCACTACCAAACCGATCTTACGTTATTCCTGATATCAAATAATAAAAATACACACTTTCATATACCACCTACCCCTGTTATAAGAGGCTAAACCACCCCTTGAAAAACTTTAATCCCCCATAAAAAATTATTGCATTATCCGATTTTAATAAAAATAACGTCATTTGTTGGAGCGAAGAAAATAAAGTTTACCTGTTTTTGGATTTTTTGAAAAAAACAGTTTTAAGGGATGAAAACTTTATTTTTATATTTTGATGACAATGACTGATTATAAGTGGGAGATTTTGTTAAATTATTTGCCAAGTATATATCTATTCAACAATCTAATAGCAAAACGTTATAGATCAAATATGTAATCGTTTTTACATAATATATTAAAAATAAGTATAATTTTTCCACCCTCGAAATTGGTAATAGAATTGTGACGATTATTCTAACTTTCAAATATACACACATCATATATGAATAAATAAAATACTACAAATCAAAGGATCGCCAACCTAAGCATAAAAAAAGTCCCAAATTTAACCTCGAAATTAATTTTCCAAAAAATTATAATTATTGTTATTTACCGCGTGAAATTAATCAGTTCAATTAGAAATTTTAACTCAAAGGATCCCATCAATAAGTAAATTAATTCAATAAACGTTTTAGATCTTTTGTTATTATTATTTATTGCAATTTTCTAAAATAATAACTTGGAGATCAAGTTAGGGATTTTCCGTTGCTTAGGTTGGTGACTCCTTGATTTGAAGTATTTTGGAAATACAGGTTAGAAACAACCTTCACAATTCAATCATTTGATACGTACGCACTTAAGGGATGAAAAAATCACAAATATTTTAATACATTGGTATTGGATTACTCCATAAATATTTCCGTGACAAATTATTTGATAAAACCTCCCGCTTATAATCAGTCATTCTCATGAAAATATAAAAACAAATTTTTCATCCCTTAAAACTGTTTTTTTCAAAAAATCCAAAAACAGGTAAACTTTATTTTTCTTTGCTCTAACAAATGATGTTATTTTCATTAAAATCGGATAATGCAATAATTTTTTATGGAGGATTAAAGTTTTTCAAGGGGTGGTTTACCGCCTTATAATAGGGGTAGGTGGTACCTGAAAGTTTGTATTTTTATTATTTGTTATCAGGAATAACGTAAAATCGGTTTGGTACTGATCGCTATCGTCCTTATATGTAAAACTACATAACCACCCGGATTTTGACGAATCTTTGAGGGTCCATTTCACCCCTTAAAACGCAATAAGGGCCTCTAAGAAAAAATATGCATCACTTATTTTTCGATGGACAACAACACATCAAAAGGGCAAAAAAATCGGAGTTCGAATAGTTTCCTTGTTAGACTATACCAAAAATTATCGATTTACCAGCATAGACGAACGTGCCTAAACGGGAACGTTCCGATATCGGCACCCAATGACTCAATAAATTGTGTATCGATGGGAAAATGAAGCCTTGACAGAAACCTTGTAAGGCTCTTGCGATCATCACACCTTTTGAATCGAACATGTCCGCCATTAGTGGCAATAACAAACTGAACACGGAACATATCGACATTGTAACGATCAGAAACCATTTAGGGCCGAATCGTTTCGCCAATTGTCCGGCACCGATTTGGGGCAGTACGTAGCCCCAAAAGAACGATGACAGCACGATACTCTTGTCATGCCAGTTCTCGTAGACGGGAATATCGGGATTCGGGCTCGATGGTGTGGTCATTGCCACAATGCCCACCGATAAATTGACGCGCATACCGTAGGCGATGAACGTCAGGAAGAAATTGAGCAGGACCTGCACGTGCCGCATACCACAACAAGAATCTGTAATTGTGCGCTTTCGTTAGCGATGGCAAAAAAAGGAGGCCGTTTTGTGGTCAAGCATCGCTGACTCTTCCTATTTGTGTTTTAATAAAGATCGTGCCAAGATTTGTGCTTCGTAGACATAAATCGTGGAAGAATAAATTATAAAAAAAATGTTATTTAAACAATTACTTGGAAGCTTGTTTGTTAAGTTATGACGCTATTATTACCGATAAATATTCATTGATAATGTTTCTACATTCTTTTAAAATAAAACGTTTTATGCATAAATAAACAAAAAACTCACTATATTTTTGAGCAACTTCACACTCTTGTTTGCCCTTCTCCAAAACGTCCACATCGTTGATTTGCTTGGACATTGTGTGCCGAAATCTCCACAACAATTCGCTCAACAATTCGGGGACTTGATCGATTGATTGCTTGAAAGAAACTGAACATTTTTATTCCCAACTTGTGTCGCTATCGTTCTCCCCTGTTGACCTTTCGTTTACCAATAATTTGAAATAAAGTACGTTTGTTTTTTCTCGAGACGATTTACACGATAATTGCGATCTGTTAATAGAAATTTTTATTGAAACACGTCGAGTGTTGCGGTTTGCAATCATTGATAAAAATCAAGAAATTGGGGTTTATTTGGCGCGGTATTTTTCGAATAATTATGGTGATAACCCCATCCAATTTTCTAGACGATCAAATTTCAATTGAAGAAAGTTTAAAGTTCTCCATATCTTAGAAATTATCATCTTTATAATAATAATAAAATTAAAATCAAATTTCTCGTTTTTATTTACTAATTATAAATAATTTTGCAATAATTTCATTTATTGTTGACCTGGCACGGCAATGTCGCGATACCGTTTGGAAAGTTTACAAATCTTGTTGGGTTTTCTTGATAATTCCATGTTTAACTTGTTGTTTAATTATTCTAATAATAATTCAAAACATGTTAAGGTTTAATTGTAGCTTCAGCCGGGCATTGAAGGCGTACGAGTCGTTGGGAGAATACGAAATTTTTACCAATTGGTAAAACTAAATCAAGGTAAACAACGGAATGTATAATGTTTCGTTTAACTAATTACAAATTACGCATTTTAATTTTGCTAGGAATTCATCTATAAAAGATCGAGTAAACAAGATAAATTCGATAGGAAAGTTTCGTTGATATTTCGTCAAGTTCGATAGATAAACTATCGACAAATCCAAAATTTCATTCTGTTGTAAATAAATAACGTTAAACTGGGCTCAAAGTGCACCTTATCTGGACCTCAAAACGCTCTAAAACCCACCTTTAGAGGCAATCTGTTTTTACTATCGTGGGAGCAGAACTTCTTCAACTCTAAAGCTAGTGGTGAGGAAGGCAAACATTTGGATGGTTCGTAGAAAAAATTAAGGCAAGAGCCGCGGTCCTCCTTTTCTGGTTCTCAAGGCCCACTAAGTCTTCGTTTTTGCTCTACAAAACAAATCCTAAAAGTCCTGTCCTCCTTTTTGCCTCCCAAAACGATGTCAAACCCTTTAGAGGCGATCTGTTTCACACTATTTACTCTTGTTGGAACAGAACTTATTCAACTCTAAAAGTAGTGGTGAGGAAGGCAAGTTTTTGGATGTTTCGTACAAAAAAATTCAGGCAAGAGCCGCGATCCGCCTTTGCTGGTTCTCAAGACCCACTAAGTCTTTGTTTTTGCCCTACAAAACAAATCCCAACATGTTCAATGATTTCTAAAAGTGTTATTCTCCTTTTTGCCTCCCAAAACCATATCAAAAGACAAATATTTGGATGGTTTGTAGAAAAAAATTAAGGCAAGAGCCCCGATCTGTCGTTTCAGGTTTTCAAGGCCCACTAAATCTTCGTTTTTGCTCTACAAAACAAATCCTAAAAGTCCTGTCCTCCTTTTTGCCTCCCAAAAAGATCTCAAACCCTTAAGAGGCGATCTGTTTCACATTATTTACTCTTGTTGGAACAGAACTTATTCAACTCTAAAAGTAGTGGTGAGGAAGGCAAATATTTGGATGGTTCGTAGAAAAAAATTAAGGTAAGAGCCCCGATCTGTCGTTTCAGGTTTTCAAGGCCCACTAAATCTTCGTTTTTGCTCTACAAAACAAATCCTAACATGTTACTAAAAATCCTGTTCAACTTTTTGCCCTCCCAAAACTATATCAAACCTATTTACTGTGACGTTCATGCCTTCTTTGTACTTCAAACTTATTTGTTCTCAATTCAAATTCGCATGCTTACATCGCTAGTGAATCTTTTGAGGCTGGCAGAAGCATTGAAGGCTTGGATCTGCTTTAGTCTAGAAAAACATCTCCATGCCTCCCAAAAGTCTCGTTTTCACGATAATATTATGGCTCGTAGAGCTTCATACTGTTCTCTTGAGAACAAGCCGATGTTACTAAATCTAAACGAGACTATTTGCAAAAATTTAAACTCTTCAGAACAGTTGCAAGAGAGCAAAATCAGCTCGTGAAGCGCCGCTTTGGTCAGAAATCGATTTTCTGTTTAGAAAGTTGAGTTGCGTTGATTGACAGCCGCCGGACTTTCTCTTCGAAGTAATGCAATCCAGCCATTAGGTTGTACTTGAACTATTTTTTTAGCTTTTGCATTTCGTTGTAGGAAGTGCTTTCTAATCGTAAACAGAATAGCAAGGTCGCCACTACCAAACATTCGATATATGTACAGGAAGACCTTCGATCTATGCGGCCCGATTTTGTGAATTTTTTACACACAGACAAATTGCAAAAGTGTATATTTTCGAAAAACAAAACTACATATAAAAATCGATGGCAAATTCTAGTTCTTTGATGGGCGGCGCAGTGTAGCCGCTCGTACTTCGAGTAGTACCGGTCGTTCCTTGGTGCTGGGCATAAACGATTGTGCCCTTCGGACACGGTCACCATCACGAAAACTCGGCGCTACCTCATACAATCTGGCCTCAAGCACCTCTTTCTTCTCCTCCGAAATCTTAATTTTATCATGAGCATATTTTAGTTGTTCGTCCAAGATTTGGCGTTCTTTCTCTAACTGTTCTAAACGCTCTTCAGCATCTATAAAAAAATAATTAAGCCTCAATCATGCTTCGAAATGCTACAATTACCTTTAAGTTCCTGTTCTTTGTGTTTTTGACGCTGTTCGAATTCCAACCGTTTACCGCGCTCTTCCTCCAACAGTTGCCGTTGTTCCTCCTGTAAACGTTCCAATTCTTCCCGTTTTTCCCATTCTTCAGCTAAAACACGCGCCTGTAATGCACGCACAATCTCCTCATCACGTTTCGCCTGCGTTTCTTCTTCAAGTAAATGTTCCAATCGAACACGTAACTGTTCTAATTCGGTTAATTTTCTTGAATCTTCCCGTACAACAGCCTGCAATTCTTTGGCCTGTCCTTCAGCCAATTGGCGTGCATTGCGTTCCTGTTGTAATTGGGCACGGGCATGGATCATCTCCTGTAAACGTCCAGCACGTTGTTGGCGCCTTTTAGCGGCTTGCAAACGTTGATAGGTTTGATTACTGCCCGAATAATCGGCTGCCAATTGTAATGCTGATATCCATTGTAAACGGGTCATGTGATCGATTGTAGCCAATTCAAAGGAACGTTCTGGTGTGTGTAAGATTATTTTGCAATCAGTTTTCGCTTCAATCCGGCTACCTGGTAAGATTGTTAATGAACCACAACGTTCTTTTTCTGTACGTGATTTATAATAGGATAGTTCGGATGGTTTTAGAACGAACCAGTATTCACGCATTGTTGGGAAGATGTAGCCTTTTTTTGCTAAATAACCCTTTTTGATGACATCCTCGACGATCTGGAATTTGAGCAAAATTTTAGTAATTGTAGCAAAAAAAATGTTTGCTCTGCATTTGTAATTGATTTTGCAAGAGCAGACATCCTTTGTTTTGTTATTATAAGTATTTTGGGAAGCAATATCGGTGATTATACACGGTCGTGAGCATTCTTTGGTATCCTGAGCATTGACCATATTTTTGAGACTGTCCACTTTTTTGAATAATTCAGGGTTAATAAATAAAGCGAAGCTCGTTTATTCTGGCCGCAATTAGAGACACTTTCCTGAATATTTAGCATGATTTCGGAGCATATTTGCCATTTTCTCAGAATAACCAGCATAATGTTGAGATTTCAAGAGACTGCTCACTTTTTTGAGAAGTGCAGAGCTTTTAACGTCGTCGTTTCTAGTCGTATGCTCAGATTAATTGTAAATAAGCGAAGTTCGTTTATTTTGCCTTCAATTGGAGATACTTTCCTGAATATTCAGCATGCTTTTGGAGCATCTTTGCTACTTAATCAGAATAAACTGCATAATACTGAAGCAGTAATGACCGGCACAGTATGCTCATTACAGCATTTTCAAATGATACATCAGATATAGATCACACTGCACTTGTTTTGCCTTCGGTATCCTGAGCATTGAGCATGTTTTTAAAACTGCTCAATTTTTTGAATAATTTAGCGTTTTTGACGGCACTATTTTTAGTGCCATGCTCAGACTCATTGTAAATAAGCGAATTCGTTTATTTTGCCTGCAATTAGAGACACTTTCCTGAATATTCAGCATGATGTTGGAGCATCTTTGCCATTTGCTCAGAATAAACAGCATAATATTGAGATTTCATGAGACTGCTCACTTTTTTGAGAAGTGCAGAGCTTTTAACGTCACTGTTTCAAGTCGTACGGTCAAACTCATTGTAAATAAGCGAAGCTTTCCTGAACATTCAGCATGATTTTGGAGCATTTTTGATACTTAATCAAAATAAACAGCATAATAGTAAGATTACAAGATGTTTTAGAAAGCAGTTGAAGTAGTAATGACCGGCACAGCACACTCATTACAGTATTTTCAAATGCTACATCAAATATAAAGCAACTGCACTTGTTTTGTATTCGGTATCCTGAGCATTGAGCATGTTTTTGAGATTGCCCACTTTTTTGAATAATTCAGTGTTTTTGACGTCACCCTTTTTGCAAATAAGCGAAGCTCGTTTATTTTGCCTGCAATTAGAGACACTTTCCTGAACATTCAGCATGATTTTGGAGCATCTTTACCATTTGCTCACAATAAACAGCATAATATTGAGATTTCAAGAAACTGCTTACTTTTTTGAGAAGTGCAGAGCTTTTAACGTCGCCGTTTCTAGTCGTATGCCCAGATTAATTGTAAATAAGCGAAGCTCGTTTATTTTGCCTTCAATTTGAGATACATTCCTGAATATTCAGCATGCTTTTGGAGCATCTTTGCTACTTACTCAGAATAAACAGAATAATACTGAAGCAGTAATTACCCGCACAGCACACTCATTACAGCATTTTCAAATGCTACGTCAGAGATAGCGCAAACTGCACTTGTTTTGCCTTCGGTATCCTAAGCATTCAGCATGTTTTTTAGACTGCCCACTTTTTTTGAATAATTCAGGGTTTTTGACGTCACCGTTTTTAGTGCTATGCTCAGACTCATTGTAAACAAGCAAAGCTCGATTATTTTGCTTGTAATTAGAGACACTTTCCTGAATATTCAGCATGATTTTGGAGAATTTGGAGCTTATTTGCGATTTTCTCAGAATAAACATAATACTGAAATTTCAAGAGACTGCTCACTTTTTTGGGAAATGCAGAGCTTTTAACGTCACCTTTTCTAGTCGCATGCTCATTTACTCATTGTAAATAAGCGAAGCTCGTTTATTTTGCCCTCAATTCGAGATACTTTCCTGAAAATTCAGCATGCTTTTGGAGCATCTTTGCTACTTAATCAGAATAAGCAGCATAATACTGAGATTTCAAGGTGTTTTAGAAAGTAGTTGAAGCAGTAATTACCGGCACAGCATACTCATTACAGAATTTTCAAATGCTACGTCAGAGATAGCGCAAACTGCACTTGTTTTACCTTCGGTATCCTAAGCATTGAGCATGTTTTTGAGACTGCTTAATTTTTTGAATAATTCAGGGTTTTTGACGTCACCGTTTTTGTAGTAGCGAAGCTCGTTTATTTGCCTGCATTTAGAGACATTTCCTGAAATTAGCATATTTTGAGCATATTTCTTTTGCTAGAGAAGCTGCAGAGTTTTTAACGTCACCGTTTCTAGTCGATTAATTGTAAATATTCGAGATACTTTCATGAACATTAAGCATGCTTATGGAGCATTTTCGCTACTTACAATTAAGCAGTATAAACAGCATAATACTGAGATTTCAAGATGTTTTAAAAGCACACTCATTACAGCATTTTAAAATGCTACATCAGTCTTATCATGTAAATTGTAAGCATATAGAGCAAACTGCACTTGTTTTGCCTTCGGTATCATGAGCATTAAGCACGTTTCTGCTCAATTTTTTGAATAATTCAGCGTTTTTGACGGCACCGTTTAAACAAGTGTAATTTGCCCTACTCTATTTTGTTTTTTTTTGTTTGTTTGTTTGATTTACTTACAGTTTGATAAATATCGGTAACCGCTTCACTGATAGCATTCTCATCTTTCACACCAACCAATGATCGCGACTCCAAGATCGCTATAAATGAGGCCAAACGGAAATTCCCAATTGACACACTCAAATTAAGAAAATCATCATCATCAAACCGACAACCCAACGAATTTGCTAATTTCTGAGCAATCACACCAGCCTCATTTGGATGCAATAAAACATGATACAAATCATCATTGAAATGGTCACGTATCAATTCACCTAAGACACAGAAAATACGGAAAATCTTATAGATTGAAGCATCATTAAAAACATGCTGTTGTTGTTGCGATTGTTGATGTTGTTGATTGAGAAATCGTTTGTGACACACTAACCAACACACTTCGGCAATACGTGTTTCATAATCGTGTAATTCGTTCAATTGTAATTTGTCCGGCAGCGATGAGAAGACCTCTTTTTGTAGATAGTAGCGGTACTGATCGAAATTTAGCGTTGATGTGCTGCGATAGTGTTCTAAGCCGCGTTCAACACCGTACAAATCGAGGAGTGTTCCGATGTTCGCTGTTAGAACCTAAAACATTATTTCTAAGTAAATAAATAAATAAAATAAATAAATAAATAAAGAATGAGTCATGGCTTGGGAACGATAACGATAATGATAACGCTACATTGTTGAATTATTATAAGTAAAACGAAAAAGCCTTGACACGAAAGACTATATTTGGCCAAAACAAGTCTCCAACTAGAGTTGCGATAAATGTTGGAAAAACCGACCGTATGCTCGGTTTTTCTTAATTAAAACACTTAATTAATAATTGTTAATAATCGATAATGCTCACCTTTAATTTTGATTTATTAACAAGGCCACTTTTATCGTGTTGTAAAACATCAAAGGCTTGCCACACGTAATTTGCGACATTATCGAGCAGAATTGCCATCGTTAAATAAACATAACGTGTGAATCATACGCGGATGAAAGTTGAAATATGTGTAGGTTTCCACTTGTACTTGTTTAGATATATGTAATATGTTTGAATTTTTATTTCTAACAAAGCAATGGAATGGGAAAAATCAACCGACACGCCTCCCGATTTATACAGATTAAATGTTTTTTTTTTATTTGCGCTTATGTTTCGCTTTTTTCGCCGCCTTTTTCGATTTCTTTCGTTTCGCTGCCCGCTTCCTCGCCAAATACGCCCGCCAGTATCGCTGGATAATCCGAGCTGATCGATTTCTGACGAACTTATCGAGCGCCTCCTGGAAGATTTGCTCTTCTTCATCGTGCTTCTCCTGCATTAGGCGCGTATACTCGTCGAATTGTGCCGCTAATTTGTCTTCTAATCGATGGATCTCGTCCATTTCTTGATTGTATCTGTAATCGTGGAGAAATTCGTGGAAATACTGACGAATAATTGCCGACTCACTCGTCCTGGAGCGCCTCGAGTTCAGTCAATTTTTCCGTCATATCTTTATCGTATTTCTCGATCCAATTGTGCAGTTGTGTTTCGATCTTCGATAATGCAATTCTTGAGGATTTCTCATCTTTTAGATGCTTATCAATCACTTCATCGTACTGTTGTTGCAACTTTTCCACATCCTCTTCTAGTTCCTTTTGAATCGTTTCAGCATTCACACTCAAACGCATCATCGAATTTTCAGATTCGTGTATCAATTGTTGTAGATCGAAATTGAATTTCTCTTCAAGTTGGCGCAGATTCTCACTTAAATCATCGTAGACGGCCTGGTAATCGTTGTGTTCGCGATCGAATTCGGCTTCTTGTCGCGACAACACCTCCACCAATTCTGCACAAGTCAAGCTTAAGTGGCGCCTTAAATAAAAACCACAACCAGACCTGTTATCTTTGTCGTCAAATACTGATTCTCGGCGAATGCCGTTTTTAATTCTTTCTCACGCGCTGTTTGATCCGTCCCGGTTAACTCGAAGCGTCGATTGACAATCGTCTGGAATTGTAGAAAGTTTGCGATGAATTTCTCTGCAATCGGTTCGGTGGATGTTGTGGTTTTCTTCAAGTATTTCCGGATACATTTCGATCTGAGTACGGCAACGAGCAGACGCGACATCTCAAAATCCGTACAGATATTCCGTTCCGAATTGCTTCGGGCATTGTCCAGGTCGTCAATGTCGTGTTCGGTGATTGAGATTGCACGTTTACGGAACTTCTCTAGGATTTCCAGAACGAAATCGGCCTCCTTTTTGCTCATATATCGATACAATAATTTCCGACGTTTCGATAGATCCGTAATTTTGCTCTACAAAAATTGTTTGATTTGTTTGAATTTTCTTTTGAAAAATTTCGATACTTACGGAAATTTGTAGATTTTCCACAGTTTCATCGAGAATTTTGCGCACTTGATTGATTCTCTGTTCGAAATCGTCAATGCGTTCCGATTGAGTCAAGTTGAGTTGCTCGATTATTTCGTTGTTTGTCATTGTTGAGAAAATGGTGAAAAACAGGAGGAAAGTGTCGGTTTTGTGTGTGTGTGCGTGTGACAAATCGACTTAATTTGCACGGTTGTTATAGTAACATTGCCATCACAGGAAGCTATTTGGCGAACAAATAGCTCCAGTTCGCTCAAAAATCAATCAAATAGCAATATTTTTTTTATTATTTCTGTTTTTGACTCGTCTTTTTTTTAATTTTTCGAAATTACTGGAAATTTTTCTGATAATTACCATTTTTATTTATTATTACTATCATAATTTTTTCAATTTTGAAGTTCTCTCTACATCCTAAGAAATTTTTAGAAAGGTCTTATGCGAAATAAGGTGAAAAAACAAAATTTTTTCTTCAAGTGGAAGAAAACATTTTTTTCAAGTGAAAAAAAAAATAGAAATCAAAAAAACACCCTTCTAAAAATTTCAGAGAATTTATAGAAAATGTCAAACTTTGATATAAAAAAAAGAAAAAAAATTAAAGAGTGTAATCATTGAGAAATTTGTGGTTTCTTCCGAAAATCTGAAAATAAAAGTTGAAGATAACTTCGAATCATTTTTATTAATTTTTTTCCAAAAAAATACATTTAAAAACGAAGACTTTGAGAAAAAGAACGCCCCGATACGTCAAGTTTTGAAAAAGTTACGGCTATTTAAAGAAAAAAGAACCATTTTTTTGAAAAATTTATAACATTTTTTGGGTGGGTAAAAAAATTTGAAACAATCCTGAGAAACGTCTTTAATGAGGTACAAAATAGGGGCAAATTTTCAGCCAAATCGAAAGGGATGGGGTTCAAAAGTGGTCGAATTGGCGTGAAATGCCCCAGATATATACAGTTGCGATCGAAAAATTTTGAATTTGTATAATAGTTCAGCATATTGACAACAGATGACGCGTTTATTAATACACTAAAAGCAGCGCAGATGTAACCGAATTTTTAGATTTGTATAATTATGCAACCAGTAATGCACGTGTCGTAAGATTAGTGATAAATTAAAGTAGTGACTTTTAAATTAATCAAGTATCCAAATCAATATTTCAACTCTTTTGTGCAAATATTTAATATTATTCATTAAATATTGATATTAATAAGATGTTTCGATAATAATTTGACAATTATTAGTAAAGTTAATCTACTTATCAGTTTATTTCTTGTCCTACATGTTCCGCCTTGTTTGGGCCGCCTTCATTAACCCAATGAGCCACCTAAGTTTCTGTTGTGAAAAAGCGACAGCATTTTGACGGAATTATTGATCCTTTGTTTTGCTACTATCGTTAAAATTGTTTGCCGTATTCGTAATGAAATACATGTGGTGACACTGTATTTCTGTGTTCCGCTTGGTTGTTTGTTAATGCGAATCGGTGATGTCACTGCATCAAATTAAGTGAGAAATCCATTCTCTGGTTATAACTAAAGGGCGGATATCTGCTCCAAGTTGGAGCAAGGCAAATTCTAGTCTCCTGACAAACTCGTATAGAGCGTATTGGCAAAAGCTGTTGTACTTGCATATTCTATCTTTTCTTGTGAAACGTTTCTCTATACAAATAAAGTCCGAACTAACCCGCACATAGAGAAGTAGTGGACCAGTTGAACTGCTATCGTGACGTCGCTATGTTACGGCGAAAACACAGGTGCCTAGTTGTACCGTATTTCTATGAACTTCTGGTCGCTCTCTCTCATTCTTTAAAGGACGACTCGTTACGGGCAGAAACCGATGTTTTTGCATAGAAAATTTAAAAAAACAACAATTTTTGACAAAAATAAATAAAAAAAACTTTAAAATTATGAACACATTTTTTTAAATTTGTTCTACGTGTCTTTTCTTATAAATTTATGTAAATACTACGACAATGGTGCATTTCGAGCATTGTAATTCTAATCAGATGACCTTCAATTCGTCCTTTAGTTATAACTTACAATTAGTAGAAAATTAAAAAAAGTTAAATAAAGAGTTTTAAGGGCAAGTATTGAAACAAATCCTGTACAGCACACGGTGGTAAAGTCTCTTTATCCACTCGCAGATTTGGCTCACAGTAATTAACTATTTTTCCTATAGAAATGGCTTGTTCAAAATTATCAACAACCTCGAATTCGAAAAGTAATTGTCTGTAGATAGAAGCGATTTAATTATAAAGACACTTACAATTAGCTTATGATAGCAATTACAATATCTTAATGGTCGAATATAATAGTTATCGTGGCAATTACGTTTGTTCGTCACCTTTTCTACAGATAAAGGTTAATTAAACATATCGTTTAACGGCGCCCGATAATTGAACAATAATTCTCTTTCGCTATGCTACAAAAGGGCTTCTGTTGGCAAATCGGACGCAATAAAACGATTGTTAACTCGGCCCTAAATTGATGGAACCTATTTGACGAAATTTACGTTAGCCATTGAAAGTAGACAATAATTGCAGAAAGTTTTAACATCGTCATATTTGAATATTTACTGCGTTTCAAACAATAACAGCCTATGCCTTCAACAATCTTTTTCAAATCTCAAAATAACATTAATTTTATAAGGCACCGCGGCCAATTAGGCCATGTCCGATTGCCCGACACAACCATCAGCAACGTCCATTTTGCGTCATTTATCTTGAAATCGTGGGATAAGTGTGCATAGATGGTGACCAATGAAACTGGCGGGTGGATCGGCCAAAATAAAGCTGCAAAAACGTAAATAGATGGATTCAAATAGTTACTATACCCCGTTTTATGGGAAATACACGCCTCCAGATGGATAATGGTAAATGAAACGACTCATGGATTAGAATATCATACAATGGAAGCGGCAATTTCCAATGATAATTTATCGAGAATTGTTCGAATTGGATGTGGTCCCCAACAAAGTTTTGTACATGATCATGGGCATAGGTGATGGGATTATGCAAAAATTGATATTGTTCCCGAACTTAAAAGCTTTAAGAGCTTAAAAGCTACATGAGCAATCATGATTAATGCATTAAGAGCATCCAGTGGTGAATTTTGCCCACGGGCCAAATTTCAATCATCATCAAACATCAACGAATACGTACTTCCAATCAAAATCTCAAAGACAGCCTTAATGTAGGTAATAATGTAAATAACATTACATCCTATGTTTTGCTTTTGTAGTTGTAGCGATATTTCGGCGACACTCGGAGAAGCTCAGTATCGACAAGAAAATTTTGTTAAACAATGTTACGTCAATTTGGTTCACGTGGTAAATCCTGACCAATCCCTGCACGACAACAGTTACTAGTAGCATATAAAAATGCGGGAAAAGAAAACGTAGAACCAATGTATTGTGACTTTTTACAGGTAACCAGTGAAAATGAATGTTGTACTAGCTGTACTATTTTTTGGCAGCGCTTTTGCTCAACTAGATCCAGACTTATTCGATAAATCGGTATGAGTTCAATTTATCTTCTTAGAAATTAATTTTTTTAACTAAATATTTTAGATGTTTTCACCCTCAGACAAAGAATGGTTTTATGAAATATATGACAAATGTATTGAAAAATTAGAAATCGATAAAGGTAATTATTTTATTAATCACAATTCACAATTTTGGCGACTGTCGGAATTAATTAGAATAGATTTTATTTTTAATCTACACAATGTAGGGCATCAAGTGCAACTAATGATCTCGTCGAGACGAGAACTTTTTGTATCTAAATTCTTGTCTCGTCGATTGTTGAGCGACCCATTTCTCTCGATGGGTGTGTCACGAAAAGATTCAGAAATGTGTGGGTATTTATTTTTGGTTTTTCAAAATTTTTCTTTGACATCTGAAAAATTGAAGTTACGATCACATTTTTAATGACTACAAAAAAGGTTGTTTATCATAGCAACGAGCCATAATAGTGGGCTATAATTATTTGCTTATTAATGCGATCGTTTTGATATCTATTAATGGTTCAATAATACATACTTATGATATAATAATTATATATGAATATTGTTTTGAGATAAGTGAAATACAGAAAAAAATAATTGCAGAGAAAAATCGAGCCTTCAGGCAACGACAGAAAGCAAATTAACCAATTAAAAAAATGAACTTCATCTCTAACCTGACAAGTTTCACTTCTATCGCACGGCGTTCCACGCACTTTCAATTTTTTTTCAATTCGTTCTTCTCCTGGAAGAGTGATGTATTATCAAAGGTCAATATGTATTTGAAAAATGTAAGATGTAAGAATGACCGACTAGGAAAAAAGTATCAATTCGCAACAATTACAGTTTTAGAACTTGCTTTAATTAATATTTTAATGAAAATTTAGTAAAAAAAAAACGAATATTTAAAAGTGTATTTGCAGAAAGGGCCGATGCGGAGCAACTTGAAGACTATGAGTTCGAGGTAATTTTTTTTGTAAATTATTAATATTCCAAAATAGTACTTTTATTCCAATAATTTGAAGACAATTGATTATTAATTGAAATTTACATACATACATATTTCCAGGAGTTTGCTGAATGTGCTTTGGACTTAGCTGAGGCTGTAAGTATTCAATAGACATTTACTTTTCGGTTTTTATCATTAAAAAAGCGATAATGTAAATTCTACAGATAGATGAGGCAGGCGAGGTAAAATATTGGCAACTTTTCCAGTATGTGCCAAATGCATATCTTGGAGTATGGACTGATATGTTTGAAAATTATTGCTTGGTTATTGAAGGTAAAATTTTGGCTTATTTTCAACGCTCTGTAATTGATTTAAATATTTACGAAATAATGTTTTAGAACCTAGGTGTGCCGACGTGGTGTTTCATGTTTTCAAACGTGAGTGACGCTCTTGAGGTAATTTGATCTATTTGTAAATGAATTCATTGTATTTGCGGTTTTTTTATTTCAATTTTAGAACTTTTACATCATTTAAAGTCAACTATAATTTGATTTTCTCACTTATTCAAATGGTAAATTCCAATGTGTAATAATAAATAGATTTCGAGCATGATTGTATTCTTTCTTTTCCCTTTTCTGGTCATAAATAAATCAATCAATTTAATACGCGATAAAAACTGCGCTAGACGACGGTTTCACAGACACGGCAATCCCGCCGTTAGAATTCGTGCTAAATCAACTCACCAACCAAATCGGTTACGCTCTTCGCTACCTGCAAATGCAGAATGGGAGCGAAAGATTATCTTACTAGAGGCTGAGAATCATTCTCTCTGGAGAATGACGCACATTCTGCATAGTCAGCGGAAACCAACACCGCCAATACACGGTCGAAACGGTTTTGTCTATCGGGAAGACGAAAAAGCCAAGACATTATTCGCTGACAGCTTAGAGATGCAATGCAGCCCCAACTGGAGGGATGCTGACGTGGACCACGTCGAAATGATAGACGAACAGGTCGAGGAGATACTCCAAAAAAAAACGACGAACTTCTCATACGCCCCACCATCACAGAGCAAATCCACCAACTGATTAGTGGCTCTTCGCACTAAGAAATCCCCGGTTCCAGACCAATCCCTTAAATGTTTGCCGCCTAAAGCTATTGCAACATTTCCCTTCGCCAAGGAGAACCGCCAATATGATCTTCTTCCCCAAACCAGAAAAGGACCGGAAGTTGCCTCAGAATTATTTGGGCGAAAATCTTTGGAAACTACGAAGTTCTATACAGCATGTTTTTTCTAAGTAGGGTCGGCTGCGAGTCTCCCATTAGCCGTTAAGCAAAAGAAATAAAAGTCCCAAGAACTTGCACGTCTGACGATATAAGAAGGACCAAGGACGCCATAAAGTTTCTAGCTATTCGGGAAATATGGAAAATTTAACCCAAATGTCACATAAATATCCGTACGTCAATGCAACTATACTAAATTCATCCACCAAAGGGTTCCTAGATTTGAGTTGGTACCCTTGAATATAGTGATATTTCTAGGGATTTATTTGTTTGCGTCCATACTCTTGCTTACAATCCTAGAACTGCGTACTTTGTTTAACGTGACATTTGTCAAATCTAGTAACCCTTTGGTCGGTGAATCTATTATACCACCAACAGAATGCTCTCGATACATGTAATTCGAATATGTTTTTTTCATTTGTTAATCTCCTCAATTTCAGTCAAAAAAACCTTCAGAAAATTTGATGCATATTATCTAAGGTTACTGGTTCCGACCTTCAATGTTACAAACGTATGCAATCAGATGTTGGTATACATTCACGGCATCGCAAGTGATTGCGCAAGGTCGCTGAGGCAGTTGAAATGGTTACATTTTATTCTCTGGTTGTAGGTACTACGTTGCAAGATTGTGCGATTTATTGTCGCTAATCATAAAATTGAGCAGATAAAAATTGTGGTTCATTACATAACTCGTCTAGCCAACAACTTGCAGATCAAATTTTCATGTAGCAACAATGTAACATTAAAACTCCCGAATTTTTCCTCAACAATAACTGTAAATTCAGCTAAACAATAAACACAATTCTCAATCCGGCAACATTGAAACATTGTTATTAAAAATGCAAAACAATTTCTATCCAGAAGTTGCCATGCCGTTCACGATACCAGAACGGATAAAAATTATTTAAATATGTACTGAAAGTGATGAAAATTACGCGATAACAGTTGAACGTTGTAATAGAGCCTTCCATCAAAGAAAAGTTAATATAAAAACAATAAGAAAGATTGTTCGCGTTCTGGTAATGTACATATTTTACCGCGTGTTCGACATTGTCCTGTAATTTATAATATCGAAGATGTCGAAGTTTGTGTTGTAAAAAAGCTAAATAAGTTAGGGACTGTTAGGGAAAACAATAACTAGAACTCATTCTGTCCACATATCAACTGAAAATATGTGCTGCTGGTCAACTACTTGTATCCATAGTTGAATCACTTTTCAATGTAAATTCATCTGAGAACAGGATATTCAAATAGTAGTTCGGATTGTTTGTGATATTGCGTATCATCAGTTCACAGAATCGCGCTATCGCTGGTCGATCTGTTGGTAAAAGATCTTGATGCAATGACTGGCGCGGTATGGATGTAATTTCATTGACTTTAATATTTTGTGACACCGTCGAAATGGATATGTCTAGACGCCGACTGATTCTTCGGATCGTTGTTGTGGGTTCAGCAGCAAGTATTTCCTGGACATTTTGTTGGATGTCTGCTCGAAAATGCGAACAGTACCAGTGTCTTCAAATAAACAAACAATGTTTGACAGATGGATGGAAGGCTCTATTATAACGTTCAACTGTCCTAGCGTAATTTTCATCACTTTTGTTTGAATGAAAGTTTCTGTTTTTTAATTAATTTATTACAAAATATACCAGAAAATTTTGATTATTTATTATCGTTTTGTCCAACACACAGAAAAATTTTAATCCAATGAATTAAATGTTGATTAAAACAAAAAAAGCAATTTAGTAGTAAATACATTACTATTATCACAAAAGAAAATAACAATTAATACGATTAGTATAAATACATGTTTACGCGTGACCTTGTTTATGTTTACCAACTACTTTCAAAGCCATGCATGTTTATAGTGTTTAACGACAACAGAAAACATCTGTGGAAGGTCAAGATTGTTTACAATTTAGATTAATGACCTCTCCTTTTAAGTACAATTTGAATTTAAATTTTTGGCGATGTTTAAAGTAATTAAGAAATAAAACAGTATATCCATACTGCCATTCTAATATGTCGTATCCCACATTTGGGAAATTTTTCAGGAGACGATAAAAACGTTTCACGGTCGCAAATGAAAGAAAACTAGTAACTTTTTTTTTCTGAAATTTGTTTTAATACATAAACAGTAATAATAGAAGTAAAAAAAAATTTTTTGATGAATTGTTTAATTATTATGTGGGTTACGACATATTGACTGCTGCTACCTGTGTGGGATACGACATATTGTCAATAAGATTGAAAGTGTTATAAAAAGAAGAAAGTCAAGAAAATTTTGTGAAAATGATTTTTCGTTTTTAAACTAAATTTTTTTAACACAGTTTAACATATTATATTTTTATATTATTTATCAAACCACCAATTATAATTATTTTAAGTTCACAGCTACACGGTACTTTAACATAATATTTAGCTTTCTTGTCATTGTTTTGTTTTCTGTTAAGTTTTGTTTTTTTTTTAATTTCAGGTACATAATCTTCTTCAGGTTCCTGATTTTTTCTTTTTCTGACCCTTTCATCACAGGCTTCCGTATAATTAATAGCACTATTAATAATAGGGGTATCACTTTCAATTTTTTTTCTACACTATTACGACATAATACTTTCTTCGTAATTTCATAATTATCTTCACTATATAGCTTTTAGTTTTTTCTTGGATTGGTTACTTTATCAATATTCTCATTCACTTATTTAAAACTTCCCTTGACGAAGATTGGTCAGTAGTAGAGTCATCATGACATTGTAGCCAATCCTTTCTTCAATTCTTATACATTTTGCCACTTATTTTTATTTATCTTTAATTTTTCATGAAATAGTGATTTCAGTGTATAATCGAAATTTGACAGAGGGTTTTTAATCGGTATATCACTATTTATTAAATTAAATAAAAAATAAACTCTGCATTTTCAGCATTCTCTAATACTGGCTCAACATATTTTCATTAATTGCATCCTTACAATTTACTTAAAATTAATAATATTAAGTGTGACTGTCACATCGTGGCACCGACTGAACCTATACAAATGTGGGATACGACATATTAAAATACGCGAAAATCCGCGTGTGGGATACGACATATTAGAATATTTATTTAAAAATACTAAATAAACAATTTGACCTCTAAAATTTTTACATAAGCTGCACATTGCGACAATGATTCGATTTTTCAAAAAAAGTGGAAATCTCAAATTTTGTGGGATACGACGTATTAGAATGACAGTATCGATATTAAAGAACAAGTGTCAGAAGTCGCTTATTATTGCACGAGTTCAAGTTTAGAAAACGAACGGCGGAGCCGCTCGTTTTCTAAAGGACGAGTGCAATATACTACTTCTGACGCGAATTTTTTATACTATTTTTTCTATTTTGCCTATTTTGTGGCCTTTTTTACAAAAAAATTGCGAGATTTGATATTTAGGGAAATTGGTGTTACTAAAAAAAAACAATTGAACATTCAGCTAGGAAACTTCAATTGTTTTATTTTTCACTCTTAGTCAATTGTTTTTTTCGCCAAATTGCTTATTTAACAATGAGTGAAGAATTTTCATGTACTCCACCTGAAATAAGGGAAATTGCTGAAAATGCAGGAAGCAATTTACTACCCGATAAATCCAAAGATCAGTACGAAAAACGGTATATTAAGTATCTTGCTTGTATGATTTTTGACAGTTGCCAAAATCAATGAAAATGTTACCACCCTAGTGGGAAAAAAATTCCTACATTTTTACTTTTCAGCACTAGTATCGAAATGAGCACATTTCGATACAGTAGCGAGTTTAATAATAGCGCTATTATTGACGCAAAATAGAAAAAATATATTTTTGAATTGTATGTATCGAGAACATTCTTGTGGTGGTGGCTACTTTGATATACGGATAATTATATGACACAATGCACCAAATTTAGTGAGAAATCCATTCTCTGGTTAATAACTTACAATTAGTAGAAATTAAAAAAAGAAATTAAGAGTTTTAAGGGCAAGTATTGAAACAAATACTGTACAGCACACGGTTGTAAAGTCTCTTTACCCACTCGCAGATTTGGCTCGCAATAATTTACTATTTTTCCTATAGAAATGGCTTGTTCAAAATTATCAACAACCTCGAATTCGAAAAGTAATTGTTTGTAGATAGAAGCGATTTAATTATAAATACAATATCTTAATGGTCGAATATAATAGTTATCGTGACAATTACGTTTGTTCGTCACCTTTTCTATAGATAAAGGTTAATTAAACATATCGTTTAACGGCGCCCGATAATTGAACAATAATTCTCTTTCGCTATGCTACAAAAGGGCTTCTGTTGGCAAATCGGACGCAATAAAACGATTGTTAAATCGGCCCTAAATTGATGGAACCTATTTGACGAAATTTACAATAGTCATTGAAACTTGATAATAATTGCAGAAAGTTTTAACATCGTCATATTTGAATAGTTACTGCGTTTCAAACAGTGACAGCCTATGCCTTCAACAATCTTTTTCAAATTTCAAAGTAACATTAATTTTATAAGGCACCGCGGCCGATTACGCCATGTCCGATTGCCCGACACAACCATCAGCAACGTCCATTTTGCGTCATTTATCTTGAAATCGTGGGATAAGTGTGCATAGATGGTGACCAATAAAACTGGCGCGTGAATCGGCCAAAATAAAGCTGCGAAAACGTAAATAGATGGATTCAAATAGTTACTATACCCCGTTTTATAGGAAATACACGCCTTCAGATGGATAATGGTAAATGAAACAGCTCATGGATTAGAATATCATACAATGGAAGCGGCAATTTCCAATGATAATTTATCGAGAATTGTTCGAATTGGATGTGGTCCCCAACAAAGTTTTGTACATGATCATGAGCATAGGTGATGGGATTATGCAAAAATTGATATTGTTCCCGAACTTAAAAGCTTTAACAGCTTAAAAGCTACATGAGCAATCATGATTAATGCATTAAGAGCATCCTGTGGTGAATTTTGCCCACGGATCAAAGTTCAATCATCATCAAACTTCAACGAATACGTACTTCCAATTTTAGAGGCTAATACAGATGAAAGAAGCTCAAAGACAGCCTTAATTTAGGTAATAATGTAAATAACATTACATCCTATATTTTGCTTTTGTATTTGTAGCGTAATTTTGGCGACACTGGGAGAAGCTCAGTATCGGCACGAAAATTTTGCTAAACAATGTTACGTCAATATAGTTCACGTGGTAAATCCTGACCAATCCCTGTACGGCAACAATTACTAGTAGCATATAAAAATGCGGGAAAAGAAAACGTAGAATCAATGTATTTGTGACTTTTTGCAGGTAACCAGTGAAAATGAAAGTTGTACTAGTTGTACTATTTTTGGGCATCGCTTTTGCTCAACTAGATATACACTTCTTCGATATAGCGGTATGAGTTCAATTTATCTTCTTAGAAATCAATTTTTTTAACTTAATATCCTAGAGTTTTTCGAACATGGACGAAGCCTGGTTTAATGAGAAACATTTGGAATGTGTTTTACGACTAGAATTCGATGAAGGTAATTATTTTATTAATCACAATTCGCAATTTTGTCGACTGTCGGAATTAATTAGAATAGATTTTATTTATAATCTTCATAATGTAGGGCAACAAGTGCAAATAGTGATCTCGTCCAGACGAGAACTTTTTCTATCTGAATTCACGTCTCGTCGAGATCAAAGAGGTGGCGATTGTTGAGCGACCCATTTCTCTCGATGAGTGTGTCACCAAAAGATTCAGAAATGTGTAGGTATTTAAATGACATCTATCAACGATAAAAAACGAGTCAGAATACCAATGTTTTGAGCGTAACAATTTTCTGCGGTGATGAAGAGTCATCAGCGCCTCGGAATGTTGAGCAAATAACTAAAATTTCGACTGCTGCACTGGCGCGTTAGTTTTTTCAAAGTGGGGAATTTAAATCAAATATATACGCAAATAATTGAAAACATATAAATTTGTTTAAAATTGTTGAATACTTACACGTAAATGTAGGTATATGTATGTAATGCATATAAAACGGAAGCCTACATTGCGGCTTTATGAAAATAATTGAAGATTGTGTTTATATAGTAACAGCTATTTTTTTGAATTTCCTTTTTGATTTTTTTTTATCCATAATATACTTTACAATGCACGTAGTTAGGTACATAAAATCATAATTTCTGTGACCATCACGAGATCTAATATTCGACACTTTTTAACGAAATAAATAGTGTGGGCTCATAATGAAGCAATTATTTATACTTGTAATTAATATAATTTCTTTGAACTGGATACTTTCAGTTTTTAGTTTTGGTTCTTTTGGTAAAACATATATATCGGTTTGGTTGCGGAAAAAAGATCGCTTTTGTTTATTTTCGGTTTTCGGTTAAGTTTCGGTTCAAAGTACCTACTACTTTTTATGTTATTACGATTTATAGACAAAAGATTCTTTTAATGATGTGTTATTTTGTTTTTTGTTGTGTGTTATTATATACATCTGTTTATTAAAATTATATTTTTCACTATTTGTATTTTTTTTCCTAAATTAATTTATCTTGTGTATTTGAATACAAATGAAGAAAAAAAATACTACACATGCGTAGATGCTCAAATTTAATTTAGTTCTCGCTCAAGATATAGCGGCGTTGGCTACATATGAAATTGTTCCATATTTTTAAATTTTTCCCATAAGCATCAGCAATCCAGTTCTTATAGAGAACAGTGTGGGAAACCCTTCCACTCTAACAGACAGCTCAGAGGAAGGAGTGGCAGTGTTGTCATAGCGTCGCTTCTATTCCCTCTGTCAGTTCTGCCAGCTGTCAAAAAAACTAGGGTCTAAAACTGGTATCATTGATAGATGTACATTGGCCTCTGGAACGAAATTAAAATTTCCTGGCCTACCGCGATTTATGAGTTTTGTATTTATAAATTAATTAATGGCGTTATAGTAATTAATGTGTCAAGGGCGTTGTGAGGTAAATAATGCCCCCCAATATATATCATTGATCTTAATATAATATATATAATTAATAACTACGAGAAAGGTTGTTTAGTATAGCAACGAGCCTTAACCGTGGGCTATAATTATTTGCTTATTAATGCGATCCTTTTGATATCTATTAGTGGTTCAATAATATATACGTATGACATAATAATTATATATGAATATTGTTTTGAGATAAGTGAAATGCAGAAAAAGATAATTGCAGAGAAAAATCGAGCCTTCAGACAACGACAGAAAGAAAATAAACCAATTAAAAAAAAAGAACTTCATCTCTAACCTAACAAGTTTCACTTGTAACGCGCGGCGTTCCACGCAATTTCAATTTTTTTTTAATTCGTACTTCTCCTGGAAGAGTGAGGTATTATCAAAAGTCAATATGTACTTGAAAAATGTAAGATGTAAGAATGACCGACTAGAAAAAAATTATCAATTCGCAACAATTACAGTTTTAGAAGTTGCTTTAATTAATACTTTAATCAAAATTTAGTAAAACAAAACGAATATTTAAACGTGTATTTGCAGATGCGGCCCACGAAGGTACTCTTGATGACGATTCGTACAAGGTATTTTATTTTTAAATTATTGATATTCCGAAATAGTACTTTTATTCCAATAATTTGAAGAAAATCGATTATTAATTGAAATTTACGTACATACATATTTCCAGGAGTATGCTGAATGTGTTTTGGGCTTAGCTGAGGCTGTAAGTATTCAATAGATATTAAATTTTCGGTTTTTATCATTAAAAAAGCGATAATGTAAATTCCATAGATAGCTGATAACGGTCAGGTAGATTATAGGAAACTTGTTTATCATGTACCAATTGCATTTGTAGAGGCATGGGTGGAGATGTTTCAAACATCGTGTATGAATATTAATGGTAAAATTTTGGCCTGTTTTCAAGGCTCTATAATTGATTTAAATATTTACCAAATCATGTTTTAGACGATGGTTGTGCCAAAACGGTGTATGAAATGTTCAGATCTTAAAGTAATTTGATTTATTTGTAAATGAATTCATTGTATTTGCGATTCTTTTAGTTCACTTTTAGAACTTTTACACCATTTAAAGTCAACTATAATTTGATTTTCTCACTTATTCAAATGGTAAATTCCAATGTGTTATAATAATTAGATTTCGAGCATGATTGTAATCTTTCTTTTCTCCTTTCTGTTCATAAATAAACCAATCAATTTAATACGCGAGAAAAACTGTGCTAGACGACGGTTTCACAGACAGGGCAATCGTGCCGTTAGAATTCATGCTAATCAACTCACCAACCAAATCGGGTACGCTCTTCGCCACCTGCTTAATACAGAATGGGAGCGAAATATTATCTCACTAGAGGCTGAGAATCGTTTTCTCTGGTGAATGACTCGCATTCTGCATAGTCAGCGGACACCAACACCGCTAATACACGGTCGAAACGGTTATGTCTATCAGGAAGACTAAAAAGCCGAGGCATTATTCGCTGAGTGGATTGCTGTCGACCTGAACAGATCCGTTCCGTCAGCCGTCTAATTGTTTTGCCGTTAGTTGTACTGCAGTGGCTATTCGACCAGAACAACCGAATTGTTTTGTTTCTTTAAGAATTATTATTTATTTATTTAAATAAATTTTATTTATACGTTTAGTACGTGCCGTCTTCATTTCTCACCCAAAGAAGTGAGTGGCGCTCGAGACAGGAAACGCTTCCCTTGTAATCACGGTCGTGAATTACTCTATCATTTTTTGATCATAAAGGAATTGAACGTAATAATAAGTAATTATATAAATATCACAACATCAGATTTTTAAATCAAATTTAAATTTATCATGTATCTTGCGAAACGTATATTACTGGTTGCATAGTTATACAATTATCAAGATAGTAACAAGCACTACATTTAGTGTATTAATAGCGCGTCATCTGTTGTCAATTTGCTGAATTTTTAGACGGGCGAACTTCACAGTGCTTGCCGTTGCCTTGGTGTTTTTTCAATCCAGTTTTCAACAGTGTTTTTGTTTATATATCCCCCCTTCCCCCCTGACGATTCACCACTTTCGTGTCGAACTAGAAATTTTCCGAGACACTTTAAAATTTTCCATTTGATTTTTTTTGGCAACTTATTTCTGGCTGTTTCTTGAACCAGAACGATTCGAAGACGATACACGATCCACTCAATTTCCATCACCATGCAATTTTCGCTACCTTTGGTTGTTCCCATTCTCATTCCAATTTTTCAAAATTTCTTTCCCGATTTTCATCGGATAGTGGCCACTTATGTTTTCGAACTGGTCCGCTACTTTCCGCACGCCACATTCACTCTCCTTTGAAAAATTTACGACTTTTACTTTTTGTTCAAGAGTTAATTCACGTCTTAAAATTTTGTTTGATACCGATATTTTTTTGTTTAAAAGAAAAACACATATAGTAAGACAAACTCTAAATAGTAATCAGAGATGATAATGATGACTACTAAGAAATAGAAGCCAACTGCACTCGGATGGGTTCTGCTAATGCACACGATTTGCAATTAAATTCGACTTCTCATATGAAGCGTCCGCAATAAGAGGTTTTCGACTATGCAACTAAAGTGAATTCATCGATTTGACAGATGTTTCGTTAAACAAAGTAATTACTCCCATGACTGTAAGCAAGATATGGTCACAAAGAATGAAATCTCTAAAAATATCACTATATTCAAGGGTGCCAACTTAAATCTCGGAACCCTTTGGTCGATGAATTTCGTATATCTGCTTTGGTACTGATTTACAGTGTCCGCTTCCCCATTAGAGAGTGTCCGTAATACAGAGGTGCCGGGACCTACTGGAAAGTGTCCGTAATTAGAGGTTTTACTGTTATTTATTATATATGGTAAGTGAGAAACATGGATAGTTTGCAATAAAAGTTTTCTTCAATGTTTTCGGTAATGGGTAAAAATTTTCAAAATTACGGATACATCCAGCTTTTCAAAATACCGTCCTGCATGGTTCATATAAATTTCATTTACTTCTATCGAGTAATACCTACCTAAAGGTACTAATTTTTGTCTGGTACACAACTACATTATCGTATTTCTTGGTGGTAAAGTCCCTTTATCCACTCGCCGATTTGGCTCGTGGATAAAGTACGTTGTAGAGTAATTAACTATTTTTCCTAAAGAAATGGCTTGTTCAAAATTATCAACAACCTTGATTCGAAAAGTAATTGTTTTTGTAGATAGAAGCGATTTAGTTATCAAGAAACATACGATTAGCTCGCACCCTATTATTGATAGCAATTACAATATCTTAATGGTCGAAGATATCAGTTATCATGACAATTATGTTTGTTCGTCATATTTTATATAGATAGAGGTTAATTACCCCTATCGTTTAACGTTGCCCGATATTTGAACAAAAATTCTCTTTCGCTATGCTGAAAAAGGGCTTCTGTTGGCAAATCGGGCTCAATAAAACGATTGTTAAATCGGCCCTCAATTGTTTGTGCCTATTTGATGAAATTTACGATAGTCATTGAAAGTAGATAATAATTGCAGAAAGTTTTAACATCGTCATATTTGAATATTTACTGCGTTTCAAACAGTAACAGCTTATGCCTTCAACAATCTTTTTCAAATTTCAAAATAACATTAATTTTATAAGGCACCGCGGCCGATTAGGCCATGTCCGATTGCCCGACACAACCATCAGCAACGTCCATTTTGCGTCATTTATCTTGAAATCGTGGGATAAGTGTGCATAGATGGTGACCAATGAAACTGGGGGGTGGATCGGCCAAAATTAAACTGTGAAAACGTAAATAGATGGATTCAATAGTCACTATACTCCGTTTTATGGGAAATACACGCCTTCAGATGGATAATGGTAAATGAAACGGCTCATGGATTAGAATATCATACAATGGAAGCGGCGATTTCCAATGATAATTTATCGAGAATTGTTCGAATTGGATGTGGTCCCCAACAAAGTTTTGTACAGGGTGGACCATTTTCGATGGTTTTGCAGGGTATCTTCTATAAGGAAAGCTCGTACAAACTAACGGATAGCACATTCCTGACCTATTTTTTCCTGACTAGTCAGATGGTGTAATTAGATTTTTGCTATGTTCTTTTGTTTTCGAGTTATTTCCGGTTTTTCATTTTTTCGCGATTTCGAGGATACCTTATATCTTGTAGGTTTTCAAAAAAGTTGACGCTTTTTCCACAGTTTCTAATGTAGTTTTTAAAGCTGATTCTATTTAGCTAATTAGATTTTCTCTAGCTCTCACCGTTTTTGAAATATAACACAAACTTATGTTTTTTTAAATGTAACCTATATTTAATTTATCGCTCATTAAATTGCTTATTTTTTTCTGATTTCAAATATATATGGTTTGCTGTAGTTATTTTCAAAAATGTGAGAGTTATTTTGAAAATTTCGATTTCGCAAGTAGTGATTACAAAAATTATACTCGAAAGGACTTTAGAGTGCCATGAAACAAATTTTTCCTGTTGCAAAATAAGCAAACCACTGATCTCAATAACTGGATAGCTGATCCTTATGGCGTAAAAACGAAAAAGTGACTAATACTACAGCGCTCCAAATGAGAGGCTGGGAACTAAATAAACCGATTGTGCGCATGCGCGGCTATAATTACGTTGGCGAATAATTTAAAATTATTACATCTAGTAGCCGCATTTTTACACGCGCATGCGCCGTTACCTTTTCCTTATTTCCTAGACCGTCATTTGGTGGCGCTGATTTTCGCCAATTTTAATACATGGGATACTCTATCCAGTTATTGAGATCAGTGAAGCAAACAGAAGAATAAAAACATAGCAACCAAAATAATAGTTTGTTGACAAGCTAAACAACGATTGTTTCATAGCACTCTAAAGTCTTTTCAAATATGATTTTAGGAATTCTTCCCTGCGAAATCGAAATTTTTCAAATAACTCTCACATTTTTGAAAATAACTATAGCAAACCACATATATTTGAAATCAGAAAAAAATAAGCAATTTAATGAGCGATAAATTAAATATAGGTTCCATTTAAAAAAACATAAGTTTGTGTTATATTTCAAAAACGGTAAAAGCTAGAGAAAATATAATTAGCTAAATAGAATCAGCTTTAAAAACCACACTAGAAACTGTGGGAAAAGCGTCAACTTTTTTGAAAGCCTACGAGATATAAGGCATCTTAGAAATCGCAAAAAAGTGAAAAAAACGGCCATAACTCGAAAACAAAAGAACATAGCAACAATCTAATTGCACCATCTGACTAGTCAGGAAAAAGTAGGACAGGAATGCACTATCCATTATTCTGTACGAGCTCCCCTTATAGGAGATATCCTGTAAAACCATCGAAAATGGTCCACCCTGTACATGATCGTGGGCATAGGTGATGGGATTATGCAAAAATTGATATTGTTCCCGAACTTAAAAGCTTTAAGAGCTTAAAAGCTACATGAGCAATAGTGATTAATTCATTAAGAGCATCCAGTGGTGAATTTTGCACACGGACGAAAGTTCAGTCATCATGGAACTTCAACGAATACGTACTTCCAATTTTAGAGGACACGACAGATGAAAAAAACTTAAAGACAGCTTTAATATATGTAATAATGTAAATAACATTACATCCTATATTTTGCTTTTGTACTTGTAGCGAAATTTTGGCGACACTGGCAGAAGCTCAGTATCGGCACGAAAATTTTGCTAAACAATGTTACGTCAATATAGTTCACGTGGTAAATCCTGACCAATCCCTGCTCGACAACAGCTACTGGTAGCATATAAAAATGCGGGAAAAGAAAACGTAGAATCAATGTATTGTAACTTTTTACAGGTAACCAGTGAAAATGAAAGTTGTACTAGCTGTACTATTTTTGGGCATCGCTTTTGCATATGATGCGGTCGATTACGTATGTATTCAATTTATCTTCTTACAAATCAATTTTTTTAACTTAATATCGTAGATTTTTCTTAACTCGGACCAAGACTGGTTTTATGATAAACATTTGGAATGTAAATGGAGACTAGGATTCAATGAAAGTAATTATTTTATTAATCACAATTCTCAGTTTTGTCGACTGTCGGAATTAATTAGAATAGATTTTATTTATAATCTTCATAATGTAGGGAATCAAGTGCAAATTGTGATTTCGTCCAGACGAGAACTTTTTCTATCTGAATTCTCGTCTCGTCGGGATCAAAGAGGTGTCGATTGTTGAGCGACCCATTTTGCACGATGAATGTGTCACGAAAAGATTCAGAAATGTGTGGGTATTTAAATAATATTTATCAAAGAGAAAAAACGAGTCAGAATATCAATGTTTTGAGCGTAACAATTTTTGACGGTGATGTGCGTCATTTCTGCCAGCTGTGAAAAAGAAGGGTCTAAAATTGGTATAATTGATCGATGTACATTGGCCTCTGGAACGAAACTAAAATTTCCTGGCCTATTGCGATTTATGATTTTTGTATTTATAAATTAATTAATGGCGTTATAGTAATTAATGTGTCAAGGGCGTTGTGAGGTAAGCAACGCCCGTGGAGCATACGTATATATCATTGATTTTTAATGACTACAAAAAAGGTTGTTTATCATAGCAACGAGCCTTAACAACGGGATATAATTATTTGCTTATTAATACAATCGTTTTGATATCTATTAATGGTTCAATAATACATACGTAAGACATAATTATATATGAATATTGTTTTGAGATAAGTGAAATGCAGAAAAAGATAATTGCAGAAAAAAATCGAGCCTTCAGGCAACGATAGAAAGCAAATTAACCAATCAAAAAAATGAACTTCATCTCTAACCTAACAAGTTTCATTTCTAACGAGCAGCGTTCCACACACTTTCAATTTTTTGTTAATTCGTTCTTCTCCCGGAAGAGTGAGGTATTATCAAAAGTCAATATGTATTTAACAAATGTAAGATGTAAGAATGATCGACTAGAAAAAAGGTATCAATTCGTATCAATTGCAGTTTTAGAAGTTGCTTTAATTAATATTTTAATTAAATTTAGTAAAACAAAATGAATATTTAAACGTGTATTTGCAGCTGCTGCAAGCCTAGGTAAAGTTGATGACGAAGAGTACAAGGTAATTTTTTAAAAATTATTAATATCCTAAAATTGTACTTTTATTCAAATGATTTGAAGAAAATCGATTATTAATTGACATTTACTTACATACATATTTCCAGGAGTATGCTCAATGTGTTTTGGACTTAGCTGAGGCTGTAAGTATTCAATTGATATTTTCTTTTCGGTTTTTATCATTGAAAAAGCGATAATGTAAATTCTGTAGATAGATGAGGACGGTCAGGTAGATTATATGGAACTTCTTTATCATGTACCAATTGCACTTAAAGACACATGGGTGGAGAAGTTTGAATCAGAGTGTATGAATATTAATGGTAAAATTTTGGCTTGTCTTCAAGGCTCTATAATTGATTTAAATATTTACCAAATAATGTTTTAGACGATGGTTGTCCCCAAATGCTGTATCGAATGTTCAGGTTAGAATAGAAGGTAATTTGATTTACTTGTAAATGAATTCATTGTATTTGTGTTTTGTTTTATTTCAATTTTAGAACTTTTACACCATTTAAAGTCAACTATAATTTGATTTTCTCACTTATTCAAATGATAAATTGCAATGTATTATAATAAATAGATTTCTAGCATGATTGTAATCTTTATTTTCTCTTTTCTGGTCATAAATAAACCAATCAAATTAATATGCGAGGAAAACTGCGCTAGACGACGGTTTCACAGACAGGGCAATCCTGCCGTTAGAATTCGTGCTAATCAACTCACCAACCAAATCGAGTACGCTCTTCGCTACCTGCTTAATACAGAATGGGAGCGAAAGATTATCTCACTAGAGGCCGAGAATCGTTTTCTCTGGTGAATGACTCGCATTCTGCATAGTCAGCGGAAACCAACACCGCTAATACATGGTCGAAACGGTTTTGTCTATCAGGAAGACGAAAAAGCCGAAGTATTATTCGCTGGTAGCTTGGGGATGCAATGCAGACCCAACTGGAGGGATGCTGACGTGGACTACGTCTAAATGATAGACGAACAGGTCGAGGAGATACTCCAAAAAAAAACGACGAACTTCTCATACGCCCCACCACCACAGAGCAAAAAACTTAATTATAAACGTTGAAAAGATAAATACATTAGAACTTCTTTATGTCGAGCCTTGATAAGTCGAAAGCCTCTTAAACTTGTGTTCGTCCCCTTCAAGCCCTAAATGAGTTCCGTGTATATTTTCCCTCTATAATTCGAAACAATAAATTATCTCGAACATTTGAACCTAATTATACAATAAATGGGATTAATAATTCTATAAATGATATATAGGAATTTCTATAAATTTCTATTGTAACGAACCGTTTCGACCAGCTCAGATTAGCCAGCCTATATTAACCGTGCCGTTTGCCAAAAGTCCTTGGCTGCGGCTTTGATGCGACCCAAGGACTAATCCTAACCCGAACCTGATCTCTCTTCAGCAGTAGTTCTTCGACCGCTTAAGCTCCCCTTTAGCAGTGGCCCTCATTAATTGTTTAAACCCGTCTTCAGCAGTGGATTGCTGTCGACCTGAACAGATCCGTACCGTCAGCCATCTATTTGTTTTGCCGTTAGTTGCACTGCAGTGGCTATTCGACCAGAGCAACCGAATTGTCTTGTTTGTTGAAGAATTATTATTTATTTATTTAAATAAATTTCATTTGTACGTTTAGTACGTGCTGTCTTCATTTCTCACCCAAGGAGGTGAGTGGCGCTCGAGACAGTAAACGCTTCCCTTGTAATCACGGCCGTGAATTACTCTATTATTTTTTGATCAGCTACACTATAAAGAAATTGGACGTAATAATAAGTAATTATATAAAATAGGTTTATAAATAAAATTTATATTTACCACCAATTTTGCGAAACGTATATTGCTGGTTGCATAGTTATATAATTTTCAAATACAGACTTTAACAAAGCGCTACATTTAGTGTATGAATAGCGCGTCATCTGTTGTCTATTTGCTGAATTTTTAGACGGACGAACTTCACACTGTTTGCCGTTGCAAGCTTTTTTAAAAATGTGTTATTGTGTGTGATAATAATGGCAAGAAATCATTTGTTGCAGTGAAGGTGAGTAAAATAATACAATCGTTTTAAATTCTAATTTGTCAACGAACAGGCTTGCCAACCGATCTAGACTATGTTTTTTTTCTTTTACTTCTTCCTGTAGAATTTTGTATATGTCTGTCGTTTGAAACATTCTGATCAAGCACGCAAGACCGAAATATTCACAGCTAGTAAATATACAGCGCGGTACATTTTATAGAAACATATAATAATAGTTATTTACTGTACAAGGTGGTAAAGACATACTTTATCCGCGAGTGGATAAAGGGACTTTACTACCATGTGCACTACAAGATTTAAGATTTGTTCCAATACTTGCCCGTAAAACTCTGTTAAATGTATTTTATTTTTTAAATTTTCTAATAAGTTATTTGGTCCGTACAAGGGATATCGAATTTTATACGTGGTACAAGTGAGACAACCACATTACTCCTGAGTGATAAACGTAAAACAGAGGCGAGTACGTATTTAATTGCTTAAGTCATTTTATATATGTATTATAATTATATTATTAATAATCATATATAAATATATATATGATTTATTTTTTCCTGGGATGCTTTTCAGCTCAACATATTCAAAATAATTCATTTTCTTCATTTTCCAAACCTTCAAATTTATATTGTTAGATCCGGTTGGGGTGTTATATGCGATTTCAAACTATTAAGGGTGAGCTCGACTTAATCTTGAAGTGACATTTAACCAGCCCCCTGTAGCTTCAATGGGCGAAACAGCACAAAAAGTGAACGAATATGTCCCGTGATATTAGTTCTTCTAGAGGGCGCTGGTGGTCCTTTGCGCCGTCTGTGACGACCGCGATTTACTAGTTATTATTATATATCGGATAGATTAACAGATGGTCTTTTTTAACAAAATGATTTCAAATTGTTTGACAACTATGTATATCTAAGTCAAATGATCGTGTCGTAACAAAAAGGCGTGAAAATCTGATCAACTTTTTATATTCAAAATCGAAAATAATGGCACTTATCACGTAATTTGGAGCTATGCTTTTAGATATTGAAATAACAAAAGAACAAAATAGTTTAAATTCTAATACCTTATGTTATTTATGAGGAATATTATTATTATTGTTAATAAAAAATTAATAATTATAATGTTATAATTAAACTTCTCTTAATAAGTAAAATTTAATTCAACGCTCCCGTAAAGGTGATCGGCGCAAAGGACTACTAGCGCTCCCTGGCTGGTGTCCCGACATCGAACCATTTTTTGAAACATGGAGTTATAGGGGGGTGCATTTAACGTACTTAATTCTCAATTCCGCTAATCCAGCGGAATTCTGGTCAATTTATGAGCGCGATTAGACCCTCCGTATATTGTATACGGGATCTCCTATACCGATTTTTCAAATAATCTACATAGACAACTCTAATTCTGTTTGTTTCAATAGGCCGCTATCTAGTAGTCAAGAGCCGTACTCGCGTGTATTGTTGGTTGTCTACCATTGGCGTACTTTCAGTTGATGTTCTCGCTAGGAAAATAAAGTATTGATTTATGAATTTTCATAATTTGTATATTTCCAGATGAATAAATGAAAATATAAAGGTTATTTAAATATGAATATTTCGTATTTAAATTTAACAATCGAAATTGATGATGCCAAAAAACTGAATATTGAAAATTAGATTCTATTTTATGCAGTAAAATGAAACATTATAATACAAAATTGGTATAGTGTTTATTTTATTATTTATCAAAAAAAAACAAAAAAATAATAAAACATTATCCTGTCCCATCTGCATTTTTTTGGCTCTACAAATTGTAAAGAATACTGCAAGCTGCATATGTAATGGTAAATGTTCGGCTTCGTTCTCCTATGAGAGTAGTTGTTAGTTTTATTAATGTGGTCCTTTGACAAGCTGTAAGCCATTTGTTATCGTTTATGTAGTTTTAAAGTCTCTATCAGTCTTCTAAATGTAGGCATTTTTATTTTGTATGTGAATTGCGGGAATACTATGAATATTTATAGTGCTCAACATGGATATTTGGCCTCTCCTATAGGAATTGTTAGTTTTAGAAATGTTGTTTTACAAGTTTTGTCTTATTTGGAACGTGTTTCTATTTTTTTGTGGCTATCCGGGTTGAGAGTTATTCTCTGTGAGGGAACAAAAAAGTAATGTTTTTTTGGATGCTCTAAAGTGCTATTTTTTTTTCTTATCTGGTGGTCCATTTTCGATGGTTTTGCAAGGCATCTTCTGTAAGGATAGTACATATATAATTTTCACGTATGTTTTTGCTATGTGCAGAAGACTGTCACGAAAACGCAGTTTCTTCTATTTTGTGCCCCTTTTTCAAAAAAATTTGCGAGATTTGATATTTAGGTAAATTGGTGGGAGTTGGAGATACTGATACAACAATTGAACATTGTTTGATTTTTTTTATTGATGTATTTTGTTAATTTTGTTTACGACTTTTGATATTTGTCAAAATCAATACCAACGTTAGGGAAACAATACTGTATTTTCCATTTTTACACAGTGTATCGAAATGGTCTCATTTCGATACAGTAGCTAGTTTAAAAATAGCGCTCTTATTGACGCAAAGTACAAAAAATACTTTGTGCTTCCCAAGTTGATGAGCAAACCATTCGTTTGGAGTACTGGATTTGGCCTTGTTTCGAGAAGCTTGAAACTGTCTTAATTTTTGAAATTTTTTGCTACCCAAAGCTCGAAAGGGTTAATTAATTGTAAAATTGTTATTGTCCTCAATTTTCACTGTTATAAAGGCTTTTTTGGCTCTTGAATTTGGAGAGACCATTCGTTTTTGTTTCTTTTTTGTAGTGAAACTTCTTTAGGCGCGATAGGATGGTAAATTTGTTCGGAGCGTGCCGAAAATGCAGCACCCCGTGAAGGGACGCGCTTCCCCTCTAACAGACAGCTGAGAGAGAAGAGTGGGAGTGTTGCCATAGCATCGCTTCTATTCTATCGGTCAGTTCTGCCAATTGTGCAAAATAAACACTAGGGTCTAAAGTTGGTAACATTGATCGATGTAAAGCGCCCTCTGGAACGAAACTAAAATTTCCTGGCCTACCGCGATTTATGATTTTTGTATTTATAAAATATGTTGACTGAATCGAAACCAATAAGGGCCGTCTCTACAATCATTCTATATTCTGTCTGAGCTTCGGAAAATATTCTTTTTCGACATACTGTCGGAATTTTGTGCCGAATAAAACAATTGTGGAATCGGCTCTAAATTATGCACAACTACATATCAAAGCAATGCTAATAGGAGAGATAAAAGGGTTGAGAATTTGTACGGCGTAGTTTTATTTAGTTGTCTATTTTAATATTCTCCAAAGCCGCATAGTTCGTCTTTTGAATTTTTGATTATTTTTAAAAATTCTGTTAGATGCCGTCTTTCGTTCCCAATCTCCATTCGATAATTGAATCAATTCTGTTAGTTTCTGTTTTTTTTTGTTTTTTTGGAGAAGATGTCGGCTGTATCCCAACCAACAACACACACACACACACATAGAAGCCAAACACTATAAATATTTAAACACAGCACGTACTGACATCTCAGTCCGGCCCATATAATTTCGCTACAATTCCCTAAATTCCCAAGACAATCCGCCGGCGTTGGCGACGATGTCTTTGTGTGCATATGTGTGTGAGTGTTGTGTCGTTGCTGTTCATCACCAATAAAAATCACCTTACCTTATCAATATTATTATGGTTATGGATGGTATTATCTAGATGGTGAGAGAAATGTTCGAGATGGACGGAAACGGAAATGGACAAAAGACGCTGTAGTAAGCGGTATTGTGCGCACCGTGTCCAACCTTAATAATTTCTCTATCTTTTGAAATATAAAGGTCCACTTTGTGTGGTTTTGTCTTTTAAGCATTTCCCATTCGTTTAGCTCTTTCTTGTTCCGGTTCGTTTAGATGGAGACAGGGTGTTGGAGAATTATTGACTAGAGTTTTCGTCTAAATTGCAATTCATGATATAATAAATTAATTTTTTTTCTGTTTTGTAGCACAAAAAAATTGTAGCGTTGTTGTTCGCTTATCCAGCTTTCGGTGTAAAGTATTTTTGATCTTGTTCATGATGTTGATACAGAATTAGTACGGAAATTTGTCAATTTTCTTTAACAATGAAAAGTGGATCTTTTGAATTTCCAAGGTAATTGCTTTGCTTTATAAAAACCGGTGGGGGGAAGTTCCTGTTTAAATTTTCCACTCTACTACTACTATCCCAGGTCGTATGATTGATGAGTGAACTCTCTATCTATTTTGGTAGAAATTTAACAAATTGTCATTAATTCTACTACTCCGTTGGCGTTCCACGTAATTCTTTTGAATTAATGAAGGGATTTGTGTGAGATATTACAGGCGACCAACTCGAAGAACAAGAAAAAAAAAACAACACGAATGTATATTTATAACGAAAAATCGATTATAACGAAACTTTTCGAACAAATCTAATTTTAATTACATTTCATGGCTTTTATCATATTTTCAATCAGGAAAACTTTCTTGCCCAGGATAAAACGTTAAGGGTAGAAAAGTTATGGTGAAGATTTATTAGATTCTATTGTACAACTTCTTACTTAAAACGAGTTAATGACTGACTTGTAGCAAAAACCAACAGCAACAACAAAGTTATACGGAATCATCTAATGATACCCGAAATAAATTCAAACATTACCATAACAATTAGTGACGGTTGTGTAATTTGCACGACTGATGCTTGTTGTTAATCTGAATGGTGGCGCGCCGCGTTAATCGACTAGTTCCTTTGGGACAAATTAGCCACAGGCTTTATACAGTCAGTGCTTTAAACAATAATTCGAAAATCATCATATGTTGAAATTCGAAATGTTATAGCAAATATCAAAAATCGACATCAAGTAAATATTGTTAAATGGTAGAGTAAATAGTACTCGAATCGTGCCCCTTATGTTGCCACCACCGCCGGTAGGCAAATCCAATTTAAAATTCGATTTCGATTCCCAATTAAAAATTATTACCGGCCGTAAACGATTTCATGGCGTAATCAATCTACAATTGGTCGTAATTATTCCTTCATTATTCCATTGAAATTTAAACTATAATAGAAATTGAATTGTGGAGTAAAAACGATATGATCGTGTTGATTGTCGAATTTTTCGAATTATGTCTGGAAAATTCCAGAAAGTTTCCAGTTCTTGTTAGAATTTCAACTTTTGATTCTAATGGTTAACAACAATGTTGGTTTTCGTTAACGAGAGAGATTATCGACATGTCAACAGTATCAAACTGAATTGTGGAAATTGTTGTCGGTGGTGGTGGTGGTGGTGGTAGGATAACCAATTTGTATACGCAAATGGGATTTTATATGGGCGGAGGGTCGAAAGTTACCTATTAACTACGGGTGTAAATTGACATCCTTGGATTTCCTTGAGAATAGACTGAATTATTGTTCGATTTATTATGTATATTTTGAAATAAATTACAGTAAAATTCGATTATCACGATAATAATTGAATGATTGCTTGTCGGTGGCTCTAAAAATAATAATAGGGGAATTGGGGCAGAATGGAATAGAAATAATTAATTATTAGTAAAGCTATTATGCGCACTAACGACGTGTTTCACTCTAATAAGCATGTTTGTCTGCTGCCAACACCTATTTATACAGGCTGTGATAGAAGCAATTGCGCAGTTTTGGAGAGTTATCGAACAGAAATTTGCAAATACAGAGAAATAATGTTTTTATTTTCGAAATTAGCTCAGTTTTGAGAATAACATCTTCTAGATCAGTATTTCTCAACCTTTTTTTTACGGCGGACCGGTAAAATTATAGATGAATGTAACAGGGACTGGCAGACTCTCAGCTTAGACTTTCTGACGAGTAAAAAAAAACTTATATTTTTATTTTATTAGGAATTAGATTTTTAAAGTTTTATTTTTTGTGGGCTAAAGTGTCCAAGGACCGGTAGCATTATCTTGCGGACCGGTGGTTGAGAAACACTGTTCTAGATGGCGCCTGGTAGCAACAATACACTTTTAGGCTATGTTCGATTTGGACGCTTTCACGCTTTTTCGCGCTTTGACATCTGTCAATTTCCGTGCTAACAACGATTTCAAACAATTTTATGACGTCAGACACTACGTCATCAACAACGCTCACAGCCGCTTTTTCTATCGAGGTGGTGCAGCAGATAGCTTGAGGGCGACATCTACGCCATTCTTAGTCCAACTAGATACTCTGTATCTTTACAATTGAATTGGCAAACGGTCGAACATCTATAAATCCTTGTTCTCAGAAGGCCACGTTTAATCAAACAAAGAAATCTTACTAATAAACAAGAGAAATTACAGATCAACAAGAACTAAATTGTAAAACACCTAGGTCCACTTTTTACAAAGCTGTGTACATGTTAAATTATAAGGATAACTAAAGAAATGTGCCAATGCTTCATTTGCCAACCGATGAATGACTTTTTTATCATCTATTGCTAACGTTGAGAAATTAAAACGATAAGTAATCTTTGCATAAAATAAATAAGCTTGTAACTTGTAACACTGAAATTTTCCAGCCATGTCATATAAATATAAAATGGTATGCAAATAAGCATTACATTGTTTAATACTAACAGCGAATTATCAAAATTCAGACCAACGTAAATAACCATCACATGTTTATTGGGATTAGATCTAAAAAATTAAATTACATCTATTTGTATATTAGGGTGGTCGTTAAAAATTATTTTTTGTCAGCCGCCCTAAAAAAACGTTCCTTTTGATGAAAAAATACGGGGGAATTTTTTTCTTTTTTTTTGGACAACAAGAACACGTGCCGCTCGGCCTTTGAAGATTATTTCTTCATGAAATTACAGTTTTTTCAAAATATCTCTTAAAGTAGACAGATTTGAGAAAAAATTATTGTAAGCAATTTCATAGAAATAAAATTCTCTACAAAAAAGGTCTCTTGTGATTTTTTCATAAAGTTCATATTTATGGAGATATTTTTAATAATGAACTCAATAACTTCATAAAATCAAAATTTTCAGACATATAAAAGTATTTTTTTCTTAAATAAAAACCATTTGGTAACTTAAGTCACATTTACAATTATTAATTTAATCGTTTTTATTTCCGAAAAAAATATGTTTATACGTCTGAAAATTTTGATTTTATGGAGTTATTAAGTCGATTATTGAAAATATCTCCATAAATATAAAGTTTCTGAAAAAATTAAATGAGACCTTTTTTGTGGAGGATTTTATTTCCTATGAAATTGCTTCAATGATTTTTTCTCAAATCCGTCTACTTTAAGAGATATTTTGAAAAAACTGTAATTTCATGAAGAAATAATCTTCAAAGGCCGAGCGGCACGTGTTCTTGTTGTCCAAAAAAAAAGAAAAAAATTCCCCCGTATTCTTTCATCACAAGGAAGGTTTTTTTGAGGCGGCTGAAAAAATTTAATTTTTAACGACCACCCTACTATCTATATATATAAAAAAGGGTGTAAAAAATGTATAGTAATTCATAAAATGAGAACGGCTGGGCCGATTTCTGTAAAACTTTTTGACGGTTGTTCGTATTTTCGGGGAGAAGGTTCTTACGGAAGAAAATTTTGGAAAATCCCGCCGGAAAAGTCGGACAATTGGAAAAATTGAAAGTTTTCATTCAAAATCCGAGTTGACTTAGACTTTGCGCAATCTGACAGGTGTCATTTTTACAGTAAATGTGCTATTTTTCTTGCTGTTAAGTCGAGTAGGGTGTGAGGGCGAAGTTTAAACCCTTTTTTCTCTAGATATTTATAGAGAAAGAAATCACAAATACATAATCCATCGTGTAGACCATCCGACCTTACTATTCGAAGAAGTAATCCGCTCAAAATAAACGTCAATTTTGTTGGAACCACAAGTGGTCGAATCGCTCTTCTTTTACAATCTCTACCCTTTTCGATTGCAGAAAATTGTGCAGCAAGGGCCAAAATTCACGTTTTTCCCCGCAAAGAAATACATGGGGCATTCCACGCCAAATTGACCACTTTTGAACACGACCCCTTTCGATTTGGCTGAGAATTTGCTAACATTTTGTAATCGAAAAATTTCGAGTAATTTCGGAAAATTAAAAAAAAAACGAGTCTATATTTTTTTCTTATTTTTTTTTAAAAAAGTACATTCAAAAACAAAAATAATGTAAAAAAAAGCTGTTATTTCATGGATTTTTGAGCAAACTAGACCTGTTTGAAGAAATTTTTGAAGTGAAACTTCTTTAGCCGCACTTGAGTGTAAATACAATTTTTCAATGTATTTTCCCCTATGTAACAAAAATGCGCGACCCCGTGAGGGGAAACACTTCCCCTCTAATAGACAGCTGAGAGAGAAGAGTGGGGACGTTGCCAATAGCGTCGCTTATACTCTGTCAGTTCTGCCAACTGTGTAAAATAAACACTAGGATCTAGAGTTGGTGTCATTAATCGATGTACAGCGCCCCCTGTAACGAAACTGAAATTCCAAGGGTTACCCCGATTTATAGTTTTTATATTTACAATATTATAGGAGTACCTAATAATTAATGGCGTTAAATTGAGAACTGCAAACTACAACTGCAGAACAAAAACCAGCCTTCAGGCAATGATAGAAAGAAAATAAACCAAGAAAAAAATGAACTTCATCTCTAACCTAAAAAGTTTCACTTTTAACGCGCGTACGTTCCACGTACTTTCAATTTTTTTTTTATACTTTTCGTTATACATTGTCAAAATTACTAATTGAAATCGCTTATTCAATAATAGAAAGTTAAATGCTGATATTTCCTTGGATGTTTAAAAATTTTACATAATCTTGTTTCAGTCGAGCTCGAAAAATTCTTAACTATCAGACCACATCTAAAAACGAAGGTCCAGTTGTGAAAAAGTTACGGCTATTTAAAAAAAAAGCTATTTTTTTGAAAAATTTGTAACTTTTTTTTGGATGGGTAACAAAAATCTGAGTAACGTCTTTAACGAGGTACAAAGTGGTGGCAAATTTTCAGCCAAATCGAAAGGGGTCGCGTTGAAAAGTGGTCGATTTGGCATGGAATGCCCCATATATGAATGCCTCCTCTTTACCTGAGAAAGTTGCTTCCGAAGGAATCTGTGCAAGCGTTTTTTCACACATCCATGTTGGTTATGAAACAAAGGACAACCTCCCCCATTACCAGCTGATAAGTTAATGCTCACCGTGTGTTTATATTACAATAATTTTTGTCTTATAACTTGGGGAAGAATGGTATAGTATCTATAACTTTGCTCATTTACTGAGCCATATCTGGATGAATGTAGTGCTTATTAAAAACTCTCTTTTACCTGTAATGTAAGGCAGAATAGGTTCACTCCTAATTCATAGATTTTTGGTGAGACCTCAAGATTTTAAGCGTTTAAACTCATAAGGATCCAAACAGATCACTTTTCAACGTGTGATTTTGAAATTACCCACGTGGGTTAGTTTACCAGTCAAGCATTATTGACGAATCAATCGTACTGGATAAAGATTGATGATTTTGATGATTTTGATGATTTTTATTACATGACAATCACAAATCTAATCTATTAAAAGAGCATTACTCGTGTTTATTACTAGCCACATTATTAATCGTTGAGATTTCCATTGACCTCGCCGTTATAATGTGAAAACATTGTTATAGCTAGTAGAAGGCCGGATCAATCGATTTATTCTCTTGATCACTAGCATACATGAATGTTCCGATAATGACATCCTTCTACCTTTCTCTTTTCGTATACGGTTTGTCTATGGAAATCGAAGTGATTTATTTCCGATCATTGTACAACCTCTTAGTTGTTCCTCTAGAGATTTCCTTGAAGTCTAGAATAGAGTCCTTTAAAGAACCCTCTTTCTTATCCCGTCCAAATAAATGTTCTATTATCTACGATTCTAACATAATAGAAGAAAAAAAAACGAAGACGAAATAGATTAAGAATTAGATTCTACAATGGAAATATTCAATTTTCAACAATTTCATTTGTTAGTTAGGTACTTAAAAACTAATAAACGAAAACAGAATTGCTACAAATGTGGCTTGAAGATTTCTACCATATCTAATTAGTCACAATATTTATAAAACAACAGAAACAAAAGTCTTATTGTTTAGAATTGAGTGAATAATATAATATATCTGTGGGTTTTTTGTTAATTTAAATATGACACAATTTAATTAACAAAAACCATAACTCCTATTGAGAGAATATAATGAATGGAAAGAAAGAGAATATCATTAGCACACAACATTTAATTAATGAGGTGGCTCTAGTTTGAATTGTTTACGTAAAACAAACAAAAACAATTACTTTTAACAATGATTAACTTTTAATTGTTAATAAACTGTAATATTTTATAGTTTCGTGTGCTGCTTAAGTTGATTGTTCGGATTGTAAAAAAAAACATTCTTACCATACAACCATCCCTTTAGAGGAGAGATATTTCCAAAAACACTGCTACAATTAATCTTTATTTCCAAGTAGAAGCTTAAACACCAATTATTATTTTTCAAATTTCAAAAAGGATGAAGTTCCCAAGTAAACATCTTTATTCTTCTTAACAGGGGAAATTGATTTAAACAACTCAAAATATGGAAATTTTTTTGTTCAATACTTGCTGTTAAAGTCCTACTTTATCGACTAAAAACTCGATGGTAAGTAGCACTTTACCCACCTCAACGGTAAAGTGTTTTCTTTACCGTTTCAAAAATGAATTCACGAAATTGTAGAATATTATTTGACTAGGAAATATATAAAAGTAGGCATCATTATTAATTTCTGGAGTGGGACGCCAAAAATAAGTTTGCCTCGAGTGCCAGGGAAGCTCGGGCCGGTTCTGTTGTTAAACTTGTACACCTCACGTAATCAAAGAAATAAAAACAGCTTAATCAAATATCCAAACTACGATAAAGATACCATATCGATTTCTAAGTACAGGTAGGAAATTTTGGTAGTTTCTTAACACTTCCCTGAAGCAAACTTTTCTTTGTTGTTGTTTTTTTTGGACACGAATGCAGTCTTCTATCATTTCATTTACGTGCTTATTGGCTCTTTTCATAATTAAACTTGAAAAATTGAGTAAGATTTTTAAGTTCTTGCGAGTTGTATTTGAACAAATGTCTCTTGATCAAGTATCTCCCAATGTAGGGACTTTTGGAGTGTTCAGTTGGCTAGCTGACATTTTAGATTTTACAGATAATCAGTAAACAGACTTTACGTTATTTACTATTGGATTATAAAAATTTGATAGCTAAATTGTCAAAAGTTATACTAATCATAATTAGATTTCCAAAAGTTCCCAGATTTTAAGATTTTTAAAATTCAATGCCCCATTTAATCCGGTTAGAGGGTGAATTTATAAAAGTCCTTTCTTATTGTTCATTTACGTTATGTAAATAATTTGTGTACAATATTTCATGATTCTAGAGGCACCGGTTTAGGCTGGACGTTGTCCCAAAGTCAAACCAGACCAAGAATGGTTTTCTTTTGTAATTGTTACAATTCCAAAATTGGTAATTATGAATTTTTAGATAATTTACGGATTTAATTCGTGATTCTATAAGTTGTTTTTTTTTAATAAGTATTGACTAAAATTTGATTCTAAAAAGTCTTATTATGAGTACAACAAAGACAACACAGGTTTGTTGATATTGCTGTCTTCACAACTAAATAATAAACATAAAAAACTCCTCCTATTCGACCTACTCTGACCACACAATTGTGCTATCGTATGCCGTGAATGGGAGGAGACTTGCTCCCACTTTTTTTCTTATGTACCTAGTTGCATTAGTTTACCGGTATGTGTATAAATGGATAATTTAAAAATAGAAAATTAGTATCGTGCATAGTTTCGATAATTAGACTGTGATTATTGTAAATTTTCCATTTCTAGTAAAATAGCGAAAGAAGTCGTTTCCAAATTTCATACCTCGATTGTCTGTCTACGCTTCGATATTCTGAAATTCTATGTTTGATCTCTATCCTTCTTCAACACGTTGCACATTGCTGTATTACCGAGAAAATCACTGTTGTCACAACAAAGATAGTAGGTGTTTCTGTATATCGTCGATAAACTGTTACAATGGATGCCATTTTAAAAAAAAGAAGGTCGACATATTTCCAAGATGATCAAGCTTGCACGGGATTTACAACATTATTTTGTTATCTATTTTATTCTATTGATAAATGGATGTTCAATATTACAGTAATGTTAATAATAGCTGATCAATTAGAATTGGTCGCATTATAATGAGGTCTAATACCAAAACTATTGAGTTAATTATAAAAGAGACAATATAGATGATTTATTATAATTATATATTCGATATAGACTACAATTGAATTTGGAAATTGTCCATTCACATTTCTGGGACAGAATGGCAAATACAGATAATTTATACCAAAATAGTAATAACAAAAACATTTAAAGTGCATTAGAAATGAAACTTCTTCGGTTAGAGATGAAGTTCATTTTTTTAATTGGTTTAGTTTATTTTCTTTCTATCGTTGCTTGAAGGCTCTATTTTTTCTGCAGTTGTCTTTTTCTGCATTTCACTTATCTCAAAACACTACTCATATAATAATTTAACGCCTGTAATTAATTTATAAATATAAAAATCATAAATTGCGGTAGGCCTGGAAATTTTAGTTTCGTTTCAGAGGGCGCTGTATGACACCAACTCGATCAATGATACCTAGTGTTGATTTTACACAGTTGGCAGAACTGACAGAGTATAAGCTATGCTATGGCAACGCTCCCACTCTTCCGTCGCAGCTGTCTGTTACGCTTTGAAAAAAATTTACTCTCCGTGCGCGCCTAAAGAAGATTCACTTCACAAATCTAATTTAGTTTATTTGATACGCGTACGATTAGAATACGGCAATTTTAAGGATTTACTGCTTATCAATTATACGAATTTTATTTTATTCATCACAGGTAAGAGTTGTTGCGCGTTCTGTTCTTATTTCTGATCGAGAATTAGCTTTACAAATGCAGTTAAAGATTAACCAATTTATCTTTAAATTCTTGTGTCTACGCTGTTGCGTATGGTTTACGATAAATGTCATTTTATTCATCACATGTGGGCGTACGAAGTTTTTATTGTTCTACAAACAAAAACATTTATTTTTATTAATAATTTATTTTTAATTTGGTGATTGCTTACAATATAAAGTGCATTTCTATCTACTTTACAACTTTTAATATCTAAATGATTATCATATTTTAATTATTCATCGATTTAATTCATTTCAAAAATGAATAATTAATTAATTAATTAATTAATTAACAAATAATAATTGTAGTAATAGAGAGATACATATTATGATTATTTAAAGTTCTAGTTTTGGCAGTTAATTTTTGCAAAATTTTCTCATTTACAATTACATCGATCATAGAAGTAACAACAAACAAAACTCACTCTAATATTTGAGAAAATAGAATGATTCAAAAAATTTAAATTAATTAATAGAAACGTTTAACAGTATCTCTTTTCATCGTCATCATCATCATCATCATCATTATCACTACTACCGATCACCACAATCATACAGCAAAAAAGACTTTCAGATTGCTCTTTACAATGTTGAATTTCCAAGAAAGAATCCCAATAACTTATAACAAATTTATTTACAATTTTTCTTTCTGTTTTTATTTATTCATCTTTTTTTTTTTGTGTGTTAATTAGTTTCACTAGAATCCTTATAAATACTTTATATCGTTGTCGGACAGAAATTAAAGGCTTGAAACAACCTGTAAATACAGATAGGACATACAGGTTAATTAGTTGGCATTATTCATATGGTAATTTTCAGTATCAAATAGGATTAACCCTTGATGATTTTGGTCACAACAATTTTCTCCACACCGTCAAATAACAACAATATTTCTAACAATAACAAAATTATAATGTTAAGAGGAAGATAGATGTAGTCGAGAATATATTGAAACCAACCCTATAACTTTCTGAAGGGTTATTTATATATTTATGTGTGTATATGTGTGTGTGTATGTATGTGGATAACTGAATGTGTTATCAAATATTTATGGCTGACCACCAAACACGGCTCCTGTTGATAACAATGAATAATAACAGTCTATATTGGAATTTGTTAGGCGTGTTGAAAAAATTACACTCTTGATTAATATTGTTGTTGTTGTTGTTGTTGTTGTTGTTGTTGAGTTTATCTGTTGTGGTTATTGTAGAAACTAATGTTGTGGTTTGTAAAAGTTGTTTTATAATGTCATCATTTCCACAAAATGATAATAATAATAATAACAACTTTCGAACTGTATTACGCTTCCGTTGAAATGCTGCTGAGAATTAAGACTAACAAGTATGACGAGGGGTGGGGGGAGTGAATTTAATTTGATTAAATTTAAAGGGTTGAAATTCGAATGTTGTAAATTTTAATATAAATCGCTCGACGCATCCCCTCCATTTTTTTTTACAATGAATATTCTTATCAACTTTCAAGAGGATTTTATTAAATTCCGCTAGCTTTTATACAATTTGACACAACAATAGACACATCTCTTCAGATTTCAGAAACGAATGGAAATTGTTTCGTTAATAATAAGGATGATAATAATAATAAATATGCTGTGTAACAATTAACGTTAATTTTTGCTGAAATACAAGTTAATTACGTAGCGCTGAAGTTTTCAATATTTTTGGGATCATGTTTTCTTTAGAGAAAATCCCACTTTGTGGTACAAGAACGGTTATAACTTGTAGAAGTAGCGTCTTTAAGATGATTGGAGTTATCGGAGACATCAATAAATAGTGCTATTAATTCTGTAGAGAACATCATTGTCAATATGTTTAGTTAGCGCGAGCTACAGAAGATTGATGGAAGATTGTACTGGTTTAATTGTACTGTGCCGCAGTCTCTAAAGTCGTTAGCATTACCGAAATCACCCGATACATCTATTGGTATTCGGACCTTTTGAATACAACTCCACCACCAATTTGAAGAAGTCGTCATCGTTGAGTTTTGGAGACATTAAAAGCTTCAAATGCTAACAATGCAGATCATTTCGTTATTGTAAAGCGTGTGTATTAGACTGTATCAGAAAAATTGACAATTTTTTTTTTTTCAAAAAGCACCCTGCAAATATTGTTCAGGATGTCGAAAAAATGAGCCTGTGAAAATATCAGTTCTTAATTTTAACATTAACAGGTGCCTCATTGCGATTTTCCATTTGATTGCACTATGGAATTTTATAGATCACGTTGGGAACAATATTTCGGAATGACTACAATACATTCTTATAGAAAATTTACCGCTCTACAAAAAGGGTCTCTTACTATTTTTTGATATATTTACTCCTTCAAAAGTTATTCAAGGTTAAAGTTGGATTAATGGTAATTTTTTACATTTTTCCAGTTCTTCGACAGAACCATCAACTTTATGAGAACATTTTATAGAACATTTTTTGGGAAGGATTTTATTCTCTATAACTTATCTTGATAAAAGTTTTTGATATTCTTTACAGGTCGCAAGTTATTTCACTCACAGTACTGAATAGTTATCAACGCGAAAATGTTACTAAAAATTACTAGAATAAAAAAAAACAGTTCATTGCAAATAACTTACGGCCTGTAAGAAATATCAAAAAGTTTTATCGAGATAAGTTCTACAAAAATGTTCTAAAAAATTTTCCCATAAAATTGATGGTTGCGTCAAAAAGCTGGAAAAATGTAAAAATTTACAATTAACCTTGAATAACTTTTGAAAAAATAAATATATCAAAAAATTGTAAGAGACCTTTTTTGTAGAGCGTTAAATTTTGTATAAGAGCGAAGTTCAGTCATTTCGAAATATTGTTCCCAACGTGAGCTATAAAATTCCAAAGTGCAAGAGAATCTTTTTCCCATGTTAATCAAATGGAAAATCGCGTTGAGGCACCTGTTAATATTAAAATTAAGAACTGATATTTTCACAGGCTCATTTTTTCGACATCTTGAACAATATTTTCAGTGTGCTTTTTGAAAGAAAAGTAGTCTATTTTTCTGATGAAAAATGCAGGCGATTTATACACCCGGCGCATCCACCAGTTTTCTGATGCAAATTAACTTGTGATTTTTTTCTGGATTGATTCATTTTTTTATTGCCATTTGGTGAAGGATTTTTTTTGGAAATCTTTGCAAGATAATATTGCTTGTTTCTGGTTTTCTGCTACGTTTTGTTTTATACAAAAGTGGACATTTTTAGTACAGCAAATTCTTTGAAGAGCCAGTGATTTTTCTATCAATCTCAACAGGTGCTGTAATTCTGGTATTTTTGAAAATATAAAATAAGACCGTCAAAATATGTGCCTCTTAGAAAGGTAAACTGAACTAATCAGCCAAATGGCGCTTTCTTATTATCAGTGAATAAATTATGATTACAATCTTGAAACAGATTCCACCTGGCGCCTCCACCATTTTTATAATGCAAAATCAACTTGTATTTGTTTGGATTGATTCTTTTTTTTTGCCAATTTGTTGAAGAATTGTGTTTCTATTAGAAGCCAATACACCCTGAACATTATTTTTTGATTATAACCAAAATATGAATTAAGAGTACCGCTTAATTCTGGTTTTCTACGACGTTTTATTTTATAGTAACACGCACCTGTTCTGCTTTGAAATGCAAATATTAAAGTACAAGAATAAATTTGGTGGCTATTGTTAATGTAGAAAATTCTTTGAAGAGGCTATGATTTTACCTACTTTTTAAAAATCAATAAGACCGTTAAAATACGTGCCTTTTAGAAAGGTAAACTGAACTAATCAGCCAAATGGCGCTTTGTTATCATCAGTGAATAAGTTACGATTATAATCTTGAAACAGATTCCACCTGGCGCCTCCACCATTTTTCTGATACAAAACTGACTTGTATTTGTTTGGATTGCTTCAATTTTTTTTTCTTGTCAATTTGTTGAAGAATTGTGTTTTTATTAGAAATCACCAAAAATATCTACAAGATTATAACCAAAATATGAATTACTGTTTGGTTCTGGTTTTCTACTACGTTTTGTTTTATGGTAAAAGTCACGCACCTGTTCTTCTTTAAAATGCAAATACAAAACTAAAAGAACAAATTTGGTGGCTAGTGTTAGCAAATTCTTTGAAGAGGCAGTGTTTTTTCTATCAATCTCAGCAGATGTTGCAATTTTCCTATTGTGGGAAATCAATAAGACCGTCAAAATACGTGCCTTTTAGAAAGGTAAACTGAATTAAGCAGCCAAATGGCTGATCAGTGAATAAGTTATGATTATAATCATGAAACAGATTTCACCTGGCGCCTCCACCATTTTTCAGATGCAAAATTAACTTGTATTGGTTTGGATTGATTCAATTTTTTTTGCCAATTTGTTAAAGAATTGTATTTTTATTAGAAGCCACCAAACCCTGAACAATATTTTTTTACAAATATCTACGTTTTGTTTTATGTTAAAAGTCACGCACCTGTTCTCCTTTGAAATGCAAAAATTAAAGGAAAAGAATAAATTTGGTGGCTATTGTTAATATAGCAAATTCTTTGAAGATGCAGTGATTTTCCTATCAGTCGCAGCAGATGCTGCAATTTTCCCATTATTGGAAATCAATAAAATTAGTAAAATACGTGCCTCTTGAAACTTAAACTGAATTAAGCAGCCAAATTGCGCTTTCTTATTATCAATGAATGATTGTAAACTTGAAACCAAATACCACCCGGCGCCTCCACCAATTTCCAATTTTTTAAATATAGTTTGAAGCAATATTAGAGGCACTTTCACAAGTCGCAGTAATAATCGAGTGACGAAAAAAATGTAATAATTTCGATATATTCTCATATATGAAAATTTTTCTAAAATATATTATCAGCTACGAGTCTCGAAAAGTTTGATAATCGATTGTCTTATTTGACTTTAACTTTCAAATAAATGAGATTGGCAAAGTAATAGTCGATCGAATAAGTTTGTGTTTAGTCATTTTTTATCGTCAGCAATTTATAAATGAATTTAAATAGATAAAAGTGTTCTGACGCATCCATCATTTCCACACCCCCGCTGCCCGTTTTTCTGTGTGAATCTTTTGGAAAATTTTTATTAAATTTCACCAATGCAATTCGAACAATAACAGTCGTATTTCCAAGAGTTATTAATCTTCCATTGTATGCTAACATACAGTACGTAATATATATGAAGTTCTATCAAATTTATTGATTTATCGTCATTATAAACAACAACAACAACAACGTAGAGAGTGTTTATAGATAGAATTTTCGAGAAATATCACCAAATATTGCCCCAATAAAATTTTTTCGTCGAAGCTTTTCAAATGTCATCATGTCTTAAATCCCGAAGCCTTAAACTATACAGCTCTTAACAAGTAGTGTGTTTGACATTTTTATTGTAGTGTCGACCGTTTTTATTTTAAATGTTTTTCTATAATTCTAGATTGCTGCAGTATTTCATGTCACGTACGTTTTATAGAAAATTAACACTAGAACCCGTTCAAACTTGTGTCCTTTCTGTATTTACCGTTTTATATAGGATTATGTAATTACTTTGAAATTTACAATTTGAACGTAACAATTAATAGGTGTAGACGTGTAATTAGTAAATTGTTTCTTCATTATGAAGAAGAATACATAGCGACTCGTTCACTTCTTCAAGAATTCTTCTAATCACCTAATTTTCGGAAACGCAGCATTGTCTGTCTCTTCTTCAATAGATTTCTACAGATCGAAATTTACTAGAAATTCAGAGCGATTATTTTTAAAGTCAGCTTCTAATTTACAACTTTTCACTAAATTATTACACAATTAACACGGTTTTTTTTTCTCTATATTTTTATAGTTTATTGTTGTTTGGCACGTTTCTCAAAACAATCATAAATCATAGAGAGGTTGAAAATAGCGGGTTTTTGAAAGCGATTGTCTCTGTTTGTTTTTTGTCTCTTCACACAACACTGGGTCGATTTGGTTGATCATCTAGTTGTCTAGTCGTATTCGGATCGGCATAACTGGAAAAAGACAATAGAAAATTGCTAAAAAAATCGACGTTTGCATATTTAATTTGATTATCCGTGTTAGTCAGGTGTAATTATCATGTAATTGGTATTGGAATTCATACCTAGCTAGCGACTGCTTCATTTACCAATTGTTGATTGAAATCTATTGATCTCTATTGTTGTAGATTAAACCGAACAATTAGTGAATTATTACAGCTGAATATGTAATATAATTAACTAATTTGAATATGCAATTACACTGTAAAAAAGCGGTAGTGAATTGCGGAGTGAATTCCGGAGTGAATGCGGAGTGGAGTGAGTTTTAATTAAGTTATCCCCGTCCGGTGTAAAATTCACTCCGGAAAAGAGTTTATTTTAATTCTTTATGAAATTAACTCCGAATTTTTTTTTAGAAATTATTTATAATACTCACTCCGAATGAATTTTAGGTATAAGAATCGTGCATAAAATATTAAGATATAATAAAAGCAATACATTTTTATCTAATTTTATCAAATTTAAAAAAAATATATTTGAACGCCATCTACAGCGTGTTTTTTCTAAGTAGGGTCGGCGGCGAGATCTCCCTTTAGCCGTTAACCAAAAGAAATAAAAGTCCCAAGAACTTGCACGTCTGACGATATAAGAAGGACCCAGGACCCCATAAAATTTCTAGCTAATCGGGAAATATGGAAAATTTAACCTATGTGTCATATAATTATCCGTACATCAAAGCAACTACCACCCAAAGAATGTTCTCGATACATGTAATTCAAAAATATCTTTTTTATTTCTTAATTATTTTAAACATCGCCAAAAATTTAAATTCAAATTGTACTTAAAAGGAGAGGTCATTGATCTAAATTGTAAACAATTTTGACCTTCCACAGATGTTTACTGTTGTCGTTAAAGACTATAAACATGCATGGCTTTGAAAGTAGTTGGTAAACATAAACAAGGTCACGCGTAAACATGTATTTATACTAATCGTATTAATTGTTATTTTCTTTTGTGATAATAGTAATGTATTTACTACTAAATTGCTTTTTTTGTTTTAATCAGCGTTAAATTCATTGAATTAAAATTTTTTTGTATGTTGGACAAAACGATAATAAATAATCAAAATTTTTTGGTATATTTTGGAATAAATTAAATAAAAATAGAAACATTTATTCAAACAAAGTGATGAAAATTACGCTAGGACAGTTGAACGTTATAATAGAGCCTTCCATCCGCCTGTCAAACATATTGTTGGTTTATTTGAAGACATTGGTACTGTTCGCATTTTCGAGCAGACATCCAACAAAATGTCCAGGAAATACTTGCTGCTGAACCCACAACAACGACCCGGCGTGTAGACATATCCATTTCGACGGTACACAAAATATTAAAGTCAATGAAATTACATCCATACCGCCAGTCATTGCATCAAGATCTTTTACCAACAGATCGACCAGCGAGAGCGCGATTCTGTGAACTGATGATACGCAATATCACAAACAATCCGAACTACCATTTGAATATCCTGTTCTCAGATGAAGCGACATTGAAAAGTGATTCAACTATGGATACAGATAGTTGACCAACAGCACATATTTTCAGTTAATATGTGGACAGAATGAGTTCTAGTTATTGTTTTCCCTAATAGTCCCTAACTTATTTAGCTTTTTTACAGCACAAACTTCGACATCTTCGGTATTATAAATTACAGGAGAATGTCGAACACGCGGTAAAATATGTACATTACCAGTACGCGAACAATCTTTCTTATTGTTTTTATATTAACTTTTCGTGGATGGAAGGCTCTATTATAACGTTCAACTGTTATCGCGTAATTTTCATCACTTTTAGTAAATATTTTAATAATTTTTATACGTTCTGGTATCGTGAACGGCATGGCAACTTCTGGATAGAAATTGTTTTGCATTTTTAATTACAATGTTTCAACGTTGCCGGATTGAGAATTGTGTTTATTGTTTAGATGAATTTACAGTTATTGTTAAGGAAAAATTCGGGAATTTTAAAGTTACATTGTTGCTACATGAAAATTTGATCTGCAAGTTGTTGGCTAGACGAGTTATGTAATGAACCACAATTTTTATCTGCTAAATTTTATGATTAGCGACAATAAAGCGCACAATCTTGCAACGTAGTAACCACAACCAGAGAATAATATCTAATCATTTCTACCGCCTTAACGACCTTGCGCAATCACTTGCGGTGCCGTCAGTGTATACCAACTTCTGATTGCATACGTTTGTAACACTGAAGGTGGGGCCGCTAACCTTACATAATATGCATCCAATTTGCTGAATTTTTTTTGTCTGAAATTGAGGAGATTAAGAAATGAAAAAAAACATATTCGAATTTCATGTATCGAGAGCATTCTCTTGATGGTAGTTGCTTTGACGTACGGATGTGAAATTTGGGTTAAATTTCCCATATTTCCCGATTAGTTAGAAACTTTATGAAGTCCTGGGTCGTTCTTATATCGTCAGATGTACAAGTTCTTGGGACTTTTATTTCTTTTGCTTAACGGCTACTTAGAAAACACATGCTGTATATTTATTCCGAAAAACCGCGTTTACGCCGAGCAAGAGTTGTTTTTTGTTTTCACTCCGAATTTACTCCGGATTCACTCCCGATTTTTTACAGTGTAATTACATTAAATTGTGTAAATCAAACAAAAAATTGAGAGCACAACAAACCTGGATTTGCGGTATTGTTGATAATTATCGTTAGCAACCAAATTGACCCTTCTCGAATCACTGAAAGGCACCGGTAGATAATAATAACAAGTGAGCATAGGGACGGACGAACCGACAAACAGTTGATCTCATACAGTTGTCTCTCTATCGACATGAATATATTCGACTGGTGGTGGTGGTGTTTTATGTCAAGAATTCAAACTGTTATTATCCAATAATCGTGGACCGGTGATTAGTTTTTTTTTAGCTAAACGTCGCCGTCGTCGCGCCCTCAATCGATGCAATGTTAAACACAACAACAATATAATCGATGTGATAACAGCAGCGGCTGCAGCCAGTGCAGCACCCGGTAGACTTGTCAATAATTTCGAAGTGGCACCACATTGCGCCTCCGATTCATCCCATCCCGATGGACAATTCTCTTTACCATCACACCATAAACTCGCACTAATACATGCATCCAATTCGGGACATTTATACAAACATTCATATTCCGTCTCATTACCAGTGATATTGACCGGTATTTGTAATTGTTGTAATAATGAGGAGCGTGATCGGGAAATTTCCAACCAACTAAAACCGGCAATACCCGCTTCATTGCCAATCCATTCAACGAGAAACGTTGATGGGTGCTGTTGGATATGTCCATAACCTTCACCCCACCATTCTTCAGTGAACACCTGGACGGCTAATGGTTTAGCACCAGGTTCAGCTGGACAGATCGCTCGGACAAGTTTCGGTGGTTTACCCGAATAAATCAAAACACGATTAGTTGTTGGACATCGGGTCGGTTCATCGGCACGTGGTTTTAATGGTAAGAAAGCACCCCAACTCAACAGAAACAAACTACGATTATAGCGCGCCTCCACCATCCACGGTCGACCGATACATAGCATTTCCGTACGATCATTAGGTGGTGTGTTGAATTGAACTTCACCACCATCATCTTGAACGCGTTGTTTACGTGAACATTCCGGCATTTTTACCGTTTCGTATGTAGCATGGAAATGTAGAATTGTAAAATCGTCAGTTATATTCATATCGTTTGCAATAAAATTAATCTCTAATATACGTGACGATGATAAGATCACTAACGGTCGATTCGATAATGAGGAATTATCACAGAGACAAGCACGCGGCATCCGTACATCCCTCCACGGTAATTCCCAAATACTTAATTCCGTAATTTTCGTTGTTGTATAATGTTCGCATGCCAACCGTCCACTATGTTGATCAATAATCGTTTCACATGATGGATTCAAGCCGAACGATGCATTGTTTAGAATTAAACGTACCCGTTCACCGATATCAGCTTCCAAACGATACACACAATTCAAATCTTTAGCACCACCACGACCGTACAAGAAGATATTACGCGGTGAATTAAATTCACCTAAATGTTGTTTCTTAAAGATGCGATAACACGTTTCGGCTTCTTTACCCGACCATTGATCACCGCCCAATCGTGTATCGATGAATTCGTATTTCAAACGAAACGATGCTGGATGCAGAGCCGTACCATCTTCGGTGTGATGTTGTACGACTAGTGTACGACCCGTTGACAGATAGCTCTCTTCAATACTACAAGGTCTTGTCAAGCGTGTGGAATTCGTTAGGGCACTGTGATCGCATAATTTCGGCGGTTCATCGCATTTATCTTCTAATAGTAGTGTACCGTCCCAGATGCGTAATTGTGTCGCACAACCACCACCCAATGAACTATTTGTAAGTAGAGCATGTGCACTCTCGCCGACTAATAAGGCGCGTTGATTATACGACACAAAACTGATCCAGATTAGATCGTTTGGATAACCGTAGAATTTATAAGTACATGTCGTATTCGGTGGTAGCGAATGTCGTGGACTAACTAAACGCCCTTTTCTACCTTTACCCGTCCATATCTCATCACTATCCGGACTGGTAGCATTCACATCAAATTCACATTTCAAACTGTACCGTGAATAATCCAATGAATCTGAATCGGCGAAGATTACATCAACATCTAATTCGAAGCCGCGTAATGGTGAATGTGATGGTGGCGAATGTAATGGGATACTGAACGGTGATGAATGGAATGCCACCAACATTTCAGGTCCACGCGACACCACCCGCGGTAACCAATCACCACCACAATATTTCGCTAGAACCGGATCATTGGTTGAACCACCATCGTAGAAGATCAAATGATCCCGTTCACCGGTACAATCGCGCCATGCACGTAATGCACGTGCTGTTTTATTTAAACCGGCCACATTAATCGAACGTTTCATGTGCATCTTATGGGCGGCTTCTTGACGTACCGCAATCATGGCATGTTTACATTTCGGTACGAATTTCTGGCGTAGACTCCAATAACACGATACGTTCCGCGGATACATGCCGGGATAGTTTGGTGATTGTAGACGGCACGGTTTACGATAGCATTCTTCAAATTGTCGGGTACAATAGGTGCCCGGTGCTACTTGGCCACGTTCTAATGGTGCAGCCGGTGAACCGAAACGTACAACTGCTTCACGTCTCGATACGAAACGATAACGCAACTGGAATTTGAATGGTATCTGTGGTGATGCGAATAATTTCACTGTTACTGTAACCGTTGATGTTTCACTGTAATAAGCGGCCGGACCGGATGATGAACCACACCAAGAACCACCGGTAAACGGGCGGCCTAATTCGCTTAATTGCATATAACCATCAGGACAACCATCTAGGGCGGATGCTTCGTATCGGCCAACGGTGAATTCATCGAAGATTAACTGCAACAATAAAACAAGAATAAAATTGATGGGCGAAAAACTGGACGTTTCTTTTAAATTCAAGAGTTTTCTATTGAGATTAGGTAAACAGTGACAGCCACCATATTTTAGTCTTTATCGTGCGCAGTAGAGTCGGTCTCTGTGTTTTTTTTTTGCCTGTAGAGACTGATTGATGAGAAAGTCACCGATCTTGATGGTGGATATCTAGCTCGTATTTCAACCATGATTTAACACACAAACACTCACAAACATACAAAACAGGGGGACGGGGAGGCTATGGAAAACAAACTTTTCCAAAGGAGAGATCGTCTGACAAGCTCTTCTCACTTGAAATTCATCCTAAATAGTCGTCATCATTCAAAACAACTTCGATCAATATATTTTTTTGGATTTATTTCTCTCTGAATATTAAATGGATAATTGTTTAACTCTACTAAACAGACTTACAAGATTCTCTCTCGACAATATTGTCGAAATATCTTTAGTAAATATTAAAGTCGGCTAGTAAAAACTAACTACTACTAAGAGAGTAAATGTAAACAACTACAACTTTCAAGTAAATATTAACTGTTAAAGGAAGTTGAACCCGCCACCCGAATCTTAGTGAATTGTTGAAAACTTTGGATATTAGTTGTAGATTTTCGTTGCACAAACCATAACAATAACGAGTAATATTAAGCAAACATCCGTGTTGTGAACAAACAATTTCTATTGTTATTATTATTAGTAATAGTCGTTAATAATTAATACAAAATAGAGTTGGTTGTCGACTAGAATGTAAGAATTTTCGTTGAATTATTCAACACACCAGTGGAACACAACGATAATTTAACCGGAAATCTAAAGGGACACAAATATTAAAAGAACCATTAAAACAGACATTGGAAAGAAGTTGGTAATAGTGGAAGATGTACAGTCAAGCGACAGCGAATTGGTCGACTCAGCCTTGAGCAGTAACTCTATGAAATGGGATACAGTGCACCTTCGATATAATCAACCCACAGTTCTTTATCATTTTATCATTTTATCTTTTTATCATTTAAGCGGTAAAAGGTAAAGAGTCAAAAAGCAAATAGGACAAGTTTTGAAACAAAACAAACAAAAAATTGAACGTTCTACAATGAAAGCAAGTAAATTAGGTATTTTATGTTTTTCATAAATGCGCGTTCTCGAATTCTTTGTAGTAAAAGGATGTCATTTATTGGCAAAAGTCACGAACCTGTTCTCCTTTGAGATGACAATACAAAAGTAAATTAACTCAGGTGCATTTTTCGATTTTTCCATGGATAAAAATATCGAACCGAGAATCTGCCTGAAATTTTGTATTGCAAATGGAATTTCTTGTGCCGACGCGCTTAAAATATTACATAAAGCCGGGTCCAGACGAGAGCAAGTACAAATTGAGTACGCACACATAAGTCGAGCACGCATATGTATTTGCCCGTTGTGGACGTAAACAGGAATGTAGTGTGTTCGTTGTGCGTTTTATATTTAGTGATCGTACTGCTCCAGTTGTATGTGGACCATCAACAATATGAAACTAATACGAAACGCGTCCAGACAGAGCAAGTTGAAACACGCACAAGGCGCACATTTCCTTTGAGCAATTCTAAAAAACCGACAGCCGCCGGCTCAGGTTGTTTGTGTGCGCTCGCGTTCGTTGAGCATTTACGTGTGCTCACTTTGTTTGTGTGTGCTCATTGCTCTCGTCTGGATCCGCCTTAAGGCTTACGGTGAATCGACTTTATCAAAAACACAATTATCTGTTCTTATTTTTTATGTGATTTTTATGTAATTTATGTAATCAAGTGCAAAAGTCGTCCAGCATATCACAAAATCTCATCAATTATCCAAAAAAAGACTGAAATCAACTTACAAGGGGTGTATCTCAATTAATATTGCTTTTCAATACAGTGTCGGTTTTTTTCATGTAAATTGAGTCGTTTTGAAGATACTTTAGAGAAAGAAAAACGAAGAAAAAGATGTTTAAATCAGTTATCATCGATTGGGCTTCCATATTTCCAAAATTTTTAAAGGAAAAATTTATCTAAAAGTAACTCGAATATGTTAAAAAATCACAATACACTTTTCTGGGGATCGAACCACAATGCGGATAGGAGTTTTTGAAGCGCACCCCATTAAAATGTGGTTTTTTCGTTCTTTTTCAATAAGTATCTTCAAAACAATACAATTTTTCTGAAAAAGTGGACACTAGAAAGCAGAGCATTTTCTACCCACTAAAATGCTTCATAATTTAATTGGTAATATGAAGAAAAAGAGTTATAAGGTGACGAAGTTAATTATAAATAAAACAGTATCTCTTGGATTGACAAAATAACAATAACAAAAACTGGAAAGGGACAAAATCAAGATCGTGTTCTAGAGAAAACCATAAGAATATCTACAACATCAAAAAGTCAGTTGTTGCGACTTTATTTATTGATTGAACGGAGAAGAAAATATGTGAAACGTTGAAGTGAACCGCAGAATGAAATTAAAGAGGATTTACCCGGCGCAGCAAACTTGGAAAAACTCTTTAGCAAGTACCGGAGGCACTTTCAAAACTGACACACCCTAAAAGATTTGTTAACTTTCAATTGATTTACCACACAAATATCGATCTGTGATCGTTCTGTTGGACGTGAAAAAATGAAAACTGATTTTTACCCGGCGCATCCACCATTTAAGCAGTCCCTCCCCACCGCATTCATGTTTCTTTTCAGAGTCGGACCGAAAGTAAATTGCGACCGGGGCAAATATTAAACAACAAACAACAATTTTTCATACTTTCATGATTCCCTCCGGAGCCCCTGAGGCTAATCTTAAATAGATGTGATGTTTTTCAAATTAAACAAAATCAGGCGCATATGAAAATAGGTTAATTCGTAATTTAATTGATAGTATCTAGTGCTAATTAAAAACGATTTCAAAAGATGAGACGAATAAATCGAGGGAACAACTAAAATCGATAATTTAGCTAGATGTTTGGCTAGTTGACAAACTAATAGTCTATGGCAGCGGTTTCCCACCAACATTTCTTCCCTATATCTAGAGCAAATAATTTTGAAGAAGATTTGCTCTGCGACAAGTGGTTAACGCACAAAAAGCATTGGCAATATCTGGTCAAATTCCAACACATCTTTTCCATGAATTAAACTTCTTGTAGAGTTCCTGAAACGATTGCAAAAAAATTGGAATTCAAGCGTTAAATTCTATTTTTAGTTTCACAAATAATAAAAATTACAACCAACAGGAGATAAAGATGATAGACTTTGTAAACTGGCATGTACATTATAAAGGACAAGTCTGCAGATGAAGGGCTGAAACAAACTTAACCGGAAACACGGAAGACTTACTGTGGCACTAGATTAACCTTTATATTCCAAACAAAACTTGTGAGATAAACACAAATGTGGATCAGATGAAGTGTCAAAAAAGCTAACAACTTGTAAAGTTGACTGACAGGTAGATCGAAAATCCGATGCGTAACGGCGGATGAAGAAGAAAATCAAACAAACAAAAAAACTATAAAGAACTGGAATGCATAATAAATTGAAAAACATGTTGACTCTGAAATACGTAAATAAAATTGGCGAAATTGACGAATTAAAATGTAATCCCGCCAACCTTGGGGCGATATATTTAATACGATTCGATCAAATTGGGTTTCTCTCTGTGTTTTATTTTTTCGGGTAGTCTCGTCTGGAAAGTTCAATAATTTTTTATCGAATTTTTACGTTTAGTAAAATTAACTTTTTCCTACCGATATTAAAATTTAACAACGTTAAAACGTCCAAACTATCATCCGTCTCTCGCCTTGCTAAACGAATCATTTTTATTTTAGGCAGATTTTCGTTGAATTAAAACGGCATATAACTGTGTATTTGTTGTGAAAGATGGCCATTATCATTTGTGATAAATGATACGACAATTATTCGGCTTGAAGGCAAAAGTGGGAAAGAGAGATAGTAATGTGTAGCATCATCATCAATCACAACTGTAGTAGAACTTTGTGCTGCTTCAGGTATAACAACAACTTATCCTTGTCGTTGGATGGGGTCGTTTTAAATTACTTGCTTAATAACCACCCTGCCGCCCCCGAAAAAGAAGTGATACGTCGAGACCGTTTTGCTACTTCGGTATTCTATCGGTGGAGTTCTTAAAGAAAATCAAAGTTTGTGTAATAAGTACGAATATCATTAAATATTCTGATTGGAAGTCGATTCAGTTGGGGCAGATTTTGTAAGATTAAAGGCCGAACATCATTAGAATATTTAGAAGAGTTAAGAATTCTATCAGTATAAGTGTAATTGGGTAACTTTTAAAGGGAAAAATTCTATTGAAATTAACCACCACCACCATCTCGCCCATATGTTTATGATACCAAGTTTATAATAAATTTGGTTTACGTTAATTAGTTGTGTGCACTTCGGAACGTCACTCATATAACTTAGAATGTTGGCAATTATCTTGTACAAATGATAAACGTACACCGAATGTAGTAAATTGTAATTTTCTGTACAACAATAAATAATAATTCATGAATTTTGAATGTGTCCACACAGACACACATATACAGACACCGATTTATAGCCAAACAAATCGCCCAACATAATTGCTTACAACAACATTTTCCTACAAATAATTCATCACCATTTATGTATAGTAAAATTATATGAATTTCGGGGTATTGATTTATCGACAAACACAAACTAATTTCAGGATAAGTTAACGTTTTTAGAGTAATAAATACCGTGAATTTATGGATGAACAATTTAATTTCGCTGACTTATTATTGGTTATATTGGTATTAAATACAATTAATGTTAGCAACGGATTTGCTACAGGGAAAAATATGTGTAGTTTTCTTGAATTCGATTTACACGAATTTAAAATTTAATCGACACGGTGACAGGTTCAATTGCCAATATGTTGCTGTTAACGAATTTATGATGCAACTACATGGATTACGTGTTGATAGCTGTACACTTAGGTGTATTAGAAATACTCATTTCAATACGACAGAAATGCTCATTACAGTCGGACCCACTTAAATGCAACCCGCTTAAACGTTCCGCTCCTTCGTGTCCCATTATTTTTCCCTATACATGCCATGTATTTTTGCCCACTTAATTGTAACCCGCTTAGGAGCAAAAACCGCATAATTGTACCCCTAAGTCATCTAAAAATACCCACATAAATGCAATTTGTTTGCAAACAAACTTTTTTTACTGCTACGTTTACAAAAGAATTGTTTATTAAAAGATACATTCTTAACGATGAAATCTCCAGACAAAAGTCAGCAAATTTACTTTAAATGTAAACACATTATACAATTAACATTCGACTTTATAAGCTGTTTTTATAAACGGATATTAGGATGTATTTTGAAAATTATAATTTGACAACGGATTCAATTGAAGAAATAGAGAACTAAATATTATCACAAAATAAAAGTTCCATTCAAAAGGAAATTTCTGATTTAAAAAAAAAATAGTAATATTAAAATACATTGTTTTCCTGATCTATTTATTTATTTATGTTTGTTTTTCTTTATTTTTCTAAAATATAGTTTTAATGTGTATATGTAGTATCTATCTTGATTCACTCGAACCGAGTTTAATTGCGAAATTATTGCCTCTAAGTGGGTCCCTGCATAAAAGCAAAATTGTTGCATTTAAGCGGGCCCCGCATAAATGAGAAACTCTGATAAATGCAATGAAATCTCGTGTCCCCGTCAAGTTGCATTTAAGCGGGTCCGACTGTATTCTGTATCACATTCTGTAAGTAACTGTAAAAGATCGATAGTTTAAGATATACGAGTATTACAATATGTTTTGGAAGTTATAGCGTTGGAAATGTGTTGTTGATAAATTCAATGACTGTTTAGTTAGCAATTGTTTACATTCTAAGGGTTTCTGTGTGAATAGGTGCGACTTACGGTTCCATTTTATCGTTTATTCTGTCTACAGTAAAGATAGTTTCGAGTAATACATGTGACGTAATAAGAAGATATCGCACGTCTTTGTTTACTAAATCCGGATTGTTAAGCAAGACGGAGACGCATCCTCTCTTCTTGTTACGTTTTATTGTTACGAAAAAAAACGATTTTCATCTGATGCAACAGACATAGTTGCTATCAAATCATCGCAAGTTGTAAAGAAAGATAATGGGATGCGTTATAGAGAAACCTGTAAAAATGTCAACAACAACAAAGTCTCAGTTCTTGCTTCTGATGCAACACAGAAGGAAATAGAAGAAGATTTAAAGTAGGCGCAGAATGAAATGATAAAAAAACGCCTGATGAGAAGATTCACCGTTTTTCAGCAAAGACCTGGAGAACTTGAATGATGGATTTATCCTAAAAGGTTTGTTGATTTTCGTTTGACTTGCTACAAGGTTACCTGAACTGAAAAACCAGGCTTACTTTTACCCGGCGCATCCACCATTTTTGTGTTTTTTTTCGAGTTTAAGGGCTTCATTAAGATTTACTTTAAATACATTTTTTTGTTTTAAATTGAACAAAATCAGGTGCATTCGAAGGAAATGTTGAGATTGTTTCTAGTCGGGTCAGTAGACATCTAACTCGTAGTTTAAAATCCTCCCCAATTTTTGAAATATTTGATATTGTACCTTTAGTTCTATTGATTTTATTTTAAAATTAATTCAGTTTTGAATGTATTAATTAGAAAAAGCATTAGCTTACAGAAGAGATCATTAAAATGTGGAGTGCAGATGGAACTTTATATTTCTTAACTTTTGAAAGGCCTTCAGGAATCTTAAATCTAAAAAAGAGTACTAGGCAACTTCCAATACTCCAAAGACAAAAAAGTCATTTACTGAATACCCAAAGCGTGCATTGAACAAATTTGAACGTGTTATGTATTCAAAAAAGTTGATAAACGAAAATTTCTCCAATAAAAGTCACTGATTGTTGTACCTTTAAGCCTCAATGGGGCCCTTAAGGGTAGTTATGGTACAAATCGCGGTAGAAATCCTAACTACTCAATCAAGATGCAACTGGTCCGATCGCAAATTGTAATGTGGGTTCGCTATACTAAAAAGTGGGATGTGGCATCAAAAACTGTACGTAGGAAAGAAGGCGGGATTTTTTTTTGGACAATAAACGCCTGTATTGAAAATGGCGTAAGCTTATCTCTACACAACAATTGCTATCTACAACAATAAAAATATTAGAAAATTGTTCATTTGCACTACTTTTATTTTTCTTTTACATAATTTTCATATCAGAGCGTTATGAAATGAAATGAACAAAACAAAAATACTAGGCAGTACTTTCAATTATTCGAATTATCAGAGTCGGTTAGACACTCTGAATTTAATTAAATACTAAAATTAGTTAAATAATTTAATTATTAATTAAATTTAATTTATAAATAAATCATAATTAAAATAATTATTTCTGAAAATAGCAACTCTCTTCTGTTGATCATAGTAAAGAGCCGACAATTCGCGTCAGGTTTCGATTTCAGGTACTAGATTTTCCAATTGATCCATTTCCCGTTGGTACGACCAACTGCTGTCTTTTTTTATTTATTTTTATCGACAATGAGAATGTATTTGTATATATGTATGTGATGTATGTAGGTATATGTTAGCGCTACACCAAATACTAGCACTATTATGTGTGTTAGAAAAAAGAGGACGAAATAAATATACTATAAATAAACAACGAAGGGTCGTTTTGGAAGATTCGGGTCCAAAAATGTACCTGCTTATTCTATTTTATATTCCTTTCTCTGTTGGCTACTTTTGTTGTTGTACATATTAGGTGAAACGGGAATGCTGATTAGAAATTCATTCAATGAATTGTAAAAATTTGCAATAAACTTAGTAATAAATAAATCAACTAACCAACAAATAGGGAAAACAACAAACAAACAGTCACGGTTATTTGATATTAAAAAATTGCAATAATTTTTCATCTGAACGATAGTACCCTACTTACAACTGTTGAAAATTTCCAAGTGTATGTACAAGTGCCCGTTAGGTTGATGTGACGTCACTAGCCGAACGACACTTTTAAAATATACAATAAACTAAATTTTCGAAAGAAAAGGATGTAGAGCAGATCGAAAAAGATAGACAGATTGCGTAGCAACAGAACCTTGACAAAAAAAGCCAACTCTTAGACTTTGTTGTCGTCCGTTTCGACAAATTTACAGATCTATGTATTCCTTACCAAAAATCTCTAATCACAACAAAGATAGCCGGTATTTCGCACTTTGTCAGAAAAGAAGAAAATCTTAACAAGGAAAGAGAAGGTAACATTTGTGATGTTGGTGGGGCTTAGCTGTTTAGAACCACCAACTTCTTATATCTGTCTCATTTGTTTTGTGAATCTTTGTTCCACTCATAGAAGAATTGTGTTGGTTGAAAATCTGACAGTCTTCGCTTTAAAATCTATTTCCCGGAAAGCGGATAACTATTTTCAAAAAAACAAAATCCTAGCGCTCTGTCGAATAGATTGATCTAGTTAGTTGTGTAAATTTTATTTAATTATATTAAAAAGTGAACGCAAAAAACGAAAAATTGGAAAATCACTTTTTGCATGTTTTGGAAAAAAAACGACTTTCTCTTCAACTTTTGAATTGTTGCCGAAAGACGTCAAATACGATTCCTATGGGAACTAGTGGCATCATATCCACTCTTAAATCTAAAAAAAAGAGGACTAGGCAACTTTCAGTACTCCAAATAAAAAGAGAATCATTTATTAAATAACCAAAACGTGCAGTGAGCAAATATGTATTCAAAAGACGTTGATGAACGGAAATTTTTCCAATAGAAGTCCATAGTTTGCTTTAAATGACTCCAAAAACGCTTTTCTGGTTGCATAGAAACCTATAGTTACTGATTGTTGTACCTTTAAGCCTCAATGGGGCCCTTAAGAGCCCTTTTAATAGTTTTTGTTATTCTTTACAAGCTGATGCCTGGTTGTACATATTTGGAACAATTTTGTAAGATTTAGGGCCGTTTCTACAATCATTTTATTCCGTCCGGTATAGCGAGAGAAATTCTTTTTAGGCATAATGAAATTATAGCGTAAGAGAAGATCTTTCGGAATATCAGACAGAATAAAGCGATTGTAGAATCGGCCCTTAAAGAATTTGATTTAACCGATACTTTACTTCAACAGTTTCGAAAATCGATTCAGTTCGAAACATCAACAATTCCTTATCAGAAGGGCAGTGATTCGATCGGATTAGAGGTCGGCAGAAACTAAATGCAAAGCTCCATTTTCTGCGTTATTGATTAACAGAAAGTCTTCAAATTTTCGACAAATTTCTTCAACAAAATTATACCATTTTCGTGATCACAAAGCCCCAAACGAATATCAGATCACACGCAGAAGGGCAATAATTGGGCATTATTCAAACGTTCTCTGTCACCATCAGTTGTCTTTGGAAGGGAATTCCTACCACATCGTCGATGCAACCAAATTGCATTCCACGTTAAAACAATTTTGAGTGGCATCAGACAAGTTTCGATCAGACTGGATAAATTTGTATTTTTTTAGCTTTATATTAACCCTCGACAAGTTTCGTATAACTTCAATATAATATTCAGCGTATTGGTTGGTCGGTATTAAATAATAATCAAGTCTGAGTAAATATTGATAAAAGTTTCCTTTTACAAGACGTAAGAGACTTTAATCGGAGATATTAAAAAAGGCACACTATTACCTGCTATTTACTACAATTTTAATGATGCCAGACAAAGCTTAATACTCGATGTAGATTACATTTCAAGTCTATATTAAAATTCTTAATTACAAACACAGTTAGACGGTCTCATATTTCTTACGATAGTAGTATAGCTCTGGAAACTATTCGGACCACCAACATTACAGAAACGATCAATATGCTCATTGGTTTAAGCCACATTTGAGAAGTTTCTTTTCGTGTGTCGCACATTCAGCGGAACTTTTAATATAGATATGAAAGCTATTAGGGGAAATTGGATTTGACCCCTATTAAATTTGTACAAGTCTTGGCTCGTGTCATTGTTGAGAATTTGTAGGATTTTACTAAAAGTCAAACATAATTTACAACCAATTCTGTTTTATGTTGCTGCTGCTGCTATTGCTTTAGATACAATATATCTAAATTTTGTGGTCGTAATACAATTATCCTTTTGAAATTGAAAACAGTAGCGCGCATAGATAGAAAATTGTAGCCGACTTTAAGTTGATTGTATGGGGAACATCGACAATTTTAGTACGTCTACCTGGTAAAATCTAGTTAGATTTATCAAAATAACTAACTTTTTTTGTAGTTTATTCAATTCTGTGTAACTAGATTGATGCGAATTATGCATCATCTGGCTTTCGTTTGGATAATATGCAACGGTGGCAGTCGGAGAGTAAGTTGAAAGAGACAAATTACTACAGTCGCTGATAATATTGAGAAACAACGGCACACAAAATTGATGGTGCTACTTTAACAAGTGCAAAGTAGAACAAAGGCGACTACTAGTAGAGGAGGTCGTTATCAAATCTTTTAATCCGTTATTAACGAAAACGCTGAAAAGTAAAGTAAATGGTTGCGAAGAATACGGCGCCTCTATCTAATCTGCAAACAACGATTAAGCCGCGCGCGTTTTTTCTTCTGCTTCTGTTAAGATTGTGTTGCCAGTTTTTGCACTAAATCAACCCCTGTTGTGATTCACAAGAATAAGCAAACGCGGGGACCGACACACACAAAAAAAAACACAAGAAACGTAAACGAGTGGACGACATTCAAGTAGAAAACTAATGGTGTGTTGTCACAATGACACAGCACCCCTTGAATTCATTCGAGAAGCAACCAGAAAAAACCACAACAAAACTTTAACAATGTAGATATTTGAATGGAAGTTTTGCCTCCTTTAGAAACTGTCGATTCGCATCGATTTGTATTTCTGTTAAAGTTTGGACAGTAGGTAGAGGATTTCATCGAATGTTGTGTGTGTGCGGTTAAAGGATGAGGAATTAAATTTACTTTAGTGTAAATCTTGTTGTACGAAACGGGATCTTGTTTGCCACAATCACACACAAACAACAAGGTTGAAAGCTTTCGACTTGTCAGCCGAAGAAAGTCGATCAAATTTCTACAAAAAAACCTCATACAACATAGCGCGATCGTAAATCGTCTAATGTCCAGTTTAATGTCGATAATTAGATGGTTATGTCATGGCGAGAGAGTTGATAACGACCGATAATAGTAATGATAAAATTATAAACGTATCCCGTGGGTATGTCAGGCCTTTATTCTTTCAACTGAACGTATAGAGAGAGGAAATAGCAAATACGATTAGACTGGTATAAGGGCGAAATACGCTGGGAATTGCCAAGGGATGATCTGTTCGTCGAGATACTTGGTCTTTAGCTTGTTTTTTTTTTCTTCTCTCTGGCTTTTTCTTTTATTATTTGAAATTCACCAACATGTTAGAGATGGAAGAGACCAAATATAAATTGGTGGAAAATTGGCAAAGATGCTGACGATAGATTAATTCACGATGGTTGAGTTAAATGTAAAAGGAGGTGTGCTGAAAGTTGTGCGAAAATAAAGCAAGAAAACCACTCGTTCGTTATTCAAATGAATGGCAATTAAAATTTTTCCTGTATAAAATTGGAACGCTTTTATTTTTTTGCTCCTCTCTCGATTGCCGTCATTCCTTAATTCTAATTACCCTCATTTGCAATTAACGTCAACAAATGAACAAGTTCTTGATAGAAACAAAAACACAATAGCCGCCCAAAATGGGCGAATAGACAACGACGGTTGATGAGGAGAGAAACGAAACGAAATCCAAGACATATTTCTTATGTCTGACTGTAATTTTAATTAGAAAAAGTTACCGGTTTTCTTTTACTTTTCATCAATTATCTTGATATTCTCTCGTTTTTTTTCGTTTCGTTTGCCTCCCAATTTCCTCCCGTTTCGAACTCCCATCAATTAATTCCGTTGGATTACTAACGAATTTCTTTGCAAGACTCTTAGTGTTGATTAAAAAAATTCCGTATTGTCAGAGTGTGGAGTGATAAAAACGACCGGTAATTACCTGTACGATGTCTCCATGGTTTTGACCGTTCGCTGTGAACGTCAGATGACATAGGAATGGTAGACGGGTCTCTGGTGATTTTGCCACTTTCAAACTGTACGTTTTACCGATGTCACCATAATACGTCCGATTGCACACTGTAACAAGAACAGATTATTATTTGAAATAATAGGTCTTTGGATAGATCTAAGATCTAAGATGGAACGATTGGATTATCGTATTGCACAAAATGAAATTTACAGACGTAACGTTGATGAGTTTAAGAAGCTTAAAAGCAAGTACAAAGCGAATACGTTTTGAGAGACGTATTTTTTTGTCAATATGAAAGTACATCGATGTTTTACGATAAATCCTTTGTTGACACATTGTTAATTCCCAACGAAAAGCGATTACTATTGTAGACGAATATAACGGTAATCAAGTAGGCCATTCATTATTTGTACAAGTGGGGGAACGGGAGTATTTCAAAACAACAGATGTTGGCCAATTACACGCAAGTATAGCGTATTCGGGGACCAAAAAGTTACTAGATTTGACAGACTTATCGTTAAACAAAGTACCCAATCTCACAAGGAAACTATTCGAAGTGTAAAACTGCGATTTTTTTGAGCTTTTGATATGTTGTTGTCCATCGAAAAATAAATTTTTCATCCCTTAAAACTATTTTTTCCAAGAAATCCAAAAACGGTAAACTGTATTTTTCTTTGCTCTAACAAATGACGTTATTTTTATTAAAATAGGATAATGCAATAATTTTTTACGGAGGATTAAAGTTTTTCAAGGGGTGGTTTACCCCTTATAACAGGGCTAGGTGGTACCTGAAAGTGTGTATTTTTATTATTTGATATCAGGAATAACGTAAAATCGGTTTGGTACTGATCGCTATCGTCCTTATATGCAAACTTACATAACCACCCGGATTTTGACGAATCTTTGAGGGTCCATTTCACCCCTTAAAACGCAATAAGAGCCGCTAAAAAACAAATATGCATCGCTTATTTTTCGATGGACAATAACATATCAAAAGCGCAAAAAAATCGGAGTTGGACTCTTCGAATAGTTTCCTTGTGAGAAACAAACACTTTTAACGCTCTAATTTTGATTATTTATACTTCAACAGTTTTGTAAAGTTTCAGAAAAACATTCTTGTTCACTATTGATCACTTGGTGCCCTACATTATTAATGAAATATGGGCTGTTGTTAAGATTTCTGTAGCAAATATCAATATGCTTCGATACGCTGTTAAAACACTTGAATAGTCTCAACTCTTTGCCTGGATTACGATAAAATGCTTGAATAGGGGGCCGAAATGGTTGCTACAACGGTTTTATAATATAAATATCTCGATATATTTAACCATAAATAAACAGATAAATTTGAACGTTGAAAGTCGACCACCGAAACATCAAAGGTCTACACAGATATGTATGCCTCGATGTTTATAATTAGTAAAAAGGCGCTCCCATCCGTTACTTGATTCATGTAATCTACATGGTAATTAATTGATTACTCTAGTGAATATAGAAAGGAAATTTGATAAATTTCATTATAAATCATATACATATATATATAGTTAAATATTCTGTCTCGCTCTCCTCGACAAATTGATAATTCTATTTTACGTTAATAATGTGTGTTTGGGAATATAGTAAAACATGCATCGAATTGATTTTGTTGTCTTTTTAGGTCGAAATTCGCTTAAATTTTGTAAAAGATACATAGCCTACGGTTTGTTATAATTTTATAAAACAGAATCAGTTATAGAGAACACGTACCCTAAAGCGTTACTCTATTGTGTGTGTGTGTGTGTATTTTTTTGGTTACTATTAAATCAATGCAAAACTACTTTATCTAGCTGGTATTGATTTTTATTCTAGAAATAATAATCCTGTTATCTAGAAAACGTTAATAAATGATAACATCCTCCAATTAACTTGTACAATTGTTTATATTTGAAACTCCCTTTGTCCATAGATACCTTGTTATGAACTCCATTACGTTCAATAAAGATAAAATGTTAATACGATTGTATATTGTGTTGTATATATATATAAAATCAAACTTTCAGGATAAGAGAGAGAGATAGAGAGATAGTAGGGAGAGAAGATAATAACCTGGCCACATCTAGGATAAATCCAATTAAATTTAAATTGTTCAACTAGAAGGTTCTATTAGTTTTGTAACAACACTAATTTCATTGTTGACAATGACTGAGATGGCGTTTTCTAAGAGAAAAATGGACCACACACTTAACAAAAGCTACAATTTTCGTTGGTAAATAGATGGATTTCTTCTACAACACATAAAAACCAGGCTTGACACATTAAAATAACATTAGCGATACTTCCAGATTGACAGATACTCTTTTAAACTCAACTATGTAGCAATTCTGATTTTGGGGCAATTTTCTTTAGAAACCCATAAATCCGTGGTTTTCTGTGTATTTTCCATTGGCAACTGTGTTGAAGGGCCGTTTGGTGTGGCTATCAATTATTCACTCGAATCTAAGTCAAGCTTAATGTTGACGATGCTTAAATAATGAAAATCCCGTTTTTCTTCAGCATGATTTTCAGTAGACTCTAATTTTGGTTTTATTGAAGTTTGTGGACAATTTGAAAGAGAAATTGTGAAATTTTAATAAATCTATAGAAGCTTCCTTTGTAGTGCCAGACTCAATTCACTTTCTTCAATCTTCGGAAACAGCAAAGAAGTAGTGTAAGTCTGAAAAATTTCCAGTTACTGTCTGTCCTCTTGCATTGCCGTCATAACTTGCCGAAGTAATTTTTTCAGGTCGCTCAAAAGTAGGAAAGCTGCATTTTAGTGTGCCTGAAGCTTTACTGCAATAGGGTAACAGACACAAGAAACGCTGACGCGGACAGTTGCAAGTTTAGGGCGCACTCAATGAATACTGACAGAAGCAGATTCATATATGTTTTAACATGGGAAATGCTGATTCATCTTTTCTTGGACAATAAACGCTTATAACCATTATAAATTTATTGCCGGTCACGTTTGTTAGTAGTGATCGGCAGTTTATAGCGATAGCGTCTTACATAATTCCACTATTGCCAGATTTAGTGAAAATTCATGAGATCTAATGATTTAAATTTCATGTAATGATTTAACAGAAAACGTTTTTCTAGAATGTTGAATGTTTTTGTATAAATAAAGTAGTAATTTGTGGAATTTCCTTCTTCTATGTTGCTTGAAAATGAGAATTTCTCTCTAATATAATTCCAGTTGAATCTATTAACTTTCTAGAAATTATTAGATTTTGATCCGGCAACACTGCTTAACTATTCGGTTTATCATTTAAAGAATGTTGTTGTCGTCACATGATTTTTTTCTCATAAAGTTTCTGCTTACCCTACCGTGTGAAAGATTGTTTTTTTTTGTGTCTTGATAATCGGATTAGATACAGAGCCGTACTTATACTTATAATGCATCAATAATAGTAATACTTTCACTTCAAGTTCAATAAGTTGATGGATTATTTACTTTCTGGTGACACCAAAATTGGACGCCACTGTACACATGCAATCATTCAAGATGGCAGTTAGAGGGCCTAAAAATACGCTTCGTCTAGAATTTGTGATTTTTTTCAGTCCGACCCTGTATACAAGCTTTTGAAAACGCCGATAGATGAACTTGTCAAGGTAGGCTTTTGTTGTGTTCGCATTTTGTTGCCGATTCGCTGGTCGATTTATTAAAAATCGATCTTTAATATCTAGAGAATCGATTATTAAAAATCGATTATAAAAAAATAATCGATTCATATAAAAATCGATTATTTCTTCACATCCGTAGACGCTTCTCAATGGAATCAAGGTTAATAGTTGCTATAAATACGTGTTGAATTTAATATAACTGACAAAGCAAGGTATATCAACAAACATGTGTTGTCTTTGTTGTACTCATTATGAGTTTTGAAAATTGTCCACTGCCAGCTAGGTACATCTCATGCTGTAATGAGTTAGACAAGGTCGGACTGTACTGTGTCTTATTCTTTTCAAAGTTACAAACAATTTAATAGTCCGTTGCTAGATAGACATAACATTTAATTGGCGTGTATGGAATTAAAGGAAATTTTGCACACAATGTATAATTTCTTAGAACTATTATCTGATAATTCGAAAATAAAGTAACTATCTGATTTTTTATTTCAATGTTCATTTATTAGATAGTTTTGTCTGGTTGGTAAAGAATCGTTTTCTTTTGTAATTTTTACAATTCCATAATTTATATTTATGAATTTTTAGATAATTTACTTGTGTACGGATTTAATTCTTGATTCTATAAGTTGCTGTTTTTTTAATAAATATTGATTGAAATTTGATTCTGAAAAATCTCATTATGAGTATGACAAAGACAACACATGTTTGTTGATATTGCTGTCTTAACAACAGTGGGCGTCTAACTAAATAATAAACATAAAAAAACTCCTCCTATTCGACCTACTTTGACCACACAATTGTTCTATCGTATGCTGTGAATAGGAGGCGACTTCCTCCCACTCTTCTTCTAATGTACCATTAGTTTACCGGTATGTATATATTAATTCTTGACACCTACCGGCGCTTCCAGTAATAGGCGTTTGCTGTGTCCGTACCCATATACATTGAATACATTATTATCGGCGTCAAGTCGTTAACGATGCAAAAATCCGTCAAGAACTCGTTACGATTCAATTCAATCTAGCTAAAGGGTGCGATTAATTTCTCTGATAATTTTTCAAAAACTAACTCGATTAAACAACAAAAGACCAAACTCGCAATGATGATAATTATTCACAGATATCGTAGATTAATTCAGATAACATTGTATAACAGTTTTGGATAAATGTTTAGATAAAAGTTCTACCATCAACAATCATCGTCTATTTACACACAATAGCTAGTCGCGGCGCTGTCTGTGATAAAAGACGAAAATATGTAAAATATTCACGGAAATCTACATTGTAATCCATGACTGTAACGGAAATTTATCAACCTAACATGTATGCTGCATATTTTGAATACAATTTTAGTTGAATTGTTTTTTTTGTTGTTGTTGTTGTGCTCTGTTGATAAGTGCTTTTTATAATAACAAGAATGTTGACACGACTCTACCTCCATCCACTTTCAATGGAAGGCAAGCTGCAGTGGACAAACCACAACAATAAACGTTAAACATATGGTTGAGTTTGTAGTTTGTTTTAATGTCAGCACACAAATAAAATGGAAAACTTTCCCAATTACGGTGATCCGATTGTATAGGAAAGTTTTTGAAAAAAAAACCACAGTAAGTTTTTTTTCTTAAAAAGGTTAATATCATAAAAATAAAATCAATCTATTTTCTATCTATCAACGTTATTTCTGTTGGAAAATTCCTTTAAATTCCATCCAATCAGAAAATATCTCTATAATATCTTTTCTACAATGTTCAAAGGTAAGCTACTCGACTCAGAATTTACTCGCATTTGGTCCACGATAAAAAGGATACGGGTACTTTCGCAAATATTCCCAAAGGGATGCCTTTAATATTTGACCAATCCTATTCTATTAAAGATCATCCCACCGCCATCTATTCGACTTGTATTTATTGTATCCAAGTTGCGATCGATTGCGTTTTCGATTATCGTAAAAGAATTGTAGAGTAATCGGCGAATTATTCCTCAAAACATGTCCCAATGAATATCTGTTTATGCAGTATTGCAACGAGCAAGACAACCCGTAATTATTGTTGGTGGTCGAAATTTGAAAATATTTGAAATAACTATTAAAACTACTTTGGAAATTGTCGGAAATTGACGGGACTTTCAAAGCGAGCTTTATAGTTTTTAAGCTTCAATATCAAAGCGTTCTCTATGAAATTTATGCAAATTCAAAAGAGCAAGAATTCAACGACTTACACAACAGTTAAGCTGATTACTAACCATTTTTTGTTCTTTTCGTAATTTTTTCTGCTGTTTTTCTAAGAAATTGCAAATCGATTGATAGTTGATAGAGTTTTATGGAAAAAAAATGTAATATCAAATTTATAATATCGAGAGACGAGTTGTTTTTTTCTTGGAATAAAAAAGCCGAAACGTACGAGAGATGGTAGTGAAAGCAGTTCGTTTTACAAGTATTAAAAGTTGATTTTTATTGATAATCAGACAGGACGATGTAAGAGATGAGATGAGTTTGATGAACAACAATATACACAAAAAAATATACGTATATATATAAAACGACTTGATGAAAAACCGAACAAAATATGAAACATACGGGAAATGAAAAGTCATCGTGTAAACATTGGATAGATGATAAACAAAATGAAAACAAAGGGATTAAAGCGTTAGGAAAAAGCTGTTTTTGCCTGATAAAAACCGACACAGTTGCCTGAAAGGTTAAACAAAAGTCGAATAAAACGTGAGAAAATTTACAAAATCCAGTATTTGTAAATCAACACAGATAAGAAAGAGAAAATGACGAAAAATTAGAAAACGAAGTCAATAAGAAAGACACTTTTTAGCATAAGTTCTTAAGAAATGCATTTGAAAAATGCCTCAAAACACAGTTCTTCGATTCCCTTTCTTGCAGAGTATTCGGATGGTGTTACGGTAAACGATTAGGATACATTATTACACGAAGTTTTTCCGTATTTGTGACTTAAGAGTTACAATATTGTGGAATTCGTGCAGTTTGAGATCTCTAATAAGAGCATTTCCATTATTTAATTAACACGATTTCGTGTGTTGATCGAAGATTGTTAATCAGGGACTATTCAAAGTTCTTTGGGCTATACACGGAAAAGTTTCGTCACACCTTTTCAGTAGCCATCAAAGCCTATGGCTTTCATGTTGGACACCCCTGAGTGTTATTTTGTGTCATGTGTATATAATATATTGTAGCAAATTTAGTCCTCTACAAGAGCCAATAAGTCAAAATACGAAAAAAAAAATTTAAGGCGGTGAGCGGAAGGAAAAAGTTAAAAAAAAATGGATTAGCAACGGGTTAAAATAGGAATTAAGAGCTACTATGCGGCTCAAAATTTTTGTTTTTCCACCGACTACAAGATTTTCAGGTGGGACTTGAAAAAAAATTTGCTCTGAAATGAAGCACCCAAGTATATATCTTGAACCTATACCTACAATAATTTTTTTTAGGTCTTAAAAACTGCCTTCGCACTTAATTTTTTGGTAGACCCAGAAGTCTTTTCTAACAAGGTCCACGGATCTCATGTATGCATTGAATTTTCTTGTGTACAAAATTTTGCATTTATAGTAATTAATGTATCAAGGGCGTTATGAGGCAAATAACGCCTGAGTGTCGACAGTGTACGAGCCGAAAGCTCTACGTCGACTGAGAAAATGAGGTTTTTCAAGAAACGTCCCCATATTTGTTCATAAAGGTTAATCAAAGGGTAGAAAATGATATTTCATTTGAAGGTACATTCCATATTATATAAAATAAGTGACAAATTAAGATTTTGTGACAATAGATTTTCTTGCAATTCAACCCCAAACTTACAACTCTTCAGAAGCATTACACCCTCAATTATTGAAAATGTCAAGAAATGCAAAAACAGGTAGGTTTTAGTTTTCAATTTTCTACTCGCATACAAAATATCATTTTGATAGGCTTAATTATAGGGCATAAAAGGGGTGAAAAACCAAAAGAAATACATTTTTCTATTTTGCCTATTTTGTGCCCTTTTTTACAAAAAAAATTGCGAGATTTGATATTTAGGAAAATTGGTGGGAGTTGGTGTTAGGTACTAAAAAAAAAAACAATTGAACATTCAACTAGGAAACTTCAATTGTTTTATTTTTCACTCTTAGTCAATCGTTTTTTTCGCCAAATTGCTTATTTAACAATGAGTGAAGAATTTTCATGAACTCCACCGGAAATAAGGGAAATTGCTGAAAATGCAGGAAGCAATTTACTACCCGATAAATCCAAAGATCAGTACGAAAAACGGTATATTAAGTATCTTGTTTTTATGATTTTTGACAGTTGTCAAAATCAATGAAAATGTTACCAACCTAGTGGAAAAAAATTCCTACATTTTGCATTTCAGCTCTATTATCGAAATGAGCTCATTTTGATACAGTAGCGAGTTTAATAATAGCGCTATTATTGACGCAAAATAGAAGAAATACATATTATTGATTATAGCTTCAACCCTAAGTCAGAAAATCGGTTTTCACCATTTTATATCCCCTGAAAGCAACTGGGTCATTCCACGTCAAATCGACCAATGGTTGGAATCGACCCCTTTCAATTTCAATGGAATTTGGTGGAAAGTTTTTTTTTCCAAAGTTATGCAAAATTCACGCTTTCACTTTTTTCGTATTTTTTCAAATTTATTTTTTAAATATCTAAAAAACTATAATAGTGACAAAAATGTGCTTGAGTTCGTTTCAAAAAGGATACTTGGAGCTGTGAAAAGAAAATCGAAGAAATATTAATAATAATTAATCAAAATTACTAAATTACATGATTGCTTAGCTTTACTTAATATGAAGATAAAAAAACTTTTTTTTTACAAAATTCAAAAATTCATATTTTCGAAAAGAAAAAGAACACAGTTTTGAAAATTTCAGGACCTCTTAAGATTAGTACAAGGTATTATATGAAAAAAATTGAATCCAAAATTTCTTGTTGATCGTCAATTTTGGCGACTTTTAAGAATTCAAAATTCTCCAAATTTGGCATTTTTCAAAATTTTTTTTCGAAGAATTTTTCTTTCACAACCCTATGTATCCCCTTTAAAACGAACCCAGGCACATTTTTGTCACTATTATAGTTTTTTAGATGTTTAAAAAATAAACTTGAAAAAATACGAAAAAAGTGAAAACTTGAATTTTGCATAACGCTCGAAAAAAACATTTCGTTTGGTAGAACTTCGTTCATGATAAAGGAAAACTTCCCACCAAATTTCATCGAAATTGGAAGGGGTCGATTTCAACCATTGGTCAAGTTTTTAAATCGTTGAAAAATAACGAACCGTTTTGGAGATATTTTGGAAAAACTAACTTTGCAGGGTGCACTTCAACCCCTATTTTCTCCCTTAAACTTGAGTATGGGCACGAATGAAATAATACGCATCAAATTATTATGCTTTGGGGTTAATACGATGACAATGGTAACAATCTAAACGACACACGATTTTGTAGAGAGAACCGAAGAAAGATATGCAAGACAAGATCCAAGAAAATGCCACTTCTTGTAATTGCCGATTCAAAATAGAAGGGAATAGGAATTTCGAAGTCGCAGGCCAAAATTTCTGTTCAGGTAAACAGATTTAACACGCGCCATCAAAACAATTCTACTACCTAAAGATTTGTATTGAGTGTCGGATTTGTAAAATTCTTCAGTAACAAACTAGGGAGCTTTGAAAACTGACTTATCTTCAAAGAGAATGTCCGTTTGACTTGCTACACAAATATCGATTTGTAATAGTACTGTTGTGCCTGAAAACTAAAACTTAATGTTACCCGGCGCATCCACCATTTAAGCAAGTTAAACTATTTGCCATTTGGAGCTGTATAACTCGTTTCAGCGTCGCCATACGTAACTTTAATAGTTTTTGAGATTTTTTAATAGATATTTGGTAGAATTTTGTGAAGTTTTAGACAATTCTAGATAACGATAATTTATTTAAACAGTTTCGAAAATAACGCCAAAATTTCACAATAACAGCTACAATTGCAACCCTCAACAATTCCTTATCAGTACTGCTCAGATTCGAATTAAGATCTGATCGATTCGAAAGAAAGTTTAAATGTTTATGATCAACAGAAATTAAATGCAAAACTCAATCTTCTGATAAGAATCTAATTATAAATAATGTACGTAATTAAATGGTGTACAATGGCAGAAATTGAAGGCAAACACAATTTAGATAAAAGCAGTTTTTCTGAAAACAACCATTTACTAAGTATGTAGGTTATTTGAATGAAAAATGGTGGATGCGCCAAGTCATTTTTCTACATTTCTCATCGGTTTAATTCAAACAATTCCCATTACGTACATAACTTACAACTGAACGTGTATATGTGTGTGTTTTTTCCGGCATAATTCCAGTGAATTTCCCTGACATGTGGTAAATCCCAACAGCAAAAAAAATTACCTCGAAGTAAGTGCAAATAAAGATTTATGTAAGATCGAATTGCATCGAGATACTAGAACAAAAACACACAGAGAATTGTACGAAGGCGATAGAAATAGAAGCAATAATAATAACATAGCACCCAAACATTACATCTTCTAATTTATTACAGTTATTATTCATTTCGGACTTTTGCATTCAGGATTTCCTGGGGAAATATAACAACATCTCTCGTAGAGAATTTTACGATAATAAAAAAAAGAAACGAAACAATACGCACACGCTATATGGAAAGAAATAAAAATGTTTGAACATAGAAATTTAAAATTCTCTAAACGATTCAAATCGTGCAAGTCAATAAATTTAATATTTGTAGGAATTGATTGGAATTTTGCATGTTACAAATCGAATTTTCACATCAAAGTAATTCAATCAGAATTTTGATTGATTTGTAATAGATTTCCGTTACATTTTTCATTGATCATAATTCTTATCCACAACCGATGTGCTATGTAGCTAATTTTTTATCAAATACACGATAATATCGATTGTCGTTTGTTTTTTCTCTATATATTGTTGTTATTCAATGGAAATTCTCGATTGTTTCGTACGTCGATTAATCATAATTGTGTGTGTATGTGGTGTGGGCGAGACACGAAAAACCTGCTGCCGAACAAATGACCGTGCAGGGTGAAAACTTGGGACGAACTCAACAATCTTACAATTTAAATGTTGTTCGAGCAGTTTTTTTTCTGTTCTTGTTGTTGTTGTTGTTGTTTATTCTAGAATGTTAAGACAGACAGTCAAGATTTACGATAGCATGAAATTGTACTTAGTTCGTTATACATTGAATCCAACATGTTCTACATAAATCTATTTCAGCCGTCTTGATTTTCACCACAAACAACACATGAACTTTCAAACTAAACAAAAATATATAAAATATGGTCTAGTTGGGATTCTATTCAATATTACCAACTATACAATCTATGCAATTTTCTATAGAAGATATATAGTATATTTATATATGGAGAGCAACAAATTTTTCTAATAAATAAAATTTATTTATGACGTTCAACACTATAGGGCTAATATAGTGTGTTTATTGATTCAATCTGGCGTTGTAGTTGTAAAAATATGCAAAGATTTGGAGTGAAAGTAATGAAAGTAGTGAAAGTAATGAGCACTAGCAAAAATTGCAAAGCAAGTCCTGTAATTGCTCCATAATAGAGTGTAATTAATATAATCGATTTATTAAAAATCTATCTTTAATATCTAGAGAAAATCGGTTATAAAAAAAATAATCGATTAATATAAAAATCGATTATTTTTTCACATCCCTAGACACTTCTCACTGGAGTCAAGGTTAATAGTTGCTATAAATACGTGTTGAATTTAATATAACTGACAAAGCAAGGTATATCAACAAACATGTGTTGTCTTTGTCGTACTCATTATGAGTTTTGAAAATTGTCCACAGCCAGCTAGGTACATCTCATGCTGTAATGAGTTGAACAAGGACGGACTGTACTGTGTCTTATTCTTTTCAAAGTTACAAACAATTTAATAGTCCGTTGCTAGATAGACATAACATTTAACTGGCGTGTATGGAATGAAAGGAAATTTTGCACACAATGTATAATTTCTTAGAACTATTATCTGATAATTCGAAAATAAAGTAACTATCTGATTTTTCATTTCAATGTTCATTTATTAGATAGTTTTGTCTGGTTGGTAAAGAATCGTTTTCTTTTGTAATTTTTACAATTCCATAATTGGTATTTATGAATTTTTAGATAATTTACTTGTGTACGGATTTAATTCGTGATTCTATAAGTTGTTTTTTTTAATAAATATTGATTGAAATTTGATTCTGAAAAGTCTCATTATAAGTACGACAAAGATAACACATGTTTGTTGATATTGCTGTCTTGACAACAGTGTGTGTCTAACTAAATAATTAACATAAAAAACTCCTCCTATTCGACCTATTCTGACCACACAATTGTTCTATCGTATGTCGTGAGTAGGAGGAGACTTCCTCCCACTCTTCTTCTAATGTACCTAGTTGCATTAGTTTACCGGTATATGAAAAGACATGATTTTATTTGTTCAAATACATTTTATTATTGCTCTTAGATTCTAATTTTTGCATTCCATTCTTGAAGTGAGAAGTCGACTGTCAATTTTTTTCTAAAAATTTCGCCTTCAGGCAACGGCAGAAAGAAAATAAATCAATTTAAAAAATGAACTTCATCTCTAACCTAAGAAGTTTCACTTCTAACGCACTTTCAATTATTTTTTTTCATCTTGATTATCAGCAATTAAATGTATTTCTTATTTGTTTGTTACCGTTTTCTTTATACGATCCTTATTATGATGATTTAAAGGCGTTATCACTTATTTGTAAATTTTGAAAAAATACCTACTCGTCCAGCTCAATCCACAAAGTTGCAATATTGAAAAATATAGGACAAAACAGGGCTAAATGTGATGAAGGAGTAAAAAATAGCCTAGAATTATTTATATTACTAATCGAATGGAATATTGAAAAAGTCATTTTACAGGGCGACTTCAAACCCCATTTCCTTTACAACTAGAAAACGTACAGAAGAAATTGAAATCTACTCTCCTCAGCAAAAATTATGATATTATGGAGATTTTACCCCGTTTAGTTTGCTTGTTAACGAAAATAATGCGTAAAACGAGCTTTATGTATGAAGTCCAGATTTATTGTATTAAAGCAGGATAATTGCGTTATCATAAGGTATTTATTTGTACAGCGTATGCAGAGCAATCAACGTTTTAATGCAGTGTTTCCACTAGCCATTTGTCTCATTACTTTTACCTTTGATTTGAGAAACTGCAAAGTGCGTTACGCTTTGAAAAAATTGACTACCCTACCGCGCCTAAAGAAGTTTCAATTCAGAAACAAATAAATAATATATTTTTTTTTATTTGAAATTTATTAGCAATCTGAACAAATCATTCTTTAAGCTAATTTGCTGGTTTAAGATCCTAGATAATGATCTTCTTTGGTGGCGTGATGATGCTCTCTCCAATGATAGTGCATCCTGGATTTCATAAGTCAGTTGGCCAACGTCTCTTCAGTCTTCTTAGGGCTTGGTGTTGCAATAGGTGGTTTAGTAGTGGATTTTCGTGTGTTTCTAGTTTATATTGATGTTTTTTGCTTCTTTCTTGTTTTACTGTTTTTATTGTGGCAATACCGAGATCTTCTTGGATCATTCGATTTGTCACGTACCAAGGAGCATTGACAATTGTTCTTAAGAGTTTTGCTTGGCCTCTTTTCATAATCTTGATATTGGATTTGCTTGCACACCCCCAGAATTCAACTCCATAAGTCCATATCGGTTTGATGATAGTTTTATATATAATTACTTTGTTGTTTAGGGACAAGTTAGAGTTGTTTCCAATGAGCCAGTTCAGTTCTTTCTGTCTTAAATCTATTTGTTTCCTTTTCTTGATGATGTGATTTTTCCAATTAAACTTACAATCCAAATGTAGCCCCAAGTATTTGGTGGTTGTTGCTTGAGGAATTTGTATATTATTAAGGTATACTGGAGGACATTGGCTTTTACAAAGAGTGAATGTTATGTGGCTCGATTTAGTTTCGTTTATTTTGATGTTCCATTTTTGCAGCCATTTTTCAAGGACATTTAAGTAGCCTTGAAGGTATTGAGAAGCAATTTTGACATCTATGTGTTTATCAAATGTGCCTATTGTTGTGTTCGACGTTGTCGATAGATTTGAAGTAAACAACACATATAACAAGGGCCCCTGAACACTGCCTTGAGGAACACCAGCTCCAATTGGACAGAGAGGAGAGGCTTCTTCATTTACTTTTGTTCTGAACTTCCGATCCCTTTGTGCCAGACTCTGTCAAAAGCTTGCCTCACGTCCAAAACGCTGAGATACAGTATGGTTTTTCTTCAAGTGCCGAGCTTATGCTGTGCGTGATTCTATGACACTGCTGAAGTGTTGAGTGCGCCTTACGAAATCCAAACTGATGATTTGGAATACAATCACCGGATGTGAAGTCGGGATCGATTTTTTCCAATACTAGTCCTTCTACAAGTTTCGATATTACTGACAGAAGACTGATCGGACGATATGATGTTACAGAGATTGGATCTTTGCCTGGTTTGAGAATTGGTATTATTTCTGCTATTTTAAAAATATTAGACCAGTAATGGAGTCTCAAGCTTGCATTGATAAATACTATAGCTTTCTTTGGTAGTTCCTTTATCATTTTTGGTGTTATCATGTCAATGCTCGGTGCTTTTCAGGGATGAAAGCGTTTTATCTCTTCTTGAATTTAAATAAATAAATGAAGTAATAAGGCTAACACATTTCGAGTTACTGTTTTTTTTTTAAATTAATAATAATTAGAATACCCTCAACTAAAAAGTAAAATCGAGTAGAAGACGCATACAAAAATTAAATACCGCCCTATGCAGGTGTCTGTTTATAAGCCGAATACTTATCGGTCTGATAAGCGCCTAAAAATAATAATAACGATTACGATGAACTTTATTTATAGTAAATTATTCTATTTTCATTGGGTTCGGAGAGGTAAATATTGAATGACTGTGTAAATAATGATGATATTGCAATTAGTTTTTGAATGTTGATAATAGATAAGATAGTTTCTGATAACTTGTCACACATTTTATTAATTAAAAAATCCTACAATATAAGAATTTTTAGTAGTTCTCTATTAACTCTTGAAACAATTTACAACGAAATTAATTAAAAAAAATAAAACACCAATTTTATTGTATCTCACGAAATTGATGGATGTGCCGCTTTAGAGAAACGGGAAATTTCAATTATCTCAACGGACACTTGAACTAGTTTTAAGTGAAATTTTAATTTCAATTTTGCTATAAAATCAACTTAATCCACTTATAATAATAATAATAACTATTTAAAGCCACAATTTTTATCTAATCTACCAGTAATTTTAATATTGTTGTTTAAATAAAATTTCAACAATTCTATAATTAGTAAACTGCAGTAAATAAATATCTAGACTACTTGGAAATATTATTCATTCGTAGAACAACGATGGCAGATCATGTAGAAGTCTCAGAAATTGGCGACGACCAACCGAAGATTCTTCGAGGTAATTTCGATTATCACCATCACAAAAACACGTACCAATACCAATAATTATTTTAGACGTGTACCTGCTGTACGGCCCAAAAAAGTACTGTTATCCGCGATCCCTCAAAGATATCCTACCGAAATTCTACAATTTCAAAACACGTCCAGACGATGTGTGGATCTACGGTTGTCCAAGAACTGGCACAACAATCGCCCAAGAAATCATCTGGTTGATTATGAACGATTTCGATTATGAGAGAGCAGCCGCAGAGGTACTGGATATCAGATTTCCGTTGTTCGAGTAAGTTGTTTATTATTAATATTTTTTTCTTCGAATTCTATTATCGGATTTATTAGACGCGAAATCTCATTGGGTGGGGATCTGTTCAAAAGAGATTCGAATTGTACCGATGAGCAGGCTCTGCGTATTGCTAAACGGCTTGAACGGCCCGCTACCGATGAATTAGAAGAAATGCAAGGCGCACGTTTGATAAAAACACATGTGCCGCTCAGTTTAGGGCCTTCGAATGTACTCGAAAGTGGTTGTAAAGTGAGTCATAATTCGGGGGCCAATTTTCCCATTTTAATCACACAAATTCTAGATTTTTTACTTGACTAGAAATCCAAAAGATGTGGCCGTTTCATCGTACAATTTCGCTAAAGCCTTGCAATTATATGATGACGATTTCGAAGAATATTACAAACGGTTTGAAGCTGGATTATGTAATCAAAACAGTTGCATAATTGAAAATTTATAAATCTTAAGAATTTTAGGTTTTTCTTGTCCGTTCTTCGAGCACGTTAAAGAAGGTTGGGCACTCCGCAATCACCCAAACGTCCTATTTTTATTCTATGAAGAATACACAAAGGTACACATAATAAATACGTTTTGCAGCAACTAACTCGATGAATAAAACAATTTTGGACTTCCATTATCTTATTTTTATTTTTAATATTATTGTGACGTTTCGGTTTACTCTATCGTCAACCGTTATCAAACAATATTTTTTTTTTATTGTTTGTTAACTGTTGACGATAGAGTAAACCGAAACGTCACAGTAATATTAAAACTAAATAAGATAATGGAAGTCCAAAATTGTTTTATTCAACAACCAACATTATCTAAAACTTTTAAACCAACTAACTCGAGATTGTAGAATCTGCGCGAATCGATCAAGAAAATCGCCGATTTTCTCGGTAAATCAATCACAGCAGAGCAAATCGATCGATTATTGGAACATTTAAAAATCGATAATTTCCGCAAGAATAAATCGGTAAATAATGATCATTTGAGGGTGTTGGGTGTGATGAGGGATGAAAACGATCAGTTTATACGGAAGGGTAAGAGTGGTGGTTGGCGGGACTATTTCACCGGGCCTATGATGGAGAGTGCTGATAGATGGATTGGGAAAAATCTAGAAAATACAGACCTAAAATTTCCTGTGAAATAAACAAAATAAAACTAGTTTTATCATTTATTTGTTTTACTATCTTATCAATTATAGTTGGAGTTCAACCAATAACGCCCTATGTGTTAAGAATTTTTTACACGAAACCACATAATTTTTCCACTTATTTTTCATCCTCTACAATGTCTCAGTAGTACACAATAATTATTTTGTAATAATTTAACACGCTTGAATCAATAAAACGCATACTGTGAGGGTACGTAATTGTGTGGATACGTGATATCGGCCTATTTACTAAAATAAATAGTGGAACTTACAGTTGTTGTATCAATATACAAGTCGCTCTAGCAATGGTGTATCCGTTTGAAATTACAAAACCTGCAGGCGAATTAGCCGACAAAGTTCCAGGTAATCGCCACCAAATCACCAAATCAATCTAATCGTTTCAATTGCAGAAATAAAATACGGGTTTAGTTTAATTGGGCCAAAGAAATTTGCAGTCCCCACACAAATGTTGGATAAAGTCAAAGAATATTATGAGTTTAAAGCACGTCCCGATGATATCTGGCTGTACGGTATTCCACGATCCGGCACCACACTGACTGAAGAGATTGTCTGGTTGATTGAGAACAATCTCGATTTTAAGAAGGCCAGCGAAGAAGTGTTGGATCTGAGATTTCCAATTTTAGAGTGAGTTTTTGAATTGTGTCATCAATTGAATTTTGTTTTGTTTTATGTCGTGATCAGGCGAGAAACCACATTTGAGCAAATCAAATTGGACACAAGCGGTGCGGATGAGAAGCTCGAAAGTATTGCTAGAAGACTACTAGAACCGGCCCCAAAAGTCTTGGACGAAATGCCAGGTAAACGTCTGATAAAAACACATCTACCGTTGAGTTTAGGACCGTCAAATATTCTTGACAGCGGTTGTAAAGTGAGTTGTTTTTTCTCCAAAATTTTTTGATCGTTAGTAGTGTTGTTTGCCCAAAAAATAGATTATCTATGTGGCCCGAAATCCAAAAGATGTTATACCGTCGATGTACAATTTGCAATGTTCCTTTAACATAACGCACTGCGATTTCGAAGCGTTTTGGCAATGCTACGAAGCCGGATTCGGTAATTAATGATTATCGAAAGAATTAAAATTTAACGTTAAATTGTAGATTATTTTGGGCCGATATTCGAACACATTAAAGAAGGTTGGGCGCTCAGACACCACAAGAACGTGCTGTTTGTTTTGTACGAGGACCTCAACAAGGTAATCTTGTCATAATTGGGTTTCTAGTAAATAATATCGAAAAAAAATTGTAGAATTTGCGGAAGACTTTAATAAAAATTGCCGATTTCCTTGGCAAATCATTAACCGATCAACAATTGGATCAACTGGAAGAGCATTTAAAAATCGATAATTTCCGTAATAATAAATCGGTAAATAATGACCATTTGAAACAATTGAAAGCAATGAAAGATCAATTCATCCGAATCGGTAAGGTTAATAGTGGTAAAGATTACTTTACCGGACCGTTAGCGGAACGGGTAGATAAGTGGTTTCAGAAGAATTTGGAAGGTAGCGATTTGACGTTTACAGCGCAGTTGTAGAGAATATTTGAAAAGTAAATGTTTGAGCCAAATAATATTTAATAAATTGTCCTTAACGAGATGACTTATTTTTATCCTGTGGTAAATATAATAAAGTGATGTTTGCGCCTAATTTAGAGTTTAGAGCTTCGTTTGGAAATGATTTGTAAGTCGGAAAATGCGGTTGTTAACTCTCCACTACAATAAGTGGCAAATAAATACAAAGATTGCGTTGTTTGTCAACGTTAATAATCTCTAAAATGGTTTGTCCTTTTGAAAGTATAGAACGCGAAAGGGAATTGATGATAAAATTCCAGATAAAGTACGACTAACAGGAAATTATCTGGTTGATTGAGAATAATTTGGATTTTAAGAGAGCAACTGAAGAGGTGAGTTTCTGATTTCTGGTGAATTTTCCTGAGGTGTAGTAATTTTCAAGAAGGGAAGCTGCAGATGAGAAAACTTTAAGTGTTTCCAAAAGACTTGTGGAGTCGGCTATGGAACTATTAGAAGGCATGAGAAGCATACATTTGATAAAAAAATTTGAAATTAGATAAATAAAGGACGAGTGCAATATACAACTTCTAACACAAGTTTTTTATACTATTTTTTCTATTTTGCCTATTTTGTGCCCTTTTTAAAAAAAAAAACAAATGCGACTTTTGAAATTTAGGGAAATTGGTGGGAGTTGTTATATCAGTAACACTACTGATATAACAATTGAACATTTAGCCGAGAAACTTTTCAATTGTTTTATTTCTCATTCTTATTGTTAGTCAGTTGTTTTTGCGCCATATTGCTTATTTAATAATGAGTAAAAAATTTTCATGTACTCCACCTGAAATAAGGGAAATTGCTGAAAATGCAGGAACAAATTTACTACCCGATAAATCCAAAGATCAGATGAAAAATGATTTTTATTTTATTTTGTTTTTATGATTTTTGACAGTTGTCAAATTCAATGAAAACGTTACCAACGCTGAGGAAAGAAAAATTACTACATTTTCCATTTTTACACAGTGCATCGAAATGAACTCATTTCCATACACTGGCAACTTTAAAAATAGTGCTATTATTGACTCAAAAACTTTTAAAAGACCATAAAATGAAGTTGCGTGAGATAGCTGACAACCTGAAGATAACAGAAGGTAGTGTTTTTACAATTTTGCGCGAAAATTTGGGCATGCGTAAGTTGATTTCGAAGTGGGACCCGAAACAACAACGCGTCGACGATTCAGAGCGCTGTTTGGAGCTGTTCAAGCGAAATAAAAACGATTTCTTGCTCCGTTATGTGACAGTGGATGAAACATGTATCCACCAGTACACGTCTGAATCAAAAAAAGCGTCAGCTGAGTGGAGAGTAGCCGGTCAAAGTCGTCCAAAGCAACCAAAAATTCAAAAATCGGCTGGCAAGGTTACGGCATCCGTATTTTTGGCACGCGCATGGAATTTTGTTCATCGACTGTCCTGAGAAAAGCCAAACTATCAATAGTGAATGTTACATGGCATTATTGGATCGATTGAGTGCAGAAACCGAGAAAAAACGGCCCCACATGCAAAAGAAAAAAGTGCTGTTTCACCAGGTCAGTACCCCGTGTCACAAGTCTCGATGAAAACAATGGTTGAATTGGATGCAATACGCTTCGAATTGCTTCCCCACCCACCGTACTCTCCAGATTTGGCCCCCAGCGACTACCGACTTTTTGCAGACATGAAAACGATGCTCCAGAGACAGAAATTTGGCTCAAATGAAGAAGTGATTGCCGAAACTGAGGCTTATTTTGATAGTAAAGACAAATCGTTTTACATAAAGGGCATAGAAAAGTTAGAAGGGCGCTGAAATGAATGCATCACTTTTGAAGGAGAGTGTGTTGTTGAATAAAGTGGAATTTATAAAAAGAACATTGTTCTTCTTAGTCAGACCGGAGACTTATTGAGTGATGTATTACAGCGTCCTCTGGAATGAAACTAAAATTTCCTGGCCTACCGCGATTTATAATATTTGTATTTATAAATCAATGGCGTTTTAAATTATATACGAATATTTTTTGATATAAGTGAAGTGCAAAAAAAATCGAGCCTTCAGGCAATGACAGAAAGACAATAAACCAATAAAAAAATGAACTTCATCTCTAACCTAAGAACTGTAACTTCTAACGCGCGGCGTTCCACGCACTTTCAATTTTTCATTTTATATTCGGTAAGACTGAGGGTGCCTTGTCATGTTGTAGTGAGAAGTTAAAATTTTCATATTTCAGTTCCTTTTTTACTGTTTCTAGGCCCAACTTGGTACCCTTGGCATCTTAAGGTGTTAAAGACATAGACCAATAGGAATTATTTAGGTCATTTACAAACTGATACGACATCTCTCCTCTATAAATTAGTAGGAAACCAAATTGATTATTAGGTCCTTTCTTTTTTGCTTGTAGCAGACCCTCGAGAGTTGTAAAGCGAGTTGTAGTTTTTTGAAATTTACAAATTTAATCCACGCAAATTCGAGATTCTTTAGTTGGGTAGGAAAGCGAAATATGGCGCAATTTCTATTAACAAGAATCTGACTTGTTTGAAATTTATAAATTTTAAAATTTTAAGTTTAGCTTGGTCGTTTTTTGAGCGCGTTAAAGAAACCTGGATCCTCACGAATCACCCACACACTTTATTTTTATTCATTGAAGATTATGCTGAAATACGTGGGCATAAAGGCGGTTTTTTGCCACCAACTCGACCTAATCGAAACAGGATTTTTGCCAAATAATTAAAAAATTGTGCCTACTCGAAGCACAAGTTCGTTGTTTAATTTAAAAACCCACCAAACCTTGAACAATAATCATGAAATAAGATTTGAGAAAAAAACACAGTATATTTGGATTTAGAGTAAACAAACGAAAAATAAATAAAAATTATCTTAATTATGGATTAGTTGGTGGGATTTTTTCTAGGCACGTGACCTCTGCGGATCTTTGATAAGTAGCCGAAATTTATTTTTCCAAACATTGCGGAATATACGCTCAACAATGGATTATCCATACGAAATTACGGAACCTGATGCAGAATTAGCTGAAAAAATTCGGGGTAATTTCTCTATAAATTATTAATAACAGGTTAATTAAGAAAATTTCAGGCAAACGATCACCAGTAATTCTAATAGGTCTCAAAAAGTACATCTTTCCAAAATATATGAAAGATAAATTTCCGAAATACTACAATTTTAAAGCACGCCCAAATGATGTTTGGCTCTACGGTTATCCAAGATCTGGCACAACACTGTCACAAGAAATTATCTGGTTAATTGAGAATAATCTTGATTTTAAGCGAGCAAGCGAAGAAGTGCTGGATCTACGAATTCCAATCTTAGAGTGAGTTTTCCGGCTAGTTTTTACGATTTTTCTACAACTCTTGCCGTATTCAAGGCGTGATGGTTTGTTCGATCAACAACACGTTAATTTAATCCGAAATCCTGTAGATGAGAAAACTCAACAGCTTGCCAAACGACTAGTGGAGCCCGCCACGGACTTATTAGAAGATATGAAAGGGAAACGTTTGATAAAAACACATCTACCGCCGAGTTTAGGACCATCGAATCTTCTAGAAAGCGGTTGTAAAGTAAATTTCAGATAATTGTATCGGTTATGAGTTAATTTTTGCAAAAAACTAGATGATTTACGTAGCACGGAATCCACGAGATGTTATACCGTCGGTGTACAATTTCTGTCGTGATTTCGGTATTTGGAAAGATGATTTCGACAAATTCTGGGAATATTTCGAGGCAGGATTAGGTAATTTCGCGGTGTTTGAAAGATAGCAAAATTAACTGCAGAATTTCAGCAATTTCTTGTCCTATATTCGAGCATATCAAGGAAGGCTGGGCGCTCAGGCATCACAAAAACGTTCTATTTTTATTCTACGAAGACCTCAACAAGGTTTCAAAATCCGTATTAATCTAAATTTTGTGCTAAAATTTTTTTTTGCTAGAATTTACGTGAATCATTGATGAAAATTGCGGATTTTCTTGGAAAATCATTAAGCAATCAACAACTGGATCAGTTGGAGGAGCATTTGAAAATTGATAATTTCCGTAAGAATAAATCGGTAAATAATGATCATTTTAACAAGTTGGGCGTATTGAACGGTAACGATAAATTCATACGGAACGGTAAAGTAAACAGTGGCAATGATTACTTTACCGGGCCGTTGGCTGAAAAAGTCGATAAATGGATGCAACGCAATTTGGAGGGTACCGATTTGAAGTTTCCTTTATAATAACTGAAAAAAAACTGTAGAAATTTTGAAAGTAAATAAATGCAGTTTTCGATTCAAATTGTTGCCAAACACCACACCAATTCCTAATGTAGTCTTTGCGAAGGTCGCGGAAAGTTGTTTCTCTTGTAAGTGGGCTATTTTTGTGCCCTTTCGGAGTTAATGTTGATCTTGCATAACACTATAATGCTTTATAGTGAAGCCTTAGAATTCTAGGTCATGCTTGAATGTCTTATTTCTATTTTACGAACATCAAACTATTATAGGAAGTTGTGCAGGTGTTTTCTGTCTACCAAATCTGCGCCTTATTGTTACAGAAACTGCGACAGTCAACTGCAAAAAGTCCGACTTTCTGGAGGAATCGGTAACCGAAGATCTAGACGTTCTGCAGTAATTATTACAAAAGATTAAGCAAAAAACTTGAATGCAAATAAATGTAAAATAAATGTAAATAAATTATGGCTTTGCAGCCGTTTGAAATAACAGAACCTGACAAAGAATTGGCTGAAAAAATGAAGGGTAATTTCTATAATTTATTAATACAAAGGTATCAATTCAGGAAATTTCAGGCAACAGAAATCCAGTTATTCTAGAAGGTCCAAAAAATACGCCTTTCCAAAATATGCAAGTTAAACAATCGAAATTCTACGATTTCAAAGCACGTCTCGATTTCAAGAGAGCAAGAGAAGAATGTTGGACTTACGCTTTCCACTTTTAGACTAAGTTTTCGAATGATTTTTGATGAATTTTTCCAAGTTCTTGTACCCTTGAAGTAGGGCAGCTTTTTTGATCCACAATACGTCCTTTTAATCAGAATTGCTGCAGATTGGAGAACTTTACGTATTGCCAAAAATCTAGTTAAACTAGCTACGAAATTATTAGAAAGTTTGAAAGGGAAACGCTTGATAAAAACACATCTGCCTTTGAGTTTAGGATTGTCAAATCGTCTAGAAAGTGGCTGTAAAGTAAATTTCATTAAATTGCATCAATCGCGAGTTAATTGGCTGAAAAACTACGATTTCAAAGATTTCAAGAAAGCAAGTGAAGAATGTTGGACTTACGCTTTCCACCTTTAGACTAAGTTTTCGAATGATTTTTGATGAATTTTTCCAAGTTCTTGTACCCTTGAAGTAGGGAAGCTTTTTTTATCAACAATACGTCCGTTTAAAATTTGCTGCATATTGGAGAACTTTACGTATTGCCAAAAATCTAGTTAAACTAGCTACGAAATTATTAGAAAGTTTGAAAGGGAAACGCTTGATAAAAACACATCTGCCGTTGACTTTAGGACCGTTAAATCGCCTAGAAAGTGGCTGTAAAGTAAATTTCATCAAATTGCATCAATCGCGAGTTAATTGGCTGAAAAACTGGACGAAAGTAGAATTGGGATTTGTGAAAATTATGAAGTTAAATAAATTGTGCTTTCACTCCAAATTGCCCTCGAATTCCTGGCCATAAAATCTCTTGCTTTTTTGTCAGCCTTCGAGTAAGTTTAGATCGTTGGGTACTTATCTGATAAGAACGAATAAATTTTTTATGCGAGGCGAGAGCTAATGTTTCACCCTCAATGTGATACAATAATTTGATATTGAAACGTTGTTCTCGCTGTGAAACAAGCGAAATGAAGAGGAAACGCTTGATAAAAAAAAAACACGTCTATCGAATTGTTGACGACCAAATATTTGTGTATTATTTGTGTGTCTCCAGATAACCTCATCTGGGAGAAATCTTCTAGTCACATTTCCTATTTTAAGAATAAATCAATAAATGGCGATCATTGGCGATAATTCGGCAAGGAGATGATAACGATAAAACAGCGTAAGTTTGAGAAGAGATTTGAAGTTTTAGTCAACCTGAATCTGTTAATTCTAGAACATTGGAGATAACATTCCTTAAAAACATTGTCCTCTCATTGTTCACCTAAACTGTGTATCTTATTTTTGAAATTTATGAGAGATCAATGATCTTTAAATTGTAACCTAGATCTTTAATACAACATCAATTACAATTTAACATAAGTACACTGTAAACAGTCTTTTGTAATTCGTTGTTTAAATAACTAATTGGTGCTGATAAGAATGACTTATCATTATTTTGTCTTAAGTAAATATTTAATAGTAATTGTCGACAAAAACAAGCCAATCTAAAGTTGAAAATTCTTGGCCCTGTTGACCCCAAAAAAAATTCGTCTGAGCCATTGCAGTAGTCGTCTGTTTTCAAATGTGTATAAATAAATATGATTTGATTCTCAATTGGATAGGATTTATTTTAGAATTGTACTGTTTTAATCTAGATTCCAGTGATCTCCTGTAAAATAATTGGAGGCGCCGGGCATCGATCCCGGTACCTCTCGCATGCTAAGCGAGCGCTCTACCATCTGAGCTACGCCCCCTGTTAAACAATCAAAATTGGTCACACAAAATCGATAAATTATGCGATCTAGATTCTAGACAATTGCCTCCAAAGTTTTGTATAACATTCACAACCAGTTCTATAGCCTTCATATTCACCAACAACAAGTGAAAGTTGAACAATTTGCGTCTCTTCGTACTGAAATTATAGTTAAACTGACCGAATATGCGATTTAGTAGTTTTTAAACTATTTTTTCAATTTTTCAGAAATTTGCATTGAATTTATCTAATTTATGTTATCTTATCAAATCGACAGTTCCAACTGGATATAATCTTGTTCTGTTCAATCTTTTAGTCTCAGTTTTTATTAATCTGCGAATTGGTGTATTTCCTCAATTAACAAAAAGCCCGTTAATTTCGGTGCTACTCTATTTATTGAGAAAAGTTGACCGAATCTTGGCGATTATCTAAAAATGCGCAGAGATGCTGGGGAAAAACCGACCGTCAAGTAATTATCTGGCGAGTGAGGAATGGTGGATGCGCCAGGTGAGATAGATACTACCACTCAACACTATTATTATTAGAGCTGCAACGAACCGTATGTATTCGTTACTGAGTAACGGGTGCGCAATCAAGTACCGAGTAACGGAACGTTACTCACGAATATATCTCGTTACTCGCATTTTTCGTATTTTTGTAGGTTTCGTACAACGATTTCAGTTCGCGCAAGTAACGTTGATGTGTGTGTTGAAATGTTTTGCCGTTGTACATTTTACGCATACACACCCGTATATAATACGGCTTGATTTCGCACTAAATTTTCGGAAAAAAATAAAATTCGTGTATAATGCGCTTGCCCAACTTTTCAATATTTTATTTATAAATGAAAAGAAACGAAAACAAATTCCATAGAAAAAACTTAAATTTTTGTCCCTTTATGTTTTGTGAACAGGTGTAAGAATTACGGAGTACAGAAGTGCACAGCACGCGTCTTACAAAAATCCCTTACATCTGCTGCACTATCTAAATATGTAACGTATAAGTATGTTTTTACCGAGGTAGCAAAAGTAACGAGAAAAGTAACGATACGATAGTAACGAGTACTAATTGTTATAGTAACGAATACATACGGGTACGCTTTTCTTCGTTACTTTTACACCTCTAATAATTATTATTATTATTAACACTAAAAATTGGGTGCATTTAGTTTAAAGCATTCTGGTGCTTATGTCAAAAATAAACCCCCAGTTAGCGCCAAGTCAGAGTACCGTAAAGTTCATTTAAAGGGGGTATTCTAGTCCAGAAATTTGAAAAAAATCGATTTTTGTTTTTTTCATATTTTCAAAGCTTAATCCTTTAAGAATGTGTCTTTAAGAGGATTTTTCAAAATTCAAATTATTTTCGGAGATATAGCTGCTTTAGGGAGCCGGCATCTAAAGCGGCTCGGTCGGAACGCGGAACTTTAAACGCCTTTTTCTCGAAACTATCTTTTTTAAAATGGTACCCCCACGATTTCTCAAGTTCTACTCAACCGATTTACTTGAATTTTGACGTGGGTCTTCTCTATACACTTATCTGTCGTACTAATTATCCTCAGCCCCAAATTTGAATTTTTACTATATTTAAAAAATTCGGAAAGCTCAAAGAAAGTAGTACAAAAATAGTTTTTTCTTCAGAGAGCTGCCATTTTGTAGAAAAAAAATTCAACTCTTTTAATTGGTTTGATAGCGGCATTACTCTAGATTAATAATCTGTTTTTTTCTTTTCTCTCAAATTGCTAGGAGGGTTGGAATCGTGGTCACGGTCGCTTGCCATTTTTTTGGCCGATAACTTTTTGAATTTTAAATTTTTTCACTTTTCTTTTATTATTATGAATACCCCCTTAAGAGGCGGGCTCAATTTAGACACATGCCTAAGTTACTTGGAACGCATTCTAGGCAAATATACCAAAACTGGACTTCTCTACTTTCAATCGAAATTATCCACGACAATTTGTGAAATGGCGGATGCGCCGGGCAAGCGTTTGAAAATGCTTAGACATCAAAGATGAGTTTCTATAAAGAAATCAGTTGAACTGATGAAATTTCCTATGTTTCCGGGAATTTTGATGAAGGTTTTGGTAATTTCGGCCAAAAGAAATGGAGGCGCCGGGCATCGATCCCGGTACCTCTCGCATGCTAAGCGAGCGCTCTACCATCTGAGCTACGCCCCCAGTTGATCAGTCATAAATTACAAGAAAAAAACGAATTATCAAATGATCTACATTTAGAATAGGTGCGGTCTTGTTTGTATGCGAAATCTAGTTCAACCGTAAACCGGTTTCATATACCTATAGTTCCAAATCAAAGTCCCGTTAAGTTCGATCAGAGACGGGCCCAATTTCTACACATGCCTAAGTTACTTGGAACGCATTATATGCAAATATACCAAAATTGCACTTCTCTGCTTTCAATCAAAATTATCCTCGACAAATTGTGAAATGGTGGATGCGCCGGGCAATCGTCTGAAAATGGTTCGAAAGATGCGTTTCAATAAAGGAAATGGTTGCACTAATAGAATTTCCTATGTTTCCGGGAATTTTGATGAAAGTTTTGGTAATTTCGGCCAAAAGAAATGGAGGCGCCGGGCATCGATCCCGGTACCTCTCGCATGCTAAGCGAGCGCTCTACCATCTGAGCTACGCCCCCAGTTGATCAATCATAAATTGCAATAAAAAATCGGTTTAACAAATGATCTACATTTACAATAGGTGTGGTATTGTTTGTAGGCGAAACCTAGTTCAACTGCAAACCGGTTTCTTTGGATAGTTCTAAATCAAAGTACCGTTAAGTTTAATTTGGGAGACGGTTCCAATCTATATTCACGTCAAAATGAATTCGTAGACGCTAAGGGAAAATTAACAAAACGGAATGTTTCAATTTTCAATTGAAATTATGCAAGAAAATTTGGAAAATGGTGGATGCGCCGGGCAAACGATTGGAAATATTTAGACACTAGAGATGAGGCCCAATAAAAACCGGATTACAAGAAGAGATTTTCTATGTTTCGAGGGATTGTGATCAAGATTTTGGTAGTTTCGTCCAAAAGAAATGGAGGCGCCGGGCATCGATCCCGGTACCTCTCGCATGCTAAGCGAGCGCTCTACCATCTGAGCTACGCCCCCCATTAACTAATTGAAATTGAACAAAAAAAATCGATTTATACACTGATCTAGATCTAAGAACTGGTTTTGTTCTGTGCAAATATCACGTTGAATTTAAATTGACACCAATTTCGATCAAATACACCAAGTGAAAGTAACATCGAGACCGGTTTCAGTAACCAGCAAAACCCGTTAATATATTTGCCCATGTTACAAGAAAATGCGTCAAGGCAACAATTCGCAATTTTCCGTTTAAATTATGGAAAAAGAAATTGAAAATGGTGGATGCGCCGGGCACTAGCTCTATGGATGAGTTTTAACCGGAAGAATGGATCTTTATGAGGTTTGAGTAAAACAATTGGAGGCGGAGGGCATCGATTCCGGTACCTCTCGCATGCTAAGCGAGCGCTCTACTATCTGAGCTACGCCCCCAGTTGATAAAACAAAAATCGAAAGAAAAAATCGTAGGAGAGATTCACTTCAATTTCAAAGTCAAAGGACCGTTAAGTTCGATTTCAGAGACGGGCGGAAACTGTAAGAAAACTGGAGCTCTCTACTTTCAATCAAAATTATCCACGATAATTTGTAAAATGGTGGATGCGCCGGGCAAACATGTTCAAAAGTTGTGACACTAAAGATGAGTTTCAGCAATGAAAATGGATGAACTGATGAAATTTCCTGTGTTTCCAGAAATTATGAAGAAGATTTTGGTAATTGCGTTCAAAAGAAATGGAGGCGCCGGGCATCGATCCCGGTACCTCTCGCATGCTAAGCGAGCGCTCTACCATCTGAGCTACGCCCCCTGTTAAATAATTAAAATCGAACCAAAAAAATCGATTTATCCACTGATCTAGATTTAAAAACTGGTTTTGTTTTGTGCAAATATCAAGTCAAGTTCAAATACACCTAGTGAAAGTAATATCGAGACCGGTTTCAGTAGCAGTCAAAATTGGTGCCCGTGTTACAAGAAAATGCGTCAATACTAAATTTTTCAATTTTTCGTTTGTTCAGTGGATAAAAACTTGAAAAATGGTGGATGCGCCGGGTACTGCCTTTATGAATGAGTCTCGACAGAAAGAATCGATCCTTTATCAATATTTCCTTAATCAAGTTTATTGAAAGACGCTTAAGGAAACCGATTTCGCTGATAGTAAATAAATTTGTTTAGTAAATGGTGGATGCGCCGGGCATATAACTTGGTATACTGATTACAATTTTATTAATAATTTGAGACATAAAAGCACAACTATGTTGGCTCTGGCAAAAGCTTTTGGAGGCGCCGGGCATCGATCCCGGTACCTCTCGCATGCTAAGCGAGCGCTCTACCATCTGAGCTACGCCCCCAGTTGATCAATCAAGTAATGCAAGAAAAAATCGATATATCAACATGATCTATATTCAGTATAGGTGTGGTTCCTTTTGTATGCGCAACCGGTTTCTTTCAATAACACTTAGTAAAAGTACCACTACTTTTGATTTGGATAGTGGCCGCGAGCTCTAAATACAAACGTGTCAAAGTAAAAGTATAATTGAATCTGCAATTTTCTTCATTCAATTAAAGACGCATAAGAAATTTCCTAATTGGTGGATGCGCCGGGCAAATGTTTAGACATATTGGTACACTCTAAAAATGACTCCATAGAAAAATTAAGGAGTTTTATTCAAAAGAAATGGAGGCGCCGGTACCTCTCGCATGCTAAGCGAGCGCTCTGCCATCTGAGCTACGTCTCCAGATGATCAATCAGAAATCGAAAGAATAAAATCCATTTATGATCTGATTAACATCAAAAACGGTCGCAATTTCGTTTGCGTGTAAGATTTAGATTAATTAGAAACCGGTTTCTGTTAACAGCACCAAGTCAAAGTACCATTAAGACCGATTTCGGTACAGCTGCATTACAAATGTCTAAGGTATTTTAGACATGTTACGGAGAAATATACCAAAACGGGACTCTTCAATTCTCAGTTGGGAGTATCCAAGAAAACTTGTAAAATGGTTAATGGGCCGGGTAAACGTCTAGAGATGAGTGAGGGGAAATGTTGGAGGCGATAGGAGTTGCAGATTGTGGTGATCTCCTGCAAAAGAATTGGAGGCGCCGGGCATCGATCCCGGTACCTCTCGCATGCTAAGCGAGCGCTCTACCATCTGAGCTACGCCCCCAGATAATCAATCAAAAATCGTAAAAAAAATCGATCGATCGATGTAACCCAGATTCACACAAGGTGTGGTTTTGTTTAAATTCAATATAACCTTGCACCACTTTCATTGGTAGTACCAAGTGAAAGTAGCGGTGTCGATAACGGCCGCAATCTATACGCATTCGTTTATTCATAAGCGACAAGAAAATAGCTCATTGTTTCGAAGATTTCCTTTAAAATCCGAAAGTAATTCGATGGGAAAATACTCAAACAATACAGATTTAAACTTTTCATAGAGCTACTTGAAAAGATGTAAAAAAAAACACCACCAAAATGTTGTTTTTATTCTAACTGTTATCATGTAAGTCAAAGACTGGGGATACAAATGGTCTTTGAGGCTTATAGTAAAGCTACCAACTCGCTTAAAATACAATAATTTTACAAATACGAGATACTGTAAGGTTGAAAGTTGCATACAGAATTACTATATGAATTTTCCATTTCGGTTAGCCATCATCCGATCGATATAACAAAATAAAACAACAACAACGATAAAAACATTTTAGAAAAACGTACATATATAAATTTCTAAAACACGTATCTGTAATTCAAAGTAAATACTAGATAGATTTTTATGTCATTGTAGATTTATCTACCTTTGCTTTGTGTTGCATTAGATACGTGTCTTTGTTTTATTTATGTTCGTGTAGATTAAAGACGGCAGGAGAGTGCGAAAGTGATAGAACAAAGTACGCCAACAAGATGAAAGATAATTTCATGAATCCATATTGAATTAGGTTCCATATGCTCGAGATTAATTAATAAAATTTACATCAAATATAAAGGCTTTATATGCTTTTGAAGTTTTGCAGTAGTGCTATACGGTTCAATCAACAATATTATAAAGTTCTGATATAGGACAGGGATATACACTAAAACTCAAAATAGATCGATTATGCGATAACTATCTATATAAATAGTTTGAAATTATCGAATATAAAAGAACCTTTTTTCTAAGCGTGTGTATGTGTGGATGCTTTGTGGAGTTCAGTTAATTATTCTGAGATCTAATATCGTAATTGCAACATGTTTAAGTGGACTATAAATAATTCTGTAATATCAACTAATAGCGAAACTATCTCCTTTTGTATAAACATGAGATAGGAAGTGGCTATGATATTTAGTAATTGGAATTCCTGCATAATGCCGGTGTCATGTAAATCCTGTTATCGTTTAAAATTCTGTACAAAATTCTGTTTATAATTCAAAATGGTATATTTAGTCTTGGAAAAAAGACTAATTAAAAACGGTATGATAAACAGAAGAGAAATGACCAGAGAGATAATACCATACAAATGGATGGGAAATGAGAATCTCTCTCTATGCCGACCATTCTCCACCATACAGCTGCGTTTGGAAACAATTCACAAGCTTGGAGGCATTATAGTTACGCTTTCTTTTGTTTGAAGAAGCTTGGGGGCGATATGAAAGTGCTGGACGTACCGAATATTACGGTACTCATAAGCATCTTTTATTGTTGCAATACCAATGCGATTTGATTGAGGTTCTGGTGGGTTTTGGGAAAATAATTGGAGGCGCCGTGTATCGATCTAAGCGAGCGCTCTACCATCTGAGCTACGCCTCCAGTTAGCGCCAAATCAAAGTACCATAAAGTCCGCTTTCAGCGACAGGCCCAATCTATACACATGCTTAAGTTACTTGGAACGCATTATATGCAAATATACCAAAACTGCACTTCTCTGCTTCCAATCAAAATTATCTTCGACAAATTGTGAAATGGCGGATGCGCCGGGCAATCGTCTGAAAATTGTTAGACACTAAAGATGAGTTTTAGTAATGAAATTTCCTATGTTTCCGGGAATTTTGATGAAGGTTTTGGTAATTTCGGCCAAAAGAAATGGAGGCGCCGGGCATCGATCCCGGTACCTCTCGCATGCTAAGCGAGCGCTCTACCATCTGAGCTACGCCCCCAGTTGATGAATCTTAAATTGCAATAAAAAATCGATTTATCAAATGATCTACATTTACAATAGGTGTGGTATTGTTTGTAGGCGAAATCTAGTTCAACTCCAAACCGGTTTCTTTGAATAGTTCCAAATCAAAGTACCGTAAAGTCTGATTTGGGAGACGGTTCCAATCTATACACACGACAAAATGAATTCGTAGTTGTTAAGGGAAAACGTAACAAATGGAATCATGCAAGAAAATTTGGAAAATGGTGGATGCGCCGGGCAAATGATTGGAAATATTTAGACACTAGAGATGAGGTCCAGTAAAGAGCGGATTACAAGAGGAGATTTTTGATGTTTCGAGGGATTGTGATCAAGATTTTGGTAGTTTCGGCCAAAAGAATTGGAGGCGCCGGGCATCGATCCCGGTACCTCTCGCATGCTAAGCGAGCGCTCTACCATCTGAGCTACGCCCCCTGTTAATTAATTAAAATCGAACCAAAAAAAATCGATTTTACACTGATCTAGATCTAAGAACTCGTTTTGTTTTGTGCAAATATCACGTTGAACTTAAACTGGCACCAATTTCGATCAAATACACCAAGTGAAAGTAACATAGAGACCGGTTTCAGTAACCGGCAAAATCCGTTAGTATATTTGCCCATGTTACAAGAAATTGCGTCAAGACAACAATTCGCAATTTTCCGTTTAAATTATGGAAAAAGAAATTGAAAAATGGTGGATGCGCCGGGCACTAGCTCTATGGATGAGTTTTAACAGGAAGAATGGATCTTTATGAGGTTTGAGTAAAACAATTGGAGGCGCCGGGCATCGATTCCGGTACTTCTGGCCTGCCAAGCGAGCGCTCTACTATCTGAGCTACGCCCCCAGTTGATAAAACAAAAATCGAAAGAAAAAATCGTAGGAGAGATCCAATTCAATTTCAAACCGGTTTTCTTCAAGAGCACCAAAGTCAGAGGACCGTTAAGTTCGATTTCAGAGACGGACGCAATTTATTCACATGGCTAAATTATTTGGAACACATTGAAGGAAAATGTAAGAAAACTGGAGCTCTCTACTTTCAATCAAAATTATCCACGATAATTTGTAAAATGGTGGATGCGCCGGGCAAACATGTTCAAAAATTGTGACACTAAAGATGAGTTTCAGCAATGAAAATGGATGAACTGATGAAATTTCTTATGTTTCCAGGAATTATGAACAAGATTTTGGTAATTGCGGCCAAAAGAATTGGAGGCGCCGGGCATCGATCCCGGTACCTCTCGCATGCTAAGCGAGCGCTCTACCATCTGAGCTACGCCCCCTGTTAACTCATTAAAATCGAACCAAAAAAATCGATTTATCCACTGATCTAGATTTAAAAACTGGTTTTGTTTTGTGCAAATATCAAGTCAAGTTCAAATACACCTAGTGAAAGTAATATCTAGACCGGTTTCAGTAGCAGTCGAAATTGGTGGCCGTGTTACAAGAAAATGCGTCAATACTAAATTTTTCAATTTTTCGTTTTGACAATGGATGAGAACTTGAAAAATGGTGGATGCGCCGGGTACTACCTTTACGAATGAGTCTCGACAGAAAGAATCGATCCTTTATCAATAATTCCTTAATCAGGTTTGTTGAAAGACGCTTAAGGTAGTACCTTCGCCAAGTGGATTTTCTTGGGATTTTTTTGAAATTTTATCAGATTAATCTTCAAATAAATCTGCATCGATCGGTGCAAAAATGAAATTTCTGTTCTACACAGTTTTGGAGATATTGAATTTCAAAATTTGAGTTTTTGTGACTTTTATACATTGCGCTATATAAGATACCGAACAATTTACCCACAAATATAATTTTACCTCTGAAACTTTTCTTGAGATTTCTATGAAACACTAACGATAGCTTTAAATAAAAATCAACGAATTTTTTAAAATAAGAATAATTCATCGTTACTGCACAGTTTCGAAGATATTAGGAAATAATAAAGGAAGGATTTTTCAATATTCCGGTAGTCGAAGGGATACCCTAATAACAAGCTGGCAACAACGCATACTTATGTATGATAAAATACTGAAGTTATACTCGATACACTATTGTAATATAAATCGTGACATTTCAAAGATGTCAAATTCTATGCAAATCATTGTCGGTATTCTGAAAGTCCTTAACTATGACGATTTAATTCCAACCCTAATACCATTTGATAATTTTCTCATAAGAATCTCACTATCAAAATCGAACTACGATAAACTAACAAACAAAATAAAACTTTATTAACTTTTTTAAAACCATATAAATAAAGTCTTAAGATTGTATCATCTCAAGCATGTAAAAATCTAGGGACTTTCAGAACATAAGTTACATATATTTCGACATTTGTCTGTCAAAATTTTAAATTACAGTAATGAATCGAGTATATGTAATTTTTACAAGCTCGGACAGTGTTGCCAGATTTTTCAAACATACAATTTCTCATTCGGGATTGGCTAGAAATGGTACATAAACAGCAAAAAGTTTCGGGCTTAGGAATAACAATTCCTGATTGACGCCACTGTAAACTCAAACATAAATTTCTTCCTCCGACTGTCGCGAAGGTACTACCTTAAAGCAAACCGATTTCGCTGCGTTTCTGATAGTAAATAAAAATGAAAATCGTTTGGTAAATGGTGGATGCGCCGGGCATACGTCTTGGCACCACCGATTACGATTGTATTAATAATTTGAAAAGGGGACATTTATTTGCAAAATCTTTTGGAGGCGCCGGGCATCGATCCCGGTACCTCTCGCATGCTAAGCGAGCGCTCTACCATCTGAGCTACGCTCCCAATTAATCGATTGAAACGGCTAAGAAAAAATCGATTTACTGCCTGATCTCGATTCGAGAAAGGTGTGTCCACATTTGCATACAACACCCGAATCAATCCGACACCGTTTCCAATTTACCTACAAGTGAAAGTACCGGTCAAGAACTTTACAAACACTCGAATCAATTAGATTGAATATGTTATACACGAGAACTCTCGAAACGCTTTATTTGCTAAGTACAACATAACAGTTTTCTCTCGACTCTTTGATTGTGGAAACGATTAATTCAGGGAAAGTTTTGTATGTTTAGTTACGCCAATTCGTAGTTTTTGATGGAGTTTACCACATCACAGAAGAGTTTGTACTGTGTGTTTTGTGCAAAATGCACAAAAAGTTTAATTGAAAATAATCGATGCACCGTTATGCTAATTTGCGATACACCTTCTCTTTGTTGAAACGTTTTTTTCAGGCTAGTTTCAAAGCGACATCAACACTACACCCTTTGTAAACGATCCATTCCATTGAATCCGATTTCGATTCGCCCCGTTTTTCCATATTCATCGCGCTATCTAAACGACGAACATATTCAACATTTGACGACAAAAACGAATTCTGTATTCAACACCTTTTCAAATATGTACGCATTAATTAAGAGTAAATGATTCAACGGCAAAATCAATAGTCTTTTTTACCAAAAAAAAAGCGGCTACGATCAAACGGACATCACTACACAACAACAGATTAAATAAAAATCGATAAAACCCGACAAATTTTTCATAAACTGAAACTGGAACGAATTTGTCAAATTTCCACTATAAATTCTCTACAAATAACTGCTACATTGGACAGTTTTGGGTAGTTTACTGACCATGACACTTTATTTCGTTGAAAACGTTATATTTTTCGACTGTTATATTGATATTTTGTATTCGAGAATCGAGCAGAATTACAACAAGATTAAAAAGTTTACACATTTGATTCGATTATACGAATCCGGGGGGATGAACCGACCGGGGTTAATTAACCGATCTTGATAATTTAGAAATATTGCCGAGCTCGTAGCAGTAAATGTTTCGTAAATAAATCAAAAACATATTGAATTCGAAATCGTTGATCTTTTCATTTAAATATTTGATTTTTTTAGGCATGTTGTGGCAACATTTCGAGAGTTGTCGTTTTTATTTAACAGACAATATGGAAAACAAAAGAATATTTTAATTGGATTGCCGCTGTTTTTGTCATTTTTCGATTACCATTCAATAGGAAAAAATAAAACGAATTAAATCAGCGCGTTTTTCGCTGATTTCTTGTTTTAACGACTAACCGCCAGGTATGTATTCTGTCAGAGTTTCAATCGTTAAATAGATTGCCGAGTTGTATTCTTTCGTAATTTACAACAAAGTTAAAACTAACTTAAACAATGAAGACTTACATTCGAGTTGTATGTAGTAAAACATGTTAGGAGACGTTTCAAGATGTAAGATCAATATTTGACGAAAATGATGTGAACAACTTAGGAGAATTTCGAGGAGTGGCGCGGAGCTTGAACGAGCTTCTGCATTTCAAAATACAGCGAATTTTTCGCTTTTAATTAACATTCGGGAGAAGGCAGACGAAAAGTTGAAGCGGTTCCATAAAAGAAGCGTTTTCTTTCAGCAAGCTAAATAATAATTTTTCAAATTTATACGGTTTTCAGCGGCTTTAAATTTCCTGAACTTTGACACAGCAAAATTGAGATTTCCAACAGTAAATGAGTGATTTTGCGGGTACATTTCGACCCCTATCAATTCCTTCGACATCGGAACGGACAGGAATTGAGCCCGCTGTTAAAAAAATCCGACCGAAATCGAACCCTTTCACCTTTAAGAGAAATCGATTCACTACCAACCCGTTTCGAGACTACAGGGCAATTATTTCTGCATTAATATTACTGTTGCGATAACATTGAAAAAAATGTGGTAGAAATATTGAAAGAAATCAATAATTCTAGTTTATCAACAACAACAACAAAAAAGATGATTTTCTCTATTGAACTTTTCTTGCCGTAATTGTGGAAAAACACAGCATCTCTCGAACAAAATAAATATATAAATTGTAGACACAATAGATTCAAGACGTTGGCATTGTTAGGTAAAATCACAAATAATGATAAGTCAACTCTGTGCAAATATTGACAATGGTCTCCTTTTTTAGATAGGAGACTTTAATCAGTGATATTAAAAGAAGAACAAGAAACAAAAAAAAAACAATGAACGAAAAATAGTAATATTCTGTGTTAGTGTTCCGCGATTTTAACGATGCCGAGAAGCGTATAATGTGCCGTATAGATAACGTTTTTTTTGCTATAATAAAATTCTTGATGTACACAATGCATGCTGTGTTATGTAAACTTTCATTAAAGAAAATGCTTCTTTAATCAAATAAAAACTACAGAATTTGTGAAGAGGAATGTATTGAAGTTTGTTTGGCAGAAGGAGTCGCTTTGTAGCTTTACACGTTTCGATTTTGTTTACTTAATGTATTTCAAATCAACTTCCAATCATTAGAGGCACGGCTTGGAATAGTAAAATCCACTTACTACTCAATAAAAAATTTATTTGACGGTGTGAAGACCTTTGTAGCTAATTTCTAACATCTGGTAGTCTTGACAATTATTGTTCTACAAAAATTTGAAAAATAAATAAGTACTTATTGAAGCAGAAGGGGCATTGTAGCTAACATTAAAAATCTCTTGCGATAAATTCAATTTTTTGTAATTTTGAGACAGCTACAAAGAGCTATTCTATCGTCAAAATGTTCGGTCGTTATTACATTTATTCCGAATTAATTCCAATTAATTTTAGCCGTTTATTTTCCACACTCAGAGCAAGTTTTTGTGAATATTTTCCATCAAAAAAGGAAACAAATATCAAGCTATGTTACTTGATTGGGAAAGACCCTTGTAGCTATACTCCAGTATCAGTTGAGATGTGTATGTTGCAAGGATCCTTCAGCCGAAACTAGAAATCATTTGCTACTCATTTGGTGCACTTTTTATGAAACAAGGGCTTATTAAAAGGCCTCTCGATAGAATTGAACAATTTCTAAACCTTTGTAGCTAATTCAAAAAAACTACTAAACTGAATAAAATGCTTATAAGTTGGTAAAAGTTTAAGCTACACTAAAGTTTCATTTGATTCAGAAAAAACCCTTGTAGCTACTTTCTATCATCAGTTACAATATGTCATCGATTATCTTACCAAGGAGCCACTCTATAGTATTGAATAATTTCTAAACCTTTGTAGCTAATTCAAAAAAACGACTAAACTGAATAGAATGCTTATAAGTTGGCAAAAAGTTTAAGCTATACTAAAGTGTTATTTGTCTGAGAAAAAACCCTTGTAGCTACATTCTATCATCAGTTACAATATTTTATCGATTATCTTGCCAAAGAGCCTCTATATAGAATTGAACAATTTTTAAACGTTTGTAGCTAATTCAACAAACGACCAAACTGAATAAAATGCTAATAAGTTGGTAAAAAGTTTAAGCTACGTCAAAGCGTCATTTGATTGAGAAAAAGCCCTTGTAGCTACATTCTATTATTAGTTAAAATATTTTATCGATTATCTTACTAAAGAGCCTCTCTACAGAATTGAATAATTTCTAAACCTTTGTAGCTAATTCAAAAAACAACAGAACTGAATAGAATGCTTATAAGTTGATAAAAAAGTCCAATCTACACCAAAGTGTCATTTGATTGAGAAAATGCCCTTGTAGCTACATTCTATCATCAGTTACAATATTTTATCGATTATCTTACTAAAGAGCCTCTCTACAGAATTGAACAACTTCTAAACCTTTGTAGCTAATTCAAAAAACGACTAAACTTCATAGAATGCTTATAAGTTGGCGAAGAGTTTAAGTTACGCCAATGTATCATTTGACTGAGAAAAAGCCCTTGTAGCTACATTCTATCATCAGTTACAATATTTTATCGATTATCTTAACAAAGAGCCTCTCTTTAGAATTGAATAATTTGTAAGCGTTTATAGCTAATTCAACAAACTAATAAACTGAATAGAATGCTTATAAATTGGCAAAAAGTTTAAGCTAGCCAATGTATCGTTTGACTGACAAAAAGCCCTTGTAGCTACATTCTATCATCAGTTAAAATATAAGCCTCTCTATAGAACTGAACAATCTCTAAACCTCTGTAGCTAATTCAAAAAATGACTAAAGCTAAATACAATGCTTATAAGTTGGGAAAAAAGTTCAAGCTACGCCAAAGTATCATTTGATTGAGAAAAGGCCCTTGTAGTTACATTCTATTATCATTTAAAATATAAGCCTCTCTATAGAATTGAACAATTTATAAACCTTTGTAGCTAATTCAAAAACGACTAAACTGAATAGAATCCTAATAAGTTGGTAAAAGTTCAATCTACGCCAAGTTATCATTTGATTGAGAAAAAGCCCTCGTAGCTACATTCTATTATTAATTACAATATTTTATCTTAAAAAAAGCCTCTCTAGAAAATTGAAAAATCTCTAAACCTTTGTAGCTAATTCAAAAAACGACTAAAATGAATAGAATGCTTGTAAGTTGGTAAAAAGTTCATGCTACGCCAAAGTATCATTTGATTGAGACAAAGCCCTTGTAGCTACATTTAATCATCAGTTGAAATATTTTATCGATTAACTTACTAAAGAGCCTCTCTATAAAACTGAACAATTTCTAAACCTTTGTAGCTAATTCAGAAAATGACTAAAACTATATAGAATACTTATAAAAGTCCAATCTACGCCAAAGTGTCATTTGATTGAGAGAAAGCCCTTGTAGCTACATTCTATTATCAGTTACAATATTTGATAGATTATCTTACCAAAGAGCCTCTCTATAGAATTGAATAATTTCTAAACCTTTGTAGCTAATTCAACAAACGAATAAAGCTAATTAGAATGCTTATAAGTTGGCAAAAAGTTTAAGCTACGCCAAAGTGACATTTGATTGAGAAAAAGTCCTTGTAGCTACATGCTATCAACAATTCCAATATGTTATCGATTATCTTACTAAAGAGCCTCTCTATAGAATTGAATAATTTCTAACCCTTTGTAGCTAATTCAAAAACGACTAAACTGAATAGAGTGCTTACAAGTTGGCAAGTTGACAGAAAGCCCTTGTAGCTACATTCTATAGAATTGAATAGTTTCTAAACCTTTGTAGCTAATTCAAAAAATGACTGACTGAATGGAACGCTTAGAACTTGGAAAAAAGTGCAAGCTACTCCAAAGTGTTATTTGTCTGAGAAAAAGCCCTCGTAGCTACATTCTATTATTAGTTACAATATTTTATCGATTCTCTTAAAGATAGAGACTTCTGGAGCAAAAAGTTTAATAAAAACAAACCTTCACCGTCACTGAAACGTTTTTGTAGTCGCTCCTGAAAAATTCTTAGCCTTCGGATCGGTTTCATTAAAACACTCTACAGATGATGAGCTATTTTTGCAATTATTCCTCAACACAGAACAACATCGAAAAAAAAATAACAATTTTAATTGTTTCACGCAACGAAATTCATTATAACCATCTGTCCAACATTTATCATTCGACCTCGTCTCAATTTCAATTAATTGACCTCAACATTCAACCTTTTTTTTCTGTCCATCGTTGATTAACAATTAATTATAATTAGTACGAAAAAAAAAGTAATAATAATCATTTAACAACACAACAAATTTAAAATGAAGTTGTATTCAACAAACAAATCAAACCCAACAATGCTATTGTTAAAATCAATTTTATTATTATCGTTCGTAATAATAATATTAAGTGATTATGTGCTAAGTGATTTATTATTATTCGAAACTGGTTGGATGAAATTCCATCGGCATGGACAACGGAAATTATTCAATAATGTCGAACATATTGATCCTGATTTGATTGAAATTGATCCGAAATTGTTGATAATACGTGCCAAATATATTGAAAATTTGTATCCGGACGCGATTAGAAATTTTCAAAATTTGAACGATTTATCTGTAATCAAATGTGGTGTTGAATCGATACATGCGGGTGCTTTTCGTAATCTAACAAATTTAATAACACTACAATTACAAGATAATCAGATCGAAACCATCAACGATGGCATATTTAATGGTTTACCGATAAAAGTGTTGTTATTACAACGCAATCTAATCGAAACGATTGCAACGAACGCATTCCACAATATGTCGAATTTAGTTAAAATCAAATTGAATAGTAATAAATTGAAAATTTGGGATTCCGGCTGGTTCCACGATCTACCAAAATTGGAGCTAATCTTTATGCGACGCAATCGTATCGAAACACTACCAAATCAAGCGTTTAGTAACATCACAAAAGTTGCTAAACATTTGAAAATATTCTTAAGCAAAAACAAGATCGGGCGACAATTCAATGCGAAAGCTTTCGATGATCTGATCGAAATCCGTCAATTATGGTTGGATCGTAACGGTATCACTGTGCTGGAAGATGGTGTGTTTAACGATCTGATCGAGATTGATGTGTTGAATTTGGCGAGAAATCGGATCGCAACAATCGGTGAGAATACGTTTAGAAATGTGATCAAATTTGGTATTTTAGATTTGTCGAGTAATCGTATCGATACGTTACCGTATCGTTTATTGCAACACGCCAATCTGACCAATCTAGAAAAGACGAACTTTACATGTGATGCTGTCGAACAGTTGCGGAAACAACTCGAACACGATCATCGACAATCGCAGATTGTGTTCGGCACGAATTGTTGAATTTTATTGTAAAAATTTTAAATAAATCTAAAAATTAACACTTGATTTTTTTGTTGTATAGTCCAACGATTCGGCTTTAGTCGACTTAACTGTATGTATTCGATTCGGTAATGTAGGTCAAGTTGACCGTGTAGTTGTGTGAACATAAATCAAAGGCAAAGCAACTGAAAAAAAGACGCTCAAGCACTCTTCGGGGCAGTAATTAAATGGTGGAAAATTATTATAATTAACAACGACTTGATGGTGGTGGTAAATTAGAATAAATTTTTAACGTTACATATAAGAGAGTTAATTAAAATTAATCTTTGTAATTAGCCACACACTAATGTAATCATCCTTTGCGCTATTATTTCGACGGTAGACTCCGTAAATCCTTTTGGTTGCTTGATAAATTGGGGAAACTCACATGGGATAATAACGGGAGCCGAGCATACATACTGAACGAATTACACAAGAGGATCCAGATCCAGATGAGGGATTAGAAACTGTTACAGAAATGTAGGGCATCAAACATTCTAATATTGTATAAATATTTCGCTCTGTATATCCCGGAAAGCAAATAAGTTAAGGGAGCGTTTTTGTAAGAGGAGAAAACCGAAAACTATGCCACAGTCCTACATCGTGGATATAAGAATCGAATACTTGTCATATTAAGACTGTAGGGCATGAAGCACTTGAAATATTTTCATAATTTCAGATATGAAATGAACAAATTTTCTCGAACTCAGTTTCTCCGTTTTTTTAAATTTATAATCAGATGATGCCTTATATAGCTAATATCATGGTCACCTGTAGGGCGTCAAACATTTGAAACAATTTAGTGATTTTCCAGACAACCTAAGATTGTGCAAAAAAATCAGAAATAAGTCAGAGGAAGCAAGTACTCAATTATTTTGACATAGTTAGCTTATAAATAATCGCATGATGCCCTACACAGTTAATATTGTGGTCACCTGTAGGGCTTCAACTATTTGCAACAGTTTCATGATCTTCAGAGTCAACCCTAAATTGTCCAAAAAAATCAGAAATGAAACAGAATAAGCAGGAAATGAAAAATCTCCTCAAACTGACTTGTTTTAACATAATTTGTTTTTTAATTAATAGTCACCTGATGCCCTACACAGCTAATATTGTGGCCGTCTGTAGGATTACATAACTAATTTGTAGGGCATCAGATCAAATTAATGATTTTGTCAGTTAATCAAAAATCAGAAACAAAACAGAATCAACAACAAATGAACTTAATTCTTTTGATGTAATTCGATTTTTAATTGATGCCCTACACCACTCATTTTACGATCATCTGTGAGGCATCAAATATTTGAAACAGTTTCATGATTTTCCAGACAACCTAAGATTATGCAAAAAAAAACCGAAATAAGTCAGAATAAGCAAGAACTCATTTGTTTTGACATAATTAGCGTTTAAATAATCGTATGATGCCCTACGCAGTTAATATTGTGGTATCTGTAGGGCGCCAATCATTTAAAATAGTTCCAAGATTTTCAAAAATTAATGTGGAAAAGCTAGAAATCCTTCGCAAAATCAGTTTGCCTGTTTTGCTATTATTAGTTTTTTTTTAATTGTTAATGTCTTGATGTCCTACATAATTAATTTGTAGGGCATCAGATCAAATTAACGATTTTCTCAGATAATTCAAAATTGTGCCAAAAAAATTAGAAACAAAACAGAATAAGCTGCAAATGAACTTAAGTGTTTGGACGTAATTAGTTTTTTAATTGATGCCCTACACCACTAATTTTATGATCATCTGTGAGGCATCAAACATTTAAAACAGTTTCATGATTTTCCAGACAACCTAAGATTGTGGAAAAAAGTCAGGCATAATAAGCAAGTACTCAATTGTTTTGGCATAATTAGTTTTTAAATAATCGCATGATGCCCTACACAGTTAATATTATAGTATTTGTAGGGCGTCAATCATTTAAGATAAATTCATAATCTTCTCAAATCACCCTAAATTGTGCAAAAAAAAATACAGAAATAAAACAGAATAAGCAGAAAACGAAAAATCTCCTCGAACTCAATTGTTTTGACCTAATTAGGTTTTTAAGTGATAATCACATGATGCCCTACACAACTAATATTGTGGCCATCTGTAGGGTGTCAAATATCTAAAACAGTTCCAAGATTTTCAAAAATTAGTGTGGAAAAGCTAGAAATCCTTCTCAAAATCAATTTGCCTATTTTGTTATTATTAGCTTTTTTATTGTTAATCTCTTGATGTCCTACATAATTAATTTGTGTGGCATCAGACCAAATTAATGATTTTCTCAGATAATTCAAAATTGTAAAAAAAATCAGAAACAAAACATAATAAGCAACAAATGAACTCAATTGTTTTGACGTAATTAGTTGTTTAATTGATGCCCTACACAACTAATTTTACGATCATCTGTGAGGCATCAAACATTTAAAACAGTTTCATGATTTTACAGACAACCTAAGATTGTGCAAAAAAATCAGAAATAAGTACTCAATTGTTTTGACATAGTTTTTAAATAATCGCATGATGCCCTACACAGTTAATATTGTGGTTATCTGTAGCGCGTCAAACATTTAAAACAGTTTCATTATCTTCCCAGGCCACCCAAACTTGTGCAAAATGTCAGAAATAAAATCGAATAAGTAGGAAATGCAAAATTTCCTCAAACTCGGTTGTTTTGACAATTAGTTTTTTTGAATTATTAATCACATGATGCCCTACACTGCTAATATTGTGGCCATCTGTAGGGCGTCAAATATTTAAAATAATTCCATGATTTTCAAAAATTAGTGTGGAAAAACTAGAAATCAAATTCAAAATCGACTTGCCTGATTTGCTGTTATTTTTTTTTTATTGTTAATCTCTTGATGCCCCACATAACTAATTTGTAGGGCATCAGATCAAATTAATGATTTTTTCAGATAATTCATAATTGTGCGAAAAAATCAGAAACAAAACAAAATAAGCAACAAATGGACTCAATTGTTTTGACGTAATTCGTTTTTTTCTTTAATTGATGCCCTACTCAACTAATTTTAAGATCATCTGTCAGGCATCAAACGTTTAAAATAGTTTTATCAGAAATGTTTAGATAAAATACAATTATCAACAAAACAAACAAATCTCCTCGAACTCAATTATTTTAACACCACTGACTTTTTGCATTAGTAATTGCTTGATGCCCTACAGAATTAATATTGTGTTATATTTTTGCATCTTTTTCTTGCTTTTACCAAGATCGTCACCTCATCGCTTATCGATCACTCCGAATTCCTCTTTCTTTCATTCTTCTGATTCTCTCTCCAATTCAGCATATTTCTAGGATTGCTGACCGCGTCCAGTCGACTTTGTTCTTCCCTAATAACTATTTATAGAATAGAACACGCTTGCTCTATGAAAATTCACAGCGATCTTATGTGAAGAGACCGTATTTTAATAGAATTTCGCACGCCCGTAATTTAGTGAGTTTAATTGTAAAAGTTTGGTCGTATTTCAGAAAAATTTCGGAATATGGAAAACAGTTCTTTACTAGGCGGCAGGTGATTAAAACGAAAACTTTCAACATTTGAAAAATTATTCATGAACAGACCCCACTTAAAGCCCATCTACACGACTTTGATCTACTTGACTCTGTACGAAATAGAATATCAACGGCAAGTTTGATTGTAAGCAGAAAAATGTTAATATTTTAAGGCGTCATTCAACTATTCCATAATTTCCACTTAAATTACAACAATAGACAGTAATAATGCTATTTTCCCGTAGACATGTAGTTGACCTAATTCCTCCTATAAATTCATCATCTCATTATTACAAATAATTAAACATTCCTCATATGTGTCAGTCACAAATCCAATGTTAAATACAATAATACACAGAAATACCAGCAAATAATTGAAAAATAATGGCAATAATTAAAATATTTGTGTTGATTTTGTGCATTTCAATTTTACTACCATCGAACGATTGTTATTTATTTAAAATTGGCCGTATAACAATTCGATTTTATCAAAACGGTCAACGTAAAACCCAACGTATTTTACAACGTAATCTCGATTATATTGATCAACATAAATTCGATAAAGTTGTCGATTTGAAATTACAAACGAAAGAATTACCGATATTGTACAATGGTTCGGTGAAGAGTCTACCGTTATTACAACAATTACGTTTAACATCATGCAATATTAGAAAATTGACATCGCAGGCATTTCAAAATCTACCACAATTGGATGGATTACATTTGAACGATAATCTATTGGAGGAGATCGATGAGGGTATCTTTAACGATTTGGTAATTAAAGAATTATTTCTACAACGCAATCGTATACGGATTGTACGCGAGAAGGCATTTGATAATATGCCAAATTTACAATTGATCCAACTCAATAGCAACAAAATCACCATCTGGAATTCAAATTGGTAAATTTAATCGTATTATTCTATATTTATACAAGACGTCCCACTGTTTCATTCAATTATTTGCAAAATAATTGCTAGTGGGATGTTTAGTGTAGTTTGGAGATTAGTGGATCGCCTGGCGCATCCACCAATTTTACGTTCGTTGTCGAAAGGTGTGGTTTGTTTTATTGTTGAGCGGCCAGCGGGGGCGTGTCAATCGTGCAATGTTTATACTATGATGTTTACGATAAAATTGTGAAATAGTCAATAGCAATAAACGATTACCTAGGCATTGATTGAAGGATTGAAGAGGACAGATTCGATTTTGCTACCATTAGGAATTAACCTCGCTGTATTTTCTCACTCTATGGCAATTGTTTATTCATTTTGATTCGTTAGAACGTGACTATTACACAGTAAACATCACAGAATTACATTTTACAACAGACACGCCCCAACTGGCCGGTCAGGGATAAGACAAACTATACTATAGGGGGTAGGGGTATTCCACGCCAAATCGACCACTTTTGAACCCGACCCCTTTCGATTTGACTGAAAATTTGCCACAATTTTGTACCTCATTAAAGACGTTTCTCAGAATTTTTTCAAATTTTTTACCCACCCAATAAAAAAAAAATGGCTCTTTTTTCTTTAAATAGCCGTAACTTTTTCAAAACTTGACGTATCGGAGCTTTTTTTTTCAAAAATCTTTGTTTTTGGGTGGACTTTTTAGAAAAAAATTAATAAAAATGATCCAAAGTTATCTTCAACGTTTATTTTCAGATTTTCAGAAAAAGCCGCAAATTTTTCGATGATTACATTCTTTATTTTTTTTTCTTTTCTTATATCAAAGTTTGACATTTTCTACAAATCCTCTGAAATTTTTAGAAGGGTGTTTTTTCGATTTCTATTTCTTTTTTCACCTGAAAATTTTTTTTTTCCACTTGAAGGAAAAAATTCTGTTTTTTCACCTTATTTCGCTTAAGACCTTTCTAAAAATTTTTGAGGGTGCAGAGAGAACTTCAACATTGAAAAAATAATGATAGTAATAATCAATAAAAGTGGTAATCATCAGAAAAATTTCGAGTAATTTCGAAAAATTAAAAAAAATAAAAGACGAGTCAGTACATTTTTTCTTATTTTTTTTTAAACTGCATTCAAAAACAAAAATAATATAAAAAAAAGTTGTTATTTTATAGATTTTTGAGCGAACTAGAGCTATTTGAAGAAATTGTTCACCCGGCGCATCCACCAAAAATTTCATTTAAACTTAACGGGGGTTGAAGTGTTTTATTTTTAAATTCCTGCAATTGTCTGGAAAAATCCAGATACAATGATCATTATTATGGAATAGAAACAGTGAGGATCTATAAAATTGCAAGTTTACAGTAATATAATTATTGCAAAATATAAAACCGTTCCAGAACCAATTGTAAATATGCTTCTTCCAACAATATAACATATCTCCCAATAAATCTCCGTTTTAGCTAAGAAAAACAATTTTATTTTTAGAAATTCTATTTTATTCTTCAAGAGTGATAAATTCATTCCAAAGCTCTTCTAACTTTTCTATGCCCTTTATCAGTAAAACAATTTGTCTTTGCTCTCAAGATAAGCCTCAATTTGGCAATCACTTCTTCATTTGAGCCAAATTTCTTGCCCTGGAGCATCTTCTTCATGTCTGCAAAAAGCTAGCAGAGTCCCCAGAAAGCTTATCAAGCCACCGTTTGGCTCCAACAGTTTTTTCCCCCATCAAAAAACAGTGTTTAATCAACACATGAAATTCATTTTTATTCACTATCTTGAAAATTATAAAACTTGGGTCACTAAAACGACTGTAACTTATACACTAACGGTCAGAAAGCCGTGAAATTTTGGCACCTACTGTTTGAAGGTTGGTACTACCTGGAAGTCACGTGGGACGGTCAACAATGTTGCCATATTGTGTCAGACGGGGACTTATTGTGTAACGTGTTAGCTTACTACAAAAGTTGTGTTGCTCTCAAAATCGATTTGGAGGCGATTTGCGCCAATGTTTTATTTGTTGCCGCTTTCTACTGTTTCTAAAATATTTCTGAAAAAATTTAAAGGCGCTTTCAAAGGAACTTCTACAAGCAAAAGCGTTTTTTCGAAACAAGCAACTTTCTGCTAAATATATTTCGACTTCAACATTTGTATTGAAACGCACAATGAAAAAAGCACTTGTTAATGTATTGATTTAATAATTGATACGGATTGTTTCAGGTTCCATAACACACCGAATTTGATTAACGTGTATTTTCGCCGCAATCGTATCGAAGAATTACCACCGTACGCTTTCTATAATTTAAAATCGAATCATCTGATCAACAATGAACGTTTGTACGATTTAAAATTATTTTTAAGTAAAAATCAAATTAAAACAATCCATTCGGAAACATTCAAAAATTTAGATGGTCTCGATGAATTATGGTTGGATCGTAATAAAATCAAACAAATCAACAATGATCTATTTGAACATTTCGTTGAATTGAATCATTTGAATTTAGCTAAGAATCAATTAGAACAAATCGATAAACATCTATTTCCAAAATTAGAAGAAATCACAATACTTGATGTGTCCCATAATCGTTTATTGTGTTTACCGTACGAAATCGTCCGTTTAACACGTACCGTTTATGTGGATCGTAACGGTATGGATTGTAGTTGTATTAAAAATCTACGCGAACGTTTGCTCGATGAGAATCACGATAATATTGTGAATGATAATGAGGAATGTCATTGAGAGTTGTTATTGTTGAAGAGATAGAGGACAACTCACCTGTGCAATATTTTGGTTCATCCGTTGAATCGCCACAATCATCATTACCATCACAATAGGCATTCAAACGGATACAACGGCCATTCTTACATGGGAATTCGCTTATACGACACGCTGGTCCTAATGTGGCAATCTGTAGATATCCCAATAATAACAGGGATATGATGCACAGTCGGGTTTTCATCCTATCAAACAAAACAAAAAATTAACAATATTAAATCATCAAATTACTGTAATAAATCCATTATTTGATTAAGTATAAATTTCACTAATTACAAACAAATTTGTTTCTATTTTGGGGTTGTTTTAGCCGTTCGAAATTGGAATCTAATAATAATAATTATGATTGAAACGAACAGGAAAACGTTATGTATATTCAGTTTTTATTCATCGAACAGGCAACATCTGCCATTTTAGTGAATTTCTCTTCAAGGGTACCGAAATTATGATCCAGGGCTCAATCGATTCGGAATAACTTCTAGAAACTTTTTGAAAAATTTGAAGGCGCGCCGGCGAAAATTGCAAAAGTTGTATACAATTTAGTAAAAAAGCTGGGGGTTTGGTTTTTTGTAAATATCTCAGAGACTGTTAAAGGTATTCGAAATTTGAAAAAAGGTCCTTAAAGAGGAAGAAATTTCCTAAAAAAAGTTTAAACTCCCGGAACTCTACCATTAATATTTATAATTTTAATTTTGAGGCGAAGATAGCGCTTAAAGGAGGTGACGCGCATTTCACGCGTGCTTACCGAAACGGACTCTTGAACAATAAAAATAATTTTAACCCATTAAATATAAATATTAAGAAACGAAAAAATTCAAATACCTTCCAGACACTCGAATAAACGAAAAACCATTAAAAACATATTTTTCCCATAATTATTTTATTAGATATGCTTTTATTAATTAAGGGGGTCCTCTAGTTTAACAGATTAAAAAAATCGAACTTATTTTTTTTGCATAAATTGTTTCCTTAATGTGTCTAAAATGTGGAAGTAAAGTGATTTTTCGATATTCGAAGCCATTAAAAAGATACAGCAGTTAGAAGGGACAGGTGTTCGGAGCGTTGAGCGGAGCGCTTGAAACTTTAAACGCGTTTTTCTCAAAACCATGTTTTTCAAACTTTCCTCCATCATATCTCAAAAACGGCTTGGCCGATTTACTTCAAATTTATAGGGTCTACTCAGTACATATAGGCGCATCGAGTGGACTATTATCATCCCAAAATTTTGAAAATTTCTATTTTTTTTTGTTTCAAAAACTTGACAACAAATACATGAAATTAGAACTTTTTTGTTCCGAAGTCTGTCAAACATCCAATTTTCAAAAATTTTTTTTGATCGTAGTCCACTCGATGAATTTAAGTATACAGATTAAAGCCCTTCTGGGTTTTTTTGTTTCGGATAAGCCTATCAGCTGATATCATGGAGGAAGCGGGCGTCCATTTTTTTGAGGCGGGTGTCTTCAGACCACTATAACTTTAATTCTACTAAATATTTTTAGCTAAAAATTCAACTGCATATTCTTGAAACATGTATAAATAACTGGTCAAAAGTTCAAAGTTTTATCTCTTCATTGGTCTTTACAAAAAAATCCCAAATATTGCTCAAAAATCAGGACGTCAAACCAGAGGACCCCCTTAAATAATTTTCACAAGTTTAAAATTTACATAAAAACAATGATAATTGTTAAGGATGATTGGTCGGTACAATCGGAAATAAAAGTATGAAAAATTTTCACAAAATCAATGTCTTTCAATATCTTTTAAAATAAAGTATTTAAATGAAAACTATTTTTCACATGTTTGTTTTTTATATCACATTTCTAATACAATCAAAAATAGTTTAAATTTAATTCAATTTTAAATGAAATTTCCAATTATTGTTGGGATCATAGAAAAACTTTTGTCTGTGAGTGTACCTCGAATTAAACTTTGAAAAAATAAAATACATTAATTTTTATACCAGAAATCATCGATACAAAGTATCTTATTATACTTTAAAAAAAAAATAGAAACCAGATATATACTCTCAAAAGTTATAAATTTTATTTAATTTAAAATAATTAATTAAAATGAATTTTATTTTTATTCGGTATAGCGTGACAACACCGCAAAATCTTAGCAATTGTCATATTCTCTAATGTTAGAAGGGAATAGTATGCGTGTACCTGTCTCTATTCAACTTGTACTGTTTTATATTTACGTTTGAATTTACGCGGTAACATATGTTGCGAGGTTGCCACGTTTCTTTGGTGAATCACACTACCCATTCAATAATATCATACATGTCACTCATATTTGTTATTTTTCTCAATAAATAATATTGAAACCAGTTAATATTAATTGCTTATATGCTTCTTGAATATTTAATCTATTAGTTTACAAATTTACAAATTTTTCTAATTATATCTTCATTACTATTTTTTAACATGATTTGGCCGGATGGTGCATTTTCCATTTAAGTACGTGTAAATTTGCAATAACTAAAAAATGTTGTAACTTTTAAACGGTGTTGTAAAAAAATTTCAAATTTTTTCAGACACTTCAGGAGACTTATCTAAATAATATATTTTTTTTGAGCCTATTCTCATTACTTTCAATATATCGACAAAACATCCTTAAGCTATTGTAAAAACCTCAATTTTTTTCCACATCTTGACGCTATTCTTGAAATGATTTAGAAAAGATTCACGTCGGAAAAATTAAGAAATTTTCATTTTCCACCTTGTTATTAACAATCTAAGAGGTTAAAATTATTAATTAACAAATGCGTTTTTAAGCAATAAAATAGTATATTAAAGAACAAGTGTTAGAAGTCGCCTATTATTGCACGAGTCCAAGTTTAGAAAACGAGCGGTGGAGCCTCGAGTTTTCCAAAGGACGAGTGCAATATACGACTTCTGACACGAGTTTTTTATACTATTTTTTCTACTTTGCCTATTTTGTGCCCTTTTTTACAAAAAATCCAAAGATCAGTACGAAAAATGGTATATTAAGTATATTGTTTTTATGATTCTTGACAGTTGTCAAAATCACTGAAAATGTTACCAATCCAGTGGAAAAAAAAATTCCTACATTTTACTTTTCAGCACTAGTATCGAAATGGGCTCATTTCGATACAGTAGCGCTATTATTGACGCAAAATAGAAAAATGATTTTCTATAATTTTTCACTCTAATTATTTAAATAATTCTTATAAACAAATGCATTGTTTATAAAATAATTGTTGTTTGTTTTGGATTTTAATCAGCAATAAATATTTTGATTTTTAAGAACAAAATCGTTTCTTAAAAAATTCGTTTTATTGCTTAAAAACGCATTTGTTACTTAACAATTTTAACCTCTTAGATTGTCAATAACAAAGTGGAAAATCAACATTTTTTAATTTTTCCAACGGAGATCTTTTCTAATGCCTTTCAAGAATAGCTCCAAGAAGTGAAAAAAATTTGAGGCTTTTAGTTTAACAATTATCAGGGTTTCTATGTAAATTTTAAACTTGCAAAAATTAATTAATTAACAAAAGCATATCTAATAAAATAATTACGGGAAAAAAGTTTTTCCATGGATTTTCGTTTAATCAAGTGTCTAGAAGGTATGTGAATTTTTTTGTTTCTTAATATTGATATTTAATGGGTTAAAATTATTTTTATTGTTCAAGAGTCCGTTTCGGTCAGCACGCGTGGAATGCGCGTCACCCGCTTTTAGCGTTATTTTCGCCTCAAAATTAAAAATATAAATATTGGTGGTAGAGTTCCGGAAGATAAAACTTTCTTTATGAACTTTCCTCCTCTTTAAGGATCTTTTTTCAAATTTCGAATACCTTTAACAGTCTCTGAGATATTTGCAAAAAACCAACTTCCCATTTTTTTCGCGCACCTTCAAATTTTTCAAAAAGTCATTTCGAATCGAATAAGCCATGGAGCATAATAGCAGATGTTGTCTAGACTATACGGTTGCAGAATTGCTGCAATTTTCATCTGACGCAAACGTGAGTTAGCTACCAAGGCTCGTGTGTTGTTCAAAAATTATTCCAATCTGTGTTTTGTACGATTGGAAGCAATACGTCTCCGAAATTTCATTCAAATCGGAGTCTTCTTTTGCAGAAAAAAGCAAAGTAATTTATAAGAATTTGATTGATTCTATATTCGCTACAAGGGCGCTTCTACCGTTCAAATAATATCGCTTTCTCTGAATTGCGACTTTTATTAAATAACGAATTGGTAAACTAATCCAGGAACTTAAAATCACTCAAATGTGTACGGAATTTGTCGAAAATTGCAAAGAATTCGTAGATTTTTTTTATTCAATTCAAATATTTGTCAGGTTACATTCGAATTAGCTACAAAGGCTCTTCTACTATTCAATCACGGTTGTAGTAATCTCTTATTGTAAATAATTTAGCTACATTTAATGAGAAATTCTTGAGATTGGAAGAATTTCTCACTTGACACGTTTCGTTTGAAACAATGTCGTATTATCGACCACACCTGTTCGTAGTAATCACAATCGAAAAGATCCTACAATTGCCAACCACTTTATATCATTTAACATGAGAAGATGCTGAGATCAAAGACGGATACAAACGAATTAATGGTAAATTCCAGAGAGTGTGTGTGCAAGATTTGTAATCTAATCGTGAGTATTTCCTTATTTACAAGAGAATTCCGAATTTGCTTCTAAATTAGCTACAAGTGCACTCGTATTGTTCAATTATTGCATAACTAAAGCGTATACTTCATCATTATGGAAATAAAACATGAAACGACAAACGCGAAGTTACTTTGAAGTTTTCTGGCTTTATTAGCGCTTGTATTATGATAATTATTAAAGATAAAACGCAAATTTAGCATGAAATTAACTGCGAGTACTCTTGAATTTGAAGCTAAGCAATTGATGCTATAACCACCGAACATACGTAATTCGCTACGGGCTAGAAATCGCACCAAAACGACAATAAAGCCGTTGTTGTTTTTCTTGTAGTTGCCACTTGTAATTACAACTTAAAATTCACCTCTAATCCCCTAATAAAAACGTGCATTAAGCACTTTCAACACTCACTAAAATCCCACCAAAGACTCATTTCAAACAGTCTCTAATTGCATAAAGAAATTGCCACATTCCTGTCGGCTATTGTTGATAAGACAATCTCGGATGATTTACATTCAGTTGATGACAATAATTTGTCATTTTGATCGACGATAATGTATCACGAAACAATTGTATAATCGGTGAACAGACGATAATTTGTGTGCGACGGCTCCATTCAATTTTAACGTCCAAAAATTCTTGAACTTTCTTAGCCCTTATCGATAAAACCTGACAAATCGTATAGCGACTACTTCCGGCTTCTATGCTCGAAAATCCTGCAAGATATGAGGATTTATAGCGCCACATCCATCATTGTTGACAATGAAACGTTTGTAAGAATTCTAATTCTCGATAAACATTAGCCGATTACTCAGAAGACTCACAAAAGACGGACAAAAAAAAATTGAAAGATAATAGAGAGCGACACGGCACGTTTCTTGTTTAATTTCAGCCACAGACATTTCTGAAAAATTGTAATTGCTTTATCTTGTCCTGACGCAACGAATTGGCCACTTGAGATTTGTTACGTGCCGTGATTTATAAAGACGAAATTATGTTGGCGATCATAATGACCGATAATAGTGAATGGACGGTTGAAATTAGCCTAGAATTCGATCTTTAAGAAAAAACAACGAGACGAGAAATGGTGGAGGCGCCGGGTGACAGATCGTACAAGTTTGCTATCTGTTTTTAGGAAAAAAAAGGTGAAATTGGTGGATGCGCCGGGAATACTTATTCGAGTATAAATCATTTTAACAAAGTATGATTCTTGAAGTTGAGCTCCGTAAAATTACAAAACTGATATTAGTTTAAAACCGCCTAAGCCCCCGTTCGTCTTTCCATCTATATATCTATCTATCTATATATATTTATGTAGGAGCGTACTATATTTCATGATGGTAAATCGCTAGCTTCTTTGATGATGTCAATCCGTATTTAGTTGAACCATCAGGATTAAATACATCTCCGCCGTCTTCACATTACCATTCCGTCTTTTACTCGCAAATATCTATTTGGAAGACTACCGAAAATGCACACTTCAACTAAATATACCGCCGAATTACTTCCAGCATACTGCTCGAGTCTATGTGTGTGTGTGTTTCTACGCCGTATACACGGTAGCGGTTTTACATTAAAATAGGGCAACTCATTATTCATGCTACATACTCTTGCATGTTGAATTTTTCATTGGCTAACAAGAACTTGGTTAGATACAAAAGGTGATGAGAGAGAGAGAGATCCGCACTATTACAACACCAAATCAATAGCAAAGCGTGTGCGTTGATGGAAGAGTCAAAGAAAATTCCGAATAGTTAAGAGTAAAGTGCGATGCAAATCTTTCAGGTTTTTTCACGTTTTCATCGCGCACTCAATGAGTTCAAGTGTCAAATTGATGGAAATTCGATAGAATCCACCACACGCAAATTGGCTTACTGACAATACGCTGCTAGAATTTCAAGCGGTCAGTTCTGGAACTCGCTTAAGGTGTGCTCGATTGCCGCCTCTCCAGTGGCTTTGTTGTTTTGTTTCATGTAGCGCAAGCAAATTGAAAGAGAAGGCTAATATCGGGAATTAGGCGAGTCTTTTTGGGCCATTCTGTGAACTTGTTGTAGAGTCAAAAACGAAGAGATAGGCGGTGATTTAAAGCGAGCAGATCGAAACGTATCCAAACTAGTAAATGGGTGGAAAAATGTTTGGCAAGAAGCTACAAAGACGTGAATTTCTGCAACGGAACGAAACCACTACTAAAAGAAGCTTCCTGTAGAACGGGTTTAAAAAGAAGAACGAACTTTTTTGTCCGGTCGTTGTAAAACACAAAAAAAGATTTTCGGCAAAATTACGGTCACGTAGACGCTGTTAGGGAGTGTCTCTCTGGCGAGTTGTTTGAGCGACAACTTTTATTAAAACTGCATCTACACAAGACGTAATATCCGATCCCGATGATGCTCTTCCTAACAAGTTAACTATTATGCAAAACTTATATGCAAAACTACATAATCACCCGGATTTTGACGAATCTTTGAGGGTCCATTGCACCCCTTAAAACGCAATAAGGGCCGCTAAAAAACAATATGCATCGCTATTTTTCGATGGACAACAACATATCAAAAGCTCAAAAAAATCGCAGCTTTAACTTCGAATAATCCAAAAATTTGCTTGTTTCTGTAGCGGCTCAAAACGCTCTTTCGTAGACGATCTGTTGGCAATTTGGAGGCTCAAAACAGCTTGGCTACGGTCCTGGTATTTCGGCATCGTAACTAAATAAGTCGTGACGACGAAAGGTAGAATCGCCTGGCGCCTCCACCATTTCTCCCCTCTCAATTGAAGCTTGATTTGTAGAATCTGTGTGGACAGCCTGTAGATTCTGTTGTGACACAATTCCAACAATGTAATTCCTTTATCATTTCATAGTTATTTGTGTAAATTCGTAGATGTCTACCGATGTACGGTAATCGATACTTCTTCAATTCTATTTCCGGAATTTCAACGATTTCATATTGAAAAATGTGGAATGTAAAATTGTCGCAATATCTTTTTTAGATTGCATTCTATCTCGTATTCTCTCTGTTCGTCTATCTATCTCGATTCCATCAATATATGCAAAGAATAAACTCCATAGACGTTTCAATATCAAATAAATACATATTTCTCACTATTCTCCACGTAATCATTTCGTATTTCACCTTTTTGTCGTTTTCAACTTTTTACAGCTTTCACTCTATTATTCGGATAATGCAATCGAGTTCCTATTAAATTATAGACAATATCTCACCATTCAATGCGACTATTTCAACGCGTTTCATGTACGGACTTTTTCAACAAAATTGCCATGCAAATTTCGAGAACAATACCAGATAACGTGGGCGATTCATTACTTTAATTTGTCTCGAAATTATCCAAACGAGTGCAGTTGGAAACTTTTCACAAAACTATTACAGGTATACCGATTCTAGGTTGAAACATGAAGAGTAGAAAGGATTCGTAATTCAATTCAATCGTCTCTCTTTTTGTGTAAAGTCAGCTATATTCGAGTTGCGCCGAAATTTTCCCTGGTCGCTTTAACGAACCGAAAAATGCAACACAATTAAAACGGATGAAATATGGTCGAGGTCGGGACAGGTTCTGCATTAAGAATGAAATTAATTTTATAATTGGACATTGCCAACGAACAATAGAGACGGAGATTTTCGCAAATAAAATTTCCACACAGTTTTCTGTTCTGGGCAAAATAGAAAGAATACCAAGTGGAAATTCAATTAGTTTTCCCAGGTTTTTTTAATTTTAATGTCGCCCCCAACTAGTTTCGAAAGATCAACGAAAATCAACACGAATCAAAGCGTTCAAGTAATTACGACTTGGAAAAACTTTACACTAAACGAAAAAAATTCATAATTGCAGTTAATTAAAAATTCATCAACAACCGTAATTTATTGCTCAATTACTGTCAGATTCAGACTTTTCGCCAGTTTGTTTTTTTATTCCTAAATTAATTCTATTGATTGATATTGGCGTGCAGATAATATGAGAGCCGAACGATAAATCGTCGTGTGTGTTATTCTGATTCAATAATCCACCCCCCGAGTTCTTTTGAATTCATGTAAAAGTTGAAATATGAAAGCAGCACACCGCTACAGTCAGCCAGAGAGACACATCTTTGATGGTTGAATTCACCCAAAATTCACCCTCGAAAAATCCGCCGCCATAAATATTGAATGGTATCTGTGTGATCGTGGATTCACGCAAATGTTCTAGGGGAAAATCGACCCTTATCACAAATATTTTAACAATTTAAAGTGCGCACTTTGCGCCACCCAAAAAATCCGATTATCGTTATTTCGGATCCAAGATTTTTTTGAAGAAACAGGAGCTTTAAACGAGCAAAGCTCGCCTTTTAAAAGTACCGTAAGCTTTTAAAAGATTGTGTATTCGTTCCAATAGCGGTCGATATAGACAGTTTGTAATCCGTCAGAAGCAAATCATCCCCGAAATCGGTTCGAGTCCGACTAGACGCCCTGTATAAATCCGGAATTGCTTAAATTTGAATTATAATGCGATCCATAAACAGCCAACGATAGGGACGACATCTTCAACTGTTGAATTCACAAAATGCTTATCATTCATCCCCTAAAATCATCCCCTATAAATATTGAATAGTATCTGTGACGTTGCATGATTGATTTCCATCGCGACTCTAACAGGGGTGAAGTCTGCTGTATTTTCCATTCGTCGATGATTTATACGACTCAAACAGTACCGACCGCAAGTCAAGTTGATCGTGTACGAATCGACACGGCATGCAGTAGATTCTATTTTAACTCAATTATTGTGCCGAACTCGTTCACTTATCGATCCAATTCCCAATTATCTATCCGGGCTGTGCGCGCCACGTTTAATTTACTTTATCAGAAAATATTTTCTGTTATTGTGCGGTTTGACACATTTCCTGTTTGTTGGAATATTCACAAGCAAAAACACTAGTGCAGGTGACGACCTGTAACGTTTCAGCTTTTATTCTGAAACCGGTGCGCACACCAACAAAGAACAGAAAAACGTAAAACCCAACAGAAACGCTTTGAAGTTGCCGTTAATTACTTGGTAATTTTTCCGGAGGCCGGATATAAGGTTTGACTTTATTCAAAAATAAGCTAAAAATGAAGTGACTTTTGAATCGTTCCAGAACGTAATCTGAATTAGAGAAGGCAAAAAGTGGTTTTCCTGTAACGCTCGTTACAGGAAATCAATTTATTTAAGTGGCCGATGCTGCATTAAAACTGCAACAAAACACACCACATCGCCCAACTTTGTCGGCATCCGATTGATTCCTCTTGTTGCACGCCAACGTATTCTTTGTTTGTGGATTTTATGGAAAAATTAATAGATTTTAAAACGTATCGCCGCCAGGTGAGTGCAGCTGGCGTTTCTAATCGGAACAGATTAAAACTGTCGCAGTGATGATTATTTCGGAATTTCGTCGAATGTGCGACAGAATCCGTTCCAAACGAGTTGTTTCTTTTAAATTACCGAAAACGGTAACGAGACTGGTATAAAAACAGCTGGAGCGTAAGTCCAATTTATTCGTCGAATTCATCGGTAAGACGATAGAAACAGAAAATACATTAATTATAAACTTTTACAAAACTGGTAAAATGGTTGGAATACAAAAGAGTGGAAATTTATGAGTTCCGAAGACACCCCCCTGAAACTTTTGTTTCTTTTTCCCACCGATTACCTCACAGCTATTGTCGCAAATTATTAAGGGTGTGACCCCTTTCTCCTATTGCTCCGATTTGGCCGTCAGAAATTTGAAACGTTTTTGAAAATATATGCAACACATAAAGCAGCGCCCTCCCACAAGAGGGTGAAACATTGTTGCCAAATATTTTCACAATAATTTCTTAATTTTTTGCCTAACATTATAATACACAATGCCTGTCGCATATTATTTCTCTCTCTCTCTCTCTCTCTATCCTATCTCTTTTAGACTGTAATTGTGGTCTATTATTTCAATAAGTTCTTCATTATTTTTCTAGCCGGTAAATTTGGTGTGTCACCTTCAAACCGGCAACACTGTGTGTTGAGGCAAGTACTGATTGGTTGTTTACAAGTTCAAACAAACATCTCTTTAAACTCAAATCACCAAGAAACTAGAAGATTTTTCAAAAAAAGAGTTGAAGAGGGACCTCAAGTTTTCTTTTCTCTATCTAATGCACCCAAGCACTTGCCGAAAAGTTTTAATTTGACAAAATGAGACCTTAAGAGAGAATCTTTTGATATTTGCTTTGAAGCCGTTATTTTTAAATTTGATAAGAAATTTTGAAAAAAAAGTCTAAGGGGGACCGAGCGTTTCACTTTTGTAATAATTTGTGCTATCAACCTTCTCTTCAAATTGTGAAATGCGACCGTGAGATCTTAAGAAAAAACACCGTGTTTTGAGGTAGAAGATGCGCGGCCTTAAGTACCATTCACTTTGAATAATGGCGTATATCTTGCTATAATTGTAACGGGTTGCAGCGTGTACGTAAGATGGAAATGTTGTCATGTTCAATCCACAAGACTGACAATCTGCCATCAACAAAGCATTTTGCACAAACTATAAATTCGAATCTGTATCTAGTACGCTAGCTACAGCTTGTAGAAAATAGCAAATTTGTTAATTCAAATGAATTAGAATCGGTTAAATGTAAAACTGGGCGTCGAAACAGATGTTTGAAGTGTAACAACCGGATATTTAACAGACTTCCGCCCAACAACGAACTGTACTTCCGCACATCCGACCATACCACCTCTTGCAAAAGGGTTGATTCTACGATTTGATGGATCGGTTTTTATTAGTTAATCGAGCCGAAAAATCGCACGCTTGACGACACGCAATGAAACCAATAATTTACGAATACTCTCGGATGATCCAAGAAACGCCTTGTTGATTAATTATACTGAAGAGAATAGAGTAATGTGTGGAAATGGTGGATGCGCCGGGTTGTATCGCAATTTTTCCGAGCATCACAGAATTATCGGAGTAATGTGTCAGTTTTCCCGGCCACCGATCGCTCCAAATTGAATTGTGATTGTAAAGTTTTGTGATTTCCATAAATTCTGGGCGAATTTCTCAATTTCTAAGTAAATGTTTTTCTTAACTCGATCCACCGTAATTTGCGAGAGTAGCGCACTCTCGGACTATTTCATTTTAAACTTTGACTTATATTATACACAAGGGAACAATCAACTGGGGGATGTTTTAACTTCACATAGAGAGATAGATATTTGAAAGTTTTGTGGAGAATTCAACAAATTCCAACCGTATCAAAAAGTCGCTTGTTAGAAATTGATAAATACGGAAATTTTGCCTCATTGAAAATAATTTCCATTTTTCTGTAGCTCTCTCGGCGATATGGAAGAGTTGTAAACATGTTTGGTAGTAGTCGATAAATTCAAGATTTATGTGGAAATAAGATTGCATTTATGCTGCAGTAGCAACTGTAGCAGTAACAAGACGGGATTTTATGATGTTGCAAGTTGTATGTTGAAAATTTTAGTCAGATTTCCTCGCAGGAATTGCCATCAAGATTGGAAATTTACAATTTTAATATGCCGACATTACAACAAATTCGCTTTATGATTTAACTAATAATTAATCGTTACAATCGAATGAATATTGTAGAAATTGTAGAAAAACTCGTCTCGAACTTGCAAGATATATTTCCAATTTATTCTTGTTGAAAGATGTTATCTAGCGAAGCATGTAAACAAAACAAAACGAACTGCATAATACTGCAACATTGAAAAACTGTACGCCGAACGAGATTTAGACGCTGTGCGATTATGTCAACGGCAGGTGAATGGAAACGGAAATGACATCAGACCGGAAATCAGAATTTCCGCTCATTAGTTTCCTGAACAGAAAAAACAAACGACTGTCTATTGTGGTAGATATGAAAACAATTTTATTCTAACAACAATGTTTGTGACTGGAATGTCGTTTTCTTGAATTACGTGTGCGGATTTTGTAGTTAGCTCATAAATCTCAGATCAAGCTCCCGGCTTCATTGCATTTAAATTCTAATTAAACGTAACTTAATCTTGTATCTTAACCGGTAACGGTTGCCAAATACTAAACAGTTAGCAGAACATAATCTTGGTTTTGTGTTGGTTGACTTTTTTTGGCTTCTAGACATTTAACTATTCAATATAAATCGTCGAGCTGTCTCTACCGACAGCCAAGCAATTTCATCTCAATACGGATGGTAAATTGGATCGTGAACAGTTTATTTAGTTCGCTACCTTCTGGTTCCTTCTTATTGTTAATTGATGAAACCGATTCCCAGAACGTTAACCATAACTATTGCTAAACTCTTGAGGATATTTGTCCGGCCTTATCGAGTCTCCCAGGTGTTTTCGTATGAATTCTTGATAAGCTAACTTATAGTTGGCTTGTTTTTCTAAAACAACTCGAAGAGATAGTGGCCCATAATTCTCGGCCATCAAAAATTGGTTTTAAGACGATTACTTTCCAGTATTTTTGGTGGATGCGCCGGATTTCCAATTACAGTCGATTTTTTAAAATCTTTTGATATATTTGGAGATTTTGGCCAGGATTATTGGTACCGGAATTGGTATTTTTCAGCCGTTCACTGTTATAAATCAACCGGAGACAATATCAGATCAGAAAAATCATCAACTTTACTTGTACGCTAGCAGTCGTCTCGATATTATGAAATCAAATTATCTAGCGAAACAATATACATAGATAATCCCCGATTCGAGCATATTATCGATTTGATAAAGTTAATGCGATACGGCGGATCGATTTGCGACATAATTTTGAAATAATCAAACTGCTAATTCAAACCAAACAAGCTCTGTTATTATCTAGCAACTTTCTTTATGGAGATTACAACGAATATTACAAATTCAACACGACACAATGCAACAGCACAACTTCACAAATTCCCCCATATTATTCCCGAATATCTCTAAAATAAACTGACATTAGTTGAAACAACAATTTCTATTCGTACCTGGTTTATCCAAACTCCTAACAACCCAAAGATAAGCATAAATAGAGCAACACAAAAAAAAAAACAGCGACTGGATTGTGGTGCAACAAAGCAACGAATCGTCAAAGTAAAGAAACAGAAGTTGCTTGAAATACTCACCGATCGTTTTTGTTGTAGTCAAACACAATAAAACCGGCTACAATCATGACCGAGCTCTCTCGACAGTGCTGTAAAACCGCCACTCCATCGCTCGGTTCTTGGTTTTATTACGGTACGTGTCAATGTTTGTGTTAAGCAAAAATATCGGTGCCAAAGAGCGTTTTTTTTTTCCAAAGATTTTCATTAAACGTTCAGCAGTTATTTTGATTTATTACCAGTTTATTTATTCCGAAAATAATCTCTTTAAGATGTTGTAAATTCTGAGAGCGCGCCCGTTTAATTATGTTACCTGTTTGTAGTCGAGACGTTTAATTAAACATCTAACATCGACTATATTGGATTATGAAAGCATCTCGACTACTATATATATCATGTCGGCGTATCGATTGTTTGGGTGGCTACAATTAAAACTGGATCTCTTTAATGATTATTACGTGCAGCAGAGATTTTCCACAAATAAAAGTGTAAAAGTTGCTACTGAGCGCCTAGTTCTTTCGCCATCACTATAGATGAAAAGTCGCAAGAAGAGTTAATTGGTGATTGATTTATTCTTTGCAAGCTTCACCAGAAAATTGGGTAATTTTCCAATTTGTGCGATAATCCATAAGTTCCAAAAGGTGGGTTAGAAATGGTGGATGCGCCGGGCGATCTTGTTCGAAATTGCCACTTTCCTCCAGATATTTATGGGAATTTTATCAATTTTTCGGTGTACAACGATCTACCAACGATCTCGACTTTAAATGGAGCTTTCGCTGGACAACACACACTTCAAGTCCAACTATTCAGGATACTTAAAAGCGCTGTAAATTTGGCAGAAAATTTGCCTGAAACGTTCGCTTTAGGCCACCGGTTGTTTGTTCAAAAGTTCGATACAACAGAAAAACGATTCGATACGTTCGCTAGTCGCGTTTTCAAAGCCTGCCGTTTTGCTTTATTGCTGCTTATCGCTGAGAATATTGTTTGGCGGTATTAACGGAACGAATGAGAATTGCGCCTTCGAGCATTATTGTGCACTCGCGTCGATCCTTAAACGAAAATATTACTTTTTAATCAAATCGTGGCATTGTTTTTTTGTTAAAAGAAAGCTCCAACTTTCGTGTTGCCGTATTTTAGCGGCAACGATCGCTAAATTTCGGTTCGAACGGCCACAACTCCAGTAAACATAAACTGTTGGAAACATACGTAGAAGCACCCAACAAAACTGCCGACTTATTTTGTGGAAGAAGTACAACTGTAACAACACCAACGACAGTTCCAGTCTTCTCCACCCAGTCGTAACAATAAACAACAACAAAACACAACATAAAGTAATTGTTGAAGTGCAAAAAGAATCTGTAACAATCTCTTCCACATCCGTGATAAAAGGAGATACTTGGAATGGTTTATTTGCCAAAGCAAAAAAAAAACAGTCTTCGACAAATTCAATTCGTTATTACCGTTCGCTATAAATCCGGAAATATATATGAAACGCTCTTCCAACATTTTCACACATACTAGACGACAATAGAACGCACCAATAGACCGGAAAATCATAGTCGGATAAGTGTGAAAATGCTACACTTATAAGGCCGGAGTAATGCGTAATATTTGTGTCGGAAAATCAGAAAAATACCGTCTCACCAAAACAACATAGACAACAAATAGAAGGGAAAAGTGTCCAGTATTAGTTATACGAGCGGTTCGCATTGTGTTTGGCGTATGTTGTGGAAAACACAAAAACCACCAGAACGGTTTAATTACAACTGGAAAACGGATGATGAGAGAACGCGCCAGAGTTTTTCCACCCGTTTTTTTGTGGTGATTGTCAACAGTATCAATCCGCCTACGCGGTATACCAACCTAATAATGACAAAAACCGCATAATATAAATTACACACGTTTCGGTAAAACTTTTGTCGCAACCACCACCACCAGTCGCAGTCAACAACATTAAAAACGATCGGTGTTTATCTTAAAGTATCCGGAACGAGTCGCTTGCCAACTACATCAAAATCAACAGAACGTAACATTACAAAAATAGGAAACATCGACATTATTTGAATATAGTTGCGCTAGTAATTGTCGTTTGTCGTTGACGTTGTTCCGGTTCCGGACAATCAACGCTAATTCGGCATTTGCCTTCAAATCTACAGACCCCCGTACTGGCCGTCTATTCCTCAAACTTCGTTACAATCGCTTGATTGTCGAATCGAATTGAAAATCCGGAATGTTTACACAACCTTTCATCATCATCGAAAAAAAAGCTGCATAGCAAAAATTACAATAAAAAAACTAAAATAAAATCAAACCATCTTCACGAATGCGTCACGTCTACCGTAAATCATTAAAGTTTGAATATAAGAGGCGGAATCAATAAGTATCTCTTATAGAATTGGAGAAACGAACGGTTTGAATTGTTCAAGAATTGAAAAACGGGTCAGATGGACGATAACGGGGGCCGGAGACAGGCGGCAAAAAATCGAACACACAATGAAAACCAATTTTTCTTTCATACGAATCCAATCCGACGGCCTCGATACAGCTATTGTCCGTTTCAATTTTTTTTCGTTCACCACCGAAATCCGTTGGAAATGGTCTCTCTCTCTCTCTCTCTTCAACGACAACACAAATATGAAATTGTATCGAATAACGATTTTTTTATTGCTTTCAGTGAATATTTGGAATAAAAAATACCAACAAGCGATCGGCTTTTTTTGTGTTAATTAAGCGCACCAAATCCGGTAAAAGTCCGGGTAAAAGTTGATAAATTAACCGCTTAGATACACTTATTATAGAAGTCGAGATAGAGTAAATCGACGACATCAGTCTTATTCCAAACTGCATCATTTATCAATGGCCTTATCGATGATCAGTGTCGCCTACGATTCGATTTCGATATTCTAACGTTTCTATGCCAGGCGGAAAAAAAAGGGTGGAAAAAGCCGGATCTTGAAATTAACAATAAAGCAATTTTCATGTAATTCAGTTAAAATGGGAAACAATTGGATTTCGGTTTAATCTGAAAATTGCTGGACTGTACGGGAATTGTTAAAATTACTTAACCGCAAATTGTTAGAAAAACTCGTTACACACACATACTTCGTTTGGATGGAAACAACACACGCAATAGTACAAGAAAAATCAATTTCTACAGATCGAAAGATGAGACTAAAAATCAATGCAATCGTGGAAATGGTTTTTTAATAAACGGAGACAGTTACAAATTTTCGGGTAGCGATAAGAAATCTGGCCGAAAATACCGTTTCCTGGCTAGAATTTGATATATGAGACATAGCCAACGATCTATACAGGCTGACTTTCGATTGTTGTCTACAAAGTTGAAAATGTCTAGAAATCAATAACATGTAAACACGGATACGGAGATTTTGTGGCTGGACAAAAAGTCTGATTAACAAGCGGCACGTTAGTAAGTTCCATAAAGTTCCCACCACAAACACGCTTTCTTACTCTGGATGGATCCTGTGGTGGTCGTTCCTATATCTCCTTCAAACCAGCACCAGTTGTAAACAGACTTGTATCGTTCCGTTAACCACACGACTTGTGATTTTAGTTGAAAGTTTATGGGGGGATAATAGACGATTTATACAGGCTGTGCTCGACTGGATTTTTTGCGCTTGTAAGAAAAGTTATTTTTTGCCACTTTCAGTCTCTTTGTAGCAATGAGAGGATTTACTGAAAACATCACAAGCTTAACTTAGATCCGTCTGAGAATGTTTCTAATCGGTCAGCAACAGTACGGTTTGAAAGTTGGATCAACCACAAAAACGCAACCGTTTGGTAGCAATAGAGACACATAACAATTCGCTTGATAACAGACTTAAGACTTTCACATGACTGTCCTTTCATTTAAGAAATAGATTCTTTTCGATTGAATTTAGCAGAAGTTACAAATCTGATTTACAATGGGGTACGAGAAATGTTAAAGTGAAAAGGAGGACGCCCTAGGAGGCGCTAGGGCATGAGCAATCAACAATAAGTGAAGAAAACGATCCTAGAAAATAGTGTAAATAATAATTATAAGTTGCTGATGATGTCGGTGTATCATCGCATCATATCAAACAAGGTTTTCGGGTGTTTTAGCCATAAAACTAATGAATTTTCAATCAAAAATAACGACGCTAATAGAATTCAGAGCTTCCCAAAACAGTCAAGGCCCAATCGTCCAAATGGAAGTTGTTGAAGAGTCAACAGCGAGAAAAGTCGATCAGATTTGAAGTCTCTTCTTTGCTTTCATTTGATAAGGCAATTCGATGAAGAAATCCAAAGATTTGGCAGAACCTGGCATTGATTGAATCCATGATTTTTGTTAAAGAAATAAAGTAGTTATTTTGACTTAGACACCGTATACAACTTACTGCCTACGACTTCCTTGTCTACCCGAGGCTGAAAAGAACTGAAAAAGAGTTGAAAAATGATTCGCTGCAAAAGCTGAACGTCATACACAAAAATGACAAGGTTAGAAAAACACTGACACAAATATTGTAAGAAAAAAGCGAAATCCCATTATTTCAGGGCTTATTCAGAACTCATTCGATTGGGATTGACCTCTATAAACTTTTTGAAAATTTTGAAGGTGCGCCGGCAAAAATTGCAAAAGTTATAGACAATTAAGCAAAAAAAACTGGGGGTGTTGTTTTTTGCAAATATCTCAAAAACTGTTAAAGATATTCGAAATTTAAAAATACATCCTTAAAGAGAAGGAAATTTTCTTAAAAAAGTCTTACCTCCCGGAACTCTACCACTAATATTTATATTTTTAATTTTGAGGCGAAAATAGCACTAAAAGCGGGGAGGCGCGTAACGTGCGCGCTAACCGACTCGGACTCTTGAACAATAAAAGTAATTGTAACCCATTAAATATCAAAATTAAGAAATAAAAAAAATCACATACCTTCTAGACACTTGAATAAACGAAAATTGATGTAAGAAAAATTTGTCCCATAATTATTTTATTAGATATGCTCTTGTTAATTAACTAATTTTTACAAGTTTAAAATTTACATAAAAACCTTGATAATTGAAAAAATTTAAAATGTCGATTTTCCACTTTGTTATTAAGTATCTAAAGGGTTAAAATTGTTAGTTAACAAATGCGTTTTTAAGCAAGAAAAATATTTTTTTTAATACTCCAATCTGTTCGCATTCTTACTGTTTAAAGTTACAAAAAAATGATTTTTTATAATTTTTTACTCTAATTATTTAAATAATTGTTATAAACAAATGCATTGTTTATAAGATGATTAAATTTCTTTTTGGATTTTAATCAGCAATAAATATTATAATTTTTAAGAACAAAATCGTTTCTAAAAAAAAATATTGCTTAAAAACGCATTTGTTAATTAACAATTTTAACCTCTTAGATTGTTAATAACAAAGAGGAAAATCAAATTTTTTTAATTTTTCCAACGGGGATCTTTTCTAATGCCTTTCAAGAATAGCTCTAAGAAGTGAAAAAAAATTGGAGCTTTTAGTTTAACTTTTATCCGGGTTTTGATGTGAATTTTAAACTTGCAAAAATTAATCAATTAACAAAAGCATATCTAATAACATAATTACGGGGGGAAAATGTTTTCAATAGATTTTCGTTTATTCAAGTGTCTAGAAGGTATGTGAATTTTTCTATTTCTTAATATTAATATTTAATGGGTTAAAATTATTTTTATTGTTCAAAAGTCCGTGTCAGTCAGCGCGCTTGAACGCGCATCACCCGCTTTTAGCGCTATTTTCGCCTCAAAATTAAAATAATAAATATTGGTAGTAGAGTTCCAAGAATTAGAACTTTTTTTAGAAAATTTCCTCCTCTTTAAGGATCTTTTATCATATTTTGAATATCTTCAATATTTTCTGAGATATTTGCAAAAAACCAAACCCCTATTTTGGTCTGTATTCGTCTTTTTCTAGTTCTTCTCTAGAAAGTGCCCTGACTAGTTTCAAGCTGGTTTTCTTTATCAAAGTTTCCGGAAATAGATGCGAACTCTAAAATAACAAACGAAAGATGCTATTATTTTCTTATTATAACTGTTCTAAAATTGATAAAACCTGCCATATTTGCCCAGAAAGTGGTTAATTTTTATATAACAAAACTAGTGAATTAATCACTAAATAAAAGAGAATTTCACCACAAAATTTAAAAAAAAAAACGCGTTCTCGTAGCTAAAATTACATTTTTTTGATACCCAATAGAAACTTTTATGTTTCGTACTTAAACCTGACGGAATGTTAATTAGAATTCTCAATTTAATTACAATTTGTTTGACAAACTTTTAATTGAGTGTTGATAATAGTTTTACGCGACAACAAAACAAAAATGATTAGTTTTATTAACCGTTAAAACAACATCCATTTCACCAACCAAAAAAAAAAAACTAATAAAATAATTAATAAAATTCAAAACGATTGTATAATTGCGCAATAAACCCGGCGTGTAATATGAGCTGTGGTCGGATTTTGGGGGTAGCACAATAATTGTTGTAACCGAACAAAATATCAACCGCCAATTAGTAAGTGGCCGCCATTGTCATGATTTATTAGTATTACCAATGTTGATACAGGCTGGTTTTCTATCTCAAATAAAACGGCGAAGCAATTTTCTGTCTACATCTCTGTATAACGAAGAGCTTATGTCTGCATGGATAATGGGTATAAAAACCATTATAATAGCATACACTATATAAAGCCGTTTTTATTACGGACTTTACCTTATTTAAAATACACACGCATAACGTTTCGAGCTTTAGATTATTGCGTACGCAAATTGTGTCGCACAATATTCTACAAATTCAGCCTAAATTATTGATTAAAGTGTGTTACATTAAATAATAAAACCAAGGAAAACAACGTTGCTTGTTCCATAATTAAAAACGTACAGTTGCCGCCGTCCCCGTAAAACATCCAACAATAATATCTCGAGCTTGTTCATCTAACCTACTTCCATATAAACTGTAACGAAACTAAAACTACCACACCCTAAAACAGAAATGTGTGTATATGTTCGTCGGTTTTTCCATTGTAAACAGTTGGAGTTAATAAGGCACGATGGATGTCGGAGACGTCTTACTGTTTTTCTATGTAAATAGTTGGCATTTGTGCTGAACTCAACAACATCTTCAATGGGCATTATTAACACAACCGAACGACACAAGAACACGGCCGTTTGGCAAGCGAATCGTTTGTTGAATATATTCGCTAATTACTGTCTGGCCGACGATTCAGCGATGCGGGTTCGTAAAGAATCTGCAAATGAACAGCGAAATCTGTGTGTTAACAAGAATGTGGCGGGGGCAATCTAGCAGTGTTACCAAATATGGGTGAATTCTCAGAACTAGCCGACACCTCTGGATTTATATCGTTCATAAATTACTAAACATGCGGCTTTTTTTTTCGGGACTCTTCTACTAGTATCTTTGTCAAGGCGTGTGAAATAGAAACACACGGTTTTTGAAGATTTATAAGTGACCGAATATTCTGCAACTTTATATTTCATATGCGAATCCTGAACTGTCACGATCACGAATCAAATGTGCTCGTTTCAATGAAAACTTGTATAGAAATGTTACGGAAATATATTGGGAATAACGTGGATAAGACAGTGTTGTCCGGATTGAAGGCAACAAGATAGGATTTTGGAAATAAAACTATTGCAAAGTGTGTGTCATGTGTATAATGTGAATGTTTGCGATGCCGGAAATTACAAATAAAAACCACCACATTGACGTCGAGTTGGGAGTAAATTGGGTTGGAATGAACGATACAATCCCGTCTTCTAATGCATAATTCTGTTGCTTATTTACACGAGGTGGTTTTCATTATGTACTCTGGAAATTTTAGAGAGAAAAGAGCGAGTCGAATTTGTCGATTTCTTTATTGAAAATGTTGTTTGGGGGTCGAAACAGAAATCTTGACGTGTTATGTTGCACTTCATCCCTTTCTAAAGGACGTTTTTGGGCCCCATAATGCCGCGTTATCAAGAGACTCACTCTTCTGGTGTGCAGATCGTTTTAATTCAGATATTTCAGAAGCCCGAGTTGCTAGATAAAAAACAACAAGTATTGCGAATTTTCCGTAATTTTGTGAGTAATTGGAACCAAATTATTGGTAGAAATCGGTATTTACAACAGTTCTAAGCCGTCTCCAAAAACTGTTGCGGAGAGGGTTGATTATTTCGAAGTAATTGGTGTTTTTGTCGCTCTTCTACAGAAAGTGCCCTGACTTACTTCAAAATCGGTTCGTTTATCCAGTAGCCTGATAATAAATGTGAATTATGAAAAAACAAATGCTCAACTCCTCCAAGCACACTATTCTTTATAACCGATGTAAATTGGATTGTTTTCAGTCTTTAAGCAAGAACAAAAATCGTATTTAAATTGAGATAAACGTCGAATTTTCATTTTGTCGGGAAAACTTTTTCCAACAAATTTTCAGTTAAGATTACAGCTTCTATCACTGGCAGCGAATGCAGACAAAAATTCCAACTTTCTGTAGAAAAGAGAAACAAATACTTGTACAGCAGTAAAAGGTTCTCTCTTAGAGTTTTATGCAGGTAAGACGATGAAAATAACTGTTTGTTATGAACTTAAACTTTTGAGTTCATCAATGTAAAAATTTCCATGTTTGTTGCGGCAACTTTTAGCTTTCTTTTGATATTTTTTATTTGTAAGAATAATGATTTTTGAGTCTGTTACAGTCGATTTCCTGGAGCTCTGCTCGAACGAGATGTCTTACAGTCACAGCACAACAATTCGTCAATAAAACGTAGGGTCAAAAAGTCTAACCTATCGAATTTATGGTCTCAAAAGGGTCTATATGTTGACGAAAAAATTCTCTCATTGGGAAAAATTTTTAGCTCAATTTTAAAAGGTAGCCATTTGGAATTTCCCATTTAAATAACACGCAAGAAAATTTTCTCCATTAAAAATGCCATAACTTTTGAACGGCTTAAGATAAAAATGTTATCCGGCCACATTCTTGTAGGGCATTAAATTCTCTAAAAGAGGATCTACAGCTGATTTTTTTAGCTTGAAAATTCATATACTTACGGGCTTTGAAAGTTGATCAAAAACAGATATATTTAGTTTAAAGCTATTACGGAAATTTTCATTAAAACTGCTATAACTTTTGAACCGTTTACGATAAAGATTCAATACAGGCATATTCTTTTAGCACATTAAATTCTCTAAAAGTTCCATTAAAGCTTATTTTTTTAGCCTAAAAATTCATACACTTACAGGCTTTGAAAGTTGATGGGAAGCAGATATGTTTAGTTTAAAGCTATTATGACAATTTTCATTTAAAGTACTATAACTTTTGAACCGTTTGAGATAAAGATTTCGTCAAGACATATTCTTTTAGGACATTGAATTCTCTAAAATATTTAGTAAAGCTGATTTTTTAACTCAAAAATTCATACATTTACGGGCTATGAAAGTTGAAAGAAACATTTCTATTTTTCATCAACTTTCATAGCCCGTAAGTTTATGAATTTTTGAGTTAAAAAATCAACTTTCAAATACCTTTTTAGAGAATTTAATGCTCTATAAGAATATGTTTAGTTAAAATTTTTATCTAAAACGGTGCAAAAGTTATAGCGTTTTTCTCATGGACTAAATTTTTTTTGCATGTTATTTAAATGGGAAATTTCAAATGGCCACCGACACCTTTTAAAATTGACCTAAAAATTGTCCTTAATGGATGAATTTTTTTCCAACATATAGGCTCTTTTGAGGCCATAAATTCGATAGGTCAGTCATTTTGGCTCACTCTAATAAAGCGTTTTCTAACAAAGAATGTAATGCCAAATAAGTCCAAATTTGTCACTTTCGAGAAATCTACCACGCCTTCTTTGAAAACACAGTTTTGATAAAAAAGCGTTCAAGATTTCAAAATCCTGTAATTTGGAGAATTTTTTTGCGGATTTTCATGAATGTTTTTACATAGATACCCATTAAAAAGAGGAAAGAAAAAAGTCGAATTATTGGAAATCTTGACTGCGCATAACCGCTTAAAGTCCGTCCCATGATAACTGCTGTGAAGGATTTTATTGAAACGGTCACCTTGCACCATTACTTCTAAAATTCTATAATACTGAAACTGTTGTGTGAAAAAAACTGAATGTTTCAGCGAAAGATCACATTATTGCCGACCTATGAGAATTTTCATTACTGCGATGTTTCGCGAAAGAATGAAAATCGAAAATTATCGCCTCGACTAACTCAATAGTAGTGTGATACTTGTACAGAATTGGAGTAGAAATGGTGGACTGTTGAAATTATGCGAGACATCTCGCTAGCTCGGTGAATAATTAATTACACAGAAGGCCTATAAAGACATGACGAAGAGACTACAACTTGTCTTACATAAAAGCGGATTTCAACGGATATCATGTTGTACAAACATTCTCTACTGTTTCCACAGTTCTCAACTATTTTCGACTACATAATTTTTCAGTAGTAATCAAACTGAAAAGCGAGAAAAGCGGAAACAAGCACGCCTATTCAAATCTACAAAAATCGACGGTACAGGACACTAATTGACGGCTATAATTCCAGCCTGTAGAATATAAAAATAGAAGCGTTGCATACGTTTCAGCTTCTTGGCGAGAAATAATAAAAATGCAGCAAAAATGGTGGATGCGCCGGGGTCGACAATTAATCTCCCTTCTTGACACCTAGACTTATGCAAATTATCATAAGTCTAATCCTGAATTATTGAAAAATCTCCACGAATTCGTGCAAGCATCGAGTCAGCTAATAATAATTCAACATACTTAAATTTCTCACCAACCCGACATCAAATCGTAAAATTGCCCGAAAATCGCTCCACCACTTTCAGTTAATCAACGCAGTGCATTAATAGAAATGCATCCGAAATGATGGATGTGCGCCCGTTTCAAACTATTAATTTCGTGCACTAACCGAGACTAGGTAGCGGCCATCCAAATTATTACGACAGTTATTAGAAAAGTTGAATAATTTCCAAGTGTTTGTGTTGTAAAAACGTTGAAAGAGTCAACGTATAATGATTCATTACATTGAAGAGTCCCGGTCGACGAGCGACTACATTTTGCTGTCTCATTAGTTTTTGAGAATTTTGATCGATAACACAACAAGGCAGCAAACTTTAACAACTACAACGACGGCAGCAGGGCTTTCAATAATGCTGCACTTCTTCTAATTAAGTTGGAAGCTTGTCGGCAATTGTATTGCTGGCACAGATACTCATTAGTATTGGAATTTTGATGAAGACAACAGCCAATATCACGAGATCTTTGTTTGTTGTGAATTCGCAACAACCCGGTGGAATTATTGGTGATGGAAATCCAACGATATTTCTGTAAATACGACGCGGAAATAATAGGAGTTGACAGATCTCGATTTAGCAACATTGATGAAAAATTGGTGGAAACACACACACATGAAACGTTTGCTATATTTACAACGGTTCTCCTTTATAAATTCCCCGATTTACATAATCGATAAAAACATAAGAAAGTCGACAGAGAAATAGCTGTAAATAACCGGGAAATATTTCTAAAAAAAAACTTCCACAACTCTCGCTAGAACATGTAAAAATACGATTCTCTTCTACAATATTCGAGGACAGGAGAAATTTATCTGTTTCAGTTTTAATGAATTTATAAGTAATCATTTTTCTACGGTACTATTGGCAAATTTTCAATTTAATTCCACGTTTAGCAACAGGTATTGTGGACAAATCAAAATAAATCTAAATAGAAAGGAGATATGTGAAAAATTCGACAATTTTCCAAACGATTTGCCATCGCCACTCTCGAATTGTTCACATTTCTCATCGTGGACACAATGACAGAATGACTCTTTGGAAAAATCAAATTAAATACGCGATTATTGCACGAATCCCGCTAGCAATTCAAACATTTATCATTGCTTAAAATGGAGCCGTGGATGGGAATAATTGAGCGTTCGTTGCAACTCCATATTTCACCGGAAACTTATTAAAACACACAAGACGCCAGCGAACAACCTATTCCGGTGACCTTATTTTTCCGGGGCGTGCTTAAGTAGTTAATTCGAGCCACACAATCCACCATTCCGATCGATATTCAGATTGATGCGAATCGGTGAAGGTGGCGGGTCAACTTCTTTCCTCTCTGATTTGGTTGTAGTATCGATCGACGGGCGCCTAATTTAGGATTGTAGTGAGGTGCAGTCGAGATAAATCTCTAGCTCGGTTTCAATTAGCTGGAGATTTTCGAACGACCCACAACAACAAAAAAATGAAACATCAAACTTTACAACGTTAACTACAATTACACGATTACAATGTAATTGAATTGTGTTCATTAGTGAATTTAGTTACGAGTAAATCTATTTAGAGTACACGTCGACGATTAGAGCCGTTCTGCCGTTGGTGTAAATACTTTACAAATTTCGTTTGATTACAGTGCGATTGCAAATCAAATACAAAAAAAACAAATGTTCGGATTCTTACACATTTTAATCTTTCAACAGACGCTATTGTCTCTGCAGATAATGACTTTTGTTACGTTCCATTGTAAGCATGTTTCAGCAAAGAAACAATACATCAAAGCGACAAGCTGTGCGATATCAAAACGTGTCTTTTTTGCATCGACACGAAAAATGAACGAAACAAAATCGGATTCTTACAACCAGAGAGTGTGTCAAGTGGCGGTTCGATCCCCCCATTTCTAACAACAACAGATTATTGTCGAGTGTTTCGGTGAATTATTGATGATATGTTAATTCGATATTGTGCAGATGTTGTGCGGTGATAACGTTGCCAGAATGTTGTATTATTAGCAATAACAAAACACAACCGAAATCAGACTATAACCGGCTTAATATTGAGCAGCCGAGACGAAATTAGGTGCGTAATTAATAAAAAAACGTACGATTTATAATTAAAACCCTGGGAAGAAATCGAATAAAGTTCAATCTAAATCGCAACATCGCCGAGATGCTGTTTGCCAGAAACAAAGCATCTCGATTGAACGACCAGATAGCGAAATGTCCAATTTTTCCGGTGCAATAAAAGGACAATTGTACGATTGACAATGCACTGAATTTGCTAGCTCAACGTCAAGATTTGATGTTATTTTCCCCCAAGAACAATGGAAATAAAAAAAGACAATTCGTATAAAAGACGATCACTGTTCAATCGTACGTGAAATATGTGGCTATTCGATTCGATATTTCGAGTCTAAATTATTAGCAAATTGCAATAATTTAATCAAATTCGAATCTATTGGAACTGGTTCGATATCAATCTACAAGTTTTGTTGTTTCAGAAAGCACTCACTTCAACAATATTTGTTCACCATACAACAATACAACGTAACGTCAACGATCCAAAGAAACACGCCGGCCATCTGGGAGACATCAGGCTTTTTTACGATTTATGTGCGACCTCATTGTAGCGAACGAGTCAAAGACCTGATCGCCCGAAAATATCCAATAATAATAATATTAATCCAACGATGATCGAGAGGAAATTGTAAAAGTTTACGTTTTAACGGCTCGGCGTAGGCTTTCAAATTAACAGTCCGTTGATGGAATGAAATACGGTAAGATTCCCACGGCCCGTTGAGAATTTCCTGTGTTGGCGAGAATTGCGTTAGAACAACAATCCAACACGGGGGGGATCTCTCTCTCTCTCTAATATAACTTATCATCAGAAGCGATAAGGTGCGGCATTTATTATAAGAATCGTTCTGTGTCCTACAACAATTTCAACGTATCAAAAATAATAAATAGCGTCTAAGACTTAATGGTTTTGTTTATGGAGCAGGTTCTACGGCTATCATCATCATCATCATCATCATCATCACGTGTTCGCAATGAACTCTACGATTCGTTTTGTTTCTACAACTCTACGGTGTTTTATCAATAAATATAGTTGTGTACAGTCGGTTGGTTTAACGACTGTTTTACTCAAACTGTTGAGTAGAAATTACAATCGTCCCAGTAATAACTAACGTAGCAATCGGCAAAAGAGTTTCAACTTTAATGGCACTAACGATTATAAATAGTTGTAGAGAATTATTGGTGATTCGATGAGCTCTCTCGCCGAGCAAAAAATAAAGTTTAAATCATTAAAATTCAACGGCATTAATTAGAATTGCCAACTTTCAAGATCCGCATCTTTATTCATATATGTAGAAATGGAATAATAGTTTTGTTCATTCGACGTTAAGAAAACTGGATTGGATTAAATTGAATTAAATGCAAACCCGGCGCATCCACCACATTCCAAATTTTTGCGTTCGTATTCGATAACCGCTAAAAAGTTGATATTTTAGACTGCTATTTGTTGAAATTTCTAAAATAAACTCTAGTGTGGCGTTTTAGATAGAGAATTCAGAATCAAGAGATGCTTCAATTGACTTGTGAGACCAAAGCTGTGAATTATTCAAAGACGATCCTGGACAGCGCAAAGTTCCCCCATGAAGCCCAGAAATCGCCTTATTGTTGGATGTTCCTCCAAATCGAGAAAACACCATTATCCGTGGGCTTTAAGTTGTAGAAATTGTGATGAGGGACACGATTTCCGTTGCATTTCCAAGTACTGTGTCGCTCCGAACTGAGCGGCGTCGAAATCCCAATTAAAAAAGTGTCGAAGTGGACGCACTCCGGAATTATTGCCGGAATTCGGAGAGATGATGTGACGTTTCCACTAAATACGCCTCCTGTTCGACAGGGCCATTAAAATGTGTTTTAAATAGATTCTCCAGCATTGGAACGTTTGTCAATACGACGAACAAATAGTGGATGAAAACAGTGGCCGATCTCAGGTGGTCGATCCGGCAAACCAGGTCACAAGAAACTCCAACAACGTTGGGTTTATGCTAGAGAAAAGCCATTTGTTCTTCAACTAGTTACTGGGGGATCGATAGAATAACATTACCATAATTGCCAATGAGGCGTTTTGTTATTGTTTAATTTATATCGATTTGAAAAGCAATTTCTGGTTAAAGTGATAAGTAAAGAAATTGTTGAATAAACACGCATTAGATTAACATTAAATTTGTTGGTAAATTGCAATCAAATTCTGGTTGTGACAGAATTCGAATTAAACCGAAAGAAGACGACTTTGAAGTTAGTAATTAGGCAAAACTCTGGAATTCTTAGTTAAGTGGAGTCTTTAAACGTTTCATTCGAAAATAATGATGGTAACTTAGAATTATTTCCCGTTATAATCAAATTAGCAAAATAGTATTTGTTATGATGGATGTGGGGATGTGGAAACGGTTTACTAGAGAAAAACAACAAAAGCTGCGGAAATAACGGATGATCTCAGGTGGTCGTAATCCGAAATAGGTCAGGACAAGCTTGCACTACACACTATCCAAGCATTTTAAAGCTTCTGTTTAGAGTAAATATTATAAAAAAAATGATTAGAAATATTCTTAGAGCAAATTGTTCTGTTGAAATCAACCGATTGTAAGAATCGGGCAAGCTTTTGAAGCTCCTAAGATACCGAAATTGTTAACAAAACAACTGGACAACGTTCTGCATTTAGTCAAGAATCCACCGGTTTCTAGGCTTCTATAAAGTTGTTTGAATTTCCAATTAGACGACTCAACGATTTCGTGATCTCTGGTCAAGTTAGCGGAGAGAAGCCAAAGAATTCCGGCGCATCCACCACATTTAAACTAATTCGATATTAGCTCTTTGAAGCCTACCAAAACTACTCTCTCAAATGGAGATATCGGAAAAAGGCCGAAATTAATTTCTGTATCAATCCCGGGACCGCAACGTTAATATTTTGAACGAAAATTCAGGCGAAAAATCGTAAGAGAAAACGGACGATTTGTGGCGACTAATTGTGTGTTCAAACTCAAACTGCAGCTTATTTCGTCTGAAATCATCGAGAACTTAAAATTAAATATGAAATCATCAAGAAGCTGCATTATTTAGAGCAAATATTAAAATAAAAATGATCGGAAATCAGTGAAACTTTTGAAGCTTCTAAGACAGCGGAATTATTAGCAAGAATTCTCAGATTAGGCACCAGAAAAAGCACATTTCAAGTTTCTGTAAACTTGTTTGCATTTACAATTAGACGAATCAACGATTTAGTGATCGCCGGCTAAGTCAGCCGAGAAACCCCGGCGCATCCACCACATGTAAACTTATTCGACGAATTTAATTTACATTTCAATTCCAAGACAACGATATTTATATTCTAACTGAAATTTCAGGACAACCAATTAACATATCATCAGAGGAAATGAACGCTTTATAACTGCTAACGTTGCCACAGCTGCTGGTAAACTTTCAATCAAACTGTTCACATCTTATCCTAATAACAAGGTGGCTTAAAAAATATTTTTCAGGCAACTTTGTTTGTGGAATACTTTACAAACCTTCATACAATGTTAAATATGAAATTATTAAGAAGCTGCTTCATTCCACTACATTCTTTGAAATAAACTAAGCATCTGACAAGCTTTTGAAGCTTCCAAGACACAGAAATTACTATTAAAGCAACTAGACGACATTGTAATTCTCTCCGCATCCAGTCAAGAATGCTCAGGTGCTTACCATCGATTAGCCAACAGACAAAGCGTATTCCAGGCTTCTATAAAGTTGCTCGAATTTACACACAAATCTACGATTTAATGATCCCAGCGTAATTTAGGAGAGAATCCAAAGAAACCCGGCGCATCCACCACAATTAAGCTCATTTCGGTATTGCGGCTCTTTGACGGGGCTCTCGGAAGAAGTAAGTTAACAATTCATACGACCCAAAATGTACGATTTGTAGCGGCTAACGTTGCAGAAAAATTATTTCCCAGATGGGTTTGTGAAATATGTTACAACTTGCATGTAAAGTTAAATATGAGATAATCCAGAAGCTGCTGCATTTCACTTGAGTTTAGGACAGATCTTAAAAAAAACGAATGAAAACTTTATCTGATATAAACTAAGAATCGGACAAGTTTTTTAGCCAAGAATGCGTCGATTAGCCTCCAAAAAATCGCACGCCACGCTTCTATAAAGTTGTTTGAATCTACGATTAGACAAATCAACGATTTTGTGATCGCTGGCTAAGTTAGTAGAGATTCTAAAGAATCCAATATGAGCTCTTTGAAGCGGAAAAACTCCTCTCTCGAATGGACATCTCGGAAAAGGCCGTAATTAATTTCTATATCAATTCAAGCCGCAACTACTTCAATCGAAGCGTTCATATCTCAGGTGTGTTAAACCACAAACTGCAGCTTATTTCGTCTGAATTTCAACAAAAACTATATTCCAGACGAATAATGATTCGCTGGTGAAATTGTTGAGAACTTGCATACAAAGTTAAAGATGAAATCATCAAGACGGAGCATTGAAATGTGGCACAAAGACATTTCGTTTTAATACAATTTAAACATAAAAGAGTAAGTAAGACTTGATTACATTGTCTAGTGGTAAAATAGTTGGCTAAAAAACCGTGTTGTCGACCCAGTATAATCATTTAAAGTGAGTTGATATAAAATGCAAAAAGTCGGCGCGATATCCATCGACCCACTCCCAATATATCACATCCAATATTCGAGTAATAATTCGAACGGAAATTGTGAGTAAATCAAATTTGTAATCGTTAAAAATACGCTCACGTAGAACTTAACCACAGCCGGTAAGAAATGCAAATTACACTCATACACTCTTGAAAGCTGTTCTAGATTAATACCGAACAAGTGCCGGTGGATATTACGCTCTACTTCAAAGCAATGAGAGAAATTGTAAAATTCTCGAAATCAATTTGTGAGTGTTTTGAAGCAGTCTTTGGGGGATGATCCTGTAATTTTCCGGAGATTCTCTTTGGCTACGTTTCAAATAAATAACAATTTTTGTGTGTGTGAAGAATAATTCCAATCTCAATAGAATTGTGAGATAATCGAGCGCAAACAATTCCACCCCCCAAAAAAAAAAGATCGCCTTTATCGTAGCAGAAGTGTAAAGAAATAAACATCAAAGAGCCGAACTAATTTCGTAAAGCGCTCTCAAAGAATTCCACTCATTCTTCAACGTTATCGTGTGTCGTTCACAATCGACCGAATTTACCACAAGAATGCTCAACATTAATAATTTCAGTGGCAACAAAGTATCGATCCGAAACTACCTGAAAACGGTCGCTATTTTTACGGCCTGAAATCGACCTGAAATCGTAATAGAAACGCAACGAAATGGCAAAGAATCGATAGAGCGTGAATTCGAATTTCTTTCAATTAATCCGGCGCATCCACCAAATTTTGTTTGGTTTATTTTTGATACGAAATCGTTGAGATTTATCATTATCTTGTCGATTAGGCGACGATTTTCGATTGTACGCTCGATATTTCCGATAAATTGCACCGGTCGAGTATGAGCAATCGGTGCATTATCGCCCTTCGAATATCGGCCGTTATCGAAGCCACCAGATACGTTATATAAATGTGTGTAATAACTGTATTGTTGTAGTTCTACAGACACATTCCGGATAATACCTCTTCAGTTTAGATATAATCTGTTTACGGTAGACTGGCGATAATTTTAATGTACTCGGTAATTTCTTAACGATAATCCGTATTTGTGGCAGTTAAGCCCCAATGATTTAGACAAGAATTACATTCTGCGAAACGGATAAAGAACTTTACCGATAAACAAGGCAACAAAATAAGCAGGAATTTTTATTGCTTTTATTACGTTTTAACCGATCCACTTGAACGCATAAAAATAGAAATTTTTAATGATCTGCCACGCATTGCGCGTTCATCAAACGTGAACTCTTTCATCGAGCGTACGAACGGTAAATCGAAATTTATTCATTTCAACGAATCGTTAACTCCCAGTTGACACAGTAAATCGTCTCTGGTTTGGCAGGAGAAAATACAACAAACAGGGCGGCGAGTTAATTGAATTACTAAACAGAAAGTCGTTGGAGTATTCTGGAATTATTAAATGGGGCACGACGATTTTTCTTTTAACCGTTAATAGTTGATTCTATTCCACAATTAAGAGCCCCAACGGTTTCGATGCTTCAATCTCAAAGTTATTGGCTGTTGAAATTCGACTTTAGGCGAAAATAATTCGAACTCGTCTCGTTAACAAAATGACTTTCAGCGGAAAAACGCCAACCTTTCGGACCGCAAATTTATCATTGGAGGACAAAATTAATAAATCCAACACAATTAAATTTCCAATTACAATTCGTGCAATATTTCCACTGGTTGCAGCCACTACGGCTATATCTCTTCTCGAAGATTAAATGAAGATGTTGGCGTAAATTCTATTACGAGCAACCAACAACAACAACGGAAAATAGCACAACGTTATCGCAGAGAAAATCAGTCGGTGGAAAACTGGGCGCAACATTCGTCATCCAATTAGTAAACAAAACAATTTGAAGAAAATCGGAAAATATTTTAAATACGATTGCTTGATACATAGAGAAATAACACGGAAATTTTATATAAATATTGACAGTTAAAAAGTTGTGTGTGATTTCAGTGTTTGTTCGAAAAACTTTTGCAGCAGGAAAAATCCGTTGGAAACGGCTGGAAAACAGCAGGAAAGTTGGTGTTTTTCAAGATGCCAAATGTCGTGTAATTTAGTTTTTCTTCGAATTAGTTTTATCGGTAGCCAGCGCCAATAACACGGATTTTGTTCGTAGGCAAAAACGTTTTCTAATAAATTTCATAAATCGACTACAAGTTACTGAGGAGGGCTGAAATTTTCCACAATTTCTCTTCAATCGACACACTCGCCCAAAGTTTCTGAAAATTTCCTGAAAAATTGCCGCACCTCAAAGATTCGAGATCGTGTCGACCTTCACCGAGTCCTTCGACCTTAGAGCACGAAAAATCCGGTTGTTTCCGCCTCGTGGGCAAATTTAATTAAAACCCAACTTTCGGTAGAATTAATAAAATTATCATCAATAATAAGCAACATACTATTTAGTAATAATAATAATAATCATCATTTTGAATAGTTGCAAGTTTTGGAAGTTATTCGAGCCTGTTCTGCGTCTTCTTCTAATAAGTGATTTAATTAATCATCGAGTTATCTTAGAACTCTACAATTAGGTTGAACATACAACTAAGTCCTCTTAGATTATTACTATTACTATTACCAACCAGAGAGAGAGAGAGAGAGATAGATAGAGAGATGGGGAAGTTTTCAAAGATCTGCGAGAGAAGTTGGCTACTTTATCCTTCAAAATAATTAAATAATTTGTTTATCAGATAAAAAGAGAGAGATAGATAGATGGAAAGTTGTACGGTAGAATAAACAGCGTGTAATAAAATTGTTGTAGTTTGGATTTTATTATCCTGTTGCTAGGTTCATTGATAATCCTTGAAAATTCACCCCGGATTATCCAGTCGAAAGAACATTAACTATTATTAGCCAAATATTAATCAAGAATCATTCGAGTGTAGCCAATTTTGGACGTTTCACTATTCAACGCCTTCACCAGCGCAAATAGCGATTTTCAATAGAAAAACAATCGATAACAATTGAGTGAAATAACGTATTGAAATATTTGTAATTTAGTGGTTGATTCATGCCTTCTAATCCAGTGTGATGCATCAGTTTTTCGACTATGTCATCCAATAAATTAAAATCGACCAGTCGGGTGGCTAGTCGGGGGTGATATTCGGAACGTGACAAGTACAAAATATGCAGCGGCTTTGTGTATGGTTGAATAAATTAATAAGCCACTCCGCTCATCCCCCCAATAATTAACAAAATTGAAAAGCGAATGATGAGTTTTATTTAGGGATACAAAAAAAAAACAAAACAGTACTCACCTCAATTGAATTAATTTCGAAATAAAAACAACGTTGGAATCTGTAACAAAAACAGAATTTTGTATATATACTGAAAATTAACAGTTTCGATCGTTTTATATTGTTGGCGAAACACTTGGAGTTGCGTGGCAAACAACTAAACAACTAAAGCTAATCTATCACGTATCAATTTGATGAGAATTAATTTGCATATAGACGCTCATAGAAACGATAATACCGAGACTTCAGTGTTGTGTTGATGCGTTAACACGATACCGTATACAGTGTGGCTTGATTACGATCAAAATCAATTAGATATTTTGATTCGTACAAAGTCACGTGTCGTTTTATGTTGGTAATACGACTCTGATGGAGCTTCTTGATTACAAATTGGCGTGTCGAAAAAGGCAAAGGAGTCCCTAATCGCTATCGTAAATTTTGCTAAAATTACCGTTAATTAATATTAAGATCGCCTGGCGCCTCCACCATTTTTCAGGAACACCTTTCGGAAAGAATTTTTATTTATTGTAGAGATTCAGTTTGCAATAGAAAGCGTTTTCAGGAGTAAACGCGACAATGTTGTCGTATTAAAACAGATTTTGTCATCAGATGGATATTTAAAGGACTTTTGGAAGAAGCATCAGTTTGTGGCTATTTCCGAAGTATTATTTTTCAAGCGCGCTGAATTTCTTTGTTTCACGATAGATGACGAGCTTAAAGCTTCTGTTATAGTGGGATACTTCGAACCGCACACAAACCGCTTTCATCTTTTATTAGGGCCGTTGTGGATGTGCTTACGAACCTTAATGTTTCTGCCAAAAAGTCCTTTCATTTTTGTTTTAAATAAAAGGGCACGATTATGGAGTAGACTGTGTCAGAAAAAAAATTGTTGTTTTTCCCATTGAAAAAAACCTTTTTGTCTACTTTTCAATGTAAATCATCTAAAAATGTTTTTTTTTTCAAATTTCCGTTTTCATTATCTTATAGAAAATTAAGTTCTCTACAAAAAAAAGGTCTTCCATTTTTTGCACAGCCTTATAGGAAAAAAGTTACAGAGCGTTAAAAATGTGGAAAAACATGCAAATTACAAAAAGTCGAAAATAATTTGTTTCTAATTTACTCTGTGACTTTTTTCCTATGAGGAAAAAATGGAAGAATTTAATTTCTTATAAGATAATGGAAACGGAAATTTGAAAAAAAAAATTTGTCGATGATTTACATTGAAAATTATAAAAGAAGTATTTTTTCAATGTATTTTAAATGGGAAAGGGGATCCCTCATGTGCCAGCTCAATTTTTAAGATACCAAGCTCAAGTTTTACCAGATTTTTTTTATTTATTAAAGAAACTTTTCAGATGTATTTACTCAAAAAAAAAAACAAAATTTTTGTTTTTCAGACACAGTCTATTATAGAGTTAAATGTTATTTCAAGACAAAAGAAAGGTTTCAGTTCTGGCCAGACGAGTCAGATTGTTGCTCCAACACAAATCCTGAGTCCCCATTTACTATTCGCGCTAATAATTGAGAAAATTCTTATTGCCGGAGGCTAGAATGCGAGCTTGCCCGGTGTCTTTACCATTTTCTTTATCTGTTTGAAGAAAAATTTTATGGGTAACTAACTCGCCCGGCGCATCCACCAGTTTTGCATTTTAGTTTGAAGGCGATAAAATTAATATTATTATTGCTGTTATTTTCAGTAATCTACAAATCACAATTCTGCCAGCTGAAAAGTAAGTAGTGAGGGAGCCGCATATCTTTCCCTTTGTGCTTTAAATTCTTGGTCATTTTTTCCAGCAAAGTGAAGAATTTTATATGCAAACAACTCGCCCGACGCCTCCACCATTTTTTCAGCTTAACTGGAATGTTGCAAAATTGATGTTTTTCTTGTAGTTATTTTCAGTAATCGACAGATTATAATTCTGTGAGAGGAAATAGTGGAAGTGCTAGTCAATTTTTCTCAACAAAAGGCAAAAGTTGAAGCATTTTTTAGAGTCGGAAATCACTAAATTTTGAGTTTTTTTTACCGAACACGTTAACGACGAACAAGATTAAAACAGAAGTACCAAAACTGGGTAAACTGAAACGCAATAGAATCAGACGCACTGCATACAAAAACAACTCTTAATTGAAGAAGCAAATCACCACTGGCCTGCCATTCAATTACGTTCGCATTTGGAACAATTTTCAGCTCACTTCAGAAGGCACATATTTCTAGAACCACTGCTTTATCGCATCATTAAGCAACTTCTCATTATTATAGCGCAAGTAAAAGTCATTTTGGAAGAGCTGCGGCAGTGGAAGTGATTAGCTCAGAAAATATACGCCTTTCAGTTTTACAACAACGGAATTTTATTTCAAGCAGGCAAAAATTCCATTAAAAAGTGAAGCAGCAAAGCCAAAGATTTGCAGTTCTGACACGCAGTCGTCAAGAAATCGAAAAATCCATGCGTTGCATAGAATTAAACAAGCGAACATGAAAAAATTCTAAAACTTTGCAAGGTTGCTTCGGTTATATTAAATTCTTCAATAAAACTGAAAACTTCCTCATTAGGGTGAGCCTAACCTATCGAATTTATGGCCTCAAAAGGGCCTATATGTTGAAGAAAAAAATTCTCCCATTGCGAAAATTTTTAGGTCAATTTTAAAAGGTGTCGGTGGCCATCTGAAATTTCCCTTTTAAATAACACGCAAAAAACTTTTTCTCCATTAAAAATGTTATAACTTTTGAACCATTTGAGATAAAGACTTTATCCAGTCATATTCTTGTAGAGCATTAAATTCTCTAAAAAGTTGTTTCAAAGCTGATTTTTTAATTCAAAAATTCATATACTTAGAGGTTATGAAAGTTGATGAAAAATAGATATGTTCTTTTCAACTTCCATAGCCCGTAAGTATATGAATTTTTGAGTTAAAAAAATCAACTTTGATATATTTTCTTATAGAATTTAATGCCCTATAATAATATGCCTAGATAAAATCTTGATCTCAAACGGTTCAAAAATTATAGCATTTTTAATGGAAATTTCCATAATAGCTTTAAACTAAACATATCTGTTTTTCATCAACTTTCAAAGCCCGTAAGTATATGAATTTTTCAGTTAAAAAAATCAAATCTAAATCATCTTTTAGAGAACTTAATGCCCTACAAGAATGTGTCTGGATAAAAATTTTATCATCATTGGTTCAAAAGTTATATCATTTTTAATGGACACCATTTTTATGACTCTTTTCTTTTAAATGAAAACGTAGAGCTGCCGAGGTAAATCATATTCCAGAGTTAAACTTAAACGACCCAACATAACCGGATTGTGGCTCAAAAGCTGGCCGTTTTCTTTCTTAAGACTTAAAACTTAAAACTTAAAAAACTGCTTATACACGATTCTAGGAACACCTACAGCAATTTGCCTGCCAAATAGCTAAAGTTCTGGGGCGCATCTGGACTGAAAACATTCATAATTTTTTAATATTTCGAAAACCGGATATTTGCAATGAAAAGTCGATCGATTTTGTAGACTAATCTCAAATCGTGCGTACTTTGTATATGGAACCGGTACCCCGCTAGCTTCATTGTTTGCCCAAAACTTCCAAAGCATTCGCAATTTGATCGAAATTGCCAAATGTACGTATGTAAAAGCGAATGAAATTCACCTAATATGTTCCATCAATATAAACTGAATAGTAATTATGCCTATTATATTGCATGCTTTTGTTTACATATTCAAACAAACAGTGAACTATAATCGTTTCTATGAATATCTAATGTTTGCTTGAATTTAAATCAGATTCTACTGAAATGTTCTCATTCTATTATATTTTGAAATCATTCACGAATGCTTCAAAGCAAACCAAAATTGTACACCTAGACAGACAGACGCTGATAGTTAGTGACAACGAGACAGAGAGAGAGAGAGATAGATTTAGTACTCTACGATAATTACCAACATGAGAAAATTAATTTATGGTTTTATATTATGGGTGAATATCAAATAGAATTATTTATTCGCAACGTATTGTTGGCAAAACCGAAACTTTCTAACCAGACTACAGTTAATTAACGTACAAGTCAATTGTATAGATTTTTGTTTCGTTCCATTAATGCTCGATACTGATAGAAAAACGATGAAGAAACAACAATAGGTAGAGCTAGACGATCTGTGATATTCCCACATGAATAGATTTTCAACATTATACTTGAAATATTGATAACGAGTCCGCTTTCTTTTGCTTTGTTTACTATATCGTTTCTATAGATTTCCAACAGAAAATCGTCTATACACACACCCACACAATATCTAATCAGAGACCGTCTTTGATTAGTGGTAAGTCTACACGCCATATTAGTTTCCCATTCTCAATTTGTTGTTTTTTTCTTCATGGCGTTGTTTCCATTATGAAATTCGATCTAATCCAATCTAGAGATTGTATTGGATCCGGGCATCATCCGCAGTCTATTGGAATTTACGTTAATTACGCAACTTAATACGCATGCGTTGTTCTAGATTTCATCATTAATAAACGAGCATCTATTGTTAAGCTGATAGCAACGATTTGATATAGTTTGGATTAAGTTTAGAACGATACAAATTGGTTTGTTTCATCTTTAGATAATGAGGCTTAGTCGACTTGATGGATTTGTAACGTTAACACGTATCGATCAAATGAGATTCGGGCGTGAATAACGGATGTATTCTAATTAGAACTGGACCCAAAAAAAAATCGATTGGGAGGGCGGTGAATTTCGTTCAAAGGGTCTCGACAGAAATGCGTGATTGTTTGATCCGATCTTTTCAAGCAGATTGGAAATGATCAGTTCGAGCTACGGTGGTGGGGTGGTCCAACCACATCTCAAGTTACGTCGTCAACAGTCGAGCTGAAGAGCGATAGTGACGCGTAGAGATTCTTCTGTACTGATAATTGTGCATGTTTTCGATTAATTAAGGCAACAATCTGAAAGATCGCCTGTGAACGTTCAATCGCTCAATTCAGACTCAATGATTAACGAGCATTTTTCGCTTTGATTTCTAGTATTTTTAAGAAAAATAATCTGCAAATTTTGCAAAAGTAGTAGAGTCGAGCAGGTTCTAGTGCGATAGTGGTAAATTAATTGTTGTTTCAGAGAGTTTACAAGCAGTTTCGTATGCGTGTGGTAGAATTTGCATTCGTGCAGAGATTGGCTATGCGGTTCTATCGCTAAACGTTCAGCAAATACGCTAATAATAAGTAGAGTAATTGGCTTTAATTGTAGCACACATAAGTGACAAAACAGGGCTTTAACGCAACAATTTATTACGACTTGTGACTTGTTTGACATCAACAATTCTAGAAAAATCAAATTAACATCCAGTCTTTTCAGCTCTTTATTTTATCGAGGAGATAAATGTTGGCAATAAAAAGGCGTCTTCTCACCCGTTTCAAAATTCTTGATAACTCCATCGGACAGATGAATATTTTTCTTATTGTTGTTGCTATTCAAGAGAGGCTGTATGGAGCAAAGAAATTTTCTCTAAATTTTAAAGATGATTGGTTAGTACAATCGGAAATAAAAGTATGAAGAATTTCACAAAATCAATGTCTTTCAATATCTTTTAAAATAAAGTATTTAAATGAATTTTTTTTCACATGTTTGTTTTTTATATCACATTTCTAATACAATCAAAAATAGTTTAAATTTAATTCAATTTTAAATGAAATTTCCAATTATTGTTAGGATCATAGAAAAGCTTTTGTCTGTGAGTGTACCTCGAATTAAACTTTGAAAAAATAAAATACATTAATTTTTATACCAGAAATCATCGATACAAAGTATCTTATTATACTTAAAAAAAAATAGAAACCACATAAATACTCTCAAAAGTTATAAATTTTATTTAATTTAAAATAATTAATTAAAATGAATTTTATTTTTATTCGGTATAGCGTGACAACACCGCAAAATCTTAGCAATTGTCATATTCTCTAATGTTAGAAGGGAATAGTATGCGTGTACCTGTCTCTATTCAACTTGTACTGTTTTATATTTACGTTTGAATTTACGCGGTAACATATGTTGCGAGGTTGCCACGTTTCTTTGGTGAATCACACTACCCATTCAATAATATCATACATGTCACTCATATTTGTTATTTTTCTCAATAAATAATATTGAAACCAGTTAATATTAATTGCTTATATGCTTCTTGAATATTTAATCGATTAGTTTACAAATTTACAAATTTTTCTAATTATATCTTCATTACTATTTTTTAACGTGATTTGGCCGGATGGTGCATTTTCCATTTAAGTACGTGTAAATTTGCAATAACTAAAAAATGTTATAACTTTTAAACGGTGTTGTAAAAAAATTTCTAAGTTTTTCAGACGCTTCAGGAAACTTATCTGAATAATAAATATTTTTTTCAACCTATTCTCATTACTTTCAATACATCGACAAAACATCCTTAATAAAACAAAAAAGTTGGGAAGAAATTTTCGAAATTGTGGAACGTACGGAAGACAATTTAACAGGACTACTAATTCAGAGGTTGTTCAATAGGGAGCGCATACAGTTCTATGGAGAAGGCGCTTTTGCAGTTTCTCTTGAGGTTTTCCCAACCTCACTTAAAGGAACTTTGGTAAAATTTGCGATCGTCTGTCGACAAAATTTTTGGGTTTCCCAATGCACCACACACGATTGATCAATTTTTTTACACCTTCTACTGTTTGTTTTTATTGCAACTATTTCCAGTAATCTACAGATCATGATTCTGCCAGTTGAGAGAAGAAAATGGTGGAGGCACTTTTTAGCTTTTTTTTGTTTCTTATTTTTCTCTAATAATTTTACAGGTCGATGGCTTGTCTGGCGCATCCACGATTTCTCAAATTTAATGTTTTTATTGCAATTATTCTCAGTAATCTACAAATCATGAGTCTGTCAGCTGAGAAGAAGAAAAGATGGAGGCGCCGGTCAGTTTTTTTCATTCAGCAACAAATTCTGTGTTACCTATTTTTCCGACAAAGTGAGGCACAGTAAAGGCATTTTTCTTTGAATTCAGACTTCCCTACAGTGTTCCGTGGCACTAAACTTTTACTTTTTCCGCGAAACAACATTAAAACCGAGTCAGTAAATCGTTGTGATCTCAAAAGTGGAATGGAAAGAATTGGTCAAAAATAGCCTCTGATACAGTCACATTTCCAAAAAATTCTTTTAGGTTGCATTAATTTTTTTTTTGGGCAATTTTCTATTCACTTGAAAACATGGAGCACGTTTTCAAAAGCACCACCTTTTAATTGCAAAAGAATGTCGTTTTTTTTATTGGATTTCTCAATATTTCCAATAATTCTCAGTTTAATTAAAAACGAAATACCTTTCATAACGAACTTATTTAAGCAATTCAAATATTGATTGGCTGGAATAAAATGGAAAAAATAGTTGCATTCCAAGAAAGGTGTTCAAAAAGCAACAAATGGTGGATGCGCCAGGTAAGTGAGTTTATTAAGTAATAATTCTAGAGTTTCTCAAGCTCCTTAAATGCTACTGAGCATTCCAGATACATGCTTATAACAAAGTTTTCTAGCTCTTATTTATATATTTTCAAGTGACGCGAAATACTACCGTTTTACAGACAAAGCAGTTTTTCTGATCAGCAGTACGAGAAAAATCAACCTAAAATCCGGTCTTATCACTTCCCAATTTTAATTTATTGCTGAGGCAAATGTTGACAATAAAAAGAAAAAACGTATTACACAAAGTAACTGTTCAACAAAGGATGGATGAGACAGAGTTGCCAGATATAGAAAAAATCTCTGAATTTTGAGGAAACAAAAACAAATACTGAAGGGGTCGAAATCTGACTTTTGAATAAGAAACAACAAAACTGTGGTGGAGAAATCAATTGCTTTTTGGTCTATTTATAATAAGACTTTAATCGTAATGTTGCCTGTCTTGCGCAATATCTGCGAAATATCTGGCAACTCTGGATAGAGAATGTTTTGTGTAGAAATAAAATAAACTCAATTCAACGGTGCTAAAAAAATCAAGTAAAGAGCTGAGTTAAATATAACACAAAACAGATAGAGATTTTCCGTAATAGTAATCGAAAAAATACGATTGTAACGCAACATTTGATATTGTGATAATGGTAAAAGTTGTCCTTGTTCCACATCGAAATTCAACTACCACTTTGCATGTCAACCGGTAACGGTCTCGGCACATTATCCACAAATTCACATCGAAAATTGTATAATAAAAATGATTAAATTGTCAGAAGTTAATAACAACCGACCAGAAATAGATGACTTTTATATGATTCGTGTGGCACGTAGTACAACAAACCATATTCTGATTGGATCTAACTGACAAACATAGGCCTGCCAGTCGGTTCTGACATTGACAAAGTAAACGAAAATTAATGATACAGAAAAACAACACAACACATGAACGAAAACCGCACAAAATCTGTGTGACAATTGCGTTCCACCATACAATCCCAATACAATTTAGAAATTCTCATCTATACAACGAAACTTATTGATTTCAACTATCTACTATTATAGTGGGAATTGTTACTTTGCAAGCAATCCTAATTACAAACGTACATATTGTACTAGTAACGTGTATAAATATTAATATGCAGTTAATTCGATAAGACCCGGTTTTGTGAACAGGACTGGAACAGGATATACAATCATGTTTGCAATATCAGCAATGCATAACGTCATCAAACACCTAAGGGTTGTTTGCATCTGTACACACATAGAAACAGTCTGTATGTATGTACAATAGAATAATAGTGAATAACACATATTTCAGGGGGTGGGTTGTATCATTTTGTCGCGCTACCTTACAAACAACAACCCATCTAAAACTACCACCACAGAAGCTATTTAGTCAACGTTCTAACGTTGAATAACAATACACCAGTCGGTTGCTATGGTGACACAATCTTGCCAACATACCCGAAGCAAGCGGCCCTTTTAAAGGGCCACATCTTTACACAACGACAACACGGTCATGTTGATCTAATTCTCCAACAATTGTGTGGATGGTTATTATTATGAGAACGGCCGATTCGTAAAATTTTAATGGTTTAATAATAGAAAATCTACTCGACTAGTGTGGCTTTATAAATATTTTTAAAATTTATGAACACATTATGAAGCGACCTCTTGTAACTATCACCACAATAAAACCGGTAGATTATATAAAATTTAAAACGTAACATAACTAAAGAGCGGATATTTTTATCGATTAAATTGTCAACTTGTTGTTTATTGTAGTTGGTTGCGTCACGGTTGACTTGAGTTAAGTGTAAATTATAGACTTCCTCTATAGACACATTCTATTTAGTAGACATCCGGTCTTTAGTTATAAGTCAAGTGAGTTTCGAGTAAGGAAATTATAATTCGGTGTCTAAATGTATCGATTTATGTTGTTTAAATGGTTTAAATGGAATTGATGTCCATTTTGATGGTCGATAATAAATAATTCTAATGTACCTGGTGTGATAGATGTCTGTAACAATAGTGAGAGTTTCGCTTGCAACAATAAGGTTGTGCATTGTTATAGCATACAAATCGAACAGAATTATTCATTAAGTAGTAGCCGTGGAATTGCAGGAATAGCTAGAGTAAGTCATTTGACATGTCAATAAAGCCCTTATCGGGTCCATTAGCAAGTCTCTCTGCTTAAGCAGACCATTAAGTTTTAACCAAATAGTTCAAGTTTAAGACAGTACTCAAAAAGACTCCAGTGAGTGCTAAATTTGCGGCGAAAGCTTCCACAATCAGGCTTTGTACGAGTAGTAGAAGTTAAACTAAGAACTTTTTCCGGCAACAGGCATTTTGTAATTTTTGAATAAAGTATGTACAATTGGCAACAGAGGCAAGCTCAAACTTATTTTTAGTTCTAAACTGGTAGTTCCAGGTCTATTATATCGGTTGCGTCAATACAAACTGATTATATGGGTGATTAATTCGCCCGGCGCATCCACCAGTTTTGCATCTTAATTCGAGAACGATAAAATTTAAATTTTTATTGTTCATATTTTCAGTAATCTACAAATCATAATTCTGCCAGCTGAAACGAAAATAGTGAGAGAACCGGATATTTTTTCCTTTTGGCTTTAAATTCTGGGTCATTTTTTCAGCAAAGTGAAGAATTTTATATGCAAACAAGTCGCCCGGCGCCTACACCATTTTTTCATCTTACAACTACATTATTCGAAGTGTCCGACTCAGATTTTTTTGAGCTTTTGATATGTTGTTGCCCATCCAAAAATAAGTGATTCATATTCCCTTACTTTGTTTGAAGGGGTGAAATGGGCCCTCAAACATTCGTCAAAATCCAGGTGGTTATGTAGTTTTGCATATAAGGACGACAGCAATCAGTACCAAACCGATCTTACGTTATTCCTGATATCAAATAATAAAAATACACACTTTCAGATACCACCTACCCCTGGTATAAGGGTAAACCACCCATTCAAAAACTTTAATCCTCCATAAAAAATTATTGCATTATCCGATTTTAATAAAAATAGCGTCATTTGTTAGAGCAAAAAAAAAAGTTTACCTGTTTCTGGATTTTTTGAAAAAAACAGTTTTAAGGGATGAAAAATTTATTTTTATATTTTGATGAGATGATGGGTAACTAACTCGCCCGGCGCATCCACCAATTTTGCATCTTAGTTGGAAGGCCATAAAATTAATATTTTTATTGTAATTATTTTCAGTAATCTACAAATCACAATTCTGCCAGCTGAAAAGCAAATAGTGAGAGAGCCGGATATTTTTTCCTATTCGCTTTAAATTCTGGGTCATTTTTTCAGCAAAGTGACTTGAATATTATATGCAAACAACTCGCCCGGCGCCCCCACCATTTTTTCATCTTAGCTGGAATGTTGCAAAATTGATCTTTTTCTTGTAGTTATTTTCAGTAATCGACAGATTATAATTCTGTGAGAAGAAATGGTGGAGGCGCTAGTCAATTTTTCTCCAAAAAAGGCGGAAGTTGAAGCATTTTTTAGAGTCGGAAATCACCAAATTTTGAGTTTTTTACAGAACACGTTAACGACGAACAAGATTAAAACAGAACTACCAAATGGAAACAGACGCACTGCATACAAAAACAATTCTTAATTGAAGAAGAAAATTACCACTGGCCAGCCATTCAATTACGTTCACATTTGGAACAAGTTTCAGCTCACTTCGGAAGGCACATATTTTGAGAACCACTGCTTTATTGCATCATTAAGCAACTTCTCATTATTATATTACAAGTGAAAATCATTTTGGGAGAGCTGCGGCAGTGGAAGTGTTGTGCTCAGAAAATATACGCCTTTCAGTTTTACAACAATGGAATTTTATTTCAAGCAGGCAAAAATTCCATTAAAAAGCGAAGCAGCAAAGCAAATATTTGCAGTTCTGACACGCAGTCGTCAGGAAATCGAATTATCTAAGCGTTGCATAGAAGCGAACATGAAAAAATTCTAAAACTTTGCACGGTTGCTTCGGTTATATTAAATTCTTCAATAAAACTGAAAACTTCCTCATTACGGTGAGCCTAACCTATGGAATTTACGGCCTCAAAAGGGCCTACTTGTAGAAAAAAAAATTCCCCCATTGAGAAGAATTTTTAAGTCAATTTTAAGAGGTGTCGGTGGCCATTTGAAATTTCCCATTTAAATAACATACAAAAAAATTTAGTCCATTAAAAGTGCTATAACTTTTGAACCGTTTGAGATAAAAATTGTACCTAGGCATATTCTTATAGAGGATTAAATTCTCTAAAAAGGTGTTTCAAAGTTGATTTTCTGAATTCAAAAATTCATATACTTACGGCTTATGAAAAGTGATGAAAAATAGATATGTTTTTTTCAAATTTCATAGCCCGTAAGTATATATTATGAATTTTTAAGTTAAAAAACCTTTATTTTTTTAGAATTTAATGCCCTATGAGAATATGCCTTTATCTCAAACGGTTCAAAAGTTATAGCATTTTTAATGAAAATTTCCATAATAGCTTTAAACTAAACATATCTGTTTTTCATCAACTTTTAAAGCCCGTAAGTATATGAATTTTTGAGTTAAAAAAATCAACTCTAAAGTATATTTTAGAGAATTTAATGCCCTAAAATAATATGCCTAGATAAAATCTTTATCTCAAAGGCTTCAAAAGTTATAGCATTTTTAATGAAAATTTCCATAAACGCTTTAAACTAAACATATCTGTTTTTCATCAACTTTCAAAGCCCGTAAGTATATGAATTTTTGAGTTAAAAAAATCAGCTTTAAAGGATCTTTTAGAAAATTTAATGCCCTAAAAGAATATACCTGGATAAAATCTTTATCTCAAACGGTTCAAAAGTTATAACATTTGTAATGAAAGTTTCCATAATAGCTTTGAACTAAACGTATCTGTTTCTCATCAACTTTCAAAACCCGTAAGTATATGAATCCTTAAGTTAAAAAAATCAACTCTAAAGCATCTTTTAGAGAATTTAATGCCCTACAAGAATGTGCCTGGATAAAAATTTTATCTATTTGTAATAGACAAAATTTTTTTGCGTGATATTTAAATGGGAGATTTCAAATGGCTACCGACACCTTTTAAAATTAAGCTAAAAATTTTTCCCAATGGGAGAATTTTTTTTCAACATACAGGCCCGTTTGAGACCATAAATTCGATAGGTTAGTCACTTTGGTTCACCCTATTCCTCATATATTCATAAGAAATTCAGGCATTTATAATTATTCTCAGTACAGAAGCTAGAATTAAATGTTCTGCTTAGTCAACTTTTTATTAATTATTTCTTAGGCAATCCGAATATTGATCGGCTGTAACAAAATGGATAAAAATTCAATAAAAATGCGATACACTTAGAATACGTCCACGGGGATAAACGTGTTCAAAAAAGTAGAAAATGGTGGATGCGCCAGGTACGCGATATTATAAAGTAATAATTCTAGAATTTCTCAAATGTTACTGAATATTCAAGACACACGCTGATAACACAGTTTTATAACTCTCATCCAACATATGGATGTCGGATAACAGTTTTTCCAACTACAAATTCAGAACAAACGACCGTTTTGGCAAAATGAAAAAAACGACAAATCCGTAAGAAGAACGTGCACCGATCACAATCTCGATTAACAATGTTAATACAGTCCGGGTGTGAACCTTTCATTAAATCCTCTACACACACATACAAAAGGGTCACTCAACAAATTCCTTACAAAATTCCACATTATAATGAACTTGTTTGGACATGATTATCTGTATTTAACCGAGAATTTAGGCCATTTAAATTCAAACTTTATGTAAACAAGTCGGTTATCAACGTAATTATCATGGTCACGTGTCGTTTTTCAATTAAAATTCAACAACTTATTTTTCAGCATCAAGATAATGTCAACCCAGAAACTGTATCTGTAGTTGGACTTGATCGTAAAGTAAAGCGTCCTAATCTAAAATATGCAGCAACCAGTTATTTCGGGAGACTAATGCCACGATGTCTGTTGAATTTTTCAAATATCCGACCTGTATTTTCGTTCCATAAGTAATCTTAGATCTTCCCGTTTGAAATATTACAACGATTTCGGGTGAATCTAATTAAAACGCACTTATTTATCGAAGACAAATCTATCTATTGTGGTATAATAAATCAACCAACCGACACCTGTAATGTCCAATAGGCGGACCAATTAACCCCGCATGATAACAATAACCGAACGAAAACCTTAACACACACAAATCTCCAGAGGAACATTATAATTTAGAGAGGATCTCCGGGGGGGATTAAACTGTCAATTACTCATACCCACCCGGAATCGTGCCGGGTTTTTCCGTGGGTGTATTGATTGATAATTGATTGGAGCAAAAAAAACTAGGCACCGCTATTATCCAATTAATTGTCGGGTTCTGGGCGGCCGGAATTCCTCCAAGACGTCGACTAATTGATGCAACTATGCAACAAATCGCCACTACATTGCAACTATTTGTGCGCAACCGGAAAATTCTTCACAACGATCCAGTAAAGTTGATAGTTTTATTCATAAACAACTGGATTCTTTTGCTAGAATTACCGGAAATACGAGCAAGTTGGCCGATTTATTGCAACAAAACGGGCATTTAGCCAAAATGCCACATAATATAATTTCATTGTTCGTTTTTAATAACGATTTTTGTTGTTGGTCGTTTGATTGACGATCACAATAAGAATTGTTCCGTAATTTCCTGAATTAATCAGGAAAACGGCAATCAGCTATTGGCCGACAATTGTTAGCCGAACCTAATTGTCGACGGATTTCCGCTCTCTTGTAAAAATTTCGGCGATTTCTTCATCACTTGCAACTCTAACAACTGCCACAAATTGAAATTAAATCGTCCATTGTGTATTTTCGTGGAAGTCGACACGGTTGAGAGCTCGCCTAATTGAAATCGGTTTATCTTCTGTATATGTTAAACAGAAATACACCAGAGAACGGTAAATTGGCTCGAAATCCAGCCATATGTATGCGGCCGAGAGAGCATAGACCTGCCACTGTTCCGTACTACAACTGGAACAACTATTCCTCTCGTTCTACACAATTTCTGACCGAACGGATATGTGTAGATCTTATCGGAACAAATTTATTGGAGAGACTGGCTACAACAAAGCTCTCTTCATCTCGTATTAGGACAATTGGTGGCCGTCTCTCTTACACCTTCGATTCCGGTTTGGGTTTTTTTTGTATGCGAAACATCTGTAGCGTTGTAAAAACAAAGGCAATGTATCAGCTTGTAGTGCTCTTATTTTGTCGGTAAATAACTGGAACTTTTTGTGTTTTTAATATTTAATGATGACGAAGGAAGAGTTGTGAGTGGTTGTTGTGTAGAAGTTTCCACGAGACACACACACAAGAAAAAAAACTTTATTTTCATTACGTTGTTCACTTTTTTGTGTGTCCCATAACTTGCCTTAAACGTATTTTATTCAATTTTCTTGTAATAAACTTTTTTACTAAGAAAAGTTTCGATAAAACGTTTCTTTAATTCAACTAAATGTATTACTTATTTGGAATTAAGTTGGTGGCGCAGTGAACGCCTTCGGCCACATTCATCAACCATTTTTGAAGGTTGTAGTTCGAGCGCAATCAAAATCGAGAAGAGCAAAGTTGCTCACCTGGCGCATCCACCATTATTTCTCAATTCGGGCGGTTTTTGTCAAGCGAATGCACAAAGCCAGCCTAATTGTGGAATTATTTATTCAATCGGCTTATAGAAAACTTTCCAAGAGAAGTTTAAAACGAACCAACCTCTAAGCGACAAAAGTAAGTCTCAAGTCCAAAAATTTTATTGTTTCTGTGGCGGCGCAAAACCCTCACTCGTAGACGATGTGTTGGCAATTTGGCGGCTCAAAATAGCTCGGCTACGGTCGTGGTATATAAATAAGTCGAAGACGTAACGTGGAATCGCCTGGCGCCTCCACCATTTCTCCCCTCTCAATTGGAGCTTGCTTCATGAAATTTCATCCCCTATTTACTTTTAAGTTTATACTTATATCTTTAACATAATTAAGCTCAATTTGCGGAAGATAATTAGATAATAAGTATGTTATTAGAAATAATAAGCAAGACCAAAAATTTGGGTGTTCTTGTAGCGGCTCACATTTCATTTTCGTAGAGAATCTTCTGTGAAAGTTGAGCCACGAAGTAGCTCGGCTGCGATTCTGATAATTCTACATTTTAACAAAATAATTGTGGAAGACGCCTGACGCATCCACCATTTCTCGATTAAAGCCTGTTCCTTGAAACGTCACCCCCTATTTACTTCCAACTTTATAAATACACAAAGACGGCAAAACTTATATCTTTAACATAATTAAATTTCTCAATTTGCAGGAGATAATAACAGTCTGCAATTTTTTTAAAGCGATATTACAGTTTTTTGCTAACAAAAGTTCTTTAAAATGCCCTCAAGCAAATCTGACGGCCACAAAAAAGAGTCTTTAAAAAATGCGCCCTCAACTCAACTGGTTCGAGAATCATGTACAACGAACTTCGATTATTTACCAATCGGCCGTACACAAAAACGGCTTCTTTCACGAAACAATAGCGTTGGGTTCGATTATAATAGATCAGCCGTAACTAGACCGGATTTATATGAATATAATCATGTGCGCTCTAATGAAACTGAAAATTAGATTATTACGAAATGATCCAGCGACACAGAAAGCTTCACTTTAGATTAATTAAAAATTGCAGCACCAATAACTATGAATATGAAACGAAATAATTCATTGGTAATATTTGCGGAGATAAATTCAAGAGCCACAATTTCGGATTAAGTCGTCTATTGATCGATGATGGAACCGTTGACCTTTCGTAAAACAACCGGTATCGGGGTTCGGTCATAATTCGATAAAAACTCCATAACTAATGAAATCTATCAACTGAAAACTGTCACATTCTTCTATACATTTATCGAAATTAACAACGACCGGCCATAACAATGAACAACAAACAACATAACGGCACCGAATCGAGTAAAACATGTCAACTGAAATTGTATCGGCTACAATAACAACAGTAACGAATTTTGTGATACTGTAACGATAGATGTAATTATGCAAAATATCTCGACGACGAGCTACGTATGCTATTCGTCCAATTTAGTTGGAGCTTTTTTGATAAAAACCCATCAAGAGCAGCGACTGGTATAGACCGTTTTGCTACTCTAATAACACACAATACTTCATTATAATATATACTCGGCTATATAATATAAATCTAGCGAGTAAAAAATCCACTCTATTCGTACGATAAGACAGCCACATAAAAAACTATATAATAAGAACGTAGATAAGAATACAAAATAGCTATAGAAAATTGTCTGCTTTCAACAGAATAATTTCAACATTTTTCGTTATTAATCCGCCTGTTCTGCTGCCTGATTGTTCGAATTATTAGACATACGACACGACGATTCTCGTCCATTTCAGCATTAGTTGGATTGCAACGTCTCAATTTCAACCCCTTGTAATGTTCGCTAACGACAAATCAGGACTTCCGTAATGTTTCATTCGGGCACGAAATACAAAAATTAGTGTAGAACTTGATTGTTCTAATTCGATTCTCTACAATGTTTTTGATGTATTTTCCTCAAACTAGAGCAGGTTTCATCGTTTTATCGTTGTGGAAAATGGCACATTTACAGTTGATAACTGGATGAATTCACTTTATGATTAACAATAAAAGTTGTATTACAAGTCCAACAAAACGATTATGGATTGTTGCAGTTCAACGACAGGAAGATAACCGACGATATGTCCGCGAAAAATCGTAAGAATCTGGGGGACAATTGAGAGACATTGGAGATTATTCTGCGAGTTGCAAGATGAGCTCGCCCGGCGTATCCACCATTTCGTGGCCGTAGATTTGTGGAATAACCTGATGAACCGATTGTTACCAACAATTTTCAGGATTTTACTTGAAAAATGTCGGATTAGTAAAGCAAAAACTGACTGTTTGTTTTTAATTGTTTGAAGCCTAATTTGCCTACGCTCGTTTTGACTGATTTCGCTAAAATCTTCAGGTGGAACTGTTGAGTCTCTCTCAGCAATGAAATCGATTGATTTTTCAATAGTGAGAATTTTTGGGGTTGAGAAAAGCTCAATTTGAGACTGAAAAAGCCTCATCATATCAAAAGTAGTCCATACATACGATATTATTCAATATTCTTTTGCTATTGGGGGAATTTCAAGATAACCTACTGTTTTGCAAATGTTTGTTAGACACTTTTATCGGTCAAAGGCGGAGAAAGCAATGAATTTTAGGTACTTATCAGCTGTTCTCTGTTTCCCAAAATTTGTTCGAAAAGAGAATGTTTTTTAGTCTGCCGAGCAGACAAAATTGCAAATTTTTTTAACGATTTATTTTTGGAGAATGACGCCAAAAAAGAATTTTTCTGAAACTTTCGAACGACTTAAACCACTCTCAATTTTGTCCCGCATAATAACCGTTAAGAAATAAGAGAGAAGCAACATTTCACCTTCTGAAATATATTGGATTAGTAAGGCAAAAATCTTCAGGTGTAAATGTTGAGTCTCTCTCATCAATGAAATCAATAGTGAGAATTTTTGGTGTTGAAAAAAAGCACAATTTAAGACTGAAAAAGCCTCCTCATATCAAAAGTACTCCGTACATTCGATATCATTCAATATTCTTTGACTACTGCGGGAATTTCAAGAGAACCTGCTGTTTTGCTCATGTTTGTCAGACACTTTTATCGGTCAATGGCAGAGGAAACAATGTACTTGAAGGACGAGATATTTTGTATAAAGACGACTATTCAGTTGTTCTATGTTCCCAAATATTACTCGAAAAGGATCAGAGCAATAAAGACTTTTTGGGAGTAGAACTTATTTTTGAAGAAGGACGTCGAAAAAGAGTTTTTCTGAAACTTTCGAAAGACCTAAACCACTCCCAATTTTGCCTCTCATCACAACCGTTAAGAAATGTAGTCTAGGCAACATTTGCCCTTTTAGTGAATTTCTCTTCAAAGGATTCGGAATGACCTCTAAAAACTTTTTGAAAAATTTGAAGTTGCGGCAGCAAAAACTGCAAGACTTTTAAATAATTTAGTAAAAAAAAATGGTGCTTTGGTTTTTTGCAAATAACTCGAAAACTATTAAAGATATTCGAAATTTAAAATAAGATTCTTAAAGAGGAGGAAATTTTCTAAAACAAAGTTTCACGTCCCGGAACTCTACATCCAATATTTATCATTTTAATTTTGAGGCGAAAGTAGCGATAAAAGCAGGTGAGGCGCGTAACGTGCGCGCTAACCGACACGGACCCTTGAACAATAAAAATAATTTTAACCCATTAAATATCAATATTAAGAAATAAAAAAAATCACATTCCTTCTAGACACTTGAATAAACGAAAATCCATGGAAAAATTTTTGTTTCCGTAATTATTTTATTAGATATGCTTTTGTTAATTAACTAATTTTTACAAGTTTAAAATTTACATAAAAACCTTGATAACTGTTAAACTAAAAACCTGAAATTTTTTTCACATCTTCGAGCTATTCTTGAAAGGCATTAGAAAAGATACCCGTTGGAAAAATTAAAAAAAATTGATTTTCCACTTAGTTATTAACAATCTAGGAGGTTAAATGTGTTAATTAACAAATGCGTTTTTAAGCAATAAAAATATTTTTTTAAGAAATGATTTTGTTCCTAAAAATCATATTTATTGCTGATTACAATCCAAAAAAAAACAATTATCTTATAAACAATGCATTCGTTTATAACAATTATTTAAATAATTAGTGTAAAAAATTATAAAAAATGATTTTTATGTAATTTTAAATAGTAAGAATACGAACAAATTGGAATATTAAAAAAAAGTTTTTTATTGCATAAAAGCGCATTTGTTACTTAACAATTTTAACCTCTTAAATTGTTAATAACAATGTGGAAAATCAACATTTTTCAACGGGGATCTTTTCTAATGCCTTTAAAGGATAGCTACAAGAAGTGAAAAGAATTTGAGGTCTTTAGTTCAACAATTATCAGGGTTTTTATGTAAATTTTAAACTTGTAAAATTTAGTTAATTAACAAAAGCATATGTAATAAAATAATTACGGGACAATTTTTTTTTACATGGATTTTCGTTTATTCAAGTGTCTAGAAGGTATGTGATTTTTTTTATTTCTTAATATTGATATTTAATGGGTTACAAATACTTTTATTGTTCAAGAGTCCGAGTCGGTAAGCTCGCACGGAACGCGCCTCATCCGCTTTTAGCGCTATTTTCGCCTCAAAATTAAAATAATAAATATTGATTATAGCGTTCGGGGAGGTAAAACCTTTATTAGGAAATTTCCTCCTCATTAAGGATCATTTTTCAAATTTCGAATATCTTTAATAGTTTCCGAGATATTTGCAAAAAACCGAACCTCCATTTTTTTCAAACTGTTTATAACTTTTGCAATTTTTGCCGGCGCACCTTCAAATTTTTCAAAAAGCTTTTAGAGGTCATTCCCAATCGAATGAGCCCAGGATCATAATTTTCGGTGCCTAGACTAATGAGAGAGAGAAGCCGCATTTCACCTGGTATAATTCATTCGTTATTACTGTAACGATATTTTAAAGAAGCAACAAGTAAACTACACAAAACAGAATGTTCCTATTTGATGATTTATAGCAAGACTACGTAGAGGCAATACCCGTAGAATTTGCATTCTTGAAAATCGTTGTTTTTTTTTGATAATTTATTTATAAAGAATAACATTGCAAACAAATCGAAGATAAGAAATGTAGACCAAAAGGACCCAAATTCTTCCGGCGCATCCACCATTTCAGCCATTCGTACCGGTTTTATTAATTCTTTCAAAATTGTAGCTATTTCAAGATTCTCTTTATTGTACTGAGCAGAAACTGACAAAATGGTGCTTAAGCATTTTTTGGGGTCTTTTTTGAGCCCATTGACGATAACTACAAAGAAACAAGCTTCTAGTCAACCGATTTTACACAAAATTTGTTCTATATTTTTAAATACTTTGAAATCCGAACAAAATCAACAATAAATACAATTTCGATCAACCACTTCTATCAGACCGAATGCAGTTAATTTTGAACGGTCAAATAAAACAAAGATTTAAAATGTAGAGAAAACAATAAAAATCCAAATTGCTGTGGCGCATCCATTTCCTTCCCAAATCCTCGGCTTTAAACAAACAAAAAACGTATTCTAAAGAACAAACACCATTCCTTCCAGTTCCTCACTTAACCGTAAAGATCTGAGCAAATAAATGATACGTTTAGTTTTGTACTATTCCCCAACTTTCGATCGAATTTTCAATAATTAAAACACAATCCACCACAACATAAATATGAAATTGTCGTCGGATTTTTGTTAAATTCTCATTGACAATAAACGTCCAAGTCGTCTACAATTTATTAGTCTACAACCAGTCGGGTCAATTGTTCGTTATTTAAAAGCGTATCGAAATCTGTTCTATATGTTTAATTTACTGAAACAACATTTATACGAACATTACAATGACTGTTTACTACAAATCTTTAATGAACCATTTACATTAGCATCTAAACTAGAGAATCTTACTGTTATTATTGTTATTGTTGTGTTGTTGCATCCAAGATAAATCTCCAAATTGGTAGACAGAGTATAATTTGTTAGAGTGGTAGAATGTCGTTCAAGATTAATAATAGCGTGACAATGTTTCAGTGAGATTGTCTAATTCGAGTATCTGCAATTTTGATAGAAATATGTAACGTTTCGCCAAGACGACAAGACTAATGATTCGAACGGTCTTTGCCAAACAAACAATTCCTCTCTTCACAAGACTCACACTTCAACACCAAGATTAAAGATCGTGTTCTCAACAATTCAACAAAGTCACTTGTGTGTGTCTGTGTATTTTTTCTAATGCCGAAAAAACCGAACAATAACGACCAAATCTCTTCAAGACACAATGTAGAGCCGCACATCACACAAAAACACGACCCCGCTTGAGTGTACGAGCCACCACTTGGCCGCAACAATACACTTCTGACCCGGTCCCGGTTTTTTCTCTCCAGTCACAAAAAAAAGTCGAAAAGTTTTAACAAATACAATTAATCTCAATATTATTGTGATTTCAATGTGTGTACAATTTTCGATATAAACTCGGTTGAAATAATCTAAAACAGAATCATATTTGATTATATTTCTACATTTGCGCTTTCACACACAAAAACAAAGGCCGTCACCATACCAACAACAATCACAAAAAGAGGCGCATTGTTTGGTTGACGCTGTTATGTAATTAAAGCCGTCACAATGTTTGTGCCGCAATAGAATTGAAATTGTCAAACCGTATTGAAATTCTTTGAAATGCTAGCATTTACACCGCTTTTACGTATATCTTAAGTCGCTTTTATACTAATTTTACAATTATGATCTACGCAACTTTTGGGCGAACACTTGTGCGTTTTACAAGTGTAAACCGGTGTAATAACCAGCCCCTATTATAAACGTTAAACAAACCACCAGCAATTCGCACCCGCCTGTTGTAGCAGTAAATTACAACTTATATCATCGATTTATTGTGGCCGTATCGTGTTGGATTCTATACGGTGTTTATAGAATCGTGCAGTGTTCTTGTGCGGTGTGTTTGAGTTGAATCTCGACTGGACAACAAAATAAAGCTTTCTTGAAGAATTATGCGTCTTTGCATTCGATTCGGAATGACCTCTAGCAGCTTTTGAAAGATTTTAAGGTGCACCGGCAAAAATTTGGTAAAAAAATGGGGGTTTGGTTTTTACAAATATCTCGGAAACTATTAAAGATATTCGAAATTTGAAAAAAGATCCTTAAAGAGGAGGAAATTTCCTAAGAAAAGCTCTACCTACCCGAACTCTATCGTTGATATTTATTATTTTAATTTTGAGGCGAAAATAGCGTTAAATGAGGGTGACGCGCGTTTCGTGCGCGCTGACCGACTCAGACTCTTGAACAATAAAAATAATTTTAACCTATTAAATATCAATATTAAGAAATAAGAAAATTCACATACCTTCTAGAGACTTGAATAAACGAGAATTCATCGAAAAAATTTTTTTCCCGTAATTATTTTATTAGATAAGCTTTTGTTAATTAAAAAATTTCTACAATTTACCTAAAAACTCTGATATACCTGAGGCTGCAGATGGGCGGCTAAATTATAAAATCTCTCGGTACAGAATGCATACACACCTAGTCTATAAAATCTAATTAATTTTTTTGTTCTTGTGAAGTTTTGGGGCTATTCTGAAGCACTAAGCGATACAAAGGAAAGTCGGTCTCCCGGCGCCTCCACCATTTGTTTACACTTTTTTATATCTTCTCGACAATGATTTTGGAAACGCTGGATCCTGCTTTTTTAAAGTTGATAGTCGAGAGCTCGAAGACTATTTTGGAAATTGTCTTGTTTCAGAAAACTACTCACATTATTTTGGTTTAAGTCGTTGACACTTGAACGCAGTTTTCCTACTTCACTTGAGGACGTGGTAGGCGAGGATTTTAACCCTTTACAACCCCACAATTGTTGTTTTTTGTTTGTTCTTCAACTTGTCGGTTGAATAATGAATATATTTCGAAATTATTTACCACCGTTATTACCAACAACAAGATGATGTTTGATAAAATTACAACCCCCTATTTTATTCGTATAATAAGCTCGTCCATATACTGCCAAATTGCCAGTTTCCACCTAGACTGGTTGTTTACGTTATAACACTGGTTGTTTACACGAAACGAGACGGTATTGGATAACGTAACGCGATTTATTTACACACTTCCTTATCATCATAATACGTTAAATAGATGGTTGGAAATTTCGTCTATTTTCGATAATAATAAAATAGATAAGTTTCGCCCGGAGATAGTTTTACCGTTTTGATTGCATGTTAGTTAAACAAGAGTGTTTTAAGTGAAGAGAGGATCGGGGCTAATTGAGTGAGTTTGTGTTGATTTTGTCAAGATGACAAAGAAATCTTAACACCGTCGACGCTTAATTGACGTTGATAGATAGAAATTGAATCTCCCGAGCATTATGCGGTTGTGTTTATTAATTATCTAAACAGGCAAACCGTCTACCTGTTTAATTGAATAGGCAAACAACAATGCCACGGAAATTTTACATTATCTTCACGATAATATTTAATTAAACGATATAGCAAGAAACTGTTCGCCATTACTTTGATTGATTTCTAATACAACAAAAAAAACAACAACATTCTCTTAAATTCATTAAAATTTCATGAAATAACTCCACTACCGACTCGTACGAGTTGATGAACAATTCATTAACAGCTTTTTTGGCCTGTTTTCGTATCGCACAACAACGTGTTGTAAAAGTTCAAAGCAGTAAAATGTAGTGTAGTAAATATTATAATATACGGTGCGCTTTTAGTATGCCATTTGACTGGTATTTCTTTGCCCATCACGTCCTAGAGACGTTAATAATTTAGTTTAGGGAGCGGCTAACGTTACGTTTTACATTTTATAGCTACTGGAGTAAACACGTTCGGCAAAATGAAGAAATAAAAAGACCGGAAAAAAGAACACCAACTTAAATTCGGTTGGCGTAGCATACTAACATTATAGGCGCGTTTATAGAAATATTGATAACACTCGATTTTTATCACGTTTTGGTTGGTAATCGACATATTGCCCTGTTCTTCTCTGTAACCGGTAATCGACCGTTGAAAACTATTTTACACTGTGAGAGTCAAGATGTGCGTTCAGTCTACTTTAACCATGCAAATGGCACCGAAACCGGATCGTTCTCTATCCTATTCTAGAAAAGAGCATGCGGAGACGTACGGAGGAGCAAGTTGTGGCGCATCTTAGCTTTTTAAATGGGACTACTTCAACTTTATTCTACTATGCAAAATAGAGAGTTGATTTGGAAAGAGTCTATAGAAAGTGGAGATATTCTCAATATCGTTCGTTACTTAATAGTTTTATTAGCAACAAAGCAAATATTGTTGTCTTTTTGTTAATACTTTTGGGAAAAATTTGTGCCTCAAGTAATTGATGAGAAACAGTTGAAACAGCTCAACTTTTAAGTGAGACTTCAACAACTCCTCGTTCGTCTCACAATCTTGCAAAACAATAATTATTCAAAAATCTCCGTCTATTGAAAATTATGAAACGTAATACGTGAGAAATGGTGGATGCGCCCGGTGCATATTCGCTAATAATTTCGTATAGTTTCCAATTATTTGTCGGATCTCGACAAGTTCTCCAATACATAAACAACTACAACGGTTTCGTTGGAATTATTGGAGACTTCTTGGCGGATATAATGCGACCGGAATTGTTATTTTCCAACCGTTGCACTACAAATAAATCAGAAGTACTTTCAAGACAATACGAGACGATTTATCGTTTTTTGATTGTTGTTTTATACAACTTGACACACGAACTCACTTATTGTTAACTTGACGAATAAAATCGGGCGGTTTTCAAGGGGATGGAAGAGCCCTTTCACTTCCAGTCCATCGCCAAAAATGCATATAATTGAATTGTTTAGCCTATAACAAGTCTAGGCAACATCTGCCATTTTAGTGAATTTCTCTTCAAGGGCACCGAAAATTATAATCCAGGACGCATTCGATTCGCAATGACCGCTAGAAACTTTCTGAAAAATTTGAAGGTGCGCCGGCAAAAATTGCATAAGTTATAAATAGTTTTAAAAAAATAGAGGTTTGGTTTTTTGCAAATATCTCGAAAACTATTACAGATATTCAAAATTTGAAAAAAGATCCTTAAAGAAGAGGAAATTTCCTAACAAAAATTCTACGTCCCGAAACTCAACCACCAATATTTATAATTTTAATTTACAGGCAAAAATAGCGCTAAAAACGGGTGAGGCGCGTTTCGTGCGTGCTGACCGACTCGGACTCTTGAACGATAAAAATAATTTTTAACCAATAAAAATCAATATTAAGAAATCAAAAAATTCACATACCTTCTAGGCACTTGAATAAACGAAAATCCATTGAAAAAATATTTTTCCCGTAATTATTTTATTAATTAAATAAATCAACTCTAAAGCATCTTTTAGAGAATTTAATGCCCTAAAACAATATGCCTAGATAAAATCTTTATCTCAAACGGTTCAAAAGTTATAGCATTTTTAATGAAAATTTCCATAAACGCTTTAAACTAAACATATCTGTTTTTGATCAACTTTCAAAGCCCGTAAGTAGGGGAACCCGGGGTATGACGGGGTCCTTAAGGTTAAAAGTAAAATTAAGCATAAAATTTTCACAAATTCAACCCTTTATTAGCAATTATAAGATGATAAAATATTTCTTTATTGAACAAAAACCGAAAAAGGAAGAATAATGCCTAGATTTACAAGATCTATTAACATTATTCAATAAGGAACAAAGTCCCCGTCTTGCCCCATGTGCGGGGTAAAACGGGGTACACCTCCTATTTACCCTTTGTCAGGTCGGCAACCTGAACTGATATGAGCAGCATATTCATCATCGTCATCAATACCTGCACAGGTACAATGACCTCTCTCTCCACATACTTGGCAAGCAATCCACCCTTCATTTAACTGAAGATACAGTTAAAAAAGATGAGCAGCTGGGTTGCGGTGAAACTGTAAGTGCAAACGTTGAGCAACTTGGCTGTGGTGTTGATGTGGTGGCAGCTTCATTGCTGTCCGAGTTTGTACTAGTGTTAGAAGGTTAACCCCATCTTACCCCACAAGTAACGTGTATGATATTCTATTCAATACATTATAAATAAGTAATAATTTGCACAAAGCTTATTACTCACCTTATTCAATATAGATTTACGTATTCAATGACAAACGTCCGTCCAAACAATAACAAAAGTTATTACGTTTAAATCTTTAACACAAGTTGTGTTGAACTACATGCAAATAGCGCAATTTAGATTTTTTTGTTTACAATAACAAAATAGCTGTCTAAATCTATGTCACGTAGAACAAAGGGACTGAGAGGATGCCACCTAACAACTAGGTAGTTGTTTCCCTAAATTGCAGCACTTTGTTTTGGAATTATTGGTGGTCCCCGTCTTACCCCGGTATCCCGTCATACCCCGGGTTCCCCTATATGAATTTTTGAGTTAAATGAATCAACTCTAAAGCATCTTTTAGAGAATTTAATGCCCTAAAATAATGTGCCTAAGCAAAAGTTTTATCTCAAACGGTTCAAAAGTTATAGCATTTTTAATGAAAATTTCCATAATAGCTTTAAACTAAACATATATGTTTTTCATCAACTTTCAAAGCCCGTAAGTATATGAATTTTTAAGTTAAAAAATCAACTCTAAAGCATATTTTAGAGAATTTAATGCCTTACAAGAATGTGCCTGGATATTACTTGTATTTTGAAGAGTTCAAAAGTTATAGCCTTTTTAATAGACAAAAATTTTTTTGCATGTTTTTTAAATGGGAAATTTCAAATAGCCACCGACACCTTTTAAAATTGAGCTAAAAAAATTTCCCAATGGGAGAATTTTTTTCAACATACAGTCCTTTTTGAGACCATAAATTCGTTAGGTTAGTCATTTTGGCTCACCCTAATATCCATACTGCTGCAACCTATTTCGTTTTTTCTAGGTATTTTTGAAAAATGAAGACACTGTGCATCGGTCGAGCTTTCATACCTTGAAATTTCATCTCCAACAGCGGATCAAATGATGTCTGCATTGTTCGAGGTTCACGAACTGTTCTGAATCGAGCGAATTTGACCGCGTCATCGTACAAGCACGAGTTGCTTCCGAATTGTGGCCGTTTGACAACGATTAAATGACCTTTGCGTGAACTTTGAGATGCGGAAGAAGACCCTTTACACGCACCGAAATTTCCTAGATTTCAACTTTACCGATATGTAAATCGGCCCTCCGAAAAACTTTCCGAACATGTCCCCGCCGTAATCTAAATAGATATTTTCAAGATCTCATACAACTTTGTAACGGATAAAAGTTGCTGTTGTTTTCCCAACAAAAACACTAAACTTGTTTGTTATGTTCCAAAGTGTCAACTTTTTAAATTCCTACTTCAATATATTTTTGTAACAAGCCAAAACAACAACGCGAAAACAATGAAGATTTAACAGAGACTCTACAAAAACGAAATTGCAATTAATTTTCTTTAGAAATAGAGTAAATTACAAAATCGACTGAAATGAAAACCTGTAATCGGCCCCCCAAACTATCCGAATCGGATCATTATGACATTCTATCAGCATTAATTATAATCTGATCCGGGGCCTGAAGCGGCTCGATGTCACCGCAAATAATTCATTCCAGTCCGTTCTAGTTAATGCGGAAAATTAAGTGAAAACTCTTAAAGATTTATTAGCCTGTTTTCGTATGCTATTTATAATTTATAATTGAAGAGGCCAGTGCGAACACAGCAGGACGGATATTGATTTGGAAGACGCTTTATTTTAAAATGAATCTTTTAGACGAAAAGCACAAACGTAGCAGCATCGTTTTAATTTTTAATAAGACTCCATCTTGATGAATTCTTTTCAATTTTAAATGCCTTATAAATATGGCAAATCGTCCAAAATATCAACAGTTGTCGCTTTTTCCATATTTTCGCCTAGCGGGTGTTTCAATTAAGCACACGGAAAATCCAATTCTATTCACTTCTGTGACACACCAATACCGATTAATATATATCTCTTTATATCTTGAACGAGCGAGAGAAAGAGAGAGAGAGAGAGAGAAGTTTTTCAATCGGACGCTTCAATCAAGAGCAAACTTGAAATCGTTCAAAGAGAAATACGCGCAAAGACTTTAACGAAAGAAGAAAGAAGTGGAAAACGACGACGAAAAAAATTGTACAGCATCTCGAATCAATGAGAGAAAAATTGTTAAAAATCAAATTTATTCACTTCAAAACTTTGACGATGAAATATTCGCTTTTACGAAATAGAAGACGAGGAAAAAAACGATTCCAAATAGAATTTTTTTGTTGTCAAAATGAGATTCTTTTTGTGGGAAATCCACCCGAACAATCGGTTTGCCAATTTGTCGTCATACGTGGGATCGAAATTGACCACATTTCAATGGGATGCACAGAAATTAGCTACAAGACTGCCCGACTATTCGTCTTTGCGACAAACAAAGGAAGATTTACATTCAAGTCGGTATTTATACGAAATTGATAATGAGGACGTTGATTTGTTTAAGACGAATTCCACTTGAAATTCACAAGAATTTCTCGTTTATAAAATAATCATTTCAATTTTGACTTTAATGTAAGCAGAACAGTAGACTTAATTAGTTAAAAATCGCACTCACAGACAGACTGTTAAGTGGAAATGGTGGATGCGCCGGGAATCAAATGATTTCCAAATCATCTACATCTTTATCTCTCTAGATGATGGGCGCGATCTTCATCCGTATCGTTATTTGTTTCGTCTAGAACTAGAGATGGAAATCTATAGAATGTGAAATCGAATTATTTCGTTACAAACTGTCAGTTCGTGTAAAATCTCATCTGCTTCAGTGGCTGTAAAAATAGAAACAGATGGATTTTTTGTCAGTGAAAATTGAGGTTTATGAAAAATAGTGAATATGTGCAAACAAATCGAGTTATTCCGTGACAAACTGTTATCTGTATTTATATAATCGAATTATTACAAATTTAGAAAAATGGGGGTTGAGTCCAGAGACACGTATTCCACAGCAATGAGTTACTTTCATTCGGATCTTCATTTGAATGTTCTTAATAAAAACAATAGATCCGTTGTGCAATTTCTGATTTCTGTCCTCAAATTGTAGTCGAAAAGATAGGGATGGAGATTTTTGAGAAAGTGTTGGAAATGTGTTTGTAGAATGGTGGATGCGCCGGGTTTAGGTACTCAAAATTATTACGCAACAGAGCATTACCTTAATTCCTATGCCTATTTCAGCTTTTATTCTGTAAGCCTAGGGTCACACCTATCGTATAGACTCACATTTTTACGTATATTGTGTTTTTGAAGATACGGATGGGGATGTATAAAAATATTGATAGAAAATTGTGAAAACGGTAAATGTTCTCATAGGCGCCAAGATAGAGATGAAGATTTATAATATAATCGATTATTTTACTTTGTATTCCTTAGAAATTAGTTACTTTCATTCGGATCTTCATTTGAACGTTCCTAATTTAAAAAAAAAAGATAGATTGCAGATCGTTGTGCAATTTCTCATTTCTGTGGTCGAATTGTAGCCACAAAGATAGGAATGGAGATTTTTCAGAAAGTTTATAAAAACATCGATGAATCGCTGTATTTGAAGAATGGTGGATGCGCCGGGTTTACTCTCAATTATTACGCATTAGAGCATTACCTTAATTCCTATGCCTATTTCAGCTTTCATTGTATAATCTTAGGATCGTGTAGACTCACATATTTACGTATGTTGTGTTTTTGAAGATACGAATGGAGATGTTTAAAGATATCGATAGAAAATTGTGAAAACGGTAGACTGGACGAAAAAAGCTTTTATAGACGCCAAGAAAGAAATGAAGATTTATAATATGATCGATTGTTACTTTGTATTCCTCAGAAATCAGTTACTTGCATTCGGATCTTCATTTGAACGTTCTTAATAAAAAAAAATAGATTGCAGGTCGTTGTGCTATTTCTCATTTCTGTCCTCAAATTGTAGCCAAAAAGATAAGGATGGAGATTTTTGAGAAAGTCGATAAAAACATTGAAGAATCGCTGCGTTTGTAGAATGGTGGATGCGCCGGGTTTACTACCAATTATTACGCATTAGAGCATTACCTTAATTCCTATGTCTATTTCAGCTTTTATTGTGTAAATCTAAGGTCACACCTATCGTGTAGACTCACATCTTTACGTACATTGTGCTTTTGAAGATACGGATGGAGATGTTTAAAGATATCGATAGGAAATTGTGAGAGCGGTAAACGGGACGCCAAGATAGAGATGAAGATTTATAATGTAATCGATTGTTACTTTGTATTCCTCAAAAATTAGTTACTTTCTTTCGGATCTTCATTTGAACGTTCTTAATTAAAAAAAAATGATTGCAGATCGATGTGCAATTTCTCATTTCTGTACTCGAATTGTAGTCAAAAAGATAGGGATGGAGATTTTTGAACAAGTCGATAAAAATATTGAAGAATCGCTGTGTTTGTAGAATGGTGGATGCGCCGGGTTTACTCTCAATTATTACGCATTAGAGCATTACCTTAATTCCTATGCCTATTTCAACTTTTATTGTGCAAATCTGGTGTCACTCCTATCGTAGAGACTCACGTCTTAACGTATATTGTGTTTTTGAAGATACGGATAGAGATGTTTAAAGATATTGATAGAAAATTGTGAAGATAGAGATGAAGATTTATAATATAATCGATTGTTACTTTGCACTGTGCAGATAAGGATGGGGAATTGTACACAATACAGAGATACGTAAAATGAAGTATGCGTCTAGAAAAAGTTATTCCTCAGAAATTAATTACTTTCATTCTTATCTTTATTTGAGCCTTTGCTCAAATACTAAATAATTGTACAATTCCTCATCTTCAATCTCAAATTATTGTCATAAAGATAGAGATAGCGATTCTTAAGAAAATCACGAAAAACGTTCATAGAATGGTTGATTGAGCAACAGAGGATTATCTCAATTCAAATCTCTATTTGTGCCGTCATCATGTGAACTTAGGACAGCGATCAACGTACAGATTCTCATCTTGATTGCGGTTTTGAAAATAATAATGGAGATGTTTGAAGAAACTGATAAAATTGTGAGTACACTAGACATTGGAATGAAGATTTAGAAGAGAATCGATTGTCGCTCTGCGCTATGCAGATAGGGATAGATGTGTGAAATTAGGAATGCGTCCAGAGAAAATTATTCAACGAAAATCAGTCAGTTCTGTTCTGATATTTATACGAGCTTTTTTAATATAAAAACCTCACCCCTGCGCATGGTATATTTCTTCTTGGCTATCCTGAAATTGTGAAACAAAGTCAGAGATACAGGATTTTGAAAAAATCGGTTGAAACGCTCTTGAAAAACAAGAAATGCTACAAGTGCGTAATGGTGGATGCGCCGGATACGCTTCCTACTAATCGACAATATTACTATAGTTCGTATCTCTATTTCAACCTTTATTAAATAAATTTAGGGCGACACTCATCATATAGATTCGCATCTTTGCTTATATACTGCAATTTTAAAGATACAGATAGCGATATTTGAAGAAATCGATAAGAATCATGAAAACGCTAGATTCAATTAAAAATCCTTTCATTAATTAAATAATCGACGATTTGAGTGTTTTTATTATGAAAGTAGTGCAATTCCTCATCTCTATCCTCAAATTATCACACAACACAGCAATACCTCAATCCGTATCTCTATCTCACCCTTTATCAATCCGTTTCTTTACGTCTACACTGATGCAGATTCTTGACGAAATCGATAAAATGGGGACGTGTACAAGAATCACTGATTCGTGGGGTGGATGCGCCCCAAACCACTACAGAATTGGAAATGCTGCTTTATAACAAGATCAATTAAATAATAAACCGTATTTACGTATTTTCGTAATAATCAACGATCAAAATTGAATCGAATCCATGGATTATCAACAATATATTTGCTGTATTCCGGTGGTAGGTAACGATAAAAGACCATCCAGTATACACAACTTCAACTTCTCCCGGCAACATTTTAATTAAAAGTTGTCTGAAACATGCCAATAGATCGTGTGAGACACCAGAGGGAGATGGAGTGTGTGTGTGCGCGCCACTGAATTGAATTGAACACAAATGCCAGCGAGTAAAATCGTTCTACAACATTGGAATTGATATCGCATTTTCAATTAATACTAATTGGAAACATGGATCGATCCGTCACACAATGATAACGATCAAAATTTGTGCTTTTATTTCAAATAATTATCGTGTACGATGATAATAAGCGACAGTTATCATTTGCTTAAAATTAAATCGAGTTGATTTTTCGTCAATCGATTATTTTATAATGTCGGTTTGATGATGAGTTGGAGAAGACATTAGAGACACGTGGCGACTTGTACAACATCTGTGGCTGTAGATTTCCTGCATTTCTATGAAGGTTGCACAAATCCTATTTGAATATTATTACCCGTACGAAAATCATTTGTATTCAAATATAGAAAGTATAATTTCACCATTTCAAATCTACATACGTACGGTGAAATGGTTTTATAAAACAGTTGCAAGTTATACAAGAGGCGCAGGTAACTGCCTGTTTTGATTGTTCATAAAACAATTCCCCAAATCGTTTTTTTTTGCGTAGAATAGACGCTAAAGTTTGTGTTGAAATCATTAGTAAATCGAGGTCTTGAAATAATGGGGTTTATTTACAATTCTACGCTCAAATTACATGCCTTAATTAGTGTTGTAACGAATGCGCCATAATTGGATTCTAATTAATTGAAATGCGAAAAATCCCAAAAACCGTTTGGCCTAATTTGCTCACAATTCGTCTAGGAAAAGTTTCACGGCTTTAGAACCAAGAAAACGAATCTGCCTGATCAGCGGTCGCCTATCCAGATTTCTGCTGTCTATCCAGCTAGTGTAAGTGTGTTCCAAGCCCAGCCGCTGATCAGCCAGCTGGGCTCCGTGGGGTCGTCAGTCCCCAAGCGGAAGTTGAGTTCCGTCCCTGCGGCATTCTTATTCCTGTATTTTAAAAAATAAACGAGACATTTTGTTGCTAAATAATGATCGAGGTAGTGCACCCAATTCTATCCACTGATACCGGTGAAAAACAGTTGCAGTGGCAGTGGTGGATGAAGCAAAGATGAAGCGAAGAAAGAATTGACTCCATAATTATTACATAACAAGCTGGTCCTTTAACTCAAATATTTAATGCCAAGTTGATTGAATCCAGATAGACGAAGTATAGTTCGAAACATTAGAAAAACAGCCAAAACAGTGACTTAATTGGAAATAGAAATGACTCCTTGATTACTATATGACAAGTTCATCCAATAATGATAGATACATGTGAATATCTTCCTTAACTAAAGGTTTCTACAAGTATGTCTCGTCTATTTCCATTTGGCTAGCTTGACTTTATTTAAATAGAGACACGTAATCAGTGATCGGAAAGAGTCAGAGATCTAAAATCAAGTTGGTTGAATCCATATAGACGAAGTATAAGATTCAGATTTTCAATAGAAAGAACAGCTAAAAAGGGACTTAAGAGGAGAAAGAATTGACTCCTCAATTATTACATGACAAGCTGGTCCTTTAAATGAGTGATTTCAACGACTCAAATATTTAATGCCAAGTTGATTGAATCCAGATAGACGAAGTATAGTTCTAAACATTAGAAAAACAGCCAAAACAGTGATTTAAGTGAAAAAAGTAATGACTCCTTGATTACTACGCGACAAGTTGATCTAATAATGTTAGACCCATGTGAATATCTTCCTTAACTAAAGGTTTCTACAAGTATGTCTCGTCTATTTCCATTTGGCTAGCTTGACTCTATTTAAATAGAGACATACGTAATATGATTTGAAAGAGTCAAAGACTAAAATCAAGTTGGTTGAATCTATATAGACGGAGTATAAGGCGGAGATTCAGATTTTCAAAAGAAAAAAACAGCTAAAAATGGACTTAAGAGGAGAAAGAATTGACTCCTCAATTATTACATGACAAGCTGGTCCTTTAAATGAGTGATTTCAACGACTCTATATTTAATGTCAAGTTGATTGAATCCACATAGACGAAGTATATTTCGAAACATTAGGAAAACAGCCAAAACAGTGACTTAAGTGGAAAAAGTAATGACTCCTTGATTACTACACGACAAGTTCATCCAATAATGATAGACCTATGTGAGTATCTTCCTAAACTAAAGGTTTTTACAAGTATGTCTCGTCGATTTCCATTTGGCTAGCTTGACTCTATTTAAATAGAGACATACGTAATATGATTTAAAAGAGTCAAAGACTAAAATCAAGTTGGTTGAATCCATTTAGACAGAGTATAAGGCGAAGGTTCAGATTTTCAATAGAAAAAAACAGCTAAAAAGGGACTTAAGCGGATAAACAATTGACTCCTTAATTATTACATAACAAGCTGGTGATTTCAACGACTCTATATTTAATGTCAAGTTGATTTAATCCAGATAGACAAAGTATAGTTGGAAATATTTAAAAAAAACGACAAAACAGTGATTTAAGTGGAAAAGGTAATGACTCCTTGATCACTGTACGACAAGTTGATCCAATAATGATAGACCTATGTGAGTATCTTTCAAATTGAAGCTTTCTACAAGCATACCCCGACTATTTCCATTTGGCGAGCTTGACTCTTGACAGGATTTTCTTTTGAATAGAGAAACAGGTGATTTGAAAGTAAATTGAAGCTTGGATATACGGAGCATAGACAAAAAGGCTATCGAATATATGCAAAGTTGACCAAACAACTGTAGACACATAGTAGTAACTTCGTCTCTTCAATTTATTATTTATCCGGCATCTTTTCTCTTTCTCTCTCTTCTCCCATATAATCATCTATAAGCTTTCAGCCGCCTTGACTGATTGCAAGTCAAGTTGAAATCGCTGCAGTGTAACATTTGTTCGTAATAAACGAAAACTTTGTACGGTTGATATCGACTTTTGTCCTCGTTTCAGGATAGAGTGGTCTTAGAAAATTGACTGAAATTTCAGTCACGTCCACCAGGAGTTTGTCAATTCTATTTGTTTTTCTTTTACGATTTTCCCATCTTGATTTGTCTGAATTGGAGCCTACCAAAAAAATCTTCCAGTTTACATTATTTCAAATAAAACAAAAAATCACGTGAGAAAGTATTGTAGAAAGGGCGATAAATGTACTGAGATGCAATTACAAAAAAAAAAACCACAGCCGACACAGAATGTTGAGAACTAGACAGCTGCGTCTGATAGATAGTACGTTAGATAGAGATAGATATATTCGGGAGTTATATTGTTATATGTAAACGATAGTGGCGAATGTACACACAAAACAGATGTGTTGTTGGTGGTGTTTTAACGTGATTTCTAGTGTTTTACGTAACTTAGCCCGCAGATTTTTCACACAACTCACCGATGTTTCCTATATGATGTGTTGTTTACGTTGTCGATCCACCACAAACGTTAAAACCACCACAAATATTTGCGGTAAGCTACAACGCGCGTCTCGTTCTCTTTATTAAAAGTGTGTGTGATTTAAATATTTCGTTGCCAGATGAGAAATGGTCGATTCGTGAGGATTTCTATAAAGACATCCATCGTGACGATGCCGAAATGCTGTTGAAATCGAAACAGAATGGCACATTTATAATACGACCATCGAGTAATTCGTTTATTGCAACATTATCGTTGGTGCAGGACAATAAGATGTTCCATTTGAATATACGTCGACGTGATGACAATTTGATTGCTTTAGGTTTAGAAAAAGCGAATGAGAAATGCTTTACGAACGTGGACAGTTTGATTAACTACTATATCAGCAACTATCTTGTATTGTATTCGAATGGTAGGGAAACGTTAACATTATTATTGCCGTACCGTGATCCGAAATGATCGAAAAGACTGAATTTTTGTTTTGGCTATCGTTAAATATAAATCGTATCGATTCGGTGTGCGTTTCATTTCGCTAACCAAAGAAGCTTAATTTTTTTGAATTGTGTGTGTATTCTCGATGCATGTGTGATGTTTTGTGCGGATGCACCGACCATCTGTTGTTCGATTGTTACAGATGCATTGACCTGAATGTACAACATATCCACGACACTATTCAAAAGCACATCAACATTCCCACAATCTGTGAAATCTTCTATTTTAGATTAATATTGGAATGTGTGATTTTTTCAAACTTTCAGATTTAGATATTTGAAACGATTTGGGATTTTTTAATCTGATCTAATAGTAGTTTCACATTTCAGCAAGTGTCGATAAAAACGTTTCATTTCAACGTAATTGTATTGGATTGCCAAGCGGACTATAAATATTTCTCTAGCTAGTAAATCCACTGAAAGCTGTCATTGAGTGAGCTTTACCGTGTCCGTGATCTTATTTGTCCAGTTGCGTAATCAATCAAATCGGAGAAGTTGAGCTATACTGTCCGAAATTTTACTCAAAAGCCTTTAACTCTGAGAAAGTTTTGGTGAATTTGTTTTTTTTTAAAGTCTTGTAACGTGTCCTCTATTCTTTTCTCCTAGTTAAGCTACTCAGTCCAACAAGTGTTCAAAATTGAGGAAACCATGTTGCGTAATACTTTGTTTATTTGGATTTTCGGTTTAGTTCCGGTTTCAAGCTCCGGTGAATGCCGAATGTGCTGATTTATCACAGCGCTTCGAACCGTTATTTATTGTTGTTCCGGTTTCGGTTTCGGTTCGACGAGTAAAACATATATCGGTTTGGTTCCGGTTTGCGTTCTGGAAAAGATATTGGTTTTCGGTTAAGTTCCGGTTAAGCCCGGATTTTCACATTAGAACCTTGCAAACGAAACGAGCACTAAATAATAAAGTTCATTCTTTGAGATGATTTTATAGAAGCGGATTCTCCTTTTCAGAGTCAGCCAAAATGACTAACCTATCGAATTTATGGTCTCAAAAGGATCTATATGTTGACAAAAAAATTCTCCCATCAGGAAAAATTTTTAGCTCGATTTTAAAAGGTGTCGCTGGTCATTTGAAATTTCCCATTTAAATAACACACAAAAAAATTTTTGTCCGTTAAAAATGCGATAACTTTTAAACCGTTTAAGATAAAAATTTTGTCCTGAAGGGCATTAGTCTTTCTATATTCGTATTTAAAAGAAAATGCTATCAAGAGTCAAGCTAGCCAATCGGAAATAGACGAGATATACTTGTAGAAAAAGTAATTCCTCCAAATAGGCAAAAAAACCCACCAGGATACCTGATATGAAGATATTCTTTTTAATTACGTAACGTCTTACTTATTGTGACAAGTTGACCAAAATAAACTAGACAAAGTGTTCAACTTACAGTTTAATTTAAAAACGGCGGCGCTGTATTCTCTGTCTTCGGAATCTCGTTGTAACCGAATTGATGAATTCCTGCAATCGATCAGTGTCTAAAAATTGACGAAACACGAAATGTCTTATATAACTAACTATGTTTTAGAGTCAAGCTAAGAAATCGTGATTAGACACAGTTTAATATACAGTCGACAAAAGTAAGTCTCTCTTAATGCTTCAAAGTCACGTCGTCCCAAACAAGTAGATGAAGTATAGAACTATTTAATCAGTAGAAGAAGAAACGACTAGTACTACGCGTGAGTCAAGTTGTCCGATTGTAGCTAGACGAAGTGTACATTTTTCAACAAATGGAAGCGCCAACAAAGAACAAAGCGTAAAGCCGTAATATCCGAACTTTACATTTACATCTCAATATTCTCAACACTTCAGCATCACACCAGAATTATGGTGGAATAATTAAAATTCCCATTACGACTGTGTACGTTGCCTTTTAATGTTTTGTTTTATTATTCTTTCATGGGTTGTTAGTTGGAAATTTGCATTTTTTTGATCATCTATTCCGTACAAACACGCCAACGTAGAGAGATACAAAAAAAAAACACTGTCACCAACCATCACTAAAAGCACACAGCAAACGTGTCACTCATACCCTTATCAAAACATTTGGCACACACTTTCCGATAAATGTTAATTTCAACCCCAATAACCAATTTGGAAAATTTATAAATTTTCTATACACACGCACACACAAAAAATGTTTAATAATACCCGACCGGATTCCATCCGACATTAATATCCAGCGAAAATTCCCCGTTTTTTGCCGATATTCTAGACAACCCAAGTGAATTTCCCACTTATCCCGGGATGGCATCTTAGACAACATAAGCGAAGCAGAAGGCAAAAGATAGAGGGAAAACGGAACCGGAGGCTACCATTACTATTGGGAATAATGACGATGTTATTATTGAAGATGGTAGACACTCGTTGGTGGCGGTGGTGGTGGTGGCAGTAGTAGCAATTCCAATCCCAACCAACGACAATAAAAATAGGATGAAAGAAAGCTCCACCGCCGCCGCCGCCACCGCATATCCTCTCTTCTATCCGTTCAGAAAATGTATTTTATTCAAATCCAACAAAAGCTTGTGTCACTGCATGTGTGTGTGTGTGTGAGATACAGAAGGGTATGTTGTCGTCTAATCATCCCCTAAATGGGAGTGAATACGAGACGATCAATTGGATTCGCATTGAAAAAATTATCAAGATTCCAGTTAAAATCCAGAGCCACGGACAACATTAATAAACTATCCTCTTGATCTTCACTGGTCAAGCTCTAAAATTTCGAGATTATTACAAACAAATCCGGGATTGATGAAAATCGTCGCTTTTGTATTATTTGAATATTGTAAATTTTTTTTAATATAAAATAAAAAAGGATAATTCATGATGGAGATGTCATTTTAGGCTCGCAACCACACAAGAAATATTGTCGAGTTCTGCACAACCCCCGAAAATCCCACATCATCATCATCATAATAATAACATTGAGCGCAACAGAGATAGAGACAAAAATCTGGAAATATTTACGAGAGAGAAAAAAAGGAGCGTTTACGAGAGATGTACGCATATTTTAATAAATTTTTTGTCGTCTCTGTTCGCCCCGTTTACTTTTTGTTGATTCCATAAAAACAATTACAGTTTAATTTGGCTGTATACGGGGGCGGTGGGGTGATATCCCGAACAGGTACACAGACAACCGAATCGAATTAGTGAATTCAATGAATATTTGGGGTGGTGCAAAACATTGAATTTCGTCGACGTATCTCTGGATTGACACACGCCGCTACAAACATGTCAATGGATTGATTTAGAATTCACAAGCGGAAAAACAAATACGGACGCTCTATTGGAAAACAATTGTACGCGAAATACGCGATTTACACGTGGAAAATTGAATGTAATTCACGAACGATCAACGGCACACGCACGTCACCAGTTGTCCATCCGAAAGTCGGCTTAAAAGTGGTCGCTTTACGGAGTTAAACTGGATGTTTTATGGAAACGGTCGAATCATTGTCAGATGTGTTGCCTTAAAATTGATTTAGTTTATGTTGTGTTCACATTGTACAAGTCAATGGTCCATTGAAGGCTATTTATCCGACAGCTCAATTGTTTGTACAGTTAATTTAAATTATCACCAGTAACTTGTAACACGCCAAACATCGAGTATCAATTCGGCGATAATTTGCAATTAATTCGTTTATGTGGACGATTTAGAACAGGACCGAAAAGACGAGATTTTCTCGCGCATCGATCAACGTGTGTATCCGACAGAGATAGAAGCACAGTTCTAACTAAATCAATCATCTATCTCGCTCAGAATTAGAAACAAATTTGCGACACTTTGTGAACGCGAGTATCAAAAAGCGAGAGATAAAGGGAGAGAGAATTTTGAGAGATTTTGGCACATCTGCAATCTTCGCCCTATACTCCGTCTAAATGGATTCAACCAAATTGATTCTAGTCTTGGACTCTTTCAAATCGCATTACTTATATCTCTAGAGTCAAGCTAGCCAAATGGAAATAGACGAGGTATACTTGTAGAACGCTATAATTTAAAAAGATCATTATACGTGTCTGTCATAATTCGATCAACTTGTCGTATAGTAATCAAGAAGTTGATTCTTTCTCCAATTAAGTTATATTGTGAGTAGTTTTCTAAATGTCTCAAACTTATGTATGTATACTCCGTCTATCTGAATTCAATCAACTTGGCGTTACATATATGAATCTTTCAAGTCACCTGTTTCGTATTCATCTGTTTACGCAATATTTATGGAAAACTTTAATTTGAAAATAAACAGCTTTCTAAGTGTCTATAATTATTGAATCAACTTGTCGTATAGATCACTTAGATCACTTTTTCACCGCTTTTTTGTAAATCTCAAATATGTAACTATACTCCATCTAATTGGATTCAAACAACTCGACTCTCAAATCACTCCTTCCATATACCTATTTATAAGACAATTCTATCAAGAGTCAAGCTAGTCAAATGGAAATAGATGAGATATACTTGTAGAAAAAGCAACTCCTCGAAATATGTAAAAAGTCCACGAATTTTTTGAAGCGAAACTTCTTTAGGCGCGCTTGGGTGTAAATTATTTTCAATGTATTTTCCCTAAGTATCGAAAAATGCGACGCGGTGAGGGAAAACACTTCCCCTCTAACAGAAGAGTGGGGGCGTTACCAATAGCGTCGCTTATACTCTGTCAGTTCTGCCAACTGCGTAAAATAAACACTAAGGTCTAAAGTTGGTGGCATTGATTGATGTAGAGCGCCCTCTGGAACAAAACTAAAATTTCAAGGCTTACCGCGATGATTTTTGAATTTATAAATTAACTAGCAGAACCGGCAGACTTCGTTCCGCCCGTTCGTTGGTTTATATTCATAAAATTAACAATATCGAAATGTTTGAACAATAACGTCAAAGAAAGTGAGGTTAGAAAAGGACAACTGCAGAAAAAAATCGAGCTTTCAGACAACCAATCAAAGAAATAAACTTTATCTCTAACCCAAGAAGTTTCACTTCTAACGCGCGGCATTCGACGCACTTTCATTTTTTTTTGCGGTAAACAAAATTGCCGCGGGACAGTGGTTGAGAATCACTGGTTTAGGCGTTTAGGACGCCCTGTAACTAGCCAATTTTGAAAGACACGATTTTATGTCTTTTAAAGTTTAAGAGAAAACACCCACTTATCCCATAAAGTTTGATTCATAAAAGATTATTACAGATTGACAATAAAGCTGTCACGTTTAGAAAGAGATGCACTGTCCAAACGATCGTTTGCAAGCACTGGAAAGGCTCTTAAAGAAATCAATCGAATGGATAGCAGGCTTCTTATAAAGAACATCATTGTCTTTGGATAGGACAAAATGAAAATAAGAAAAGACTGACACTATCGTAACGATCTGCGTTCGGTCGATGATCAGACAGAAACCAACTTAGTGGCCAACAATCATGTGGAAATGGCAAATATTTGAATACGCTTAGTTCGGTCACGAAATCGAGGCACGTTTGCAAAACTACAAAATAATCTTCAACATTTCAACGACGAGTTAGTAATAAGCCAAAAGATTCTTCCTGTCTTTGATAATAAACTCGGCGATGTGGAAGCTAGCAGGCGGAGAAAAGAGGCTATCCTCAACTTTGACAGAGAAAATGAAAGCTCAACATTTTTCAATCATTCAACGCCTGAATAGCTGCTATTAGGGGAAAGTTTAGTTACTCACATAATCTCCTTTAATCGGAGATATAAACGAACAAACGCTTCGGACAGCGACAAAACCATAACTAAAAGTTTCGATTTTTGATTTGTACTTCGATCGGCTCGATTTACGCGTTGTTATCCGTGTAAAACGAACCGATACACAAACAGCCTTTTTGCGATTCGACGTGTGCCGGAGCATTAACTGAAAGCTCATGAAATAAAGATTAGATTAATTGCGACAAAATGTAATTTTCCGTTATGTCCAAACCGGAGTTCTTGTTGCCACACAATTAATCCACAGTTGCACGATTTACAATGTATTTCAGTGAAAAGTTTAATTAAATCGTGTAGATTTGTGGCAATCAAACGAACATCTCCTGATTTGGTTTATTGTCGAGTAAACAACGAAAATATGCCGAGTTCAAAGAGCTTTTCACAGTTAAGCTTCAATACCTCCAAATAATGCACAATCGACTTGCCTGAAAACAATTTTATATAGAAAATAGAAACTTTTTAATATCGTTTCTATTAAGCGTATTTGTATTCAACAAAAATCTAATCAACATTATAGACTCAACTGTATAGTTAAATCGAATTTAAACTAAACGCTCGTACAACTTTAAATGAGCGTTATATAAAAGAGTTTTCTTTATTATTCCGGCACTTATTTTAAAAGTTTTCGTAATTCTACACAAAAGGAAACGTATTTTCCGGCTGAATTACCAACGACTTATTTATCGAAATTTTCCCGGTGGTGTGCGCTTTAATTGAAAACACATTAATTGAAAGATTTTCAAGAGCTCTCTCTCGCTCGTAATTAATTTTTTCTATAAATCAATTTGTAGTGAAACTAATACAGCAGACTTTTTTTTCTGACGCTCTGCTGAAATGAGGACTGTGCGGGATTTATTGGGAAAGTTTCCCAATTAAAAGCGCCAACAATGGAAACTCCACTGATACCGCAACCTTGACCTCCGACTAATTAATGTTGATAATAGCCCGATTAAAGTATTTATAAATTAAGACATCCCAATTTTGTTGGGAATTATGGATGATTTTTGGGCGGAATTACCTGTTTTTTGTGTGTGTGTGCAAAAAATCGCCTGGAAAAATCTACAACACACTAGTGGCAATTTTCTGGCATAATTGCAACTTTGTCTTTGACGAGTGACACGATCGATCGCACAAAACTATTTGCACGTTTACACACAACACACTCGGGATTTTTCTTTTGATTTTACCATCATTTATTGTCATATCATTTGATTTGTGTCCGCCGATTTGTTTCGAAATTACGATTTAGTCTCCCGATTTGCAACGATTACTTTACATTTTAAGTACACCATGCTGGTGTCTTAATCTAGAACTTAACCTAAAAAAACCCACTACTATCTCTCTGTGGATGTGTAGTTTGTCGGAATATTTAGACAGCATGTCCTGGATCACGATCCAGAACCAACTGCGGCTCCGGGCTGTCGATGGCGGGACCAGGAACCGCCCGCTTATGCGCACCCGGATCGATCTCTACTGCTATATATATATAACCATATCTGGATATGTGTATGGACCCAACCTGCCCTTATAGATGTATTATACATGACCCATTCAGGAACAGGATATCAAGACGATGGTAGAAGTTGGGGGGGCGTAATACCGACGACTAACCAAAAATTTGCAATTTTACGATTGATTTTTGGATCAAAGCGACCCCCCGACTGATCAAATATTCATCTATACATAATGCAACATTAATGGTAACTTGGGGCGAATTTCGCGAATTGCATTTGATGCATCATCAATATGTAGAAAAAATACACACACACACACAAAACGCGATTGTTTTTTGATGATATTTACGCATTTTTAAGCCGACTTTTTTGTGTGGAAATTTGTGTAAAATCGGACCCTTTACAAGTCTCACATGCGTGTGTAAAGTTTCATGACTACGTTGGATTCTAACAAGTAACCCCCATGGGTGTACATCTAAAACCAGTGAACCACCACGTACGCACGTGTGTGTGTGTGTTGGGGAAAGTTGTTCTTCGACAAACTGATAAACTCATGATTTTGACAAGTTCGAATAGACTTCCGACAAGGTTATCTAATTTAAATGCGTTTCTTTATTGTGATTAAGAGTCACAAATCATGTGAGATATAAGTGTGAATCAAGAGAAAGAGAATAATAAGGGAGAGACAGAGAGAGAGCATGTGGAAATTATGGAAGTGTCTGGCTGACAGGTGTAGTGAATTGTTGTCCCTTTGTGTAAATTTGCTGGAGTTAGGTTAGAAGATCACGTAGATAACTAGCAAAAACGATGATGGGGAGACTGTGGAGTTTTCTTTTAAATAAAACTCGACGGTGATGTTATCTCAACTTTTATAATATTCATCAGCAATAATATCGAAATCAAAGGTTTGTAAGTCGAGGAAACTCGCTTGAAATGCTAAAATCACAAACTGTGCAACTATAAACCACTACAACATCTTTTGAAGTTCTCTTTGTGGCAAGTTCCAAGTTTTTTCGAAGTGAAATTTCTTTAGGCGCGATAGGGTAGTGACGAAAATACGGGAGCCCGTGAGGGGAAACCCTTCTCCACTAACAGACAACTGAGAGCGAAGAGTGGGAGCGTTGCCATAGCGTCGCTTCTAGTGTCCTACTGTCTCTCTGTCAGTTCTGCCAACTGTGTAAAATAAACACTAGTAGGGCCAAAAGTTGATATCATTCATCGGGGTACAGCGCCCTCTGGAACGGAACTAAAATTGCCTGGCCTGCCTCTTATTGTTTTGAAATAAGTGAAATGCAGAAAAAATCGAGCCTTCAGACAACGACAGAAAGAAAATAAACCAATAAAAAACATGATTTTCATCTCTAACCTAAGAAGTTTCACTTCTAACGTGCGGCGTTCCACGCACTTTCAATTTTTTTATTAATGAACGAACAAATGCATTAACAGCTGGCTTTCAATCTTGAACAAAAACAGGAGCTGAAATATAAAGAGTAAAAATTATTGTGAAGCAAAACAGATCTTTACAAAGCGCTAAAACTAAAATTGTATATTGGCATGAGACAAAAAATGTTTTCTATAGCTTAGATAAGCCTCTAAAACGAAAGAAAAATTAGTTGCTTTTCGAAAAAATTTCTTCTCGCCAAAAAAGTTAATGTCTTAGCAATAACACCACCCTAAACAAGGCAAAATATATCAGGTTGACGAATTTCAAAGTTACAAATTATCCGCTCGGTTGATAAAACCAAAGCTTCGAACCGGAATTGAACAGAAAACCGAAAACCGATATCTTTTCCGGAACGAAAATCGGAACCGAACCGATATTAGGTATCCTGCAGTCCTGGGTACACTAGCACTAAAATTCGTCCCGGCGAAGATCTGATATAAAACTGGTCAATGAGTATGCAAACAAGGCACATCAACAAAATGTCTCTTGTCTAAAAATGAAGAAACACACGGTATTAATCGTCACCTTTAATCCAAACACTCTGTAGATATATGTAGTTTGATACAGTTATTTTGTCAGAAAATATCAAATAACATCGCCTCAAAAGCAATATATCTTGAATATCAAATCTACAATGCGTAAACAATTCCGTAAAAAAAACGACTGCGAGCTCAAGATCTCATTTTTTCTAAGATTTCGACTGAACGTTAAGGCTATCGAGAGATCGCTTAACACTGATTGTGAGTGATCCAGCGAATGGGAGAATTAAAAGACAGTTACATGGGAGATGAAAGAATAGCAAGAATCAGGGGTGCTAACTGTCCCTGCACGTAACTACATTCTAAATTCTCGAGAAAATAAACATAAAGATCATGTTATAAATCTATTCTGAACGCATTCAGAAATGCCAACGCCTAAGAAAAAAACGAAACTTAACAATAGTCCAGGCGCGGAGGTACTTGAGTGTGCATGGAGGGGGCGACGCAATTTTTTTTTTGGAAATACGCTTCATCGACCCTTAATTAATGAGAAAGTCTTTGATGCCAAGCGAAATTCGTGTTATCAGACCAATAATTCCGAAATTATTTATAAAGTTTTATATATTATGAACTAAATCGCTAGAATATTTATCAAATATTAACTTAGAAGTCAAATATTTATCGTATGCCGTATTTGTTTATAATAAATCCATTTGTTACAAAAAAACGGCCAATTCTATCGTTTTATCATTACATCACTTTAATGGTACAAAATATGAAAAAATCATAGGGAACAATTTTGTAGAAAATTTAATTTCAAAGAAATCATGTTATTAGTAAAAATTCGAAAAAACTAACATTTCTTATGTTATATAGCCTTAAAGATCAGATTTACGAGCGCAGCACCACTTTTATACCTTGCGGACAGCGTCTTTCGACTTTGACACTTTATAAATAATTAACTAATTGAGATAATCACCCGATTCTGATTTGATTTTGTACAAAATTCAAAATTCTAACGAAAATTTGTTAAAAAAATATCGAAACTCTATTGCTTCTCAGTTTGAATGTATTTTAATTATTACAGGATATTCGAAAAAATCGTTGCATAACAGATTTTTTGAGTATATGACAAATTTACTTAAAACAGTTACTTCCATTGAATATAAATGACAGTTGTTTGATAAAATATAAAAAATCAATTATTTAAAACATTTTTCTCTATAAATAAGAAACACGTCCAAGATTTTCACCTTTTCTTTCTTTTCATTTGACAATCACGGTAGAAATAGCTATTTACTGTACAAGGTGGTAAAGTCATACTTTATCCAAGAGCGGAGACAAATCCGCTAGTGGATAAAGAGACTTTATCACCGTGAGCAGTACAAGATTTTGTTTAATATTTGCCCTTCAAACTCCTTTTTATTTATTTTTTTTTAAATTTTCTAATACGTTTTGACATTAACTATTCATACAGTTGTCAATCGTTGGTTGCTATTGGATTTCTCTAAACAACAAGCAATTGTTTTTGTTTATCTGCTATTGATTGCATGGAGTTGAGGTGGGTAAAGTGTTACTTTACCATTGAGTTTTTAGTCGATAAAGTAGGACTTCAACAGCAAGTTTTGAACAAAATATACTTCTACAATTGTACCTGGCTAATTCATGTTTGAACAACTAAAAATGTTATTAAATATAAATATCTCTAATAAATTTAAAAAATATATGGGAATACTATTTTTTGAAGTATTATTCGTAAAGATTAAAATTAATTTTAAAATATAAATTAATCGAATTCATGAAATTTTTGATAAATTTAATGTAAACAATTAAGTTTTGAACAAAATAAAATTATAATCAGGTGATTATCTCAATTAGTTCATTATTTATATCGTGACAAAGTCGAAAAACGCTGTCCGCAAGGTATAAAAGTAGCGCTGCGCTCGAACATCTGACCTTTAAGACTATATAACATAAAAAATGTTAATTTTTTCGAGTTTTTGCTGATGACATGATTTTTTCTAAATTAAATTTTCTTCAAAACTGTTCCCTTCTTCTAAGTTAATATTTGATAAATATTCTACCGATTTAGTTCATAATATATTAAATTTTATAAATAATTACGGAATTATTGAGCTGATAAGCCAATTGTTTTATTTATTGTTATAAACAAAAATTGAACACGAATTTCGCTTGGCATCAAACACTTTTTCATCAATTAAGGGTCAATTAAGCAAATTTCCAAAAAACAAGCATTTTTCTATTGTTCCAGGTAAATATAATTTATGCTTAAAAAGCTTCGAAACGACCGCTTAGGAACGAATAGACGCCATATTTTGCTAAGAAAACGCCACAAGTTAGACAATAATCATCATAGTTTATAATTTATGCAACCTTAAATATTAAACAACTCCACCGTCTCTATTACATATTTATTACCTCTTTTTTTATTAATTTAAATATTTTAAAATGAAAATTAGTGAGAGAGAGAAACGCAAAAAAATAACAAAAATAACGAAGAACTTAATCTCAGAAAAATTACGTTGTAGATCTTATCTTTTGCATTGAAGTTAATAAAACTTAGTCTGAATTTAGACGAGTAATTAATTCCACGTTTTTTTTTTGTTTTGTTTTGTTTTGTTTCATCTTTCTCTTTATATAAAATACTCTTTCAACCCCAAACCATCCTCAAAGACAGACAAAAAAAAGCACGCAAAGAAACAAACGACGGGAGCAAAAAAGTCATTTCCACCATGAATAAGATAACAACTATATATACGTCACTGTTTTTTTTTTGTCTTTCTCTCTCATTCTACATTCAATAAACACTTGACTGTCATAAATGAAATAAACGATGTTGATCGAATTAAATAACTGCAAACAAAGCTGGACGATTTTTTTTTGTGTTGCCGCCTTCTTCTCTAAATAAATTGAATGAGAGTGAAAATGAAAGATCGATTTTGTCCAAAATTGGAAAAGTCGGAATGTGTTTTATTTGTATTATATTTTCTAAAATTGATTCGGTGTGTGTGTGTGTGTCTGGGAAACGGGGCGAAATCACCTTTAACTTTCAATATTTGGTCGCTTGATTTATATATTAAACAAACTTTAATCCATCTGGTAATATAAATCAAATACTCGCCGAGAAAGTTTCCAGAACACGTACGTATCTCTCCAACCAATACGAGCGTCTTTCCCTTGCTTTATACCGGGTGGCTGACATCATTTTCTAACGTGTAATTTAATGGTAATTGTGTAGTGATCAATATAGGTTAATGAGTGTAGTGAAGCGCATTTAAGGCGCCGTAGGGTAGTAAATTTGTTCGAAGCGTTACGAAAATGCGCGACACCGTCAGGGGAAACCTTTCCCTCTAACAAACAACCGAGATGGAAGAGTGGCAGCGTCGCTTCTACTCTCTCTATCAGTTCTGCCAACTGTCTAAAATAAACACTAGGGTCTAGAGTTGGTGTCATTGATCGATGTACAGCGCCGTCTAGAACGAAACTAAAATGTCCTGGCCTACCGCGTTTCATGATTTTTGTATTTATAATATTAATTAATGCAGAAAAATGAACTTCATCTCTAACCTAAGAAGATTCATTTCTAACGCGGTTGAAGCCACTCTATATACCACTTTGTAACGATTTTCAACTGTGAAAAACTCCATCCCTCTCTAATACTGATGATTATTGTTATTATCGACATAGTATTTTGTGGAAGGAAAAAACCATTAGCAGGGCATTTTATTTGCCAAGCACAATGTTGAAGGCAATTTTAATAAAAATCAAAAGAACTGTCAACTAGTTCTCTAGTTCTCTCCTAACATGTCAGATGCTATAAAATTTTACGACAGTTCTTGTAATATTTTCCTTGAAGCTGTGTTGAAATTGACCTGTTTCACAACTTCTAATTCTGTTGGAATTGAACTACTGACACGACACCTTTTTTTATACCATCTTCATCATCATCATCAAGATGATGATGTTCATGATCATCGACTATATTGATGATAACACCCAATACAAAACGGACGTGCTGAATTTTCGTTTTGTATCACCTATCTCGACTTGTTGGCTTTTTTTGTTGTTTTTATCGTCTTTATCTCCTTTTGAAATGCCTGCTGTTCAAAGATAATCCATAAAGTGTTTTGGTAGGTTAACACAAATCCATCATGGATGTTTCTAGTTGTTTAGTTGTTAACGAGTTTCTTTGTTTCGTTGTGATTTATAAAATGATTCACGTTTAAAGCTGGTTTTAGTTTAATTAAAGAATTTTAAATAAAAACGACGATTTGCAAATGTTTTTGTATAGAATATTCGATTCGGACAATACAAATTGCTATGAAAATTGGTGTAGTGAAGTGGAATATATTTGGAACCGGTTTTATTCAATTCCAGTATTCGCATATTTTTTTTATTGGCGCTGTCAAATGATCAATGGGAGGCCGTTATGTCGGTAAAGAGCGATATTGATATGATAAGCTGTTAACAATTGAACGAGGGAAAGTATGTTTGCATGTGTAGAATGCTGAATTGGGGACAGCAGAATAGATAGGATAACATCTAAGAGTTGGTGCATACGTCGCGTTAAGTTGTAGTTCTCTTTCAATTGCTCTGCCAACAATATTAAACAATCATAAAATAAGGAAAACAATTGTCGAAATAGTAGATTAACGATTTAAAATTATTCAAAGAATCGGGTTCTGTTCTGAAGAAAAAACAACAAAACAGGCATAAAAAAGTGCCGCCCCTAAGCTGGACTTGATAGCATTTTCTTAAGAAGCCTTCACTATCAATTGACAAGTCTTAACTCTGAGGAATTCGCTCAATATGGGATTGGGATAGTATCTTAGAACTCTTGGGAACTGTTGCTAAATACGGAAAATTTGTCAGCCTGCAAAATATTTTATTTACTGGTTGAAGGTGTCAGTCGATAGTTCAGTGGGAGAACGCGTCAATGCCCGGAAAGCACGAGGAGACCCGTGTTAGGTTCGATTCCCGGTCATGGCATGAATATTTTTCTGATCAAACCTAAAGCGATACGAATAGGTCATATTAATAAAATTAATTAATCAACCAAAAGAATTTCGACAAAAAAAAGTTCGGTTTTTAGAAAATTTTAGAATAAGAACTGTTCCCTTTTTTCAAAAAGTACAATTGCATTTTGCATAGGTGCTGGACTTTGCCGAGACCATCAATCAATCAATTGTCTCCTTAGCCCCAATCCCTTCAATTGTATTGCACCCTTTATTAGAAAATATATTTTTCCACCCTTATTTTGTTATTGTGAAAATTAGATTAATTGCTTATATGCATTCTCGATAAGAACCGAACAAAGGGCACTTACAAAACACCCTTTTTAGATTTGTTGTATCTAGTGGTGGTGGTAGTGTAAGTGCCAGTGTCTTTAGTATAAAAACAGCTATCGCATGCCGAATGGCTTTAGGATTTCTATAAAGATGGTAAATTTCCAAATAATTACCTTTTTTTTTGCAAAAATTAATAGTTTTTCTTAATTTGGCCACTAAGTTGGAGCTAATTAGATTTTTTACCGTTGTAAATCATTGATTTTCCAAAAGTAACGTTGAGTATTTATTATAATTGTGTCTTTAGGCTCAATTTTATGTGAAAAGAGAGTTCGCATGAGTACCATTCTGAGTGCCAATTGAATTTTGCAAGTACGTAGGAAGACCTAACAAATTCCTATCAAGTACCGATTGAGGAACGCATCCATTGGAAGTAGTACCATTCACGGTTCTTACATGTGTACAAGAAAAGGGCCACTTTTGTACTTGTACGATATTTATTAAGACCTCTCTTGATTAGAGATGTATTGGAACGTTAAGCTTCGAAAATAATCGCAATATCTTTGAAGAACGCAATAAAGAAAAGTCTGGTGTCCCATCGAAAAGTGTCTTAAAATATTTTAGATTAAAATAGTTCTAAACAATTCAAAAATCGACCTTTACGCATGCGCCACCGCTAAGTCAAAAAAACACTTACGGTTTGGTTCCAGTTGATAACACTGTAACAAAATTTGATAAAAAAAACTATTAGTATTTTATAAAAACCATAATTATTTAGTAATTTACCATCCCCATGGGAGTCCTGGAGCCGTTCGCCATGGGATGTCTGTTTTTTTACACTAACACTAGACACAATTACTTATTAATTAACAAACAAAACACAATTTTTCGAAACGACGTCAACACTTCAACGACCCGAAAATTACTGAACAAGAACGAACAAATCTAAAAATGGTGTTAAGTAAGTGTGCATTGTTCAGTTCTTATCTTGACAGCAACCAAAAAAAGTCGAATTTTATTAAAAATAATCTCCGTTTTAAAGTATTTTGTAAGTGGAAATATCGAGGCCTAAATCAAGGGCGTAATACATGCCGAATGAAGGGAGCGGGACTAAGGAGGCAATTGGAGGCGTGCAATAATGGCTTTCGAATTGGTCCTTCAACAAACATTTTCATTTTGAAAATCTTAGGATAAGCATATTTTGAAAGTACAAGCGAACGTACCTAAGACCTGAAATTTTCCAAAACTACCCTTTTTTTTAAGTTTCCAATTGCACTCTTAACCGCAATCCCTTCATCTGTATTTTGCCCTTTATTTGAATCGCATTTTCACTTACAGAAGATATTTACAGTACTTTTCCACCGTTTTTTACTACTGTACTAATTGACACCATTTTTAGATTTACTCGTTCCTGTTCAGTTTAGTTCCGGTCTTTTAAGTGTTAGTGTTATTTCAAAATAGTGACGTTTTTTGTTAAGTAATAATTAATTTAGTGCCAGTGTTAGTGTAAGTGCCAGTGTATTCAGTATAAATCCCCGAACGGCTCCAGGATTCCCATGGAGATGGTAAATTTCCAAATCATTATGTTCTTTTTACAATACTGATAGTTTTTCTTTCTATTTCTGTTACAGTTGAATTCGGGGCGCCGAAAATAAACTTACCTGAACCGCCAAAATGTCTAGTGCCGGCCCTGGCTCTACGTAGACCTTTGCACCCCTATTTCTTTAATTTGTCGAAAAAAACGCTTCTATTAATGAACGCATTCAGAAGTAATGTCCGGTAGAAAGAGATGAAAGGAAACAACAAACACAACAGCTTCCCCTGAGACGCACGGTTGAGGAACCACAACAAATGTCCTTGGACCGGAAGACTGGCCCAAATGTGGTCGAAACTACCATAATTGACATCATGTGCTATTTACCTTCGAATAGATTTAAAAAATCCAAAAAGAATAAATCATAACATTAGATGAGCAGATGTTTACAAAAAAAATTATTCGTCACTGCGTATATCCCGTTGAGATTCAACTTTTTCGATTGTTTACGAGCTACCAACCCTCCCGCACGTCAGTTCCGATAAAAATTTGAGTAATCAATCCGGAACAAAGGGCCAAATTGAAAGATACCGGAAAGAACAACAACAACACACGAGCGGGAAAAAAAACGGGGAGAGATCAATAACTACATAACTTATGATTGAAAGCACACAGTCAAACTTTTAGAACCGAGGGCATTGTAAATCGCAAAAAGGAGAAATCGTAAAACCTTCAACGAGATAACAGAAATAAAAGATTTAACAATTATTGCAACTATAACGAATTATTACGATTTAATTACAGTACCGCAATATTAACAACCGATTGGAATTTATTAATATGTTTGTTTAGCAGTTCGAACATTTCTAATTAACTCAAAATACAAAAGCTGCTGATTTTACACCATTGATTATCGGCTTATCAACAAATAATTATCAAGTCTATATTGCAAATAATCGTAATCAACTTTTAAACAAATATATAAATGGTTTGCAATAGAAAACGGTACGATTTCTAAAGGATAAAGCGGATTAAATTAAGATCCGATGTGGATACCCAAATTTGTAATTCAATCAATTTCTCTGATACAAAAAATTAAATTAAAACAATTTTTATTGTGTAAACACTCCAACTCCTATGTTGCGGAATTTGAACGGTTTCCTTCGATTCCTGCCACTGCAACAACACAATAATTTATTAGATACCATTGTCTTCGTTATTGTTATTATTTTTTGAAGTTTAAAGATAAAAACATAATTACCAAGCCGGTTTTATATACATAGTGTTCTGTTGAAATGTTCGACTATCTTCTGTTTCTAAATAAATATCAAGGGCCACACATAACGACATGATTTGTGCTGATAATAACCAACTGGCATTGGGGAATTCACTCGACCAATCCATATTAACCGATCGCTCCATATCCTTAAATTTCAATCAAAACATTAATGAAAATGTATTCCGAGTTGTTTTCGATTCGGGATTGTTCACGGCTTTATATTAAGGAAAACATACAATTTTGTAATGGCAAAACGTTACTGGATCTTTTCTGACAAAATAACGTGTTTATACAGAGTGTTTGGATTTAAAATGGAGACTAATACCGTCTGTCCCATTATATTTGAGCGTTTTTAAGCCACTTTAAGCCGGTATAAGAGTACCTTTCTTGTTGCCTTCAACTTCTTTCGATTTTACTACATTTTCCCTTCTGTTGTTGCAATTGCTTTTCTAGTTTTAATACTCCTTGATAAAGAATTCTAATTTTTTTTAAACTGTATACACCATATCTCTATAAACGCGGAAATCAGGATTATTTGGTTGCTCTTATATTAGAGATAGATAATTTAGAAACTCTGGCAAATTTTCTATTCATACAGAGTGTCCCAGCTAAATAAATTAGACTACAATGTAAATAATATTTTTCTTTAAAAAACTTCTCATTTGCTGCTCAAAAAAAAATAGAACTTCTCAAGGATCAATAACCTATTCATTGATGAAAGAAGCCGACGTCACAATTGTTTACGATACTTGCAATGCGAATTTTATGTTTACAAGATTTGATTCAAAAACAATTGCAAAGTCAATAGTATTTATAAACAATATAATCCAGAAAACAACTTTAGAAATTCGATCTGTTATATTATTTACAACAGATGGAATATCTACAATTGTTTTCTTGAATGTACCATTTTATAAATACTGTTGGCATTGCAATTGTTTTTAAATCAAATCTTGTAAACAGTTGTAATAATGACATTCACATTGCAACCTCGTAAACAATTCTGATATCGGCTTTTTTCAAGAATGAATAGGTTATTGATCCCAGAGAAGTTCTAATTTTTTTTCATATGTAATATCATAAGTGGTCAAATTTTGCCGGTAAAATTTTTTGATTGCTACGCAAACAAACTCGAGTAAGACAATCAGAAAATTTTGCCAAGACAAAATTTTACCACGAATGATATTCGTTATGACTATTTCGCGAATAATCTTTTCATATTAAAAGCCTAGTCTTCAAGAATAGCATTAATTTCACTGACCTGGGTTATTGCAAGCAGTTCGTATTTTCTTTGAGTACAAAATTGCGTAAATTGATTCCACACTGACGGACGCGTGTTTATTGTGTTACACGGTTTGACAATTTTAATATCTTCCCTTATTTCCGTTAAAAATTTTACACCGAAATGTTTATTTTGACACATTTTTAAAATGACGTTTAAATTTTTTTAGATAACAGTAAAAATGTTTATTGTTTTCATGGTAACCGTGACTATGGCCAAAATTTTGTCGCAGAAAAAATGGGTAGGTTGCTCATTTGAGCGTTCTGATCGGTCAATCAGGGGCGAGAAAATTTTGTAAACAAAAATTTGTCGATAGAAAATTTTCGTTCATTGTTGAATGACGGCACGCCATTGGTCCAAATATCTATGAGTGGAATAGTCAGCAGTAAATGAGAAGTTTTCGAAAGAAAAATATTATTTTCCCATCAAATTGATTCCAAGTATTCATTGTAATTGGTTTCCTAATAGTGAGTAAGTTTCGTGACCTTATGGGACGTTTTGGCATTTCCAAAATAGCTAGAAAGAAAAACGTATCGGTCAATTGAAGTATAGACATTGTAGTCTAATTTCTTTAGATACTTTTCCATTCCAATTCACAAACAAACGAGATATTTGAGACATCCTGTATACATAAAATTTGTAAAATTGTTTTTTTTTCTTAGGTCGATCATGTGTCGTGTTTTATGAGACTTACGGTATAATTTTGAATTTATTTTCTAATATTACGATCAACATTTCAAATCTATACTCAACACTAACGTGAAGCAAAAGGAAGACATTTCGTTCTTCAACAGAGCAACTGTACAGTCTTCCTTTTGATTATGTTGAATGGATTACTGATACGATTCGTCTTAGAAATGATTTTTTAAAGGCAAACAAACGCGATGTTAAGATAACGTAATAGACAGGGAGATTCCAGCTATTTTCAAAGTATTGAAATTTTAATGCCCTTTTTAACTTTATTAGAGGGTGAATTTTCAAAAATCCTTTCTTAGTGAGCGTTTAGAACACCAAAGGAATATATGTGCCAAATTTAAAGTTTTATCGGACGGATAGTTTCGGAAATACCTTGATGAATGAGTGAGTGAGTGAGTCAGTCAGTCAGTGAGTGGTAAATCGCTTTTATATTTATAGATTTTAGAATGAACATGTTGAGTATTGTCTCAATTAAAAAATTAAAAAATTGTTTCGATATGACGACCCTTTGAGACGCTTAACTTAGGTATAGAAAGCAGTTTTTGCACTAAATGCCATTAAGTCCTCAAATTCTAGAGTATTGAAAAATTATGGCAGCTTCGACGATTAATTTCGTTAACCAAGAACCGATAGAATCATTTTTTTTTTGTATTTTTGCATAAAGACAGTATGTACATTTTTATATTTTGTAATTTTGGCACGTTTGGGAAGACTGCAATTATCTTACTTTTGTGCAGATTTGGAACCTAAAGAGTCAATCCTAAAAATATTATAGACTATACTTTTCAAAATTTTGTAGAAAAAATAGTACAAAAAAGGAACAATTTCACCTTTACAAGTAAATCAAAGGAAGTCGAGACAACTTAGTTATCTTAGACAGAGTATAGATAAAATTTGTATAAAATTATCGCTAATCAATCGTCTCTCAATAATCGGTTTATTAATTCTATTTGTCGGAAGGCTAAACGAAAATGATAGGGCTCCAATAAGAAAACTTTGATAATAAACTACATAATGATGGGAATTAATTTTGTCGAGCTTTTCAAATTCGCCGAGCCTCCAGATAAACTGCAACTATTAAAGCTCGTATGGAGAATTAATAATGCAAGAGAATCTTGTGTTAAAACAAAAATTACATACAGTAAGCTTAAAAGTCCAGAAATTTTGCTCAAAAATTCTCTAGAAATCTTAAACGCTACGAGTTTTACAAAAAACCAACTTACCCGAATATTATCATCGTTCTGACAGTGCCTGATACCATTATAATCCAAACACAATGAGAATATTGGCGAACTCAATGGATAATCATTCTTGATAACAATAAAAGCACGTAGATTTGCTAAAGAGAAAGACAACAATTAAAACAATTCAATTAATTAACAAAACGCGTTAGAAGTGAAACTTCTTAGGTTAGAGATGAACTTCATTCTTTTTATTGGTTTATTTTCTTTCTGTCGTTACCTGAAGGCTCGATTTTTTTCTGCAGTTGTCTTTTTTTTCTTATCCCAAAACAATATTCATACAGTATAATTTAACGCCATTAATTAATTTATAAATACAAAAATCATAAATCGCGGTAGGCCAGGAGATTTTAGTTTCGTTCCAGAGGGCGCTGTACATCGATCAATGATACCAACGTTAGACCGTCGTGTTTATTTTACACAGTTGGCAGAACTGACAGAGAGAGAGGGGGAGGAGAGAGGGGGAGAGAGAGAGAGAGAGAGAGAGAGAGTAGCGACGCACTGATAAAAAGGTTATTTCAAGGTCTTTGAGGCGACGCTATGGCAACGCTCCCACTCTTCCCTCTCAGCTGTCTGCTAGTGGGGAAGGCAAAGAACTGAGGAAGGGTTTTCCCCTCACGGGGTCAGGCATTTTCGTTACGCTTCCGAACAAATTTACCACCCTACCGCACCAAAAGAGGTTTCACTTCAAAAAAAAATCAAACTTACCATTGCCTCTTGTTATTGTTGCTTGATAAAAAATATCATTTATCGAAACTAAATCGTTCTCAATTAATAATTCCGTGAATTTAGCTTCACAAAATAATTGATAATTAATCGACATCCATTTCGTTAATGTTGATATTGTTGTTTTGGGTAATTCAACAGATTTTGGTAATTTCATTATTGTATTCCTTTCTAAATCATCTAATTGTTTTGCTAAACCATAACGATATCGTAAACGATTCTTAATTGTTTTCATAATAAATTCAACATTTGTTTGACTTAATATATCCGATATTGGACGCGTTGTTGTTTGTGTTTTATTATCATTGTATTTTGCTAAGAAATCTAAACCGCACACTTTCTGTGCCCAATTATAACAATAACCCAAATCGGCGATTAAACTGTGGAATGTACCCAAACCGACTTTTTTCAATTGATATTGTGTACACTGATTCGGACTTTCAATACCTAAATCGCCTGGTAATAACTCGTTTAGAATACTCTCATTCGATAGTACTTCACGGGCTGTATTGCCTAAATTATTTAATTAATTAATTCCTCATAAATACACGGTGTTCTAATCAAATTGGGTTGTTTAAAAGACACCAATTTGATTGGGACAACCGATAGTTTGTGGCGCTTACCGGTAATATTCTCAGGTAGATTAACAAACGATTTCACTGTAACAATTTCAAGATTCGTATAATAATTGAATTTGATCGTAATCGTCGGACCATTGGTTGTTGTTATTGCAACTTCAACAACCAACGGATGGACTTCCAATAATTTCTTGCGTTTCTCCTCCATCGGATCGATTTGTATCGATTTACGATGCCGACGTTTCTTCGTCACAACAATCTCCTCCGTTTCTTGTGTCTCAAATTCCGGCTCCGATATCTCATCATCGAATTCATCAACAATCAACAACGACTGTTGTAATTCTTTATATTGAATCGCCTCATCTTGATCACCGACAATTTCAACACTCATTGAAGTATCTACGAAACGAAAAATTCGAATCAATTTCGATATTAATTTGATTGAATTGAATTAGAAACCGTTGACTTGTCGATAGGCGTCGACATTTGCGTAGAAAACGTACAACGGATTCGGTAGTAATGAAGCTAATTTATGTTCAGCTTGGATTTTATCGATATGGAGGCCTAAATGTTCCTGTACTGGTTTCGTAGCTTCCATAACCGTGGCCAATAACGGTCCTAATTTATCCAGTTTCGTTTTACGTTCACTTATGTCTTCCTCTAGCTTCTTTTTTTCTTCTTCCAATTTCTTGCACATATTCGCCAGATCGATACGTTGTTTGAGTTCCCATTCGAGTCGGGCTAAACGTAATTCGTGCTTCATTGTTTCATCGGTGTCGTCGTACTGAAATCAGGTGGATTAATTGTAAAATTTTCTCGATTTTTTTGTTAATTACTTTCATGAATTTAGTTGTGAGATTTTCCGGGGCTTCCAATAGGAACTCTTCGATCGGTATCAATTCGATAGCCTCATCTTTCGATCTATTATTAAAATACAAATCAATTTTTTGGGTTTTTTTTGAAAATTGTAAAATTTACTTGAATTGGAAACATTTGCGATACTCGGATATTAAATGATTGGCTTCGTACAATAGATTTTGATATTGTAGATTGATACTATCCACTTTTTGTTTCTCAGCAGCCAATTGTTCTTTGGGGAATACCAATCGTACTTTTTCCATACGATTTAGCTTTTTTAATACAACGATTTTCATGCATATTTCACTGGTCTTTTCCTGGATCTTCGTCTTCACCTAAAATACATTAGAATTGTGTTTTCTGTAAAGATTAAACGAGGAAATATGGGCAACGTACATCCGGACCGGTCTTCAATTTTAATTCGCCGATTTCGCCCAATAATTGACGGATTTCTTTACAAATCTCCAAGTACAGTTGAGCATCCGTGTCGTTGGAACGATTCAAGGCCTCCTTCTCTTCAAATTCGACCGCTTTCTGTGGAAAATCGGTAAAATTAGTACAGTATAAAAAGTGAGGTTATGTTGTGTGGTTACTTTATAAACATCGATTTCTGGATCGTTATCATTAGCCGATGTAGTTTTACGTTTCTTTTTGATATTACCATCACGGGAAGATTCTTTTACCATTTTCACGCCGAATTTTCCAATTTTTCCAGCAAAACTACAAACAAAAATAAATCAACGAATTGATAATAGATGGCGCGTTGACGCACGCAAATACTGACTGTCTAAATGTAGCGCGACCGGTTTGAGCAGTGGCGTATCTTATCCGAAATTATCGGGGAAAAGATAAAGAAAAATGTGGAGAGAACAAATAGAGAAACGAAGAAATTGAAACACACGGAACAGTAAGCAAAGCAAGAGCTTTTCCTTTGGAAAGTGTGAGAGATGCAGTGGTTATAAAAAGTGTAGCGTTGTAGAAAGAGAGTGTGTATGACGAAAAAGCGAATCAAGAAAAGATAAATAGAAACAAAAAGATAAGCTAAGGAGGAACAAAAGAAGAAGTAAAAGAAAAAAAAGAAAGAGTAGTAGTAAAGAACATAAAAGCAGGATAAAAACAATTGGAAAAGAGAAGAAGAAGGTAAAGATTAAGATAAATGCGTAATTGTTTACTACACGGGCTTTTTTTATTAGTGTACCTGCACATTAAGATCCGAATAAAGACGATACGCAAGGTGGTTACATTTCGATGGGACATTCTGTGAACATTTTCTTGCAACTGTTTCTAGTTATTACCAATAGATGGCGCAACAATACCACGCTACATTTAATTCATAATTCACCAATATTTAAGTCAATTGCGGATAATAGACACAAAATAAGGAATTGTTTGGGTAATTATTACAATATTATTGAGTCTCATCTGTCCATAGATAATATGGATCCTCTCTGTTTTACAAATTTTCTCCACAAATTTCTTAGGTAAATGTAGCGCTTTTATTGCGCATGCGTATTGTTAATATTCAAAATTTTTGAGGTTATAAATGTTGTTTGTTTGTCAACAAAAGTAGCAAAAAATGGATAATTATTCAGGTTTATTATCAACATGTTTGGATTCTTTAAAAAAATACCATACATTAATCGATAAACACCTTACGAGTCAAGATCGTAACGACGAGAAAACACGTGTGAAGAAAATCACCGAAATCTACTGTCAGGCCGATTTCAACTTGAAAAAATCGGTTGGAATTGCCGAAGAATCAGTGAAAGAATTCGAAAAACAAATCAATCCGAACGATACGATCATAAAACTACCCGATTTCAATGAACTGGATGATATTTATCAGAACAAATTGCGTGCAGATCGTACGGTACTAGAGAACGTGGAAACCCACGAGATCTGGAAGGATATCATTCGAGGTGAATCGAATCGTGATGTGGAAGCTGTCGAAACGAATCGTACCGAAGAACCATTACCGGAGAGTGCCTACGAACAGATGAACGATTCGGTATTGTGTTCGAATGTATTTACACCGCCCATTGATCCGATCACAAAGACTGTAATCCGAGAACCGTACAAGAATAAGAAGTGCGGACATATCTATGAGTACCAATCGATTCTGCAGTATATTAAATCGATGAAGAATCGTGCCAAATGTCCGTATATCGGTTGTAATAATAATAATATTAGTACGAAAGATTTGAAACAGGATAATGATTTGAAGCGACGTATCGATGATTATCTCGCAACACGAGACACTTTATTTGAGGATTAATCAAGTACAAGTTGTATTATTGTTGTGTTTTTGTAAGAATTCAAAGATTATATGGTATAATAGCGGTATTTTTGGACTGGTTTCATCATCAATTACACCCAATTTCGTTAGCAAAACATCCCGATTCAACCGTTCGTTATTTTGTCCTGATTCTAATTAAAATCAAACAATTATTGAATTTTTATCTAAAAGCAATAAAATTACCAGCTAATAAGACTTGTTCTGTGTAGAAATAACCATGCCATGCTAAATATTCACGTATTAATTCATTAATAAAACGTGTCTCTTCGGAGATTTGTTTCGGCTCGGTTTCGATAACATTTCGATTTAATTTCGTTGTTATAATTGAACGTAATTGAGCCCGTAATTTGTCCAAATCACCTTCTCTATTTAGAGTGTCTTTAATGGCTTCGAGTAGATCACATTCAGATACTTCCTCCATTATTTGTGTAATTAATCGAATAAAGTTTGTAAAATTGTTGTAAATACCTTAAAAAAATGAGTAATTTGTTTGTATTCGGATTGCTAAGTTACAAGAACGTATGTCCGTTTATTTGGATTAGTTCGTAAATTTAAAAGAGAGCTACAATTAGTAGATATAACCTTCAAATTGTCTCTAGTGCGCATGATCACTGGCGGTAGATTTAAATCTCTGCTCTGCATCGAAGGTTAATGTGATTTACACATTGTCACGTATTATGTAAAAATGTAAACCAATGGTTCATAAAATGTGGTGGTATTTTCTAATCTTTTTTACTTTATTTATTTGTTATTCAACTAGGTCATCCCTCTCCCCTCCCCCCCAACTTACTTCTAGTCGTCGTGTGCTGACAGCTAAATTGTCAAAACTTATTTCCAAAAGCACCTAGATTTCAAACCAGTTGAAACTTTAATGCCCTTTTTGGCCCTGTTAGAGGGTGAATTTGCTGTGGCATCTGGCCATCCCTGAGTAGCACCTATCGAGATCATTACGTCATTTTAAATTTAACACGAAAAATTGCAAAAACATATAAGCGGAGAATACGAAAAAAGTCGATGCAAAAATAAAGAATAAACTTACGGTTTGGACCCAGTTGAGCTTCTGGACGTTTGTCATTTCCACGGCAGTCCTAGCGCTATCCGGTATAAAAAAAAATTATCTCACACACTGGCACTAGCACAAGAGATTTTATCATGAAACGGACTATAGCACTATACTTGAAGTACAATTCACATTATTATTAATAAATTTCAAAATTAAACGGTGCTAACAATACGAAATCTAGAATGCAACTGATAATAGCAGAACGTGTTGAGCATCTTTCCTTTGTTTTCCTATCAAAAACCAAAGAAATATTTGAAGGCGATTACCCGTAATCTAATCGGCCTAATAGAAAAAAGTAGAGATAATGCAAATTTCGCTTAAATTCATCAAACAAAGCAATGCAAATTTTCAGAAAAATCGTACATTTCATTCGAATGGAAAATCGCTTGAAATGTACTCTAATTCTCATGTTTTTGTGCTGGGGCTACAATTAACTAAAGCTAATATTATTCGGTTTTGTGCGCATGCGCAATGGCGCCAATTCCAAATTCTACAACTCATTTGAAATGAAAAATTTATTTTCATACTTTTAACAGTATTAAAAAATAATTTATCAAGAAACGAATTAACTGTACACTGTTCATCAGAATTATCGAATCTATATACACATATAGAAAAAAAGATATGTATTTTATACAAAAAAAAAAAACCATAACAAATCTCTTACAAAAATTATTATTATTTATACAATATATTCTGCTGTTTTACTCATAAATTTTGTCGAAAATTAAATCACATCAACATAAAACCTACAATTTGTCTAAAATTCTTGAAATAAACTACAAAATAAAATTCATAAAGAGATTCAATGATGTACCCCATGATTCGTTCCTGGAAAACTATTATGAAGAACATCTACAACCGCAAATTGTCAATAATTATATTAGTGTGTTAAATTTGACTACCAACCTGTATGGAAGCTACCAGACATATACGGTGGCCTATTCATCACCACCTGTGGCGGTAATACCGCTTGTGGTGGTGGCGGCAACTGTGGTCTTGGATACGACACAAATCCACTATTCGCAACAATATACGGATTGATATTGTTAAATTGTGGCTCTTTAACTCTCGATGGGAACACATGTGGTGGCGGTGAACCGGGCGGCGGTGATGGTGGTGGCAAATTCTCAAATTCATCATCACCACCACCACCCCCATCTTCATCATCTTGTTGTTGTTGTTGTTGGATACGTTTAACTTTAACTTTAATCTTTTTCTTCTTCGCTTTCTTCGGAATTTTGATTTTTTTGTGCCGTTTAGGTTTCTGTGGTGGTGGTGATGATAATTCTTCGCCACCCGATGGTGAGGTGCCTTCACCCGGCCGGATACCATCAGCGAATTGTACACATTTTTTGGCATCGATTCTACTAAAACCGCCAGTAAGAAGGATGCCTTTATTGGGAGTGTCTGAAGATGTGGAGACAACAACTTGAATCGGCGGCCATTGTGTTGGATCACCTTCATCGTCCTCATCGAACAAAACGTCCGATTCCAATTGTAGCGCTTTCTATAATTTATAATTTAATAAATCATAAAATAATTAATAATAAATAACAAACTTTAATCATATTTTCGGTTTTTAGTTTCGTCTTCAATTGGCGCCGCTTCTCGCGCTCCTTTCGCTTCTTCTCTTTATCTTTCCGCCGTTTCATCCGTTCTAAACGGCGTTTCTCCCGTTCGACTTTCTTCAATTTAATTGGACTCTCAACGATTTGATTATCGTCATTTTGACTACTAACAATCGGTGTTGTTTCAATCGGTGTTGTTGTTATTGTTAGATTATCGATATTCGGTTGGATAACAGCCGGTACAATTTGCAACATATTCCCGACTTGTACAATTTTCTGACAAGTCTCTGGTTTACTCTCAATTATCGGTACATCTTCAGTCGGTACAACTTGTAGAATATTTCCAACTTGTACAACTTTCGTTGCATTCATCGGCTGTTGTTGTACCGGTGTTAGATTATAATTCGTATAATTCTGCGGATATTGCCCATAATATTCATATTGATAATTGTAATTATCGTAATTCTTCTCAATACCTAATACTTGATTAATACGATCATCCAATGATATCCGTCTAGGTGAATGAGTTACCGTTTCAATGACCGCATTATAAATTGGTGATTGTGAATAATCATCGATCGGTGGTTGTGGCAACATATCATCACTAATCGTTGAATCGGCCACACTCTTCTTGAAACCATCCAATGGTGAATTGATCGGTGACACTACACGTTTTCGTGATGATTGTTGTGGTGATGGTGTCCGTTTATTGCGTCGCTGTTGTTGTGGTGATAATGGTGAACGTCGACGATAACGTGGTGATAATGAACGACGTCGTGGCGGCGATAAAGATCGACGTCTTACAATCATCGGTGATCGTCGACGTTTCGGTGAACATCGCCGTAATAACGGTGATGAATATCGGCGCCGTAACGGTTTCTTATTACGATATTTCCGTTGATTACGTGTCGGTTTATCACGTAATGGTTTTTCGTTTTGTTGTTTGATTTCATCGATTGGTTCAGGGGATTTCTTCAAGAATTTCTCGGTAAAATCACAACTATCCGAATCATCGTTTAGTTTTAATTTCGAATTATCTATCAATGTTTTTTTTGTTTGTATTGTAATTGTTGGGAAGATGAATGGTTTATTTAAATCGATACCATCTTTACTTGTGGTGGTAGTGGTGGTTGATGATGATAATAGAGATTGATCCGGTGATGGTACCGGTAATGGTAGAATATTGTTGGGATTTGTTGCAACTTCCGGCAGATCGCTGGGTACAGGTATATCGAATTCGTTGAAAATATCTTTGATTTTGTTACATTTCCGTTTCGTTTTCTTATATTTCTTCTTTTTCTTCTTCTTTTTCGTGGTATTTGTACTACTATCGCTCGAACTGGATGTTGTAGATGATTCACTACTACTACTACTACTGCTGCCATCTTGCGATTGATTCTTAATTATTGTATCATTATTTACAGCTTTCATAAATTCCTCATATTGATTCTCTAAATTATTACAACTATTATTATTATCATTTTTGATAATATCTAAATCTAGATTTAAATTAACCGGTTTCACTATTTCTGTATTTACATTATTGTTATCGTTATTATTATCGTTTTTACGTGCAATTAAATTTGTTAAATTCAATGGAATCTCTAAATTATTAAAATCGCACGTTTTTTTACTAATATTATCATTATTGCCGCTACGTTCAAATAATTCCTCATCACTTTCCCAAGAACGATTCAATTTAATTGTTGGTCGTATCGGTTTTGTTGTTGCTGTTAAATCGTCATCGCTCTCCCAACGTGAATGATAATCTTCTGTATCCGGTGTTTTTATTTGTTTCTCTTCATTAATTTGTTGATTGATTTCCCTGAGATTTTCATCGATTTTCTCTTCAATCAAATCAGGTTTGATTTCATCATTAACATTATTGTCCTGTTTATCAATATTATTCGATTTGTGTTTATGTTTTTTCTCTTTTATACGTTTCTTTTTTTTCGATTTGTCTTTGTGTTTTTTCTGTTTTTTAACACTTTTACGTTTCTTCTTCTTCTCTACTATCACTTTCTTGTTATTATTATTATTATCGTCATTATTATTATCTTTTGTAGGTGATTTATGATTTGTTGCCGCTTCATTGTCGTCATCTTCTGTGTACGATTGTAGAAATGATAAACCGACGGAATTCTCTAATAATTTACATTCTGTAGTGTAATCTTTCCATGATTTTGGGAACCAATTTCTTATTTTTAAATAATAATCAGTCTTAAATCTACAAAATATTTGTGTAAATTATTATTGATTACTTAGGGATTAAATTGGGATTTTACTTAAAACTATTTGTGTAGAGTTTTTCAATATTGGCAGCATGTTCTTTTGGTACAGTCTCAAAGATGGTTTTCCTATTCAAATATTTCTCTTTGATTGTATTGAAATTAACACTATACGAGATTGTGGGTTTGTTCTTTGTGTATCTGTAGAAAAATCGGTAATTTTTTTTGGTTGAAATATTATTATAATTTCGTGTTGTTGTAGAGCTTACCTTACGTATTGGAATGGTACCGTTTTATCTTCACGATTTAACGTTTTTATTTTGGTTTGGACGATTGGTAATGGTGGTGTCTCGAATAGTAGTTGTTTCGTTAAACTGCAAAAATTCAATGTTTCACTATAAAGAATAATTAGGTGTGGATTCTCTAAGGTGTGATAGAGTTATAAAAACAACTGTAAGTTGTAAGCTTTTGTATGCAACGTAATTAAATAAAATCGGGACAATTCGTAAAACGATCTTATTCATCCTTGAATAACTCGTTTTTTTGATTGTATATTCAGTTACGTTAATTAACATTAATTATATTGTCGACAGGACGATTATTGCAAATATAAAACAGACAGAAGTAAAATATACAAACAGTAAAGAAAAGAAAATGAGGATCAAAGTGTCTGAAAAAGATAGATAAAAGAAATCCAGCATGTGGGAAAGTCGGGAAGTTCTGAGAGCAAAAATAAGAAAAATTGAGTGAGGAAGGAGGTGATTTTTAGAGCGAACGGAACGTTGTTAAAACGAAGAAAAAAAAACTAGAAATGTTAGGCAATAGAAAATACGCAACTTCCAGATAACATATGAGGTAGAAAGCAATTGAAGATAATTCAAAAAAGCATAAAAGAAGTGAAGATGAAGCAATAAGAGAGAAAAAAGAAAAAGAATACAAAAAGAAAACAGAACAGCGAGAAAAGGGCACAAAAATAGAAACGAGAACCAAATAGGAGGGCAAGGAGAAACAGGAACAGGAACCCAACCATTGGCGGGTACCGGAAAAACGTTTAACAGTAGAAATAAGTAAAAAAACAATGTAAAAGATAGACGCAATTGACAAAGTATATCTCAAGATCAACCTAAGAAAGGCGTCTAAAGAAAAAAGAGATAATCGACAGTAAAAAATTGGACGGAGCGATTCAAAGAAAATGTACGAAAAAGATGAAATGTTTTCAAACCAATCAAACAATGTTAATATTCAAAAATGTGAACAGAAACAATGTAGAAAAAATAATAAAAATAATAATAATAATAAAAAGGCAGATAATATTTCAAGATTGGGTGGAAATTTAGGGCTGCATCAGTAAATTCTTGGGAAAATGTTGAAACAAAATATACAAATAGTAAAGCAAAGAAAACTAGGAACAAAGAGTTTGAAAAAGATAGATAAAAGAAATCCAGCACCTGGGAAAGTCTGGAAGTTGTGACAGCTAAAATAACAAAAATTGAGAGAGGAAGGTGATTAGAGCGAACGGAACGTTGTTAAAACGAAGAAAAAAAACTAGAAATGTTAGGCAATAGAAAATACGCAACTACTAGAGAACTTATGAGCTAGAAAGCCATTAAGGGTAAGTCAAAGAAGAAAGCGGCATGTAATGAAAAAAGCATAAAAGAAGTAAAGATAAAGCAATAAGAAAATGAAAAAAAAATAGACAAAAACAGAACAGCAAGAAAAGGCAAAAAAAATAAAAACGAGGACCAAATAGTAGGGCAAAGAAAAACAGGAACAGGAACTCAACCATTGGCGGGTACCGGAAATATGTTTAACAGTAGAAATAACTAAAAAAAAAACAATGCAAAAGATAAACGCAGTTGACCAAGAATATCTCAAGATTAACCTAAGAAAGGCGCCTAAAGAGAAAAGAGATAATCGACAGTAAAAAATTGGACGGAGCGATTCAAAGAAAATGTACGAAAAAGACCAAATGTTTTCAAACCAATGAAACAATGTTAATATTTAAAAATGTAAACAGAAACAATGTAGAAAAAATAATAATAATAATAAAAAGGCAGAGAATATTTCAAGATTGGGTGGAAATTTAAGGCTGCATCAGTAAATCGAAAAAAACGAGCTCAAAAACGAATATTTAAAAAGGAACTACTTTCTTGGGAAAATGTTGAAACAAAATATAAAAATCGTAAACAAAAGAAAACGAGGAACAAACAGTCTCAAAAAGATAGATAAAAGAAATCCAGCATGTGGGAAAGTCGGGAAGTTCTGAGAGCAAAAATAAGAAAAATTGAGTGAGGAAGGAGGTGATTTTTAGAGCGAACGGAACGTTGTTAAAACGAAGAAAAAAAAACTAGAAATGTTAGGCAATAGCAAAATGCGCAACTTCCAGATAACATATGAGGTAGAAAGCAATTGAAGATAATTCAAAAAAGCATAAAAGAAGTGAAGATAAAGCAATAAGAAAATGAAAAAAAAATAGACAAAAACAGAACAGCAAGAAAAGGCAAAAAAAATAAAAACGAGGACCAAATAGTAGGGCAAAGAAAAACAGGAACAGGAACTCAACCATTGGCGGGTACCGGAAATATGTTTAACAGTAGAAATAACTAAAAAAAAAACAATGCAAAAGATAAACGCAGTTGACCAAGAATATCTCAAGATTAACCTAAGAAAGGCGCCTAAAGAGAAAAGAGATAATCGACAGTAAAAAATTGGACGGAATGATTCAAAGAATAAGTACCAAAAAGACTAAATATTTTCAAACCAATAAAACGATGTTAATAATCAAAAATGTGAACAAAAACAATGTAGAAAAAATAATAAAGATAATATGTAATAATAATAAAAAGGCAGAGAATATTTCAAGATTGAGTGGAAATTTAAGGCTGCATCCGTAAATCGAAAAAAACGAGCTCAAAAACGAATATTTAAAAAGGAACTACTTTCTTGGGAAAATGTTGAAACAAAATATAAAAATCGTAAACAAAAGAAAAGAAAATGAGGAACAAAGAGTCTGAAAAAGATAGATAATAGAAAACCAGCATCTGGGAAAGTTGTGACAGCAAAAATAAGAAAAATTGAGAGATGAAGGAGGTGATTAGAGCGAAAGGGACGTTGTTAAAACGAAAAAAAAAAACTAGAAATGTTAGGCAATAGAAAATACACAACTACTAGAGAACTTATGAGGTAGAAAGCAATTAAGGGTAAGCCAAAGAAGAAAGCGGCATGTAATGAAAAAAACATAAAAGAAGTGAAGATAAAGCAATAGAAAATGGAAAAAAAAGACACAAAACAGAACATCAAGAAAAGGCAAAAAAATAAAAACGAGAACCAAATAGGAGGGCAAAAAACAGTAACAGGAACCCAACCATTGACGGGAACCGAAAATATGTTTAACAGTAGAAATAAATTTAAAAAAAACATTGTAAAAGATAGTTGCAGTTGACAAAACAGATTCGCATAAAGTAACAGAGTCGTCATAAAGACAAAGAATCTCTCAAGATTAGCCAAAGAAAGGCGCCTAAAGAAAAGAGATAATCAACAGTAAAAAATTGGACGAAATGATTCAAAAAAAAAGGAACCAAAAAGACCAAATATTTTCAAACCAATGAAACGATGTTAATATTTAAAAATGTGAACAAAAACAATGTAGAAAAAATAATAAAAATAAGGCAGAGAATATTTCAAGATTTGGTCGAAATCTGAGGCTGTTTCAGTAAATCGATGTTGGAAAAAATCGGAAAAAAAAGAAGCTCAAGAACGAACATTTATAAAGGAACTAATTTCTTGGGAACATGTTGAACATCAAAAGAAACAATTTAGCCTTAAAGAACAGACACCGGAAGGAGATCTAAACTGTTAAACGGCAAAAAATTTGAGAAATACAGAAAAAGAATCATTAAAAAAAATACAAATAAGACGGGAAGCGCCTATTGAACCAAAACTCGACTGGCTTAAAGAAACAGTAACAAAAAGACATTTAGACGGGAAAACACCAACAAACATGCAAAAATCCAAAAATTCTACCAAAATCAAGAAGGCAAACCAAACGAAATATTTGCCAGCAAAAAAAAATCAGGTGGAAAGATTCATGAGAAAATCTAGAAGGCAAACCAAGCGTTGTACAAAAATCGAAAAAAATTGCGAAAAACAACAAAAAACCCAAATATTCGAACTAAAATCGAGATATTTACTCGTTATGTCCCTTCGGTGGTGTATACTCAAATTCACGATGAAATTCAGCGAAATCCAATCGCATCTCGCGGAAATCTTTCCAATTCTTCGGATAACGCCTCCTCTCTTTACTATGATTATTATTATTATTGCTACTACTATCATTATGTTTCTTTGATCTTTCTAAACTGGGCGAACGTTTACGGATATTTCTCGATTTCTTTTCGATCTTTTTGAAATGTTCTTTATCTAAAAAAAAAATCGTAGCATTATTGAAAGGCACTAATCGAAATTGGAGGTTGTTACCAATAGACGCCCGCACCGTCTCCAAATACGCCTGTTCATTCCGCTTCATCTCCTCAATCTCCTCAATAACAGCCTTAGCTTTCTCGTTAGGATCTTTATCTAAACAAATTCTTCGATTAATTTAATTGTATTTGTGTAATCAAGCTGGTTTTACGTTTTTTTGGTAGTTTCTTGGCAGTTTCGTCGATTCTCTCTTCGAGTTTTGCACGTTTCGCTAATGGCGACGTTGGTAATTGATTCAATTTCTGTACAGAGAAGGCTTGCAACCGTTTCTTGGCCTGTTGGATATTTTTAAATGTTGATTTAATTGTAGCACCATTATCAACGGTTTCATCGGATTTCGGTGGTGGATGGTCCGGTGTTGTCGGACGATCCGGCGTTAGGCTCTCCACATCACCAGTTGGTGGTGTATGATTTGTACTATTGCTGGCCTCCAATACAGTCTCCATTTTTCCCTACTACTAATTGACAAATTAACCCACAAAAAAAAAAACTAAACTACAAATTAACCGATAACTCCACCAAAGAAACACTAACTACTCACTTCAATTTAATTCAATTTAAACGTAAACGTTCACGGAATTAATACTGTTTTAAAAATTATAAAGGTTTCTTTGAAAAAAAGGATATCTCTTCTAATAATAACAACATTACTACGGTTAGCTGTAACAATCATCCAACTGTTTCAACTCCATTTTTTATGATAAATTCAAATAATTCTGCTAAATTATTTATAACAAATTAAACTAGAATCTATGTAGAATTAAACATGATAAACAAAATTAATAAAATGTGGTGGTTATTTAAGTAAATTGTTGTAAATTGTTAGGAACTCCCGTATTCGACGACAACACACACAACCAACTCATTTCACCATAATCAATATTTAGGGGATTTTGGTTTTGCACAGTTGGTGGCCATTTTTAACAAACAACCTTAAAATAACACTCTTACCGTTTATAAATAAAAAATAAATTGAATTATTGATAAAATTTACCTAAAATTGCCGTTTATTTTCAGGTTCCAAACGAGATTTTGGGAACAAAATTGCAACTGTGGATACTGTTGGTAGTACTGCGTGACAGCAGCGCCACCAATTATTCTTAACAGTGTCTGCCAAGTCTCAGATTTTTCTGTAGATTTGCCGAATTATGTGATCATCTTAAATACAGACTGTTCCATTTATTTGAACCTCTATTAGAAAGTTGTTCTTTTTTATGGTGTTATATTTGGTGTTCGCAAGTCTCTTTCTAATTTATTGATAGTTTAGGCGTTGTGACTCAATTCGCGTAGATTAAATTAGTGTTTCATGTACTCTCTCTTTTGTTCTTCGCCACGCTCCATTTTTCGTTCATATTTCGTTTCTTTTTTATTATACAGGGTGTAGTTTTTCAAGATAATGGTCGACAATCGAGAAGATAGAGAACATTCCACCCAATTGTGTTGTAATTGTTTCTTACAAAGGCACTTCTTGTCAGTTCTCGATACATGAAATTCAAACGAAAAAAAAATTGAAAGTGCGTGGAACGCCGCGCATTAGAAGTGAAACTTTTTAGGTTAGAGATTTATTGGTTTGTTTTCTATCTGTCGTTGCCTGAAGCTCGATTTTCTTCTGCAGTTGTCTTTTATTTTTGCATTTCACTTATCTCAAAACAATAATCATTTACAGTTGCAGTCAAAAAATTTCAGACGTCAAGGACAACTAATTGTCAGTTGGTGTAGAACAGCCTTTAATATTTTATATTCAAAAAGTCATTATTTTTGACATTTCGCACGTTAATGCTTAGCCCAGATTAAACATTTTTAAACGTCAATAAAAACGCCGTCCAAAATTATTTGATGGCAATTGTACATATATTTTAAAGCCATTAATTAATTTATAAGTACAAAAATCATAAATCGCGGTAGACCCTAGTGTTTATTTTATACAGTTGGCGGAACTTACTGAGAGACTAGAAGCGGCGCTATGGCAACGCTCCCACTCTTCCCTCTCAGCTGTTTTTTAGAGGGGAAGGGTATCCCCTCACGGTGTCACGCTCCGAACAAATTTACTAGCCTAATGCGCCTAAAGACGTTTCACTTCAGAAGTTTCATTGTAATAGAAATAGTTTTATCGCCGTCTGTTGCACTAGCAACGAATAAAATTGGGCACACTCAGTTTCGGGCTTATTTCATCTGCCACACCTGTATGTGGATAAATTTCTTACCAAAATCGATCCGGCAACGCCGCTTCCAGGTATCTTTTAGACATCAAGCGACAGTGTCAACGCCATATTGTATCGTTATTTGTTTATTACTAATTAAGAACAAAATACTAATTAATAACAAATAAATGGGTGATTTTACTAAGGTAATTATATGATTTTCCAATTAAATTAATTAGATTTCTAATTAATTGCTAGAAAGTCGAATTTATTGATAATTTTTGTGTGTTAACAGATGTCTGAAGATGAAGAGGATTTGGAAGCGTTACGATTAGCTGCTTTGCAATCGTTAAAGAAAAAATCACAAATGAACGAAACCAATCAATTTATGAATAATTTCAGTAAGAATCGACGCGGAAAATTCTACCGTCCCAATCAAAATCGTAATCCACGTAATGTAAGTCGGTTTTTCTCGTAAAATTTGCCAATTTTAATTACAATTTCTAATAAAATTTAGGGTCAATTGAACAATTGGACACGTAATTCGAACCTAATCGCCGTACCAGTAATATCGAATGATGATCCAATCGATGATGATGCGAAACGTTTAATTTTACCACAAGATCGTTACCATCGCAATAAACAAAACAACAACGATAATAATGATGAGAGTACGAGTAGTCCATTGAGTAAATTCGATCGTTACGATAATTCGGATCGTTCAGATAGCGATACAGATGATGATTCCAATGATAGTGGCGACAAAGATGTTTTGAAACGTTCAAATAGTTTGGAGGCGTTAATTGAAGAATTAGAGAATGAGATTAACGGTGAAAGTAAGAAAAACGATGAGAAACCTAGCGAGAAAGTTAAAATAAAGAAGAAGAAACGTGTCGAGAATGAAACTACTACAACTACTACCACCACCACTACAACAACTCCAACAACGGTTGTGACAGTTTCACCAACGAAAACGATCGCTAAAGAGAACCAACAACCGGATTCTAGTAGTGATACGAAAACGGTGCCGCCGAAGAAGAATTTCCAGAAGAAGAAATGGACGCGGACTACACCACGACGACCGAGTTTTCTACCGAAGAAAGATTACCATACCCAAATTCTACCACAATTACCACAACAATCTTGTAATATTTTACCACAATATCCACCAACAATTCCTCTACAATTTCCGCCAATTTATAATAATCAAACGTATGATTTGTATCAACCACCGGTTAATATTTATGAGCCACATTTCACCGAATTACCACCACGTGTTCCTGTATACAATCAATTATCACCGTTACGTATCAATACCGATAATCTAACAACAACAATGGCACCGTTATCACCACGTAGTGCTGCTTTTGTATTAGAGAATCGTGCAATTATCGAGAAACGTAAACGTCGCTCGTATTCACCGAGTAGTCGTAGCAGTGATAGTAGTGATCGTTTATCATTATCGCCGCGGTATCGACGGTCGAAATCACGGTCGCCAATTAAACGGCCGTACTCATCGAAATCACCACCAATTACAAAACGTTTACCACCACCTCCTCCACCACCACCGCCTACAACAACAATAGCAAAGAATCAAAAGATCCATGAACGTTTGGGTATCAAAACTGATAAAGATGATAAACGATTTGAAGATCCGATTATGGAGGCGCGTCGCAAGAAATTCGAGAGTAATCAGATTGTGATGAAGGAGGGTGTGATTCGATTGAAGGCGAAAAGTGATGATCAAGAGACACAATCACAAAAACAAGAGAAAAGCGATGGTAACGATGATCAACAGATTGATAATACTGATAAGGCTGTTAATGAGGATGATGATGATATTGATGAAGATGCACTGTTAGATGATGTGCCCGATGATGATTTGGAGATAAATCCGAAATTTGATGTACTCTTTTCGGATGAAGAATCGAATAGTGATAATGAGGGACGTTTTAAAATCAAACAAGAACAACAACAACAAAATGAGAAGATCGTTGTTATGCCATTTACAAAATTAATTAACGGTACACGAAGTACATTAGAAACAAAAATGAAAGATACTGAGAAAATTGATAATAAAGAGAAATTAAAGAAAAGTGATAATAATGATAATAGTCGTGGTGAACGTAGGAAACGATATAGAAGTAAATCGCCTTTAAGTAATCAACAACAGTCTTCGTCGCCTTCATCCATAGCTTCCACATCGAAGAAAATGATTGTAAAAACGAAAAAATCGGATAAAACTATTAGTAGTAGCAGTAGTAGTAGTAATAATAATAATAGTACGAAGGCGACAAATTCGTTTCCTATAGATAATAAGAAAATTGAAATCAAAATACGTAATCCTGCCAAATATGAAGAGATCGATGATAAAACTAGTAAAGATAATGGTAGGAAAGTTGAAATTATGGCAGCAAATACGACGAATTTTGAAAATGAACAATCGAATGATAGCAAAGATAATCCAGGGAAAATTTGTGAAGGTACAGTATTGGGGTTTTTTTTTATGTTAGGGATACTCTTGCCTCTTTCGCTTTATGATGTTCTTTCGCCTTCTTCAATTTGTTTATTTTTGAATAGTTCTCACATCTTTCTTTGAATCCAGTTAATTCTTTTTGGGGATACTGGTCAATTATTTTATTTTCGATCGTTTTAACTTTCGTTTTGGATTTTCCTCGCTCATCGTTTTTCTTTGATCGTCCTCATTCGTTCTTTGTTTAATACGCTTCATTTTCATTCTGCTCATTCTGTTCTTTTTTATTAACTCTCTTCCTCTCCCACTATATACATGTTGCTATACTCCGTCCAAAAATTAAGTATAAAATTTCAAATAACAGAAATGCAGCTAACTTTACGCAACAATAAATAGTCCCTGTGTTAAGACCCCAAAATTTAAATTCTTAATTGTATTAGACAAAAAATTGATTCCAAAAAGGATTTTACAATTTCCAAACAAATATAAAATATCAAACTTCAGGGTTAATAGTGAAAAATTACCATCAAAATATGTAAACAAATGCGTAGGGTTTTATTTAAACAGGAGTGCCACAATATAATATTCTTTTTCTTTCATGTAAACATGTAAAAGTTAGGAACTTTTCACACATTAAGTTGCCTGTAACCTATCATCTGTAATTTGAAATTTTATACTCAATTTTTGGACAGAGTATACTCATCTTTTACTTGCTTTCTTCGAACTAACTGACTCTATTCTTATTTTTTTTTGGATTTTCTTTTCCCTTTTATTTTTCTGCCGTTATTCATTTTTTCTTTTTTGATTCACCTCAGTTTTCTTTATCTGGATCCACATGCTCTGGTATACTCTCACATTTTCTTAACAAAATCTGTTCCTTGGCTGCCTTCCTAATCACTTTATTTGCATCTTTTTCCGCTTTTTATCGCACTCTATTTTTTTTGTTTATGTTTCATTTTTGTTATTATACAGTGTGTGTTTTTTAAACATAACAATCGAAATTTCGACAATCTGAAAATCAAGAATCAATTCCACTCTATTATCTCGTAATTACTTCACACGTAAAATAATACGAATTTTCCTCTTTAAACTTATTATTAATAGGCGGATATCAGCTCCAAGATGGAGCAAGTCAAATTCTAGTCTCCTGACAAATTCGTATAGAGCGTATTGGCCACTGCCGTTGTACCTGCATAGTCAATCTTTTCTTGTGAAACGTTTTTCCCTACAAATAGAGTCTGAACGTAGAGACGTCGTGACGTTACGGCGAAAAAAACAGGTGCCTAGTTGTACAGAATTTCTATGAGTTCTGGTCGCTCTCTCTCGCTCACTCTTTAAAAAGCGGCTCGAGGGACAACAAACTGATTCTCCAATAGAAAATTAAAAAAAAACAATTTTTGACAAAAATAATTTTAAAAAAAAACTTTAAAATTATGAACACATTTTTGTTGATCTACGTGTCTTTTCTTATAAATTTATGTAAATGCATGCATTAAAATTAAACTACGCCAATGGTGCATTTCGAGCGTTGTAAATCTTGCCAAATGACCTTCAATCCGCCCTTTACTCATTATACACGAGAAACCGTGTTAAACAATACGGGGTAATGGAACAAAACGACACATTTAAACTTGAAGCCGTGTAAATCACGATATTCTTACAATATATCATGTAAAATGATGCATTCTGTATAAAAATGGATATTGCTTTGTATAAGCCAAGGACCGCATCTATTTTTATAATATTCAGTACATGTGGTAACCCCTTTCCAGAGCCGGACCGAGACTAATTGCGCCCAGGACAAACAAGAGTTCCATTGCGCTATCTACTCAATAATATTTTCCATATTTAAATGTTTGGTTTTTTTTGATTTGCGATCTTTATTGTAGGACAACAAACAAAAAAAAAGATTCACAGGGAAAAAATCATTTAAATAAAACACCGTGTAAATCAAGGGGAACCTATTCTTAAATATTGTATCAATCCCTGTGGTCTAATTGTATATCTCAGGGTCCATCTACTGTCAAAAAAATTTTCACTCAGCCCTCTTATAACACGATTAATAGATATTGTGTGTAATCATATAGTATTATGTTCTATAAATATGAAACCGTGTTAATATAAACTCAGCAATATTGTAGTGTGTGTATTTTGAGAATGTATAATTTTTGTAGGAGATCTCCGTACACAGTTGAGCCGGAAACGTGCCGAACGTCAAAAACAACCATTACCGGATGTCGTACCATCAAGACTATTACAGAATGCATTACAAAGTGTTGGTTTTGAGAAAGGCAAAAAAATTCAAAAAATCGATAAAACTGATAGTAAAGGTAAAAAATTACTATTTCCAATTAATTAATAATGATTGTTTAATTAATTTATAGATGGAAAATTACCAATTAAATTACGATTAGGTACAACGACAACTAGTAGTAATAATAATAATAGTAGTAGTAATGGAGATAATACGGATGGTTTTGGTAAAAAAGTACGGAAACGAGGAAGTTTGGAGCAGGTATTGTTTTGTTGCGTCTATTATTTAGTTGACAAACAGATAAGAATTGTCCAAAAATATTTCCCATTTTCTAATTTTTTTTTTCTGATTTAGTTTCTTTTCTATTTTTTTCGTAAGAAATCGTATCAATTGCACTAACAATAATTTTTGCTTCCATTTGAATTAATTCACAAACAAACAAATCAACCGGAAAAATAATTACGTCTGTGATACACACGCGTTAGCTTTCTTCTGTTTTTTTTTTAGACATTTATTTTATTTATTTACGACTCTCGATAAATCCTTGGAAGAGAGATGCATGTTTGTAAGAAGACTTCTTTGTTGTTTGTTTGTATATATTATTTTTTTTTTAAATTAATTTAATTTAATTTGAAATGATTTGTTTTGTGTTTTAAGCATAATTTTGGCTGTGTTACAGGGTGATATTATAAACGACTGATTTGATTTATTTATTTATTTTTTTTAACGATTTTTAATATCTTTTCTTAGAATTGTTTACAAAAATTTACGGAATGGTTGTTGTTGTGATATCTTCAACACACAAAGAAATGTTTAAATTATTTATTTCTTTGTTTTCTTGTGTGTGATAATGTATAGTATGCATTTTTTAAATTATTTTAATTTTTTAAATTGCAAATAAAAACTGCATACGAAACTCGACAATAAATGTATACGAAAAAGTTCCTTTAAACAGAAACACCGAAACCTCTAGTACTCTATCCTTTTCTTTTTGAAAGATCATATCCGTGATTAATAGAAATAATTTTTTTTGTCGTATGGAAATAATTATATGGTTACAATGGCGATCAGTATATTTGATTATATAGTGTCAGTTATGTTGGGCATCAAGTCAATTTAAACTTCTTAACTGGTGTTGGACTACCGAAGCATTTAGTCCAGAATTACAGCAATTCTTTTGATCAACAGATTGGTTGCAACCCATAGTTTGAGAAGCACAAGCTTTGCGCTCTAATTGATTAGGTACATTGGCTTGATGCCCTATGTAATTAACATAGTAATCGAGTATGGTGACTGCTACCCTAAGTATTCAACACGCGAACGTATGAACATAGTATTATTGTTCACGGACTTGATCTTTATTAGCAAATGAAAGACTGTACTCCTTGATGAAAATGCTCAATGTAAATATTTTATAATACAAAAATTATACATTATTTATTTATTTATTTATTATTTTTTAACAAATTGTATAATTTTTGTAATTAGTTAAATGTAATTTTAATAGCTTTATTGTATCATTTTTCATGAAAAAATTGATAAAAAAAATGAAAAGCTGAAAAAAAATTATTAAAAAAAAAGAACAAAGAAATGATACACTTATGATAATTAATGATAATTAAAATAATTATAAAATCTAGTAATAATGATGTTGAAGTTAAAAAAGAATACTTATTTGGAATATGTTTTATGTTTATAACAATTTAGGTGTAAACATCTCCAACACACACACACAGCATCATCAACGTGACCAAAATATGGATGATGTTTTTTTTCTCTCTATTTAAACAAAAAATTTAAATAAATCAACTGGGATTCCAACCAATTTACATTCACAAAACCGTGCTAATTAATGGAGAATTTTGTTGAAAGAGACTGTCTTATTTACTATAAATTAATTGTAAAATTCAAATTTTTTTCTTTATTTTTAATAGTCAATTCACTAATTAAGCTTTATTATTATTATTAATTTTCTTTTTATTATAATTGTACATATTATATTATAAACGATTAAATTAAGTACAATTTTACGTGTAAATATAATAAAAAAAGAAAAAAGGAAAAACTAGTTATAATAGCTTTAAACAAAAATATTCATATTGTTGATTCGTGTATTTATCCAGATTGTAGATATTTAAGTAAGTGTATATTGTAAAAACGTTTATTCGAAAAATATAAATATTTATAATTAATTAATTTCTGTTGGTCCTCAAATAACACGATTTATAATTTTTCATACAAATCGTATGTTCGCACATAATTCTGCAACATGACTAAATTTTGAGAATGATTCAAGTAAAGTACTAATGCAACACCAGTACTTCTATAACACGGTTAACTATATACAAATTTACATACATAACACGCTTCTGTGTTGTTTTCTGTTCTCTTCTTTAGCAACTTGTAAAGTGTGAGAATTTTTAGAATAATTTGTGAAAAAGGAGAAGTGGTAAATTGAAGAGAAAGTTGCAAAGTTCGTGTGGTCGAGAATGGTCGTTGGGGGGGTTGAAAAGAGAATTGTTATCTCCGAGTCCAGATATTGTATCAACTTTATAAGTTCACAGTGTTCGTATTTAGATAAGTAATCTCCCCTTAATTTCGTTTATTTTGTATATTTGATTGGTGAAAATTCAGTTTTATTCAGGTTTTTATTTAATTTTGTTTGTTTTATTAAATTGTTCAACTAAATTCAAGGAAATCATTTTTTCAATATTTGAAATTATTAATTCAAATATTACTCATATAGTTATTTCAAAACAATAACAAACTTCCCTTATCTATTACATGTTTTAAGATTTATTTCGCGACATTCAACTCTTATCAACTGTAATTGTATATGTTTATTTATTCTTAGGAATGAGTTCTCAAGGTCCTTATCTATACAAAATTAGTCACCAATATAACTTACTTATCTCAAAAAATCAAAACGTAATTTAAAAAAATTAAAATTAAAACACAGTTTCCAAAAAAAAAGAGAAACTGGTTATAGGGATGCCACCAATTGCAAAAGTTTAAATTAATTTTGTATTTGCTGTTTAAACTTGGAAATAGTAATTGTTATGCGATAGTTTCCATACATGCTTATTCCGTTAATCCCTTTTATCAAAATTAAATAATAACCAATAACATTTATCGCAACTATACAGACTGTTCCAGCCCAAGCAATCACCTTGCATAACTCCTTCAATTATTAAAATATTCAAATGCAACCTTTAAGAACGTAAACGAGGTCATTTAGTTTGAGTAAAAAACAATTACTAGGTGACCTAGTTTAAGGTCTTGCGGGTTGCATACGAATATTTGATACAGGGGCGCGCCAACCTTCTCGGACGCCCGGGTGCAAAGTTTCCATTACGGCCCCTTTGGATATAACCATTACAAATCAAAATACTTGATCGAAAAAAATTCCTTTGCGTTCGTTTCCAATGATACGGAGCTACAACCTCAAATGAAAATGTTTTGATAATCTTAAGTAGTTTTTCCGAAAGACGAGAAAATTCAATGTCTGTTTCTATTTAAATCAATTTTTCTCGAACACTTTTGTTTATCAAGTTTTCTGGAAAGTGGCTGTGAATTTTGAAGACATTAAACACAGTATCGCCTATAATTCGCGTAAGTTTCATTCGATTGTACCAATAGATAGAGAGGAAAGACGAAAAAAATCCATTTAAATTGAACTTTTGCGTCTCAGGGGAAAACTAAATAAGTTGACCAATAATTTGTTTTTTGAAGTTATAGCCTATTGCTCTTAAAAACGAACACAAAAGATTTTTTCTTAAAAATTTCAATACTTTGTAAAAAAGTGAAAAGTCAACCGTGCACAATTCAACAACAGTACGTTTTAGATCATTGAGGTAGAGCCTTAAGAAACTTAAGGTGTATCTGGCCTTAATAACACATATAGTTCGCATGTTCCTATATATAACACTGCATATCATGTGCTTTGTCTTACATATTGACAAAATAAAATTTTTTTTTTATTAAAACACATGTTTTTTGGACTTTTATACAATATTAAATAAAGACAATAAAAGTCCAAAAATATGTGTTTTAATCAAACTACAACATTCTCTAAAAACTTTAAACAAATGTAAGAATTTTTCTTCTCAAATTAAATATCAAAATTCAAACAATGCAACCAAATTTGCCGCCCCCCGTGTTCTACGCTCGGGTGCATTGCGCCCCTTGCACCCTCGGTTGGCGCGCCCCTGATTTGACAATTGAAGAAGTTGTGAAAGGTGGGCGCTTGTACTGGAACGGTCTGTATATATCCCATAAATATCCACCAATACACGATCGACTATAGCTGCAGTGTTGTACCCTCTAATCATCACACGATAAATGTATAACCAATGGCGTTATAATAAACACATAAACAATTGCAAACGTTAACGCCTTTTCATTTTTCTGTCAGGAATTGTTGTTCGAGTCAGTTATTTGCTGTGCGTGTTGTCTGTGTCGATTCAATCAACTGATTGTGAGAAAGGTGGCGTTTATTTGTTGATATAAGTTGAAATGGGAGTGAATCTGTTTTGGAATTAATTATTATAATAATAATTAAGCTGCTACACCATATATTTATAATTTAAACAAATGTGATGACATCTTAAGGAAAAAGATACGCTTGAAATTGAATAACATCCTCCGAAGATGGGTAAAAGCACTGATTACATCAATAGTCAGATTGGATTTAATAATTTTGAATTTTAGGAGATGAAATTGAAGAAAATATTCATAATCGTTCGATTAATAGTGGTAGAAACGATTCGAATGGAATTGAAAATAATAACAATGGTAATGGAACGAATATTTATGAACAAATTACTAACTTCCTACTGGAGACACCACTGCAGTGCAGAGTGTGTTATGAAGTTTTTGTTGAAATGGTAGATTTGAAACACCATTTAATGCAACATCTTGGTATAACAGACTACGTTGATGGTATGTATGATAATCAATTTGTTCGAAGTGATACATTAACAACACATAGGGGAAGAGGGGGCAAGATGGGCCCCCCAAAATTTTGGTATCTATAAACATATGGGGGCAAGACGGACCCCTGTATTTTTTTTTAATTTTAATTTTTACAATTATTTATTTGTTGAGTAAAATCATAAAAATTGTCTAATGTCTGTTAACTTCAGTATCATGTTAATTAAAATAAAACTAAATAATAAAACGACAATAGTCAATTTTTTTAGGGGGGCCCATCTTGCCCCACATTTTAAATTTTTTATTGTTCAACGGACGCTGCATATTAACACGTAATATATGTCAAGGGACTAAAAACAGTGAAACGAGTGAATCAAACTTCGATTATGAGCATTTTTTCCTTAAGGGGCCCATCTTGCCCCCCTCTCCCCTATAAGAATACATACTAAAAAACAATCATACTAACAAACCCAGATAGCAATATGACTTCTCGAAGAATGTAGGAAGAGTTCTTATTTATGAGGTGGACGTCAGAAAATCATCAGAATGAACTTTTTAAGAAGTTCTAAAGACGTCGTATGCGCCGCTTTATGAATAAATTAAGAGTTAAGAGCTCGCGAAGAAATCTTTGTTCTGACTTTACAAATAAGAATTCTTTAAGAGCTTACTATGAGTTCTTAAAGAGAGCATAATTTTGATTTCAATAAGAAGTAAAAAAAAGAATACTTATGTATGTCACAAAACCGATGTCTTAAAAAAGACGTCTTGAAGAGTTCTTAAATATGATGTCTCTGAGAACTCATAGTTGGATTTCTGTCAGAAGTCTGTCAAAAGGCTTCTCGCGGTATTTTTTATGATTTGGATGCTATCTGGGAACCCTGCTGAAAAATTAAAATAGATTCAAATAAAAACCAATGTTTAATTGGAAGTTATTGAAAGTTATTGTAAGCTATTGTGTCTTTGAAACAGGAATTCCCAATACTTATAATTTACAATACATACTGATAATTTCCAATACATTTTTTAGCTGGACATTTTTCGATCCACATAGATCTATCAGGATTCTTAATGGAACTTAACATTTTCTATCGGACTTTTTCCACAGGGAAAGCCTAAATGATTGAAATAATAATTCATAAAATGAAGAATATTACACTGTGATAATGTAGCAACTATTAACAAAATCGTGAAATTACTAATTGTATCTTGCAATTTTTATAATCGTTTTAGAGGACGAAATTGATGAAAGTTGCGATATTTCGGACACCAACGATAATTTAAATGAATCAATCTGTAATGACAACAGTCGAATAATTGATGATCAGAATGGTATAAGCAACAAAACAGGCCATATGCAAGATCACAACCATTATGATGAAACTCCTGAAGATTGTACAGAATTGAAACAAATTTCAGACGATTCTTTAAAAACTGGTAAAACTAGATTTCCTTAGTTGTATTATGTTTTAAGTTACATCTTTTTATTTTAGAAAACGACAATTTTAACGGATCGTCTTATGGAAGCGATGAAGAAGAATACTGTAATTATAATGATGGAAACTCAACTGACACTGAAATAATAAGTGAGATTAACGATAACAAACTACAATCAAATGATTATATTTTAAAAGAAGAAATAATAGAGATCGAAGAGCATCCAGTGAAAATCGGTACAAACACTAATTATTATTAACAGTCTAATGATCATTTTAATAGTTTTTTTTTAATTCTAGAAGAGCCAATAGAAAATGATGTAAGTGAAAAATTAGATCAGACAAGTGTTTTTATTAAAGGAGCAAAACGAATTATTCAACACACCCTAAAAACTGGTAAAAATACTAACCATTTCTTTAATAATCAGATTACAAACTTTATGTCATACGTATATAGTATTGAACCATTAATAGATATCAAAACGATCGCATTAATAAGCAAATAATAATTGTTACAATGGCGTTATGAAAAATAATAGTCCTCCGTTAAGGCGCGTTGCTTTGATAAACTACCTTTTTTGCAGTCATTCATAATGTGATCATAACTTCAAATATTCAGATGTTAAAGAAAAATTTAAAAAAAAATAAAATAAAATTGCTTCTTTTAATTATGGCTTAAACTCATGAATGTACCACGGGCGTTATGGGCATAACTCCCTTGACATATTAATAACTATAAGATTATTTCAGTTTTAAAGAAGCCAATAGATAAAAATTCGCAAAGTTTAAAACCATCTACTGGTAGTGTTGAATGTACAGTTCCTGACCAAAACGAACAATGTCATAATGGAACAAATATAGTTGAAAATACCCACTGTTCTAACGATGAAAACTGCCAAAATACAACCATTCCTGGACCTAATAGTCATGTTACAAAACAAACAAAAGAAAATGTGAATAGTAAGTACAAATACTAAAACTATTACAGTTATAGTTTCAATATAAAATTGATAATCAAATATTTTCAGCCGTATGTATTCTTGGTGAATATCTGAAAAAACATTTGCAAAATTTTAACTTAAAAATACAAACGAATGAAGAAGAATCGGAAGATCTTAATAAACATTTGCAGAATGTTGATGAAAATGCACATTGCTCTAACGATGAAAATAGCCAAAATAGCAGCACTCCTGAAGCTGACGATAGTCAACAAACGAACGAAAATGTAGACGGTAAGTACAAAAAAACTAGATTTATTCGTATAGTTTACGTTAATGCACAGAACTTGTTTATTTAAGGGGGACCACTAGTGTGACACTTTGAAATAAAAACCGACTTTTTTGCTTTGCATTTTTCGATAGTCTACACTTTCAGAAATAACACACTAACATTTCAAGCGCGCATCTCAAATAATTTTTGAGTTACAGCCTTCGAAAGAGCAGTTATTCATCGTTTAGCTGAGCATGCCTAGCCTTGCCCAGTACCCCAATTTGCCTGGCCTTCCCCTACTGTCAGTCACATGTTTTAGGATACGGAAACGCCTTATTTATGGGCCTAGAATAGCCGATTAGCTCTCGGTATGATATTTATCGATTTATAAGAATGAAATCAAAACTTTTGTTTTTTAACGCGGATTCCTCAAAACTACGTTTTTCCAACTTGCTGCAGTTGTAATTCGATAACAGATCGTCAGATCGATTTAATTTGTTTTATATTTGTTTCTCCATACAATGACCCGCTAGTTTTCCCCCTTAACTGTGTTAATAATGTTGAAAATCGACATAAAATTGACGATAACATGTTTTCAGCCGCACGCATTCCCAATAAACATCCTGAAAAGTATTTGCAACATGGCACTGTGATAGTAGAATCCAACGATGAACACGTGGACGAATTATCTATCAGAAATAAGTTGTACTGTTGTGCAATATGTTGTGAACTGTTTTCAGAAAATAGTGGATTCCAGAAGCATTTAGAAAAACATTTGCCGACACATCAATGTGAAGTTTGTGATAAGAGATTTTATTCAAAGGAAATGTTGAGTATGCATTTAATTCAACATTTTGAGAAGCATCAAACGATACATGAGCATGAGAAACTGGATCGCATAGCAAGCAACATAGAAGCGCTTCCAAACGATTCGAATCCAATCGAAACGGAAAATTGTAGAAATGACGAAAAGACTGAAACTACAAAAAGTAAGTATCAAATAAAACTCAATCCACTTTATTGTCATTTGTCTATTTGAAAATGTCTTTTTAGCCACCAACTCACATCAGAAACATATCGAAGCACATCTACAAGGCAACGAAGAATCGACTGAGAATGAGTCGTATCAATGTGAAATATGTGATAAAAGATTCCCACAAGAATGTCTATTAAGAGAGCATATGCGATTCCTCCATTGTGTTCAGATCACTTATAAGTGTAACAGGTGCACTGAAAGTTTCCGTACTAGACACCAACTGTGGTCGCATGCAAAACTTCACAAAAAACTATTGCCGTGTTATGTTTGTGGTAAAAAATTTAGATACTATTTTCTTTTACGAAATCATCAAAAACGACATCGTAAGAGAAAACTGTTCAAATGTGATCGTTGCGGTAAACAATTTGCCACTCCGTCACTGTTAAAAAACCATCTAATATTACATACAGGCAAGAAGAAGTATCAATGTGCTACTTGTGGTAAAAAGTTTGCATTATTTCAATATTTACAAACACATTCAAAGAGCCATAGTGGTCGGATGCAATTGTTGTGTGATAGATGTGGTAAACAATACACTAGTCGAAATGGATTATACCATCATTTAAAAGTACATACTGGTACATGCTACCACTGTGGTATTTGTGGTAAAAATTTTTCCTCATACGCAAGTCTAAAATACCATTTATTTCTCCATAAACATGAAAAGAAACATCAGTGTTCTGTTTGTAATAAAAAATTTGTAACATTGAAAGAATTGAGAAGCCATTTAGTCGTGCATTCAGATGAACGGCCGTACTGTTGTGATACGTGTGGTAAAAGATTTTCACGAGAGAATAATTTAAAGACACATTTAAAGATACATACTGGTGTCAAGCGATTTCGATGTAGCATTTGTTACAGGCGATTTCGATACAAATATGACTTGAGGGAACATTTAAAAAGACATACTGGTGAAAAATCGTTGGATTGTAATAGATCCGATGTACAAAAATCTGATTTATTACTACATACGAAACAAGAACATCAAAATAAATAAATTTTTCTACAATAAAAATATTTTAGAATATATCGTGTTTTTTTTACTGTCTCACTTAAGGCATTTGGATCTAGTTTTCAAAGAACCTCGATGAGACTCCTGAGGTGAATGATTAATCGTCGTCTGTCGTAAAGATCGTGATTTTTTTAAAAATGAATCAAATCCCCCTGTAAATAGCTGTTTATTCAAATATACTTTGAACTGATTGAATCCCAGCAATTATTAAAGGGTAAATCTGATCGACATTACGAATTGATTTAATTTCTGAAAGATAGAGAACGCAACTTGAAAGTTTTATGTTCCTTCGTGCTCAATAAGTAGCACTTTTAAAAGTCAAAGTGACTTAAGCAATTCCCTTTGAAACAGTTGTTCGTTAGAAACAACTTCATTCGTGCTAAAATTGGTTAAAATGTGTAGTTTAGCTATATTGGTTTAAATCAACGTCATGTATCTAATTTTTTTACTTTTAATAAAAAAAATAGAGTGTAATATAATCGATTTATTAAAAATCGATCTTTAATATCTAGGTAATCGATTATTAAAAATCGACTATAAAAAATAATAATCGATTATTTTTTCACATCCCTAGACACTTCTCACTGGAGTCAAGTTGCTATAAATACGTGTTGAATTTCATATAACTGACAAAGCAAGGGATATCAACAAACGTGTGTTGTCTTTGTCGTACTCATTATGAGTTTTGAAATTTGTCCACAGCCAGCTAGGTACATCTCATGACTTAAACATGCACGGACTGTACTGTGTCTTATTCTTTCCAAAGTTACACACAATTTAGTCCGTTGCTAGATAGACATAACATTTAATTGGCATGTATGGAATGAAAGGAAATTTTGCACACAATGTATAATTTCTTAGAACTATTATCTGATAATTCGAAAATAAAGTAACTAGGCATCTGATTTTTCATTTCAATGTTCATTTATTAGATAGTTTTGTCTGGTTGGTAAAGAATCGTTTTCTTTTGTAATTTTTACAATTCCATAATTGGTATTTATGAATTTTTAGATAATTTACTTGTGTACGGATTTAATTCGTGATTCTATAAGTTGTTTTTTTTTAAATAAATATTGATTGAAATTTGATTCTGAAAAGTCTCATTATGAGTACGACAAGGACAACACATGTTTGTTGATATTGCTGTCTTAACAACAGTGGGCGTCTAACTAAATAATAAACATAAAAAACTCCTCCTATTCGACCTACTCTGACCACACAATTGTTCTATCGTATGCCGTGAATAGGAGGAGACTTCCTCCCACTCTTCTTCTAATGTACCTAGTTGCATTAGTTTACCGGTATGTCTGTGACATTGTTGTTTAGAACTCACTAATGGGGAGCAAAACCATCTCAAACGCTCAGACGCTAGAATTGTCATACCAAAAATTAGTAAAAAATCGATCAAAGCCTACTATTTTTATAACCAAATTTAATTTGAAATCTTCTAGAAAATCTCGTTTGTCTTGTTAGAGACGATTTGGCGCCCCTCTGCGAGTAGTGGTCGGGGCTTGATAGACTCCCTTGCTCCCCTGTCGCTACGCCACTGGATTTGTACACCGTTTTCAAGTAACATAACCTCTCAATTTTAGGCACCAATTTAAAAAGATATTTGAGGTTATGCAACACACAATACAGCAAGTATTCAGTGTTGCCTATACCCTCACATTCACGATTAACGCTTTTTTCAAGAATTATCCACTAATTATAACAAGAATTCTCCGTAATACCTTCAATTTGTAGTCAAAATAAAGAATACATGGCAAATTATTAAACGAGTAATTTTTTATAATTACATGGAATTTCGTTAAAAGATACACAAAAAATAAATAATTAATTGAAATAGTGATAATTACTTACCATAATTCTCCAAAAATCCACCCTTTGCCTAGTTAAAACACTAATTAAACCCCGACTTTTCACTAATTAGTTTTTTTACAAAAATCATAAAAATATTTAAATCGTAGAAGGCCTTGCGAGCTAACGGTGACGTTAACAATTGCTAGATGTAGCCCCAACAGTTTTATTGTATTTATAATTATTTTAATACTGGAAAAATAGCTTTTTGCAGAAGTTACTAGTAATAATTTCGTGTTTTGTATAAAAATGAATGATAATGCTTCCTATTTAGGATTCTATTTATAATAAGATTAGTATAATAAATGATGATGATTCACGTGGTTAGACAGCACTCAATACACGCAAGTATATAATGTTGCCTATACTAAGTTGTTCGTGAACGTGTTAATGATTGATTTTTAAGAACTGAAATACTCTACACAAACTACATTTGATTTAAACTTTTGTGGTAGAACTGTGGATCTCTTGAATAACAACAATTTTAATAATAATTGGTTTATTGTTTCAATCACCAACATTTGAAGACAAAAAAAATATTTACAATCGATTACAATTGTTTATTTCAATTTGTTTTTATACAATATCAACAATTATGGCACATTTTGTTTTATAATCAATCAATAATTATAATAATTCTTTAGAAAATTTATAATAACTAATTCTCGGATATAATAATAATCAACAAATATATTTTGATTTGTCAATAATAAAAAAGTTTATTTTTATTTTTTTATTAGAAAATACTACAAATTAACGGCCAAATTCGTGACTAACGCTCGCAATTAGTCACGCACTTGGCGGCTAAATACAAGATATGTTTACCATGTTTATAATTTGATTTAGACTTTTGGTTTGTTTTGCAAAAATTCCCAGTGGCGATAGATTTTCTCTCTTCAAAACCAAAAATTAAGCACCAAATCGTTGGAGTAAATGAGAGATAACAACAGAAAAACGCCACTATTGCTAGATTTTGATAATGATTCCTTTGTTTTTTTGATTAAAAAGGGGTAGATATCACACGTTTTTATTTACACAATTTACGTAGATTTTATTATTAAGTCTCAAACTGGTGTAGTTCTGCGTAACGTATCACTATCGAACGTTTTCCGGCAATTGGCACTGTTAATTGTCGAAATGCCGCCACTTTGCGCCCTCAACGTGCCCTGATCGAGTTCGAATTGCACGAAGCCGTGCTGTAAATTGGTTGAATAATCATCGATGGAATTATTGAAATCATCACAATTGACATCGGCCGTTGTCGATAACGTATTCAATGTTAGATCTCTTGGAAATTGATGATTTTTCAGATCGATCCCATCATCATCATCGTTCAGATCATTATCATCGAATTGATAGCTGATCGTCGGTGGCGGTGGGAAATCGTAGAAATTCGATAGATTATTCAATGAATTCGCTAATGGTCGATGGATGCTGCACGGCGACTCTTGGACCGGTTCTTTACTGAAAAAGTACCGTTTCTGTTGGATGATCGGTGGCGGTAGTAGAGCGGCCGGATAATTTCTTGGTAAATTTATTGTGCTACTATTCGAATTTATATAGGCAAACGGATGTCTTCTGCATGTATGATAAATCGTGGATGTAGTCGGTTGTGTTGTTGTTGTTGGTGGCACTGTTGTTGTTGTTGTTGATGTTTGTGGTTGTTGTAATTTACCATGTTTGTAATCGTTAAACTGTTTACGTAACCATTCGTATTGTAATTTATATATGAATAAGAATATTGAACAGATACCAGTTAATTGGGTTGTTATCAAACCGCTAACATATAAAAGAAACGAATAACCATACCAATATACAAATAGTGGTGGTTGTAATTGGGATTTTGGACGTAATTTACTACCGATTTCGGCTTTAAATATTGATATATACATTATAAGGCCGAATAACATCACCAAACCTGTAACAAAACAACAATTGTGTAAACAAAAGTTTGAATAATTTATCATTTTATCGGTTGATTGAGACGAGGGAATTGGGGATTTCCCAAATAGTAATTGTTATGTGCACAATGAACTAACGGGGAATAATAGGCGACTATTATTTGGATAATTCAAGCGACTTTGTAGCCGACAAACTTGGATATTTAAAGCCTTTGAGTTACCAAATCTTCATTGACGCGAGCGAGAGTTACGAGCAGACAAAAATCGTCTGACCCAGCTGCAAAACATGATTACAAATATGTTTTACTTCAATTGTTGTTATCTACCGTTTTGCCCAGCGATGAGAGCCTTCTTCCTTTTTTCTTTAGGAGCTTATGCTGACGGTCTCGGCGTTTATTGAGCTCTTGGTTTATTTCAGATTTTGATCGAGTTGTGAGTCTACAAGAATATTATTTTGTTCCTCCCTTTATGCCTTCTTTTAGGTGAGCAAATAATTTGATTTAGAAGCAGTGAAATGAGGTTCGATGTAGTAAAATTTACATCGTTTCATATAAATAAGAAAAACATTAAGAAAGATTACGTAGAGATGAAATCTTGGAAGCATAAGGAAGACAGCAAGCAACACAAATTTTTGTTCCTCTGCTTCCCGTTGTTTTTCACTGATTTCTTCTTTTTTTGGAGCGTTTCTAATGCTACTAATTCCTGAATTAACAGCTCTATATTCAGTGCCGGTGCTAAGGACTTTACCGCCCGCATGCAGTTTATTTCTAAGCGCCCCCTTTACACATCCGCCCCCCTCCAACATCAGTTTTACGTATAATCACTGATAAGTAAGATTGCTGATCAATAATAAATATTTGCTTATTAGACTGCATCAAAAAAATCGACTATTATTTTTCTTCCAAAAAGTACCCAGCAAATTTTGTTCAGGATGTCGAAAAAATGAGCCTGTGAAAATATCAGCTCTTAATTTTAATATTAATAGGTGCCTCATGCGATTTTCCATTTTGGGAAAAACTTTTCTTCATGATATGGAATTTTGTAACTCTTTAACCGGTTATTACATTGATAAGATCATGGGACACTCTTATAGGAAATTGAACGCACTACAAAAGAGGTTTCTTATAATTTTTTGATAAATTCACTCTTTCAAAAGTTATTTAAGGTTAAAGTGGAATTCACCAAAATTTTTGCGATATTTTCACTTTTAATAAAGATGTAAAAATGACGAAGACTATAAATAGCATTTGTCATCCATCGAATATGGCCTCACATTTCCTGGAATTTTGAAGGTACATTTTAGAAAAAATAAATTGAGAGTGCGTGGAACGCCGCGCGTTAGAAGTGAAACTTCTTAGGTTAGAGATGAAGCTCATTCTTTTTCTTGGTTTATTTTCTTTCTGTCGCCTGAAGGCTCGTTTTTGTTCTGCAGTTGTATTTTTCGGCATTTCGCTTATCTCAATTTAACGCCATTAATTATTATAACATTATAAATATAAAAATTATAAATCGGGGTAATCCTTGAAATTTGTACATCGATCAATGACATCAACTCTAGATCCTAGTTGGCAGAACTCACAGAGTATAAGCGACGCTATTGGAAACGCCCCACTCTTCCCTCTCAGCTGTCTGTTAGAGGGGAAGTGCTTTCCTTACGGGGTCTCGCATTTTCGTTACATAGGGAAAATACATTGAAAAATATTTGCACCCAAGCGCTGCTAAAGAAGTTTCACTTCAAAAATAGTCGATTTTTTATACTGCAAATTGATGTGATAACATAAAATTAACTTCTAAAATTCTGTTAATCAAAAATGAACTCAAGAACTGTGTCCCGGAAGCGGCGCCCCTGTCGTAGCGGCGCCCGCATGCAGGGCATGCTTTGAATGCCCGCTCCCGCCGGCCCTGTCTATATTATTCATCAAACAGTAGTTAATAGGATATCTTCTATTTTTGATGGCAATCAAGGAAGAAAGAGTTAGAAACCAGAATTAATGCTGCAGCATCCGAAACAATTTTAATCCATTTTCGTTCATATGAAATTCTTAGTTGCTGCTTTTTAGCATACAAAAACAAAAACTGAAAGTGCGCGGAACACCGCGTGTTTAAAGGGAAACTTATTAGGTTAGAGATGAAGTTCATTTTTACGATTACGATATAATTATGTGGGATTTAATTAATGAACTATTTTCTTTCTGTCATTGTCTTATTCTGCATTTCACTTAACTCGAAACAATATATTCATATATAATTTGACGCCATTAAATAATTTATAAATACAAAAATCATAAATTGCGGTAGGCCAGGAAATTACAGTTTAAGCTTAATTTAGTTTGTCTTTTTTTTATTGATCATATCTTTCAATACTTTTTATGCTTTTGATTGTAAAACAAGTTTTTGTTAAGTGGATGGCAGGCGAAACGCCAACGTAAAAAGACCTCTATTTTCTTTACGATTTTGATGGGATATTTTTTGTTGACAATAGGAGATAGAGATAAAAAAAAGTAATCAAGAGAAAATATATGCTTAGTTGACCCTTTCTCTATCTTGTAAGTTTTCCTCTTTCTAGAGTCAAGTCGAATTTGTTTCACTAAAAACTTCAGCTTTGACAGTTCCCTAAATTGATGAGATTTTGAAAAATGGGGCATAGATATAGGGCGTCTCACAAAAGTTCGGATTTTATTAAACTAGAAAAGCCTTTGTTTTCCTTCAATTAATGTCTTAAATGAGCGATTCTTCGTAGCTCAGAAGCCACGTTTTTCAATGGAAAATATTCCGAAAAACGGGGCCTTTAACACCTCCGACTATTGTCAAATTAATAATTGAACTCTAAATAGAATTATTTTTTTGATATTAAATTGGTGGATGCGCCGGGCGAAAATTCACCAACATTGAGGAGAACTATAGATTTCTTTAAAGCAATGGATTTTTGTATTTCGAAAGAAAAATCGTATATCCCGGGCGTTCCACAGAAATTTGGGCTTTGTTAAACTGGACAAGCATTCTTTACCTATTTCGCCTCAGCTCAAACACTTGCACGTTGATTTGCAACTCATAAGCTCAGTTTTTCAATGGAAATTTTCCGTGAAAACGATCTCACCTTTTAGTACGTTTAAATATTACCAAATTAATAATTAAACTAGAAATAGAAGATTTTCAAGTTTAATTGATTAAATCAAGTTGATTCATTAAAACGTAATTATGTGAAATTGGTGGATACACTGGATAAAATTTCCGTAAAATTGATGGAAATTACCGATTTGATGATCAACAGGCACTGTTTTAGAAAAGAACTTTCTCCTGTCATCTGCTCTCTATCCAAATGAGAAACAAGATATACCACAGAAGAGCGGCTACAGATCAAGTCAAATTCGTTTCACTATAATATTGTTTCGTTCTTAAGCTGGTCCATCGTCGCTTTGTCAAGTTGTATTTGTTTTACTATACGTTTCAAGGCATCCAATTATAAGACAATTCTTAATAGAGCATTGTTAAAAGTCTGAGATGCACGGAAAAACGTTGCTAAATCCGTGATTTTTCTTTCTTCATGTGATAATCAAAGCAAAACCAAATCTATGATAATTTGGGCTTGGTCTAATATCAATATTGTTAGATTGTTGGCTTTGGTCTAGCATGCTCGAGTTCTGGTCCTTCTGGAGACCGTTTCGGGTAACTTCGACCGTTCGAAGGCGTGGTTTGTGGATGAAAGAGAGAGAGAAACAGAAAGAGGAGGGAGATGATCAGACCTTAAAACTTGCACGTTGCTTCTCCACATATGTGCTACTGGAGACAGTATCCAGTGGTGTCATTGATAACGGCTTCATAAATGTTGAGTTGCGCTGCTGTAGCCGTTTCAGCCGAGTGATTGACCCTCGACCTTTACTACAGACCAATTTTGCGTACAATTAGCCTCCGCAATCCCTTCATTTTTATTTATATCGTCTCGGTTTACTAAGATTTGAAGCGAGTCGAGTCAAGCCGAATTCAGTTTAGTATACATGATTTTTTGCTATAATAAAGTACTATGTTTACAAAATTTTCTACCATTCGTCTCTCATGTTGATATGTGTCTAAACATAATTTTTTTATATAAATTGAACGAATTATTTCCAGATTACTGTCGACAATTTTCCAGTTGTACATGTATAAATGTATTGTTACATAAATATATGAAAAACGATAAATTTATTGATAAAATAACCAAATGAGAAAGATAGAGAGGGCGAAAAATTTATATCTACACATTCCCTACTACCACTACTACAACTATTGCTATTATAAACTTTTTGATATACGACCTCATATTTAAGCTCCAAACATGTCAGAATTTTTTCCCAAAACTCACTTATACTATTATAACAAGAATCCAATGGTAGTAGTGGATAGTAGTAGTCAAAAATTCAACCTCATTCTTTCTTGTTGCTCGACGAATTTATCATATGAATAATAACCGCAAAAAAATCGAAACGAAAATAAGAGAGAGAGAGAGAGAGAACGGATTTGAATCATAATATATAGAAACCCTCTCTGTGACAATTCGAGTAAAATGAGTTTGTGTTGAAACCGTAGATTTCAACACAAACGACTACCTTCAAGGATTGTGCACATGATAAATTCCGCACGAACATAAAAACGATATACATTTTTATTAACGTTGATAAATATGAAAAATGACTGCTACTACTTCCAGGAAAAATAGTCAAAAAAAAAAATACTGACCTGTAACAATAAAAATGACGCCCGATATAAAAATGTATAAAGTACGATGCCGAACACATTGGCCTAATAGACAACAACAATAGCCGCTGCCTAAGAGAAACGTGGCGGCCAAAAAGAAGATCACTGATCGTGTTACTGTATCTGGAACAAAAATAAAATCGAAATTATAGCGAAATAACAACAATTTTCATTAAACAAAACGTTGTTGTGAAATCATCAACTTACAAGGTATCGCCATTGTTGAATCGCTCGGATCCGGACTGTATTCTTCTTTAGAAAAATAATCAATCTTGTTACAATCGTATAGAGTTTCACCAGCTGTAATAACAATGAATTAGTGAATACAAAAAAAAAATCACATTACAACATTTTATATGTCCAGTTTGTTAGGAGAGAGGGACGTATTAAACGGGACAATTATTGGGGAAGTTTTCAATTAATAAAAACGGATGATAATTACGCGGAAACATCCCTTAACTAAGTCAATTGTGTGACGTTGTTGTTTTTTGCTTAGAAGCGGCATTGTTCGTTTTCGGTGGAATAATTAATAAAAAGGCAATTGTGATTTAATTGTGTTCCATCATCTCCAACAATGCTCCGAATTAATTAAGTGTTAATTAAAAAGTGTGGTAGTTGTGTGGTGCATAAGGGTACGGCAGAAAATAGCAGTGGCGCTGTATGAAATTAAGAAAGGATTTTTGAAGGTATTCATCAGCGTTCCAGTATTATCAAATTTACAATAAAGCTTCTAATAAACGATTGAAAGTATCACTTTGCCTTGCATTTGATAAAAATAAAATAATTACGTTTTGTTGTGAGAATGGTAGATCCGCCGGGTGAAAATACCCTAAAATTATTATCAGTTATCTGCGACCTTATAAGCTCAGTTTTTATTGGAAAGCATTGCGATACCAAGCAGAGCTTTTACTACCTTTGCCCATCAACAAATTAATAATTAAACTATAGATGGGCGATTAAAAAGTTTTATAAATAATTGATAGAATAAACTAATGCTTTTTTGCTGTGAAAATGGTGGATGCGCCGGGTGAAAGTGCTTTAAAATTGTTATCAGTGATCTGCGACCTTATAAGCTCAGTTTTTAATGGAAAATATTGCGATACCAAGCAGAGCTTTTAATACGTTTGCCCATCAACAAATTAATAATTAAACTATAGATGGGCGATTAAAAAGTTTTATAAATAATTGATAGAAAAAACTAATGATTTTTTGATGTGAAAATGGTGGATGCGCCGGGTAAAAGCGCCCTACAATTTTTACCAGATATCTGCGACCTTATAAGCTCAGTTTTTATTGGAAAATATTGCGATACCAAGCAGAGCTTTTAATACCTTTGCCCATCAACAAATTAATAACTAAACTATAGATGGGCGATTAAAAAGTTCTATAAATAATTGATAGAAAAATGTAATGATTTTTTGCTGTGAAAATGGTGGATGCGCCGGGTAAAAGTGCCCTAAAATTGTTATCAGATATCTGCGACCTTATAAGCTCAGTTTTTAATGGAAAATATTGCGATACCAAGCAGAGCTTTTAATACCTTTGCCCATCAACAAATTAATAATTAAACTATAGATGGGCGATTAAAAAGTTTTATAAACAATTGATAGAAAAAAACTAATGATATTTTTCTGTAAAAATGGTGGATGCGCCGGGTAAAAGTGCCCTAAAATTTTTACCAGATATCTGCGACCTTATAAGCTCAGTTTTTATTGGGGAATATTGCGATACCAAGCAGAGCTTTTAATACTTTTGGCAAATGATAAATTAATAATTGATAGAAAAAAGTAATAATTTTTTGATGTGGAATTGGCGGATGCGCCGGTTGGAATATGGTATACCACAGAAGCTTGGAATTTGTTAAACAAGAAAACACACCATTGAAGCATATTTGGAACGTATCAGAACTTCCCAATATTACCAACTTTACAAAATAAATCCCCTAACTGTTAACAATTTCAAGTAATTGTTGTTGTGAAATTGGTGGATGCGCCGGGTAAAAGTTGCCCAAAATTGGGAAAAACTGCCAATTTTTTTATTTAATACACAGGATTTCGGTTCCTTGAACGGAAAATCGGGTACTCGGGGCCGTTTCATAGAAATTCAGACCTTATTAGACTACAAAAACAACAAATATTGGTATTTTCTGCCGATAACGCTTCATTTCAGTTAAAGATTTTATCTGTGCGCTTATAAAGCAAGTTTTTCAAGAAAAAATGTAATTCAACAAGCAGAACTTTTAATGCGTCCAACTATTATCAGAATAATAATCAAACAATAAACGGGAGATTGAAAATCTTAATTAATAATCGGCAAAAACAAAATTATTTCTTGTTGTTAAATTGGTGGATGCGCCGGTGAAGTTTCGCAAAAAATTGACTTATGGGCATTCTTAAAAAACTGCTTTATATTCAAATGTGGAACAGGATATACCGAACGGTTCACAAAAAGCATTTTCCATCTATCTTCAGACTAGTTTGCGGGCGTCGCCAATACAGAATGAAGTAAAGAATAGAAAAATGCGCCTTAGAGACTTCTCACTGGCTTCAGATTAAGAAGAAAACTCTAAATTATTAATTGATACGGTTACAATTATGAATTTGTTGTGCAAAATTGGTGAATCGAACTTTTCTACAAAACAACACAAACGAATCGAGAGAAAAACAGATTGTAACTCTTTTATTGATCAACGCTCGTAAAATCGCTCATTCTATCCGATTCTAGATGACTTTTTGAATTAGTAGTCGTAAGTTTTATTGAAATCGACTTACTGACCAGAAGGATATTGCATTTTGAAAGTTTGTAGGAATTCTAGATGCGTACAGACTTATTTTTAGCACAATCTTTGATGGAAATAAAATTTTCAGATATGCCGAAGTTCGAGAGAATATTTTCAAGTGGAAGCCGTAGATTTTATTAAAATTGATCAACTAATTTAATACGCTTAGAATTGGTGGATGCGTCGGGAATCCTTATAAAACAACCGCTATATTTCTTATTTGTTGAAAATAGACGATTTTATGTTGGACAAAATAAAAAGATATGAGCCATAAACGTATGGAAGGCTTCAGAGCACCTTTCTACAACGATGAATGATCGTAAAACGTAAAAAATCCATTTCCATTGTTTCTATGAAACAACATTATAAAACGAATCATTTCCAGTGATATTTTTGTGCTTTACAAATCCACCGCTAATCCACAATGTACGACATTTATTCCGTTTTGGATAGATGCATGGAAAACGAAGGCTGAAAACATCACTTGCACGTCAAATTTACACACAATTTTCACGGAAAATCATAGAATTCGTATCTAATTTCGCCGAATAGAAAGAGTGGAGGCCGTGCACATTGCAACAGAATTCAGTGTTTTTTGCCTCGATTGGTTTAAAATATTACAAAATATCCAATGTTTGAGAGTTTTCTACAAGACAAAAGGAGGCAGAGGAAAATATTTCGCTATTTGTGAACAGTTTCCAACAAATCTTCAGAACATCATGTTTCACAAAAATCAACAGAAAGCGCTTCAGTTCCACAAAATCTTGAAATAAATCATCAAAAATAGTCACGTTTCAATGCAAACATATTGGAGATGGTTTGGCTCAAATCGGCCGCAAGAGGCCGTTGTTTTGTTTCTATAAATGTAAACTTATAGCGCTCGGTTATTGCATCCAATGAAGTAGCAACATTTCACATTTACTTGTCACAACTTCACCCCAACACAGAAACTATGCAATAGTTGTGCCGAGATTCTTGAAGGCTGTAAATTTAGTTAAAATTAATTCAATCGATCAAAAGATGTGTGGATGCGCTCCGGGCGGTCGAAATGATGTTCTACCAGAAGCGTCCGTTCCGAGTAAGTGTTCGCAATTTGTAGTTACTTGTACTATTTAGAAAGTACAAATGGACAACTGTAAATTATTTCCTTTTTGATAATAAAAGTTGTGGCGCAGTTGTCGGGAAATAGAAAAATCCTAACAACTTTTAGTTTCGACAAATTATTTTGTTGGAGACCAGAAAAGTTCGCCTTGTTATATACTGTGTTGTAGAAGTGTGTTGTTATTTATCTTTTAAAGTGAATTATTATGTCGATTCTTTTGCCGTATTATTTTTTTCCACGTTTCTCATCCCGAAAATTGAGATTAATCACTCAAAAAAGTTCACTTCTGGTTAATAATTTCGCAAAGCGTTGAGAATTATTAACGAAAACTTGAATTGTTAATTAAAAACTTTCTCTTATATTCACGTTGATATAGCAGTACGGCAATTGTCAGGCAACTTTTCGATGAAGGTACGTTAAATAGTCTCATTTCAGAATTTACTCAACTTTCAAACCAACACCACAACAACGTTCATTAGATAATCTGATTGATTCGCACAGTTTGCAGCACGCAATAGAGTTTTTGCCAGCATCATAACTAATTCGAATTATATTCAGACGAATTCTACACAAAATAACAAGAAACAAAAACAAAACACCAAGGGATGAATAGATGGGGGCGAATTAAGAAAAGTTACAGTTGAAATTACTCCGGTTTTTGCAAACAGGCTTTGCATTTAAATGCCGTTATACTTCGTCACAGTGCTAAGACACAAAAGTGCGTTGTAGTAGTGTAACAGTGGAATCGTCTAGGCGCGCATACTGTGAATATTAAACAACGACGACGCCCTTCACCCGAAATTACTCTCTCGCATATACTGTTACTGTCTTTTTACGATTATTATCGAACACTAGAAAGAGTTGTTAGCAATTGGTTGAGAACATATGTACGTGAATTACATGAGGGTGGGAAAAAAAAATGTTAAGGGTGAACAATCGCCGCAAAACCGCCTGACAGGTTGTATTTATTGTTGTAATCGCGCGCCCGTCCACACAACGGATGGGAAATTTATTACGAGAAATCGTCGAAGTTTGACCACAGTCGTGAATGGGCGCCGTATGTGTGTGTCGTCACAACAACCGATTCTCGCCCCCTTTCTGTCTCTACTCATTTGGAGATTTATCTCGGCTTTTTGTTGTTTCTCAACGTTGTTAAATCGTAACAAGTGTACAATTGTATAATTTGACAACAAAAATTATTTATTGTTAGCTTCTTTTCCAACTATTGCAACGGTTCAAATCGACGAGATTGTTGATAAAAGTTTGAATTAGTGATCGTAAAGTTCGCTTAAAGGCAACGATTAGTTTGGTAGATACAATCAAAAATTTTCCACCATCTCATTGGGTGGATGCGCCGGGTGAAATTTCGTTCGATTTCTTGTCAACTAGCGACTTGTTTTCCTTACAAATCCAGTTGGACGTTTCCAATATTGCTGCTGAAGAGGGTCGCGGTGCAGCTCTATGATCGCTGCAGTGTCACATTTCTGGTTGTTTAATAAAGTGAGTGGCAGTGGCGCTAGCTGGGAGAAGTCTGAAAAGTGTTGTAGCCGCCTGAAATGTGGATTACAAGTGCAGTTGAATGTCTCCAAACGGCTTTTCTTGAGCACTATTCGAAGTGTCCAACTCCAATTTTTTTGTGCTTTTGATATGTTGTTGTCCATCGAAAAATAAGCAATGATTTTTTTAGCGGCCCTTATTGCGTTTTAAGGAATGAAATGGACCCTCAAAGATTCGTCAAAATCCGGGTGGTTATGTAGTTTTGTATATAAGAACGATAGTAATCAGTACCAAACCAATTTTACGTTATTCGTGATATCAAATAATAAAAATACACACTTTCAGATACCACCTACCCCTGTAATAAGGGGGTAAACCACCCTTGAAAAACTTTAATCCTCCATAAAAAATTATTGCATTATCCGATTTTAATGAAAATAACGTCATTTGTTAGAGCAAAGAAAATTAAAGTTTTCTTAATACTAACAGTTGAAATTTGATTTTACTTTACTAATATCTTAATGGTAAAGTGACTTTTCTTCACTATTGACTTTTAGTTTCTATTAGGGGTACTAAAAATGATGTTCAATAGGTTTTTTTGTGGGACAAAATCGACGCATTTTTTTTCTCTAGATACCACATATTTTTAGTAATTCAAAAATACACAGATTAAATTTTCGAATATAAGAAGAAAAAATAAACAAAAAAATGAGAGTTTAAATACCTCTATCTTCAATTAAATTATATATTATTCAGAATGTCTCGTAAGTAATGAACCACCTTGCAGAGTTTGATATGAAATTAAATCCTGATTCGAAATATGTTTTGTAATTTACTATTAATTAAATTCAATAACCATTCAGGTGCGAGCTGTAGCAGAGAAAAATTGAAAACACAAGCGCGTGAGGTAATCCATTTCTTACGAGACAGCCTGTATATATAAATAATATATTAAGAAATTAGTTTAAATCAAAGGTCGTTAGTATTAAGAAAAATGTTGTACTTTACACGGTGGGAAGTGTCTTTCCACACTCGCGGATTTAGATCGCTCGGCCTTCAGCCTCGTGATCCAAACTATCCACTCTTGTGAAAAGTGTCACTTTCCACCATGTAAAGTAAATAACTATTACCTGTTTTTGGATTTTTTGAAAAAAACAGTTTTAAGGGATGAAAAATTTATTTTTATATTTTCATGAGAATGACTAATTATAAGCAGGAAGTTTTATTTAATAATTTGCACGTAAATATTTATAGAGTAATCCAATACCAGACCGCTATAAATCAAATGTACAGGGTGGACCATTTTCGATGGTTTTGCAGGGTATCTCCTATAAGGAGAGCTCGTACAGAATAATGGATAGTACATTCCTGTCCTACTTTTTCCTGACTAGTCAGATGGTGCAATTAGATTTTTGCTATGTTCTTTTGTTTTCGAATTATGGCCGTTTTTTCACTTTTTTGCGATTTCTAAGATGCCTTATATCTCGTAGGCTTTCAAAAAAGTTGACGCTTTTTCCACAGTTTCTAGTGTAGTTTTTAAAGCTGATTCTATTTAGCTAATTAGGTTTTCTCTAGCTCTCACCATTTTGGAAATATAACACAAACTTATGTTTTTTTAAATGGAACCTATATTTAATTTATTGCTCATTAAATCGCTTATTTTTTTCTGATTTCAAATATATGTAGTTTGATATAGTTATTATCAAAAATGCGGGAGTTATTTTGAAAATTTCGATTTCGCAAGTAGTGATTACAAAAATTATATTGAAAGGACTTTAGAGTGCCATGAAACAAATATTACCTAGTGCAAAATACGAAAACAAAAGAATAAATAAATAGCAACCAAAATTATAGTTCGTTGACAAGCTAAAAAACAATTGTTTCATAGCACTCTGAAGTCTTTTCGAATATGATTTCCGGAATTTTTCCCTTCGAAATCGAAATTTTTCAAATAACTCTCTAGATAATGTATTAAATTATTTGTGATTTTTTCCATCCCTTAAGTGCATACGTATCAAATGATTGAATTGTTAAAGTTTTTTCTAACCTGTATTTTCAAAATACTTCAAATCAAGCAGCAGAAAATCCCTAACATGATCACCAAGTTATTATTTTAGAAAATTGCAATAAATAATAATAACAAAAGATCTAAAACGTTTATTGCATTTATTTACTTATTGATAATATCCTTTGAGTTAAAATTTCTAATTGAACTGATTAATTTTAGGCCGTAAATAACAATAATTATAATTTCTTGGAAAATTAATTTCGGGGTTAAATTTGGGATTTTTTGATGCTAAGGTTGGCGATCCCTTGGTTTGTAGAATTTTATTCATTCATAGATAAAGTGTGTATATTTGAAGGTTAGGATAATCGTCACAATTCTATTACAAATTTCGAGGGTGGAAAAATTATTCTTTTATTTTTGCTGTTGGATTGTTGAATAAATATATACTTGACAAATAATTTCATAAAATCTCCCGCTTATAATCAGTCATTGTCATCAAAATATAAAAATAAATTTTTCTTCCCTTAAAACTGTCTTTCTCAGAAGATCCAAAAACAGGTAAACTTTATTTTTCTTTGCTCTAACAAATGACGTTATTTTTATTAAAATCGGATAATGCAATAATTTTTTATGGAGGATTAAAGTTTTTCAAGAAGTGGTTTACCCCTTATAACAGGGGTAGGTGGTATCTGAAAGTGTGTATTTTTATTATTTGATATCAGGAATAACGTAAAATTGGTTTGGTACTGATTGCTATCGTCCTTATATACAAAACTACATAACCACCCGGATTTTGACGAATCTTTGAGGGTCCATTTCACCCCTTAAAACGCAATAGAGACCGCTAAAAAAATATGCATCGCTTATTTGTCGATGGACAACAACATATCAAAAGCGCAAAAAAATCGGATTTGGACACTTCCTATAATTTCCTTGTAAGAAGGACTGCGTATTTTTTTAAGCGAAAAATTTTCATTAATTTATTTCAAAATCGATCCATCCGACAGATTATTGATGGATGCGCCCGATTAAATTTTCCAACAAAATACCAAAACATTCCATTTGTTTGGTAATATTCGGAAATATAATATGAAAATTGTACGTATTTTCATGCATATTTAACAAAGCGAAAAATATTTTTTAATTAAAAAAAATTGCAAATCAAAACCGAAATACTGAAAAGTGCAACAATAGGGATTTGTCCTGGAATTTTAATAAATTTTTCGTCTCAAAGCCGAACGAATTCAATCGAAATCCTGGATGCGCCGAGAATATTTGGGTAATTTACTCGCATTCCTCACGTTTTCGTGGAATATACGTTGCGTTAGAGGTCGAAAAATCACTAACGCACAAATCGCTGCTGAAATCAGCGGGAGTTTCGTAAGAGACCAGATAAAAATAGCGAAATATGTGGCAGTGGCAGGTGGATGTTTTTAATCAGGAAAAAACGGTGGATGTGCCTAAGAAAATTCAATAAAATCCACGTTTTTACCTAAATTTTACATGAAACTCTGTTATTTTAAAGTAAACTTGATTTAAAGCTTTCAAAGATCAAACTTCTCTTGATTTATTAACAGCGAACTGATTGTAACTTTTGATGCTGCCAGCAAAGTGCTATAAATATTCCCACCTTACCGTATTCTACGGTAAATTTTGTATGAAGAGCTGTAAATATCAATAAAATTGATTTATTCGTTCAAACGTGAAGTTCAATTTTCTTACGTGCAAATAACTGGATACGTCCCCCCGCTCGCTCGTTCAACATCTCAACAATATGCCAAACACAAACGGAAATAATGCCCGAAATAGAATTTTATCGAGAATCGATTCGGGGGGAAAACCCCAACAAATATCTCAAATAAAATAGAAACATTTTTGGTAATTTTTCTCGTCAAATAAACGGCTCCATCAATTTTCAAAATGCTATTGAAATAGGTCAAGAAATTATGTCTGAAAAATTGGTGGATGCGCCGGGACAATTTTCCTGTTGAAAAATATTCGGTGGAATGGTGGAGGCGCCGTCAATTATTGTAAAAAAAGTCGTCATAAACGACGATAAATTACAAATTTATCAAATCTTTCAGAAACCATTTACAATAATCAAATGATAAATTGTCGCATTGTCTATGATTCTTTCAACAAAAACAGAAGCAAAAAATAGAAAACCACCACCAGCCGACAAACTTGAAAAGAAACAACTTACTTAAAAGCTTTGCTAGCAATAAACAAGTCTACTCCAATCCAATCTTGGAAATATTCGGAAGACGTATAGCATCATTAAACAACTTTTTCCACTGGTAAAACTAGACGAGTTAGTGTTTTTTTTTTGTTGTTGTTGTCTATTTCCAGAAAGTCGGAGCGAAACAATCATATTTCCCCACATTCTATGTAGAGAAATGGAACAAGACATTCTCTCTCGCTTTTTAACACAATTATCACCAACAAAAGCTCTATGAACAAAACAACAAAAAAAAACGTCTAGAAGTGTAGTTTAATTATCCAAACGCTCGGAAAACGCAAATAATGAGAGAAGAGCGGCTACAAATACATCTTCTGACAACCGTAGAGAATACTGTCGTCGTCATCATTATCGTTATGATTATCATCGTTTTGCGTGTTGTTTGGTGTGGAAAAAAGTAGCGAGAAAGCTTTACAATAACAACAACAAGTTATACCACAACACTAATTAATCTCTAGACCAGTCGGGTTTTTTGTATCATCCAATTCTGCACATTAGCCGGAGCGAGATAGAGACTTTGATCTAATACAGATGGAGAATCGTCAAATTACTACTACAATTCTCAATTAGAACCTGTAATCAAGTTAACAACAAAACGGAAAACAAAAATAATAATAATAGAATTCAATGGAAAATATGGCAACCGGTTTCGGACTATTGAACAGTAATGCCCGGAAATCCGAAAATCGCCCAAATCGATACGATCATCAACATCATTGAGTGGCCGCTTGATTTTTCCACAAATTTAATCCCCGAATTTATGGGAAAACTCGCATAATCCTCTTATGAATTCAATCTCCGCTCTGTATTTATGAGTCGTATTTATTATGATAATTATTATTAAGAATTTGTGTGAATACAGCGGTATATCGATGATATCCAGCCACTCTAATCCAGTTCACGTTCAAATTTAATTGTATCACGGTTTTATTGAGAATTGTAGTCCGGGAAGGTGTCCAGACTTGAATATTAATTCTGTATAATAAACAGGACCGGATCCAGATCAAATCTTACCGATATTTCGCGCCGATATGATGGGGTAATTGTCGCACACAATTGTATTGGTTGGAAAGCGATCGATAATCGTTTTTGTGGATTTCTAGTGTAATAATGGATGGTGTGCAATTATTAGTCGGACCGACTAAATGTCGGGATAAATCACACACGATCCTACGGTCTTTATTGCGGAAATAATCCCCCATTTTCTCTGGATAATAAATGTCTCTATCTTCGTCTATACATATAATAATAATGCGTGTGTAGATATGTATAAAGGTAATAAATATTGGAGCTAATTCTATCTCGCTTACCCTTCCGCTTGTCAACCCCCTAAATGTGGCAATAGTTAGTGCCACACATACAGAAATCCGTGCAAGAGTGGTTGCGCTATTACACTACTACGTGATTCTAATAATATTAATTAATACAACAATCTGTCTCTTTCTATTCTAGATTCAATTATTAATCAATCTTTAACTCAATTACCGATTCCTTTATACGATACAAGGGGTGACTTTAATATCCTTTCATCTTTTGCGCGCAAGGGGTTGGAAATTAATTCTCTAATTAGAGTTTTCGTAAAATCAACCACCTTGGCGCGGTATTTTTCTTGTCGTGTTGATCTTTGAAATGTAAACAGTGAATCGTTCAAATAGCGGTAGCAATGTTTACGTATCGTATTTAGACTGTTTTAATGTAGTAAAATGGCAAGAAGGCGCCCCCTAATTTAAACTTTTCTAATTATATTCAAATGTAATTAATTCCGATTGTAGCGAGAAATGCAAAAAGAACCTTCAAGATTTGAATTAAAAGGGTGCCCTTTCTGTACAGGAAACGTTTCCATTATTCGTTTTTATAGTTTGAACGGCACAATAGACGTTGCATGGCTTTGTTCAACACGACCACCTGGTCTTGAAAAATACCCCCGGTTCTAAGACGATCCTTTTTTTTTATATTGTGAATATGATGCGCAATTATTTTTGCTCCCATCCAGGTAAACCTTGAACTTTGTTGTTGTTATTGTTGCATTTTTGGTGCCAACCGGATACGATACCTTATCAATGATTATCGATAAACGAGGGGGACGGGGTGTAGAGCTTTTAGCCGCTATTAAATCGTCAATTTAGTCACTTTGTCGTTGATTACCGATTCAAAAGGTCCTTCAATATGCACACACACACACCCTTTAGGCACTTTATGGTTTGTTAACACACAAGTTTATTGATGATTCAAATCTAGTTGACAGAGAAAGATAGGCTAGCGTCTATGTGGAAAATAGTTGTAATTAAGTTGGACATGAGGCGGTCTTAATGGCCAGTTGGAAATTGTAATTAGTTTAAAACTATCTGTCCATTATGCTCCGATTAAAACAATTCCGTCCGCTTGGATCAAATCTAAATGGATACAGTAGAGTTGTCTGAAATCGTGTAGACGGAGTATAGATTAATAAAATGATAATGGTTGGAAGACGGGAAGGCGCGCGGGTCAAGTCGCCAGCAGCTGTCTATCAACCCAATTCGAGCTCCTCAAGTTTTTCTTTATGTACGTAGAAAATAATAATAATAATAACAATCATACTTAAGGTATATATATTTGAAGCGCCAATACGAATCCGCGTTTAAGGACAAGGTGGGTTGGTTGGGTGATTTTCTTTTGTTAGGTTTTTGTAGAATATGTTTGGGGTCCGCGTGCCGGCTGTTTAACACAAAACGGGACCAGCTGCTCCTATCCTCCAGGTGTACCGAGACAACTTCAATATATTTGTATTAGTGTACGTGTGTGTATATGTGTATGTGAGAGTGTATAAATGTGCACACATGTCGAATAATCTCTATCTTTCTCATAATTTTTATTGCATCTATCCTTATCTGGGCGGCTATTGAAAGAAACGAGAGATTAATCGCAATTGTTGGAAGGCTTTTTAAAAATTTCCAACCAGCTAGAAAAATGGATTTATACGGGGATATATGTAGCTTTTGTTTATCAAGTCAGTGCTCGATTTTATTGCTAAATTGTATTCAAAATCTAATTTCACTCCTTTAGAGCGACCGTTGGTTTGATTAAATCCGAAATAGATTCGAAAATCTGTAGGGATTCTCAATAGGAAGAGTTAAAATAGAAAAAACTGAAAATTTTCAACCCTTTATTAGTGTTCGTGAGTTTACTTCTGTAAAACGACCTGTTCTTTCGCAATACATATAGTCTTTAGTTTTACTTCTCTAGCACGACCGCTGTACCAGATTTGATTTCTTTTTTTTTAGAAATTATACAAATTCTCCATACGAAAAATGGAACGATTTCAAACTAATTAATATGGAAAATGGACAATTCTCTAAGGGGTGAAATGGACCCTCAAAGATTCGTCAAAATCCGGGTGGTTATGTAGTTTTGTACATAAGGACGATAGCAATCAGTACCAAACCAATTTTACTTTATTCCTGATATCAAATAATAAAAATACACACTTTCAGATTCCACCTACCCCTATTATAAGAGGGTAAACCACCCTTGAAAAACTTCAATCCTCCATAAAAATTATTGCATTATTCGATTTTAATCAAAATAACGTCATTTGTTAGAGCAAAAAAAAAAGTTTACCTGTTTTTGGATTTCTGAAAAAACAGTTTTAAGGGATGAAAAATTTATTTTTATATTTTCATGAGAATGGCTAATTATCCTTTATTTCTCGAAAATCTGTACGAATTCGCAATAGAAAGAGTTAACATAGAAGAAACTGAAAATTTTACAGTTATTGAGTTTACCTCTGTAAAACGACCGGTTTTTTTTAAATACACATAGTCGTTAGTTCGGACAAATGTCTTTTACCTCTCTAGCACAACCGCTATACCTACTTGATTTCGACGAGATAGAGAAACCAAAAAAGAAACAATTTTTGGATCCCTGAACGATTTCAACCCCTTATTATGGAAAATGGACAATTCTGTATTTATTTTTATCCTTATCATAGAGATGATTTATTTTGTGGCAGGGTCGGTTGCAACCCTTTATTACTCGAAAAACTCTAAAAATTCGATAGAGTCAAAATAGAGGATAATTCTCTTATTTCTAAGCGATTTCAACCCCTTATCCGGGTTACCTCTGAATATCGACTTGGTTTTGTTGTATCAACTCGGTTAGGTTTGGTTTCACCCAGTAACTCTGCCTGAAGCAGTCAGAAATCTTGATAAAACATAAAGTAGTTGGTATGGAGGGAATAAATCCGTTTTTACCTCTCTAACACGACCGTTATTAACTTTGTAGGAGGCTCGATTTGTGCCCTCACTTTTCAGAAATCTGAACAAATTCAAGATACGAAAGAGAGACAGCAGAAGAACTGAACAAGAAAGAAAAAGGATAAATCTTGCACTCTTGAAATTCTAAATCGTTACTTCAGTTATTGGGCTACCTCTGTAGAACGACCGTTTTTGTTGTAAAAACTCACTTATAACCTATTCCACCCTATGGCGCAGAAATCGTTTCTATTTCCTAGAATATAGAATAATCGATTGGGAAAAGAAAAATCTGTCTTTACCTCTCTATAACGACCACTTCTGTAACTACCGCTCGATTCCAACCCTCAATTTCTCAATAAACAATAAACGAACTTTCCTGCAGTAATTTTTAAAATCGATAAATTTCTAGAAAAACTGAAAATTTCTACCCCCTTGTTTAAAATTTGTTTCTACCCCTAGAGTTCTTTACAATATGTAATTAAAAGAGTGGTCACATTAAATACGATGAATATAAAGTTTGTACACTAATTATTTGAGAAATTTAAAATGTCAGGTATGCAACTGTACAGCCCAAAAATCCCTACATTTTTGTTTACATATTTTAGGACAACCACAAAGTTTGTTATTGTTGGGAATTTTTGGAATGCTCTGTTGCCTCCCTTATTTTGGTATTTCTCTGATTTGTCATAGAAAAGCCGTTGGAGACCGTATTTTAAGCAAATCATTAATTCTCATCCCCTAAGCGCTCCCATTAATAGGGATGATTGGTTCCGATTACCTTTACAATTATCATTGATTTAGTCGACTGTATCGTTCGACCACTTTTCTACAGAACGACCATTAAAGTTTGACCTCGAAAGTTCCTTGAAACAAGCTGAAATATCTCCAACTTCCCACTGTATAAACGTTCATTTCAACCCCTTTAAATGCCTTTAAAGTGAAGCTGAAACGTCTCTAAATTCGCAACACACAAAGACCCGTCGTGTTGAAAGGGATGAATGTAAGGAAAATTGTTTGTTCGTCGTTGAACACCTGAGCTTGCCGTCATCTACTTGTTGATTTCCCTATAGTCGACAACGTACGATTTTTTAAAAATTATTATTCATAAATAATTACTACCCCAAAGACTAGGGTGAGAAATAGAGAGAAAGAGAGATAGAGAGACTTGTTGAAGGACATGCCCAAATAACAACACAAAAAACGAGTTTCTTTCAAATTGTTGCATATGAATTTTATACGTTTATTTGGGGTGGAAAAATCGAGACAATAAATTATCAACTTTCAGGGGGTTGTAAATAAAATCGTACATACAAGGCAATTGCTATAATAAAACGATTTCAAATCAAATAGTTTGCGGCTGATTATTGTTGAATTTTTCCAAGAATAGCAGTTGTTTGGAAATCGACAACACGCACCCCATCATCAACCACCGGACACCTTGTTGTTGTTGTTGTTATTTAGATTGAAAAATAATGAAAATTACCAATCAGACCAGAAGACATATGGCAGGCCCGGCCGACTTTCGGAAAGCAATCATTAAATATAAATTATAGGTGGCGGGGTGCCACGCGCCACCACCACCACCACCGCCACAACCCAACAACACTTGTGTGGAACAAAAACAATTGCTGTACAAACACCTGCCGATCGTGTTGTTCGATGATGGTAATGGTGATGGGCACCGGAAATAGCGACGTATGTCCAAAGTTAATGGCAGATGGGGTGCGTATACTCCACCAAATTCTAGCAACTCTACTCGAATCATGACTCACGATTATTTGACGATAATTGAAGCGCGAAATAGCAATTCAAGGGTTGTGCGAAGGGTTGTAAAAGATTTGCATTAGAAACGTTTTTTTTTGTGTGTGTAGTTGTTGTTGTTGTGAATAGAATCGAAGATGGGGCCCCGGCCGGAAGAAAACCGTTGAAATTTTGTGAAATCTGGACCAGCTGCTGCTGCTGTTATTCAACCATTTACCTGATGGTTGGGTCGTGTTTTTTTTTTGCTGCTGCCAACCACCACCCGTCCCCCGTCTTAAGATTTTAAGGATTTATTACCTGAATAATAATAGTGATAAAAGGTGGTTGGTTGACACAAGAGAATTTTAGGCAACCCGGTGTATTTAAAGTTGTTTGTAATCAAACAAAAGGAGCCCCACCATTTATATCCGACCGACAACACAACAACAACAACAACAACAGGCCAGACCAGAGCGACAGATGCTTGAAGTTTTCGGTATTTAGACGACGGCCTGGCACCAGGTTCGCTCAGTCTTCGTTGAAAAAGCGTTGGTGATGGACCAAAACCATCCAATTCTTCGAGTGTTTAGTGTGGATTACGTTTACTATCGCGCAGGGTATGTGATTTTTGTATTTTTCCAAAAAAAAAATTGTGCCAGTGACTAGTGAGTAGTGACCCCGACGACATCCGTGGGTTGATCATTTTTTTCTCGCGATCGACTCTCCGGTGAATCATTTTGTTGACCCTGTACAGACGACCACGTGGATGCGGCTATCTCTCCATCTCTTGTTATCTGTTCTTCGACTTCATTGATAGTAGCGAAAATCGCATTTTCAGTAGTCCGTGATGCGTGACAATATTTTTCTTTAATTAATCGTAGAAATATTGCACTAGTCCCGGCCTATTGAGGGTGCGATAACCATCTTTAAATTACGAGATTTTTGGGTGATTTTTGGGGTAGTTTTGTAAATGCAACTGTGTCGAATAGGTCGTGATTTGTGCAAATTTTGTGGGTATTTTACGATAATCAAATTGCACTTGTCCCGGCCTGCAAGCCGCAGTTTCTTCGTTACAACAGCAGGGGTTGAAAATCGTCAAATTAACGGTGCCAAAAATTTTTTCTGACGCCTCTATTCTCGGCTAATTGTAGCAATTAACGTTTTCTATTGATTACACGACTAGATTAATTCAATTTTATGAATAAATAGTGATAATAAACAAAAAAATTTGTACCGAGTACAGTTCAATGGCACTATTGCCGTGCATACGCAGATGTGTGCGCGCCTCTCCTTCGACAGTTATAAAAATTAATAAAGATTGTTGAAGGTGGGGTATTTAAGCGAAATTTCACCCTCTATTTGTGTGTGATCGATGATCGCCACCAAATTTGGAATTTAATCGATTAACGCCCACAACACAGCGTAGAGTTCTTCGGCTCTACGTCGAGGTGTGAGGTCAAATCTTTGCCATCTAACGGCACCGACAAAATTCTTTTCGATTTGTTGAAAGTCGCGCTTTTATTATTTATTTTCTATTATATATTTATACAACAAAAATCGAATAGAAAATAAACACAATACACGTTGTGTATACGTTTACTTCCGGCGATAATATCAAATGATAATATTCGCACCCAATACCGTTATTTTCTATTTAATATTTATGTTGTACACAATTCAGGCACGAGCTACAAATGTTTTTTTTTTACGTAATAATAATCGACAAATTATTGGTTAATATCAAAATTGACATGTTACATGGTTTGTTGTTCGAGTCAGAGGATGGTCACGATAGCATTACACCACAGAATCGTCGAATTCGATACTTTACATCCTTCTTGTGTTTGGTTGGGAGAGATTTTAAGGTTTCTCGCCTCTTCCGCCCTTTCTTCAATTTTGTTTTTTTTTTCTGGTGGGTCTGTGAAGAATTTCAAATTTTCTACAGTGTCACTTGAAGATTTACGATACTGTTGTAAATTGACAACAATCGAGAGAAATTACGGAATTTCACCGATTGTAAATCAGAGACGACACATTTGACAAACGTCAAGAATTGTAAATATTTCTGGGTAATTGGTGGAAAATTGATGCTTTGAAATGGTTCAATACGGTAAACGTTTACTGAGAATCACGATTGTAAATGTAGCCAGCCTAGAATGACCTTTAAAATTTATTGCCCATTTGGCATATTGAGTTAACGCACGAGACTGCTACAGTTTCGGTATAATAGAACGAATTTTGTATCGATTTTATGGCCTGATAACTTTCTGATACCTAGAATTAGTGAAATTGTTAAAAATAGTAAGGGCCACTCGTAAATCATCAAAAACCTGGTTGGTTGTCAAAATTTCTGTTAGAAACGAATTTCTTTGTTGAAATTATTGCAGTAATCAGAAAGTCATCACGCCATAAAATCGACACCATATTTGGTCTACTATACTAGGGTAACAAATCAATTGTGGTCGAGTTTTATGATTTTTACGGATTTTAAGGCAATCTCCGATTATTGCACTAGTTACAATACAGTCACCCCAGAATGACTTTACGGATAATAGAATAGCAGGTAAAAGTTGGATGACAGTAAAATAATGTAAAAATTATTAACTTTTTGGAAATTTGATAATGTTAAGATATTTTATAGTACTTTCAGTTGTTAAGGAACTTATTCTTTGTTAAAATTCAGCAACGAATCGTAAAATCATAAAGTTATTCCGTAATAAAATCGATAAAGAATTTGGCCAACTATACTCGGTAAATATAGTCATCCTAGAGTGTAAATTGTTGATTGTATATTTTGAATTTATTCCGCCATTGCAATAGATTGACAATAGATTTTGTACCACACAATTTAGACAATAATAAAGTCACCCCAGAATGACTCTTCGGATTGTATAGGGAATGGTACAAAAACAAAAGCATTATAAATTCGTATAGAACTATCTTATAAAGAGGTGAGAATTGCAGTAATAAAAATCACTATATGTGGTACGACTTATTGTTTCTATAGTCACCCCAGAATGACTTTACGAATAATTACGAAAGTATGTAAAAGTTGGAAATATTTGATTATAATTGTGGCAATTCGAGCCCAAAAACGAGTTCTTTATTTCAATCTTTATAGTATGCCAAATTTTTTACTAATTTTCTCGCCAAAGGACTTTTTGCAAATTTCATAATATTAAATTGGTAGCAGTTATTCAACCATAGACCCAGAGATGGCCCATTGTTGGAATTTGCAGTTGGTAAAATTTAGCAACAAATCTAAAAAATCAAAGTCATTCGACAATAAAATCGATAAAGAATTTAACCAACTATAATCTGTAAATATAGTCCATCCTAGAGTGTAGATTGTTTATTGTTGGAAATCTTTGGAACTCATTAGGCTAGCGCAATAATAGATTTTTTTAACACCACACAATTTAGCCAATAATATAGTCACACCAGAATGACTCAGCGGATTGTATAATGACAACTACAAAAAAAAAATCGTTATAAATTCGTATTGAATTATCTTATGAAAATGTGAAAATTATAGTAATCCCTTAACGACTCACTGTTTCTCATTATCTATAAAAATCACTACATGCGGTATGATTTATTGCTACTATAGTCGCCCCAGAGTGACTTTACGGATAATTACGAACGCATGTAAAAGTTGGAAATACTTGATGACAATCAAATAATGTAAAAATAACGTTATTAAAAAGCGAATTATTATAATTGTGGCAATTCGAGCCCAAGAAATACTTCTTTATTCCAATGTGTATAGTAAGCCAAAAATTTTACTAATTTTCTCGGCTAAGGACTTTTTGAAAATTTGATAATATTAAATTGGTAGTAGTTTTTAAACCATAGACCCAGAGATAGCCCAGGGTTAAAATATTTGTTGGAATTTTCAGTTGGTAAGTAATTTATTCATTGTTAAAATTTAGCAACAAATCTAAAAAAACATGAAGTCATTCGGCAATAAAATCGATAAAGAATTTGGCCAACTATACTAGAGTGTAAATTGTTGATTGTATAGGTATTTGCAATTTATTCGGTCATCGCAGAAACTTGACAATAATAGATTTTGTATCACACAATTTAGATAATAATATAGTCACCCCAGAATGACTTTCGAGTGTATAGGGAAAAGTACAAAAACAAAAGCGTTATAAATTCGTATAGAACTATCTTATGAAGAGATGAGAATTATAGTAATCCCTTAAGGACTCACTGTTTCTCATTATCTGCAAAAATTACTGTATGTGGTACAACTTATTGCTACTATAGTCACCCTAGAATGACTTTACGAATAATTACGAAATCATGTAAAAGTTGGAAATATTTGATTATAATTGTGGCAATTCGAACACCCAAAAAAGAGTTCTTTATTTCAATGTGTATAGTAAGCCAAATTTTTTATTAATTTTCTCGCCCAAGGACTTTTTGCAAATTCAACCATAGACCCACAGATAGCTCATGGTTGAAATATTTGTTGGAATATTCAGTTGGTAAGCAATTTATTCATTTCTAAAATTTTTCCAACAAATCTAAAAATTATTAAGTCATTCGACAATAAAATCGATAAAGAATTTGGCCAGCTATAGTCTGTAAATATAGTCATCCTAGAATGTAGATTGTTTGTTGACGGAAATATTTGGAACTCATTAGGTTAGCGCAATAATAGATTTTGTTAACACCACACAATTTAGCTAATAATATAGTCACCCCAGAATGACTCTTCGGATAGAGAAAAGCTTCAAAAAAAGCGTTATAAATTCGTATCTTATGAAAAGGTGGGAATTATAGTAATCCCGTAAGGACGCATTGTTTTTCATTATCTATAAAAATCACTATATGCAGTACGTCTTATTGCCACTATAGTAATCCCAGGGTGACTCAAAAAAAACACTGCGACTTATTTCGATTGTGTTCGTTTTTCTTGAATAATATTAATTCAAATTCTGATCTTGAAATGTAAATTCGAAAATCGAAGCGACAAATATCCAATTACCGAAATGCAGAGACATTAAAGTTTCTGGTTGTAGATCAGGTTTTCAGTTACACACCAAAAAAATGCGACATAAAATAATTCAATCGATTTATGTGAATCTTGTTGTAATTGTAAAAAATCCCCATCCCGTTGGCAATAATTGGGTGTAATCGAATATAATTTCGGAGTCAAGTTACGTTTTATACAGTGATAGCTCGCGAAATAGGCACAATAGTAAAGCAAGAGCTCATATGGCAAAATGGGAAACGTTTCCCTTAACTTGCCAGTCCTGTATATCAAATTTGGTTTAGATTAGAATAATTACAGATTGTTCCATGAAACTTTAACCGTCCGAAGGCGTGGCTTATGCAAAATTGTCTAGCAGACGGGACAGAGGGGGGAGAAAGAGCGTCAATTCGAGACACCTGAAGATTTACGGTGAAACGGCCTGTAACGTGGAACCGATGACTGTCTCTATCACTAGTTTTACACAGGAAATTGCGTTGTTAGAACCAATGTGATAATTGCATAATAAAATCCAAGGGTAGACTTTCTTGGCGGGAAATCACTCATAAAAAATATAGTAATCCCAAAGTGACTGTGGGTTTTTCTAGAATTCTGTTCCACTCCCAAAATAAACTCGAAAAATCCAAAAATTATTATAATAGTATTTCCAGAGGGACTCTATTACGTAACTATTACGAACTTGTTAAATGAGAGTAATATAGCGACAGATCTGTAGTAAATCCACGACTTACAATTGTTCGTTTCGAGACAATCAGCTTGAAAGATAACACAAATTCCACAAGAAAGGATTAAAATTCTTAACTTTTATCACTGGATTCTCGTACAGCTTATCAACTGTGTCGTCTAGAATTAACGATAGCGCTAATCAATAATAATTCAAACAATTCGCGTCATTATGGGACGACTATGATTTTCTTCTGCTGTAATTTCGTTGTAACACCAAATCCAGATTAACGGTTACAGTGAATGGATAGGAAAAACGGTCACAGTTCGATTTCAAGGCAATTATTTCTTTATAATAAATAATACAATGTTGAGAGAAAATGCGATAAATACGGCCGTATTCAATTAAAATAACATTCAAAATAGAATTCATTGTAAAGGATAGAAGAAAACGAAAGGAACCGGATACAGAAAGCCTCTAATCTATGGGAGAGAGACACTATAAAAGGGACTAGGTCCCAGCATCTCTTTTGACAACAACAACAACAACAACAACTCATACAAAAAAGAATTGTGAACAAAAGCAATACGACCAAGACTGGTTGAATATAGATCAAATTTCTTTATTCTTCTCTAAAGCCCCCCTTAAAATAAACTCAAAGCAAGCAAGCAAGCAAGGACAAGTTTTTTTTCTGCATCAATGCCCGTTGTTGTAGCCGACGTGATCCCTTTTTTTTCTCGACATTATGAATAAACACAATAATAATAACAACAACAAAAGAAAAACATCGAACGGGAGAGATAGAGATGGAAGATTCTGGAATTTACAAATTCCAGTATCACCAATTATCATCATCATTATTATTATTATTATTATTAATACAAAGAAGACAAGCCCTTTAGACAATTAAAGGTACTACCCAGTTCCGGTGGCCTTTCAATTTATACAGTTTTTTTTTGTTTGCCAGAAAATTGATATAATTCTCTCTTTGTCGCACCTATTGTGTGTGTGTGTGTGTGTATACGCATAGAAATCCGAATGATTAATGATGGAGGATATTGGAACAGATACGACACGATGGTAATTAAACTCAAATTCATTAAATATAATCGCATACAGAGTGTCCCGGCTACAATAATACAGAGTTGGCAAACGAAACAGGTGTACCATAAAAATCTACATCAACTCTTAGCAAACATGAAAAGCGCTCGTATCGTTAGCCTGTTTTGTATAAAATTAGATATTAATTTAATATTGATTAACAGAGTTGGCACACTATCTAGACTATAATTAACTGTTCTCACCTAATATATTAGTAGACAGGCGGAAGTACGTGCTTAGTCAGAACGCCATTCTGGTATATTATTGAAATAATCGCTTATATACAATCTAGTGCGGCTTGGACGGCTTGAGCAACTGTTCGTAAGTTGATATCGATCGAATGTGGGTGATTTTTTTGTTTTCGACAAAATTACGAAGTTTTGTCGCATAAAATTCGATGTAATTTGAGTACAAATTATTCATTTCTCTTTTGAATTTTTTGTTATTTCGCTATCGTAAGAATATGCTTATTTATTCGCCACTACTGTATATTATTAATATGTAGTCATCTTGATATATCTACCAAATAAAACCAAAAGAGAGAGAGAGAGAGAGAGAGAGAACGAACAGACGAAAGTGGTTGCTTATTTGGAGCGCCCATGCTGTAGATTATTGGAATTATCGCCTATACTTTGTCTGTTTTGCTTTGGGTACCTTGCCTAACTGTCGATAAAATTATGATGATTTTCCGCATAAAATTCGATGTATTTCAAATAAAAAAAATTATTCATTTCTATTTTGAGTTTTTTGTTATTTCTGTATCGTAAGAATACGCTTGTTTATTCGCCTACTACTACTGTATATTATTGAGATGTAGCCACCTTGATATCTCTAGTATGAAGGTTTTCCAAATAAAACCACACAAGAGAGAGAAAGATAGAGGGGGAGAGATGGAAACACTAGAATTAGGCGCGTTCGGATATACTTGCAAACAGACGAAAGTGGTTGCTTATTGGGAGCGCCCATACTGTATATTATTGGAATTATCGATTATACTCTGTATTTTTGTTTTCGATGAAATTATGATGATTTGCTGCATAAAATTAGACAAAATTTGAACAAAAATTTATTCATTTCTCTCTTTCATTGTTATCTTTCTATCGTTAGAGTACTCTTATTTATTCGCCACTACTGTATATTAGGCCTTCCAAAGAAAACCGCAGGAGAAAGAGAAACTAGAACTAGGCGCCTTCGGAATTATTTACAAACAGACAAAAGTACTTATTCGGAGGGCCCATACTGTATATTGTTGGAATTATCCCATATACTCCGTTTATTTGCGTTGGACGCCTTGACTAATTGTGGTCAAGTCGATATTGTCGGAGAATAGTTGATTTTTTGTTGCCGGTAAAATTATGATGGCATTAAATTCGATAGAATTTGAACATAAATTTACTTTTACATTGTTGTAATGTTACTATCATTAGAATACGCTTATTTATTCGCCACTACTGTATATTATTGGCATGTCGTCAACGTGGTCTCGAGTATGAAGGTCTTCCAAATAAAACCACAGGAGAGAGAGAGAGATACAAACACTAGAACTAGGCGTACTCGGAAACATTTGCAAACGGACGAAAGTAGGTGCTTAGTCGGAACGCCCACAGTGTATATTATTGAAATAATCGCATATACTCTATCCAGTTTGGTTTGGGCGGCTTGACTAACTGTGGTCAAGTCGATATTGTCGCAGTATAATGATTTTTTTTTTGTTTTTCGATAAAATTTGTCGCATAAAATTGGATATTTGAATAAAAATTTATTTCTCTATTGATTTTTATTATCTTTCTATGGACAAATCACATCCTGTTCACATCTAATTTACGTATAACTGATTAAAATACGCGCAGCATCGATGTTGTTGTATGTGAGAGAGAGTAGTTCAATGTACTTGACCAGATCTCTGCTTTGTAATTTTTTTTTTTGTATATATATAAAATCTATCTAGAAAGGTATTTAAAACTGTATAAAGCGAGAAGGAGAGAGTGAGCTAAATAGAAAAATATTCGCAATTATTAATCATCTTGAAAAAAATGATAACAATCTCTCTATCATTAAGATTATTATTATTTAGCGAGGCTGCTTTTTTGTAACGATTCCTCTACATTTAGACATAAAATATTGAATAGGTGAAGAATAACAGTTATTTTACATATAAGGTGACCAATTCATCTTCATCTTTGTGCTGTTGTTGTCTTTTTGTAGAATTCCACGATTTTTGTTAGAGAATTTCGTCAATTTGGTTGGGTTGTTCGATGGATTTTTTTCGTTGGGGGAAAAGATCACGCAACATTTTTATTATTGTTAATTAATCTAACGGTTGATTTGTGATTGCTTTAACGTTTAAATACGCTAGAATTGGAGTTTGAAGAAAGGTATGAAGAGAAAAAAAAAACGTTAAATATAGAGAGGTGGAATAATACAGGTGTTACAGACCAGATCACTTGTCTATATTTACACGCCGTTTGAATAATTAATTAAACAATTAGAAGGTTATTGTTTTTTAAATTGACAGCCAAAAATATATAAATAATTTCAGAGTTTGATTGTATATTTTATACAATGACCCCTTTGATGTGATCTTGACTTTGATCTTGTACGTTTTTTTTTCTTTTAGAATTTTTGCACGGCATTTTGTTATTCCGACAAATCAAATAAATATTTCTAATAAATTGTGAGTGTAATTTGAAAATAAATTGGAAGATGTTTGTGGTCAATTCACACCAATCACTGATTATCATATTCAATTGTTATCATTTATTATCATTTACAAAATAAAGATTAGTTCTCACGGCTATTTACTGTCATTCGATTATTTACCGGTCGGCTTGACCTTAACACACAAATCGGCAAGACGACCGTACACGATGTCTATTCTGAATCGGATAACTTTGCTACGTTGATGAAGACGATTAAAAGCTGTCGTTTTTGTTATCGGTAATTTGAAGTCAAGTCGACGCAATTACAGCAGATGAAGTATAAATGGATAAAGACTCTAATATCTTCAGTCTTTGTGGAGTGATTTTTTAGGAAGCAGATTATAAACCGACTGGCTTGATTTCAAGCTATCAAGGCGACGTGATGTCTATTTTGAACCAATATATAGTTAAGTTGGCCAAATATAACTAGCTTTCTTACGTTTTTACAGCATATTGGATTATTTTTTAAGTCGATTCTAGTATTCAGTATTTATTGATTTTTAAAGTGATTTAATTAGGTATAGGCCGACTTGACTTTAATATTCTAAATGAAGCGGTGATACACGATGTCTGTTTTGAGACGGACAACTTTGCCAAAAAAACAAAACATCGTTGAAAATACAGCTTCTAAACTGTACTCTTCCTGTTAATTTGAAGTCAAGTTGGCTGAGTTCTAGTAGATGAAGAATAACACAATTAAAGCGTCTCAATTCTTCAGTTATTGTAGATTGATATTTATAGTCATCAGATTATGAAACGGTCGACTTGACTTTAAATTATCAAGGAAACATGATGTCACTTTCGACTTTGCTTTAGTTTATCGAAACGGTACAATTTGTTTGACTGCAGTCAGGTTGGCCAGATAAAGCTAGTTGTCTATACGTTTATGGCGTTTTTAGAGCATTTCACGATTATTTCTTTAAGTTGATTCTAGTGGTTAATTTTTATAGTGATTTAATATAAATCGGCCAGCTTGTCTTTAATATTCTAATTGAAACTTTGTTGACTATTTAGAGACGGACGACTGTGCTTTAAATTTATAAAAACAACACAAAAATTGGTGAAAATCCAGATTTCACATTGTATTGTTCCCATTAATTTGAAGTCAAGTTGGCTGTGCTAGAATAGACGAAGAATATACGTAATTAAAGTGTCTCAATTCTTCAGTTATTGTAGATTTATATTTATAGTCATCAGACTATGAATTGGTCGACTTGACTACAAATAATCAAGGCGACATGATGTTACTTTCGACTTTACTTTAGTTTACAATTTGTTTGACTGTAGTCAGGTTGGCTAGATAAAGCTAGTTTTCTAAACGTTTCTGGCGTTTTTAGAGCATTTCTCGATTCTAGTGATTAATTTTTATAGTAATTTAATTAGGTACCGGCCGGCTTGACTTTGATATATTAACTGAAGCAGTGATGTCTATTTTGAGACGGACAACTTTGCTTTAAATTTATAAAAACGACACTGGTGGAATAAAAAATAAAAGTTAGCGAAAATACACTGCATTGTTCCCATTAATTTGGAGTCAAGTTGGCTGTGCTGGAGTAGACGAAGAATATGCATAATTAAAGTGTCAATTCTTCAATTATTGCAGATTGATATTTATAATCATCCGATTATGAATCGGTCGATTTGCCTTGGTTTTAGTTTATCAAAACGGTACAGTTTTCCTGACTACAGTCAAGTTGGCCAGAAAAAGTTGACTGTTTATAAGTTTTTGGAATGAATTTTAAATAACTACTTCCTTTATTCTCTCTTTAACAGTTAATATTTATAGTGATTCGAGTAGATATCGGCCGACTTGACTATAACTAATTGAGAAGATGATACATAGTGTCTATTTTGAACCTGACGACTTTACCTTACGTTGATAAGAATGGCACGTAAATTTGTTAACAAGTTGGCTAAACTGGAGCAAACAAAGCGTACAAACTTATCTCGTCCATTTGTATGTTTCGGATTTATAGTAATCGAATTATGAAATAGCCGGCTTGACTTTAAGCCACCAAGGCAACGTGGTGTCTACTTTGAACCGAACTGAATCGATTATTGTTTTAGCAATTAGGTTGGCCAAAAATTCCAGTGTTTTTGAGAGAGTTTCTATAGAAATTTGCAACTAAATTTCGTCTAATTGGATTGATTATTACAGTGATAAACTCGTCGACTTGACTCAAATGAAACATTGCACAGTCAAAATAATAAAGTATTGAATGAACTACAATTTTACAGTATATTGTGCAAATCATCCAATTTACTGTGTGTTATCGTAACGGATAAGCTGAGTTGAGCCGAATTTTGTTACCCAGTCAAGTCGGCTAATGCCGCCTTGCTAGCATATAGAAGAGCCATTCATCTTGAGGCTGTGAAAAGAGAATTGAAATATTTCTAATTCCGCACCCATCTATTTTCATCCTTTTCAACAATAATTACCAATGATTATGGTTTTAATGTTATTAAGTAGTCTACTACTACTACCAGCGTTGACATAGTGTAATTATAGCGACTAGGAAGCAATTTGAAAACATCTAATAATGGACTGCTGCACTATTGTAACATTAACGAACCCAATACTAACAACATAAAGGACAAAAATTATGATTCTTTTAATAATTGCAAAACGACAAGACTGGAAGCAACAAAAAAAAAACAACACCGTGCGCGTAAAACTTTTAATTATTGCAGAAATTTTAATAACAACGATAACAACAACAATAACACAACAAAAAAGACGAAATGATAGAGTGCCGTTAGTGCAGCTGCTGTTACAACCGGCCAGGTGAACTTTTACAACACGATGTGATGACCATCAAATACGAGAAGTGGAAGATGAACGGCGGCTGCGGCGGCGACGGTAGTTGCCACCAAGCAAAGTGTCTAGTAGATGAACGGCTACCGGCATTTGTGTAAACGGCCAGGTGATGATAACGATGATTCAGTTGGAAATTGTTGATTTATCAGAAAAATCTAGCAGCTTTTAATCGACGGACAGGTGCACGAAATAACCCAAAGATATTCGATATATTGCGTGAAATATGAGTAATTTTGCCCGCCGAGTAGAAAATTTAATAATCGATTGAATTACATTAATTAACAATACTTTGTTGACAATTTATTGTATCGTTGATCATCGATCTTTCGAAAAAGGGAATTTATTGTGTGTTGGTCCCGGTGCTCAAAGGACAGTTGCGAATTTTTCGATATAGCAGCTGCTCCTTTCTTCCTTACATTCTGGCAAAATAACAACATAACATACGTGTTGTTGTTGTTGTGTACAGATCACAGTTGGTTGATGATGATGGTAGTTTTTTTTTGCTTTTCTTTCGTTGAAATATCCAACAATGTGTGCGTGTGTGTAATTTTCGGAACCCCTTTGTTCGATATGAAGAAGAATGGGAAAAAGGTCGACAAACTTGCACATCTACCTGGATGCTTTTTTCTTCACGTTTTTGTGTAGATTTTCGATGGTATTTTGCAAATAGATTGGAAATCTTTGGGGCGAATTCCTATGAGATCTAAACGTACCTATTGTGTACGTCTAAAGCTTCGAATCGAGCCAAGATTAGATTTTTTTTGAGTCTTATTGCAAATTTTAATCCTTAAAACATGCTCTACGAGTCCAGCGTTATATTGGAACCGTGCTAAAAGGAGCTTAAGTGTATAATAACGCAATTATTTCACCATGTAGTACAGAGACCGTGTGTGTATGTTGCATTTGACGATAAATACGTGGCCATAATGGCTTGAATGCTTTTTGTCCGATTTGAAGAATAGCTAAAAGAACAATCTACCTGGATGATTTCTTTTCAAGGTGTCGAATTTCGATCGTATTTGACGAACAGATTAGAATTTTACGTGCTTTAGGGTGAATTCAGATGAGATCAAAGCTAGACCTTTATTTACACATCGTGTATTCGTATCCGTTTAGCTTAAAATTAGCCTCAAGGAACAAAAAGTTTGTTCTCACGCCAATTGAAAGTCAGGACGAATTAAACTAAGACTGCAACTGAAATATCTCCGAAGAAGATTCTCTAAACTGACTGTCATTTCATAATTGTAGTCAGGCCGTCCATTTGACTCAGGTCTTAATATTAAAGTGCTCTATGAGCCGTGTTGTAAGAGTGTTGATGCAATTACTCCGTGCGATGTAGAGATAATATTTCGGACCACCGGGCTATAAGAAGTTGCATTTGATAAAAGCGTGTAAATAATTGCTTAAACACTTTTTGTCCAACTGGAAGAATGGCGAAAAGTTCAACAAACTTCCATCTATCTAGCGAAACGCTTTTTTTCATTTTTTTTTGTATATTTTGGATGGTATTTGATAAACAGATTAAAAGTTTACGTGTCTCTAGGGCGAATTACAATTAAATCGAAGTTACAAGTCTATTTACAAATCGTCTACTTGGATCTGAATTAAATGAAGGCTTAGCCGCTGAAATACCTCCCGTTTTCAGAATTATTGCCTGAAACTTTCCGAAAAGGACAGATTCCCTGGACTGTGTTTCTTTGATTCCGTATATGAGGAAAGATTTGTTCTGATGTTGCAACCCTGTATGTTCGAACAACATAAACCTACTCCACAAGTCTTACATTATGTCGAAACCGTGTTGTAAGAGTGACGACGCAATGATACGATAATATTTAGAACCTACCGCGTTATAAGAAGCCGTGTTTGATTTTTTTCAAGTTTCTGTAGTTTTTCAATGATATTGAACAAATACATTAAAAGTTTACGTGCTTTGCAATGAATTCTAATGAGATCAAAACGAGGCCTTGATTTACGCATCGTGTACTCGGATCCGTTTGGTTTTAATCTGATCTCAAGAAACGAAACGAAATTCGTTCCCACCAGCATGCAAATTAATGTTCCTTGGCAGTTGAAACACCTTCTGTTTTTTGGAATTTTCGCCCTAAACTTTCCAAAAAAAAACCATTTCCTAAATTACTTTTCATATCGTGTTGTGTGAGGGATAGTGCAATTACTCAGTGTCATACAGAGATCAAGTTACAGCAGTATAAGAAGCTATAGTAAATCCAACGAGTAAACTGACTTTTTTTGTAACTAGATAAGTTCCTAGTTCTATGGTGCATAATTCAAAAATTATAAATATTCTAAAAATATTCTTTGGTAATGGCGAAAGCCGCTTCGATAAATAGAACAAAAAAAATCTCGCAAAAAATCTGAGTTTTCTCTCTTTAATGCGTTAGAAGAGCTACAAAAAGCTGCGTTTAGGAAATTTTATTCTATCAAGTTGGTCATTAGACTGTCAAAAAAGTCCGTTCTCTCAGTGAATAATAAATAACTGCAGCGTATATTACCCTTAAGGCTCATGCACATCGAATTTGACCGAAATATGGAGTTCGCCGCCACTGCTCACTTCCGGTGTGTAGCAACCTTTATATCTTCCGCAATCTCGTCGATTTCGATTTCTAGTAAACACTCTGTTGGCTTGTTTGCCTTCTTCAACATTCTTCCTCGACCTGTTCGCATATGGTTTTTTTGCGAGAAAGTCACGTTGTTGGAATTGCTGCAGTTGGCGTATATAACAGCCATAAACTATGGGAGTGGCAATTGTAATCATTGAACTGTTCAATGCTACAACAACAATTCAGAAATAAACGATAATTGTTTGTTTAATAAATGAGTAAAATCGATGAAATAATAAATTTATTATTTAAACCTTCTGAATAGAAGGAAAAATCCAAACAACTTTCCAACACACAATCATTTATTTTGTTGTTCTATATCCATTGAGAACTTCTTCAACATCTCTATATCTTTAATCGTTTTCTTACGAAAATATTTATTTTCCAATTCCAAAGTTTTCGTAAAGAAAATCGGCTTATTCCTTTGATAATTCATCTTAGGATCCATTAATATTTTATTTCGAATATCCACAAATTTCCTAATATTGCGCCACATCATCTGTACGTTTTTACAATCGATCAAAACAGAGGAAAAAATAGAATTTTGACAACAACGATTGACAGCCGTTGTTCGTTGTTGGTTGTTGTGATGGTGACGGTTGTGTTATTGCATTGTTTCTGCATGGTTGGTAAACTGAGCCTCGTTTGGTCGGTAAATCACCCACATAATTATCGACACGCCCATCTCTAATTACACAGACTGATTCATCATTACATCCTGTCTTATCTTCCACTTTCAACTGCACACAGATGCTTGTATAGTCGCCCAAACACAACAATGATTTCGTTTCAACAACTTTATTATTTATACGGTGTGTCAAGATTTTGTTACAGAAAGAGTCACAAAGTCCCTTTGAAAATCATCTTGGATAATTAGTTTCTTCAGGGACCTGCTGTACATCCAGGTACGTTTGTTAGTTTGCCAAACTCAATTATACAAAGCAGGACGAGTTAATAAAACTTTTCAGGGATTTTACGTTTCAGTTATTTTTTAATTTGAATAGAAATAAAGCGGACCATATAGGCAAAGTATCCAGTTGAGCATTTTAAAGCAATTTAGTTATACATTTTTTTACAGTCCTCTCTCTTTCATTCGTACTTCTCTAACCATTTGCAACTAAATACGAAAACAAAAACACAATAGAAACGGACTTGTTCAAATTTCATTAAATCTAAACCATCACTGTTATTATTGAAAATTAATATTTACATTTAATTTATAATATTGGTAATATTTCCGGTATTACAATAATAATTGAAATTTATTTAATTATTCAAATATTGGTTGTCATATTGCCCCAAAATGGAATAATTGCCAACGATAGTTTTCTATTTTATAAATGTTTTAAACGATCATAACGTCAAGGCGAACACGTGTTGGAAATTTATCTTACAGTTAGTTTTTCTATTATTAATCATCCCTTATACGAACACAAAAAGGAAACGCACCCTTCTGTTGTTCTCTCTCGCGTTATTGTTGAATGCTTCACAGAACCTTTAACCGTTTTTTTCAATAATAGGCTTTCAAAGCTCGCTAAATAATAGCAAGGTAAAAACGAAATATACCTGAATTTTTAGTTGGTAAAAGAGGCTTACAATTAGTTTAAAACATTTGTTTTTTTTTGTAAACTGGAGGTTTTGAAATATTGTGCATTAGGGTGAGCCAAAGTGACTAACCTATCGAATTTGTGGTCTCAAAAGGGCCTATATGTGGAGAAAAAAATTCTCCCATTAGGATTTTTTTTTCTCAATACTAACAGTTGAAAGTTGACTTTACTTCTTCTTAATGGTAAAGTGACGCTTTTCTTCACTAGTGAAGAAAATTGACTTTTCTTCACTATTGACTTTTAGTTTCTATTGGGGGTACTGAAAATGATGTTCAACAAGTTTTTTTGTGCACAAAATCGACGCAATTTTTTTCTCAATACCACACATTTTTAACAATTCAAAAATACACAGATTAAATTTTGGAATATAAAAAAAAACAAACAAAAAACTGAGAATTAAAATGCCTCTATCTTCAATTAAATTATATATTAATTATTCCCAGTGATTCAATTTAAATTAATTTCGGTTAATTTGAATTTAAATTTCGATTAAAAACAATTGCGTCTACCACAGATCGTCTACTTTAATGAAACCCAACTGAACTCGTCAAACACCAAATTGCAAGTGATTGCAAGTGTCTCTGTCTCAAATTTTGCGACGCAAGTTGGCCTTGTGTAGTACTTCCTCGAAGATCTTTCTTTGAAGAACTAGAATGTACGAAAATGTAAACAAACATCTATTTTTAAATTAAAGGTCGAAACGTTTTACTTTAAAAAATATAAATATTTTAATAAAAAATAGATTGAATTGAAGGTCGTTAGTATTGAAAAAAATGTTGTACTTTACACAGTGGAAAGTGACTTTTCACACTCGCGAATTTGGCTCACTCAGTCTTCGACCTTGTGTTCCAAAGTATCCGCCCTTATGAAAAGTGCCACTTTACCACCTTTTAAAGTAACTAACTATAGCTCAATTTTAAAAGGTGTCGGTGGCCATTTGAAATTTCCCATTTAAATAATACGCAAAAAAATCTTTGTCCATTAAAAATGCTATAACTTTTGAACCGTTTAAGTTAAAAATTTTACCCAGGCACATTCTTGTAGGGCATTAAATTCTCTAAAAAATACTTCAGAGTTGATTTTTTTTAACTTAAAAATTTATATACTTACGGGCTATGAAAGTTGATAAAAAACAGATACATTTAGTTTAAAGCTATTATGGAAATTTTTATTAAAAATGCTATAACTTTTGAACCGTTTAAGATAAAGATTTTATCCAGACATATTCTTATAGGGCATTAAATTCTATAAAAAAATACTTTAAAATCGATTCTTTTAATACAAAAATTCATATACTTACGGGCTATGAAACTTGAAAAAAACATATCTATTTTTCATCAACTTTCATAGCCCGTAAGTATATAAAATTTCGAGTTAAAAAATCAACTTTAAAATACGTTTTTAGAGAATTTAATGCCCTACAAGAGTATGCCTAGATAAAATTTTGATCTCAAACGGTACAAAAGTTATAGCACTTTTAATGGACAACATTTTTTTTGAATGTTATTTAAATGGGAAATTTCAAGTGGCTACCGACACCTTTAAAATTGACCTAAAAATTTTTCTCAATGGGAGATTTTTTTCCAACATATAGGGCCTTTTGGGACCATAAATTCGATAGGTTAGTCATTGTGGCTCCTTTTCAGTTAAACAACAAATTTCGCCTTCAAGAGGTGCCAACCATTTCCTAGTCTTAATTCGTTTTTGAAATTACCCCGTAAGAGTTCATTATTGACAAAAAATTTTCGCTTGCAATAAGAGGATTTTTATTCCAACAACTTTATTAGTCTCTGCCATGTTTTTGAAACATCCACAAATTGTGTCTCAAGTATTACAAAACGTATCTTTCGGCTGAGATCGATTGTTGAAAAACTGTACAGGTTTGTCTTGTTCTGCTGTTTATTCATCTTTGTTACGCCCGTTCAAATCGTTTTTGAAACGATCTCAAAATTCACTGTATACGTAAAATCTTGCCTTGCAGTAGAAAGAATGTCGTTTCAACAACTTTATCACTCTACTATTTTTGAGATATTCCAACGAAAACCAACTATTTTGGACGTTTTTTCGTTTCGATACCTTTGCAATTCTCCCCTCTCGACTGATCAACTTTATGATTGTGCCTGACAAGTTCCTTTGAAGTTGTCCACATTCTTCTTCTTTTGTAGAAAAAAATTGTTCCAACAACTATTGATGCCTCTCTACAATTTCAACGATGTATTTCAAGCCGTATTCTCTTGGAATTGGAATGAATTGTAAATTGTATGCTCTTAGAATAAATTTCCTTTTACCTCATTCACGATCATCAACAATCATCAAAATTTCTAGTTTCCACCTCGTGTACTTTACCTCGTTGATAATATGATTTAAATTCAAAATTTCTATCTTGTCTTCCATCCAACAAAGAAGAATTGTGTGTGCGTAATCTGATTTTCTTAATTTATGTTATAATAAAATTATGAATGGTGAATAAGAAGACAATTCTGTGATGATGAATTAACTTTATTATCAAAACTGAACCCTTTACTAAAAAGCATTGCCAGCATAGAGAGAAGACGGAAAAAAACAACAACCAACGGGGGGGTCGAGAGCTCGTTTCCGATACGTTTTTCTAATATCTTCCGTTCACATCTCCGATAATAATTAGCGTACAGTAATATTTCCGGTTTTTTTCCCGTATATATAAATTGTTAATCAATCCATTAGAGTTAATGCAAATTGAAAAGTGGCGCATCCACTCTTTTTGTTATTGCATAAAGGCTGAGACACATTAGTGTTAAGTTTGGTGCACACTAGAACAAATTCTACGAATCCATCACAATTAATTGAGATTGATGATACGGAACTGGATGGCATCGTGTCAACTAAATCTAGATTTATTCTGATTGATTGTGATTCGTTAACTGTTAATCTTACGACACAATCGGCAAAATTAAGAGTTTTTTTTTTTAAAGAGAATCACAATTGTCTTAATTCCTATTCCAACGAAGCGGTTAAAGTTTCGAAGGCAAAGATAGAAGAGTAGATTTTTTCGAGTGAAAGATAAGACGAATCCTTTATAGAGCGAGAGAGATTTACGGCTGATATAACGAGTATTAAGTTGAAGTTTACATATCTCGATGAAAGTTGTAGTTTCTATTTGTTTAATGTTATATTATGAATAAACTTTATGGACATAACGAAGCTGTAATCGATACACATGAACTTAAGTCTTCTATAAATAGAAAAATTTAAAGTCAACGTTTCAGACGGATTGCTGCTCAAACTCTGATGTTAAATCAAAGATGACCAACAATTGACGACTGCTGGTATGAATGGTGTAGTTTGAGAGCCACTGCAACCAACAGGTTCCACAGACAAAGGATTCATTCTGATTACAATAAGGCTTGAACGACAAAGTAAACATCCCGGCGCATCCACCATCAAACACATTTGCATTTGTTTGGTTTTTAGTTTCTTTTATTTGATCAATTCCAGTTGTTGTTTTTTTTTGTTCTTTTATTAAATTGTAAGCAATTCTAATTGTGTTAGAAATTTCCATCATCAAGCTCAACTGTTGATATTGACTACAACTAACTTAGTGGCGAGTAAAATTAAACGATTAGACCCGAGATGCATTCAACAGATAATAACGATAGAGGATTCGCGTGAAATTCTATTTGAGTAGATGTAATTTTCCGCCCATGTGCAATTATCCAACAACCAAAAAAATAAAAAACTATAATTGAACAGAGAACATCAGGCAAATTGTACATTTTCTATTGTTATTAGAGAGTGCAACGTACACCTATCAACTGCTATTTGCCAACATCTCCCGCCAACAATAGGATAATTCTTAAGTGAAACGAACAGATGCAGTACGTCTCGCACTTAAATTATCGAGAATTTACTAATTCCAATAATATAGTGAGAATTTCCACTAAAAACGTCCTTAAAACAGTTATTACAAATGATTTATTTGAATTGCTAAAGGAAATAGAAACGATTTTGTTGAGAAACTAAACAGCTAACCCGGCGCATCCACCATTTTTCTAACAGTTTCATCTTTCATTATTAATAACGTACAAATTAACTAATTAATTTTCATTTAATTTCCGTCATATGCATCTACTGCACCGTTTGTCGGGCGATAAATTATTGGAATTAATCCTACTTTATAGGAATTTCAAACTAGAAACGTAGAACTATTAGTAGAAGCCGAGGCGATTATAGAGGTGGAATAAAAGAAGCGCGCCGCCAATTAAAATGACGGCAATTTAGAGTTATTTGACAGCGTTCCAACCGGTTAGAAATCATCAATTCTACTAACAGAGCCGTGCTCTAACAGGCACCGGCTTGATTTACACGATAGCATCGATTTAAATTTTGTCCTCTCAGAAGAAGGTTTGTGGTCGAGAGGCGTGCTTTTATACAGTAGTGGCGAATGAAATAGAGACACAGCTAGATGAAACTCTCCTTGAAGACTTAGTAGGTGAATCAAAATTGACAATCTGCCACGGAACAAAAGCGGATTTTTCATAAATCACCACCAAAAGTTTGTCAAAAAAAAATGTACTTTATAGGAATTTCAAACTAGAAATGTAAAACTATTAGTAGAAGCCGAGACGATTATAGAGGTGGAATAAAAGAAGCGCCAATTAAAATGACGACAATTTAAAGTTATTTGACAGTATTCCAACCAGTTAGAAATCATCAATTCTACTAACAGAGCCGTGCTCTAGGAGGCACCGGCTTGATTTACACGGTAGTATCGATTTAAATGTTGACCTCTTAGAAGAAGGTTTGTTGTCGAGAGGCGTGCTTTTTTTTATACAGTGGTGGCGAATTAAATAGGGACGCAGCTAGATGAAGCTCTCCTTGAAGACTTAGGTGAATGAAAATTGACAATCTGCCATGGAACAAAAGCGGATTTTTCATAAATCACCACCAAAAGTTTGTCAAAAAAAAATGTACTTTATAGGAATTTCAAACTAGAAATGTAAAACTATTAGTAGAAGCCGAGGCGATTATAGAGGTGGAATAAAAGAAGCGCGCCGCCAATTAAAATGACGGCAATTTAGAGTTATTTGACAGCGTTCCAACCGGTTAGAAATCATCAATTCTACTAACAGAGCCGTGCTCTAGGAGGCACCGGCTTGATTTACACGATAGCATCGATTTACATTTTGTCCTCTCAGAAGAAGGTTTGTTGTTGAGAGGCGTGCTTTTATACAGTAGTGGCGAATTAAATGGAGGCACAGCTAGATGAAACTCTCCTTGAAGACTTAGGTGAATGAAAATTGACAATCTGCCATGGAACAAAAGCGGATTTTTCATAAATCACCACCAAAAGTTTGTCAAAAAAAAATGTACTTTATAGGAATTTCAAACTAGAAATGTAAAACTATTAGTAGAAGCCGAGACGATTATAGAGGTGGAATAAAAGAAGCGCCAATTAAAATGACGACAATTTAAAGTTATTTGACAGTATTCCAACCAGTTAGAAATCATCAATTCTACTAACAGAGCCGTGCTCTAGGAGGCACCGGCTTGATTTACACGGTAGTATCGATTTAAATGTTGACCTCTTAGAAGAAGGTTTGTTGTCGAGAGGCGTGCTTTTTTTTATACAGTGGTGGCGAATGAAATAGAGACGCAGCTAGATGAAACTCTCCTTGAAGACTTAGGCGAATCAAAATTGACAATCTGTCATGGAACAGAAGCGGATTTTTCATAAATCACCACCAAAAGTTTGTCAAAAAAAAACCTCCAATTTCGAACGATTAAAAACGAAATATGAGAATAATAAATTTTGTTCTTGTAAAGTAAACAGGGCGTATTTTTCGATTCTGGTATAGAATTGATCGCCCCCAAAACTCATCACTTGTGTAAGATAAAAACCGAACATGCATTGATACGCAGTAAATTGGTTGGATTTCTGTTGAAATCGTCAATTTTCCAACAAATATCCACAAAAAAAAACAATTCTGGTAACTTTTGAAAATTTGAAAAATTCTCCAATAACAAAACGAAAAGTGTTCGAATTCAATATAGAATTGTTTCGTTTGATATATCACAAAAAAAAGGGTTTTTTTACCATATAACATACGATGATAGTTTCCGTAAAGCTCTTCGGAGAGATATTTTATTGAATAGAACAGAACAAGGCAATAATCGGTATTGTATGCACAACGAGATAGAAATAGAGTTTGGTGGATAGAATACAAAACACATCTACATAATTTCTATGCAGTTTTCAGTTTATAGAAAGCCATTCTATTGTCCACTGATGTATAATAAAATGTAAATCATTTATTATTAAATATGTTGTTTGTGGCAATTTTCAGCTCTATTTTGATGGAGAATTCGATACATGTCTGGCATCGTGACATGATTTGTAGTAAACAAGAAAATTGACGAATTATAGAAACTTTCCCGTGTAAAATTTATTGGCAACAAAACGGTTTGAAAATGTCTCGAAATATCGCCATTACAACACGTTAAAAGTTTCTGTATTATTTCCAATTAAAAATAGAGCAAAAACCAATCATAAAAACACTCATCAATTATTGAAAATTAATCGTTTCGTATTTCTATCGAACCATTCCATTTTATTATTATTATTATTATTGTTAGTATTTGTTTGTTTTTTTTTGTTCTCTCTCCAACTTCCTGCCAGTAATCTATTAAGAACATTGGGGAAACAATTTCCCGCAGGATCTCTAAACAATTAACTGTTTGATTTTATGTACGTAGTAGTAGTAGTTGTGCACTCCTATGGGGACATCATCGATCGAGATTAAATCCCAATTGAAATGTAACAATGATGTGATCGAATTGATCATGAAACCACCCCTGAGACTGACCTTTATCACCACCACCACCACCACACCATTATACAGCCACCTACTAATTATACATACGAACTTTGTGTTTTACAGTGTTGGCCAAACACTAGCCCTTTTGTTGCAGCGATAGGGTCGTTTATCATGCTCATTCTCTCTCTCTCTCTCTCTACTTCTCTATCAAACTCACCCCTCTTTAGGGGGAGAAATTTGATTATTGTATATGGACTTGTTGAAGGTTGTACTAGTTACCCTAAGGATTTTATAGAAGTTGCATTAAGGGCTAGAAATAGAAGGGGAAGTGGAGGGAGAAGAGTAAAAATCAAATGTCGAATACGGAGGAATAAAACGAATAAATGAATGAGAAAAGACAACAAATAAATCAAAGGCAAGAGATATAAAAGAAGAAGATTTCAAAAATGCTGAAGCAAAAATTAATTAGAAGAAGACGTGAAACGAATCAATTACCTGAAAATAATTTGAAGAAAGTCTGTAAAACAAACAGAAGTGTAAGAAAAATAGTCAATCAGAAGACATAAAAGAAAAGAGAAAGCGAAAACACGACTCAAAGCAAATTATTCTAAGCATCAGAAAAAATGTTGCACTCAGAAAAGAACGAGAGCACGAAAAGGACGAGTAAAAAGAGAGGAATGAAGATAAAATAGGCGAGTGCAAAAGTGTGAGAGAAAAAATAGCGAACGGTGGGGAAAAACAGACAAAGGAAGAAAACGAATAAGAAAAAACAGACGAGCACATTAGGTAAACCAAAGGTTGAGACATAAAAGGAGGAAAGAATAATCTGTACAGAGATAAGGGAATAAACTAAGAGGAACATGCGAAAATGTAAAAGAAAGCTGAATTAAAGGGAAACCAAATTGTAGGATCAACTCTTAAAGAAAATATAATAAAGAGACAAAAGAAGAGACAGGCGGAGAGAAGAAAAATTAGAGAAAAATGAACTGTGAATGACTAAAAATATAAAACAGGAGAATGAATTGGGAAAAAAGGAAGGGTCAAAAGAAAGGAACAGCAAAACAGCATAAGGCATAAAGAAATGGTAACAATTCTAAAAAGCAAGTTAGCGGACAATGTTAAAGGAAAAAAGGAAAAGAAGAAGAGCAAGAGGAAGGATGGAAAAGGAAAGAGCGGTGAAGAAAAAGTGACTTTACAAATAAAGGAAGAACAACAGGAAGATTCGTGCGTTCAAAATGTCTCCTGCAAGCTAATTTTCGTAACGTTAACTTTTTGAACATGCATTTCAAAGAAGCGAGAGAATAAGAGAAGTAAAAAAAAAGCGAAGGCAAAATTGTGCAAAAAAGCAAATGATTCTAGAAATGTGTGATTACAGGCAGTAACCAAGTAAGATCAACTCAGGTTAAAGCGACAAAATTTGAAGAGAAATGAGACACTCAGGAAAAACACACAAATGAGGGAAGAATCAAAAGAATTGCATCAAAAAAAAGAAAGAACAAAGACAAGAACAGAAAGGATGGATAAGAGTGGAAACAAATATAAAATGTGTTAGGAAAGCTAAGCAAACGAGAGAAAGTTGAAGGGGCTAGTAACTGCGAAAAAACAGAACTGGAAATAAAGTGAAGGCAAAAAGAACTTTAAAACGAAGAGAAACGAAACACAAAACCATAAACAGTTGTAATTAATCTCTTTTATGATAATCCTGGAACCTAACAAGTTTGTAAATACTCATTCGTGCAATCATATTGCAAACTAACTTCTCTGAAAAGGGAGCAAATTCTAGACACTCGCTAGCTACAACTCAGCATCTTCTATTAAACTTTTCTATTTCTATCACTCTATTTTCGCCACAAATTCAACTCTTATCATTTGTAATTGTAGTTGTGTGTGTATCCATGTAAACTTGTTGAATGTTGTAGTGATTGTCGCAACGATTTTATTGAAGTTCCATTGGAATTATGCGAAGTATTAATGATTGGTTGTTGTAATCGTTGAATGGAGCCAGAGGTGGGATATTCAATCCCATGATGATCGATGATCGTTTTTGCTTTTAACGTTTCTACAATTTTTTTTTGCTGCCAAGATTGGTTATAATCATCGAATTTATTACGGTTCATTAGTTAAGTGGGCTGTTTTGTGTAAAAGCATCATCGCTGAGACACATTTCATTTTTTTTTTGTAAATTTATTATTACGAAAATAATTCTACCAAAGTAGCAAGAGGTCTTTTGTTTTAATTTCTTTGTTATTAAAATTTTCGTTCGCCGGAAATTCGCCTTAATCACAATTAAGATGAGAAATTAATTACGTTTTAAACGATAAAGTTTTCAGGGATGATTGAAATCAATAAGAAATGACTGGAGGGTTGTGAAATTACCGTGTCGTTGTTTTTTTGTGTGTGTGTGTGTGCAGTCAATCGATTATTGTTTGAGTGGAATTGGTACGTTTGACTTTCATTATTGTTGTTGTTATTATGCGAACAAGACCGGTCCTAAATAGATGCATCATCCATCTAGTGTCTTTGTTTGCATCGTTCTAGTTCGTTAAACACGACGATTTGTATGAGTAGGACAAAGACAACATTCAACTCTATAGAACTAATTATTCGTGTCACGTTTTTGTTTGCAAATTTATAAACATGTGAGTGACTTAAAGGTGAGCTTAACCTTTAATAATCGGGCGGATTTTTTCCTGTTAATTATTTGAAATTCTCCACTCAATTTTCATTTACCTTTAAGCTATAATTTATTAGAATTTTCCACCACCAACCTTGATGACAGTTAGCCGTTTCTAACGATAATAGTCGACCATTACCATTAACACTAAACTAGGCTCTTTAATTTTAATCCGGTTTCGCTCCGTGCATCTTCACACACAAATACACTAACAACGAAACCGATCTCTTTAATATTTAGAGAAAATTTCAGTGCAATAATAGTAGGGTGGTTCGAATAGGTGGTACTCTAGGGGGTTGACGGTGAAACTATACGAAATCGCAGTAATGGGAATCGGATTTTATAAGGTGATACTAGGGATAGAAGCTCCGGGTAAATCTCCAGAGGTGACTGGAAAGGACTGTAAAGGGCTTATACATCTTATCATACTGAAAATCCATAGATTACAATGTATGAATGTTGAATTATATTATCGAACCAAAAAAAGAAAAAAAGAAGATTAAATCGGATTTTTCAATCAAATAAGAAGGCAAAGAAATACGTTGAATAGTTGCAAAAAAGTGGCGAATTGAAATGGGATACGAAAAGGTCGAGAGGGAAATAAGGATATTAAAGTATTTGTGGGGAAAGCAGAAAATGCATAATAAGAAGACATCAAGTCGAATAAAGAGTACAAAGTGTAAGACAATTAAATAAAAATCGTAATAATAGAAATGCAGATATTGCAAAAATAATTGATTTAATTTAAAAAAGAAAATTTGGATATCCACGGAACTCGCTGAAGTAGAAAAAGCGAACAGAACAACCGGTTGAATCAGACTAAAACGAAACGAACAAAGCAGACACAACGAGATGGGAGAAGGCAGCGGTATTCAAAAATATGAGAACACGAATGAAGCCAAGGAAGAAACAAAATAAATGGTGGAGAAACAAAAACGAAGGCAAATAATGGGCAGAACAAACATTGGAATAACTTAGCCCGAGAGATAAACTACAGGCCGTCGATATCTCAGCGGTTAAGAGCACCTCAACGCCCGGATAGCACGATTCCCGGTCGTCAGCTGAACATTTTCCGGACTAAATAACTAAGATTGTCTCTTCATCTTTAATTAATTCATTATATCTATTGCACTCGAATAGAAACCATGAAGTGACAACAAATCAAATGAGGCAGAGAATTGCTAAGGCTAAAGAGAAACATGACTAAAAAACAAGTTAACTTAAAGGAGAATCGTGTAATCGAATAAAAACTTACCAAATCTGAATTAGAAACAGAAAAAATGTGGAGTAAAAGCAAAGACAATAGACAAAAAGATCATTCAATGAATTAAAAGTACAAATGAAACGAGCAAATAGAACGGAAAGAGATAAGAATCCAACATGGAGCCTTTCTAAGTTGACCATATCTTGATACCGATTTCTTAAAATTTCCGGTCAACTTAGAGAAGTTCATTTGAAGGTTTTATCATTTAATAATAGACCTGCAAAATAAATTGGCGGTAGAATAAGCGGAGTAAGGCAAACTATAAGAATACATAATGCAGAAAATAGAGAAAAAGGATTCAGAAGAGAAGCAACGATCAGTGTAAGAAGAAACAGCAAGAATAATGTATGGCAAAGCATAGAAAGAGCTTCAAAAAACGAGAAGAACTAGAATAACGATCACTGTTGCAAAACGAATACGCGAACAGGAAAGGCAAGAAATAAAAGATATAATTTAATTGAAGATGAAGAGACATTTTAATTCTCAGTTATTTAACCCGAAAAATGTTCCTGCTATCCGGGCGTTGAGATGCTCTTAAACCACTGAGCTATCGACGGCCTGTAATTATCTCTCGGACTGAATTTAAATTAATTTCGGTTAATTTGAATTTAAATTTAAAAGTTTGAAAGAGGGATTAGATGAGATGTACAGAGCAGAGGATAGGGAAGAATAAAGGGTAGCAAAATTGAGAAAAATTAAAGTACAAGGAGAATTGTAGAATTGAAGAAGAATGTAACAAACTAGTAACGGTAAACCGAAACTAAAAGAGACAAGAATCCAAAACAGAACCTCTCTAAACTGACCAAATTTTGTTTGCCAGTTACTATCCTCTTTGTCGACCGATTTCGGTAGATTTAGCAGAGTTTGTTTGAGGACTTCATCATTTAATTATCGGCCGGTAAAATACTCTGGTAAAAGAATCGGAATAACTAGATTAAGACAAAAAGAAATCACAAGAAAATTCAAACGAGAAGTAAAGATCAATTGAGTGTGTAACTGACAAAAAAATCGAAAGCAGAAAGAAGTTTTAAAAGGAGAAAATGACGAAAAAATGAAGAGACAACAAAATGGACAGACCTGGGCTTTTAGGTGTTGCTACCGACAGATATGGGTAAATCTCCAGAGACGCCCGGAAAGGACCGTAACGGCCTCATCATACAAGAAATACATAGTTTACCGGATATGAATATAGAATTCTATTATCGACCGTAAAAAATATGATTGAATAGAGTTTCACCATCAACATACACACACACACATAAAAAAAATGATAACGACAAAAAGCCCAGAATTGAAATGGAACGACTTCCAGAGTGCCACTCAATCGAATTATATTTTTACAGCATTCGGTCGGTGGTGAAAAAGAGGCGATGATGTATATTCAATTTTCCACTCCATTAATTCATTAACAATTTTACGTTGCTGATAATCCATTTATAAAAATGTTTCCCACCCCTATTAGTGATGAAATAAAAATAAAAATCATCGGAAATAACACGGATGATGATGTTGATGATGATGATGATGGTGGTGGTGACAGTAGTGGTGATGATGATAACATCAGAGGGTTTAGAAATTCTTAAAATAACCGTCAGCACATAACACCCTTAAAGCATCACACCAACACATAAAAGAGAACACGAGTAGATAGAAACGAGGGGCAATATTTCACATTTCCACCAACAGCACCGACCATATTTTTATATGTTCTAAAGTGAGATATGTGTGACAATGTTATAGATGTGATGAAGCGTCATTTCTAGGCGAGCTGTAGGCATAAACAAAACACACTTTTATATTAACGTTGTTTTTGTGTCTTTTACCATTTCATCATCACCACGGTTAGAAAAAAAAAACTAAAAGATATTGACAGTTTCTCTTGTTGTTGGGGCAACTATTTTTTGATAGAAAATTGGCATTGTGCGGTGCTCCTTTGAGATTTGACCGATAAAATGAACATACAACAAAGACTTGTCGATCGTGGACGAATCGAAAATCACAAATTGAAAAATCGTCCAATATCTTGGGAGATGAACCAAAAACTCTTCTCTTTCTACACATCCAACACAATCATCAAGGCATTGACGGAAACTGTCGTTGTGTTTTATTGGGAGTTGAGAATTGAAATCACAACAACACCTCATCATCAAACTGGATTTCTATTTATTTATTCTTTCGTTTTATTCTCTGTGTTTTTTTTCCTGATGTGTGTGTGTATGTGTTTATGTGTAAAACTGTTTGAAACAAAAACGGTAAACTTTGACAAGTATAAACTGATCAAATGGAATTGTTCCACATCAATGCAGAAATCAACAGTTTGTTGGTGTGTGTGTTTTATTTTATTTTATTTTATTTTGTCGTTTTCACTTTATTTAAGCGATTTGACGATCGCCAATCGTTCCGAACAATTTAACATTTTCAAATGTTAGAATGCACAAATAAAATTGTAAAATCATCGGTTGTATTGTTACGTTTCATTAGTCGGCGAAAAATGTTCGATTACGACCGCGCCTCTATTTGAAAAGTTTAATGAAAGATGGGGATTAGAGTTAAAGCCGCAAATCGAGCTCACAAAAATTGAGAATTTGGTGAAGAACAGTAGAAGAAGAAAGGAGTCGAAGAAAGGCAAGTCTAGAGAATCGGCAGAAGTTATAAAGTAGAGCAAAAGCAAAAACGAAGATAAGAGGAGCTTCTGGAAAAAGAGCACAGAGAGTTTTCAAACGATATAAATTCGGGATGAGAAGAATTTCATACAAAAATAAAGGAATAGACAATAACAAGCAATAAATAAATGGAATAAAAAGACGATTTTAAGAAAGAGAAGAAAAGTAATAAGAAAATCAAACAAGCAAAAGTGCAAATCAAACAGAAAACTGGACGAATTCTTTGGAGAAAAGAACTACCAAAAAAAATCGTAAAACAAGAAATCGTAGGAGTACAAAACGGAAAGAGTAAGAAAATCAGGAAAGGCACAATAAATAGTATATTACAAAGCAAGTGTGAGAAGTCGACAATTATTGCACGAGTCCAAGTTTAGAAAACGAGCAATATACGACTTCTGACACGAATTTTTCATCATATTTTTTCTATTTTGCCTATTTTGTGCCTTTTTTACAAAAAAATTGCGAGTTTTGTAATTTAGGGAAATTGGTGGGAGTTGGTGTTACTGATATAACAATTGAACATTGTTTGATTTTTTTGATTGATGTATTAATGGTTGTATACGTTAACAAAAATTACTATGTATTTTGTTTATGATTTTTGACAGTTAAAAACAATGAAAACGTTACCAACATTAAGGGAAAAAATGTACTACATTTTCCATTTTTATACAGTGTATCGAAATGAATCGTTACACTAGCAAGTTTAAAAATAGCGCCATTATTGACGCAAAATAGAAAAAAATATGCAGAACATATAAATTAATATAAATCAAATCAAAAAACAAGGGACGGTGTCTAAAAAAACTATTGGTAAATGAAGCCGGCTGCTGAAGACCCAAAATCTAATGCATGAGAAAGTATGAGCAGAAAAATGAACGAAAACAAAGGAGAGAGAAAAAGACACAGGAGAGAAAAGGAGGAAAAAGCTGACATGGAAGAGCAAAAATATAAAAAATAAATGAGTTGGGAAAATAATCAAAAGACAACGAGACACGTTGAACAAACGACGAAAACGAAGTACTTAGAGGAAACAGAAAATTCGAAGAACCGCAGCAGAAAAGGCAGCAAATCTAAAACTTTACGAACGATAAAATCGAATGGGACGCAGAGGAGGAAAACAGAGGATTGGCAAAGATTAAAACATTATTCGGAAGAAATAAAATTTAAAAAAAAACGGAGAAGCGTCAAAAAGTAGACAAAAAGCGAGGAGAAATCGATACAAAAATAAGAGCTCTGATGGAGCAAAAAAGAAAAAAACAAGAATATTAAACCGAACAAATCTTAAAAGGATAACATATTAAAAAAGAGACAAAAATAAGCAATGAATCAGAGAGCAAAGAGAATGAAGAGATCTCTAAATAAGTAGAGTGAAGCAAATAAAACCAAAACATGAAAAAACGTAGATACAAAAATTTAAGCAAAGCACAGTAAGAAAGATTCTGGATAAATTGGAAGCGAAGCAAGAATTGAAGAAAAAACTGAGAAAGAGAATGCTAAAGACTTCAGAAGGTGTACGAAAAATGGGAACAAAGACAGGTGGTTGATGATAAAAAAATTATCAACTAAAAGCCCAAAAGATAGAAGGATTCCATTGCCTAACAAAGCAGGACAAGTGTAAACAACAAGAAATTGAAAAATTGGAAGAGAAGCGAGAAAAATCTAAGCTAATAAGAATTGAAAAGATCCAGAAGTAATTAAGCGAAAATGAAACATCAACAAAACACTGTAATCAAATCGTAACCGATAACAATCTAGACCAGCATCCTTTCTAAACTGACCATAATTAATTTACTGCTGCTACTGGTGCCCGTTTTTAATTGATTTGTCTCTAACTTTTCCGGTCGATTTAGAGAAGTTTGTCTGTAGGTTTCATCATTTAATTATCAGCCGAACACATAGAATAAACGAATTTCGTGATAGACTGACATGAAGGGACCTACTCTAAAACTAGACGTTACGTTAACGCAATTAGTTAATTAAAAGGATTGCTTGAATGTTAAGTAAATTACAAGGACTTTGTCAGATAGAGAGAGAGAGTGAGAGAGAGTGGAACTTAACCGGTACCAAAGGGACGACTTGAACACATCAAATTCAAATGTCTGACTTTTCGAACACAACTTGTAAAATTCCCACAATAAACCGTACGAAAGATAAATAAATAATAGCAAAAGTAGAGAGGAGATTTTCGTTTAAAGTTACACGAAATTCTCACTTCAAAACAATCCTCAATTGTGTAATTAGATTTCGTACAATCAATACATCCATCTCACTCGATTTTATCAAATAGTATAGAGAACAATAAAGTATTTCGGTCGAGACGTGAGTTGTTTGCAAAGCAAAAAAAAATTACAACTCGAACGATTTATGAGATGAATTTTGTAAATTTATCAACACCCATCTCTTAGTTATCTATCAGGAAATACCGCACCATATCTAGTCATTACGTACAAAATCATACAATTTAATTAAAATTCGATTGTGTAAAATCCTCCACATCATCATCATCATCATCATTATTATCAATGATCATCAATAGTGTTAATAATAGTAACAGAGATAGAGTTTAAGTTAAATACAGAACGTACTCTGTTGAGTTTGGATTTAATCCACCATTAAAACATTCATGAAATTGTTTAAATGAAGGTTTGTGTGATAGCGGCTCGACAAAAGGGGTGGAATACAAATTATCTACCCCGCCCTATTTTGTATGATACTAAATAGTTGCATTGATTTTATTATTACCACCACCTCTGTAGTTGTAATGTGATCAAGACTTACAAGTTTAATTTAATAAAAATAAATTTGAGAGGGAGCTTTAATTAAACTTCCAAGTCACCAACCACCACTATTACCACTTGCTTTAAAGGTGGTTGTATTTATGATAGTTTTACTAGAGTCGGTAATACCATAGTTACTACAATTTAGACTGGAAACTTTTATCATTTATATCATGATTTTTTTTTTGTTGTGTAGATATATTCAAACAAAGAAATTGTGTAGGAAATTCTAGCCAGATGATAAATAAACAACCCCCAGTGTTGTCATTAAAACTCTCTAAACACAATTTTTCGTTTATAGTCATGAGAATAAACAAATTTTCTTTAATAATAAAAATTGTGTAGACGAAGTTTGAATTCACCGGGCGCATCCACCATTCTTTACTGCGGAGCTTGGAGGTGTTTTTTTCTCTAATAAAAATGATCAAAACTAATAAATTGATTTCAACAATAGAATGAATTACGTTTGAGAGAAAATACACTAATTTACTACGGTATAATTAATGAAGAATATAATTCGTCCGGCGCATCCACCATTTTGCAATAATATGCGCAAATTAACAAGACAAACAGTTGTGAGTGTATTAAAGCAGCTAGATCAATCGATTTGTGCGATTTAATATCGAGAAGTAGAGTTCTTTTGAAGATTTCAATAGTTATGCAACTTTAAACGAGTAGCAACTGAACGAAGCACTTTTCTGATTCACCCTGCTTCTTCTTATTCGTTCTTTCTTCTATAATAGATCGATGACCTGTACCTTCTTCAATTTAGTTCTCATCCTGGATCCAACGTTTCCATGGTCGGTTTCTGCAGCGATTTATACTGGTCTATCTTCTGTAATTCGATTTATGTGTTGGCTCCATTGCCGAAGTATTTTCATTTCTGTGCCTTGCATAAGGTAAATATAAAGTCCAGGGGGATAATTTGAAGTAGCAAATAACTACAACTATTTGTACAATAAAAACAGTAAAACAGTAAAAAGCACAGGATTCTGGTACACTAGAAAAAACAACGGCCAGAGAAAGAGAAGAATTTAATGGTTTAGAACAATTCAACAAAAATTTCAAAAGAAAAATGGCATTTGGAAAAAATGGTAGAGGGAAAAATGTACAAAAATGTCTTAAAAGAATAAAATAATAGACAAAAAAATGAGGGCTAAAAGTAAATAGTCTAGCAAGGTAGAGGAGGCAACGAGAAAGTAGAGGAACAAGTAAAATAATAACAAGAGAAGCACAACGGGGCACAAAGTAGTCTTAAAAATCAACGTTAAACGCGCTAATACACATTCCGGAGGAAAAAAAGACTGAACCAAGAATTGAACATAAAGAGAAAATTGATGGAGAAGAAGCCAAAGATTTCAGAAACGATCCGAAAGAATGGAAAGAAAAGAGGAGATTGTTGATAGAAATAGAGAAATCCAAAAGAGAATAGAAGGCCACGATGGACCTAAAAAGAAAGGAACACAAATGTGAAGCAGATGATACAGAAAAAAACGAAGGCAAAGAGCAGGTTGAGAGAAAAGTAAAATGATAAGCAAAACAGAGAAAAAAACCACAGGCAACGTAGGTTTAAAAATTAAAAAAAGAACATAAAAAGTTTTTGCGAAAATCGAGAGTGAATCAAGTATTGAATATGGAGAAAAAACTGTAGATGAAATGAGGAAAGAAAGAAAAAAGCTTCTTGATAAAGAAAACCGACAGCTTAAAAATCTAAAAGAAAAAGCGATTGCTTAACAAAAAGTTGAGAATAGAAGAAGTGAAGAGAGAAAACTTAAAACTCAAGAAAACATAAGTATTGAACAGGATTAAAAATAAATGAACTAGCAAGGCAGAGGAGGCAACGAGAAAGTAGAGGAACAAGTAAAATAATAAAAAAGAAGCACAACAGGATATAAAGTAGTCTTAAAAATCAACGTGAAACACGCTAAAACACATTCTGGAGGAAAAAAAGACTGAACCAAGAATCGAACACAAAGGGAAAATTGATGGAGAAGAAGCCAAAGATTTTAGAATCAATCCGAAAGAAGAGAAAGAAGAGAGGAGATTGTTGATAGAAATAAAGAATTCCAAAAGAAAATAGAAGGCCACGATGAACCTAAGAAGGAAGAAACAAAAATGTGAAACAGAAGATACAGAAGAAAAAAAGGCAAAGAGCGAGTTGAGAGAAAAGTAAAATGATAAGCAAAACAGACCAAAACAGGTTACGTAGGCTTAAAAAATAAAGAAAGAACATGAAAAAGTTTTTGCGAAAATCGAGAGTGAATCAAGTATTGAATATGGAGAAAAAACTGTAGATGAAAGGAGGGAAGAAAGAAAAAAGCTTGTTGATAAAGAAGACCGACAGCTTAAAAAGCTAAAAGAAAAAGCGATTGCTTAACAAAAAGTTGAGAATAGAAGAAGTAAAGAGAGAAAATTTAAAACTCAAGAAAACATAAGAATTGAAGAGGACTAAAAATAAATGGACTAACAAGGCAGAGGAGGCAACGAGAAAGTAGAGGAACAAGTAAAATAATAACAAGAGAAGCACAACGGGACACAAAGTAGTCTTAAAAATCAACGTTAAACACGCTAAAGCACATTCCGGAGGAAAAAAAGACTGAACCAAGAATTGAAAATAAAGAGAAAATTGATGGAGAGGAAGCCAAAGATTTCACAAACGATCAGAAAGAAGGGAAAGAAGAGAGGAGATTGTTGATAGAAATAGAGGATTCCAAAATAAAATAGAAGGCCACGATGAACTTAAGAAGGAAGAAACAAAAATGTGAAACAGAAGATACAGAAGAATAAAAGGCAACGAGCGAGTTGAGAGAAAAGTAAAATGATAAGCAAAACAGACAAAAACAACAGCAACATAGGCTTAAAAATTGAAGAAAGAACATAAAAAAGTTTTTGCGAAAATCGAGAGTGAATCAAGTATTGAATATGGAGAAAAAACTGTAGATGAAAGGAGGGAAGAAAGAAAAAAGCTTGTTGATACAGAAAACCAACAGCTAAAGAATCTAAAAGAAAAAGTGATTGCTTAACAAAAAGTTGAGAATAGAAGAAGTAAAGAGAGAAAACCTAAAACTCAATAAAACATAGGAATTGAAAAGGATTAAAAATAAATGGTCTAACAAGGCAGAGGAGGCAACGAAAAAATAGAGGAACAAGTAAAATAATAACAAGAGAAGCACAACGGGATACAAAGTAGTCTTAAAAATCACCGTGGAACACGCTAAAACACATTCCGGAGGAAAAAAGACTGAACCAAGAATTGAACATAAAGAATTTCAAAAGAAAATAAAAGACCAGGATGAACCAAAGAAAGAAGAAACAAAAAATGTGAAGCAGAAGATACATAAAAAAAACAAAGGCAAAGAGCAGGTTGAAAGAAAAGTAAAATGTTAAGCAAAACATACAAAAACAACAGGCAACGTAGGCCTAAAAATTAAAAAAAAGGATCATAAAACAGTTTTTGCGAAAATCGAGAGTGAACCAAGTATAGAATATGGAGAAAAAACTGTAGATGAAATGAGGGAAGAAAGAAAAAAGCTTGTTGATAAAGAAAACCGACAGCTTAAAAATCTAAAAGAAAAAGCGATTGCTAAACAAAAAGTTGAGAAAAGAAGAAGTAAAGAGAGAAAACTTATAACTCAGTAAAACATAAGAATTGATTTAAAAAAAATCAAACGGAAATAAAGTAAGAAAAAAACCGCCAAAAAGCCACAGACAGCGAAAGAGGCGAATAGGGCTAAAGTAAAATAAAAAAGACGCCAAAAATGAAAGAAAAGAGAAACAAATCTAAGAGAAGCATCTGAAACTAAAGTAAATACAGGAAAATCATTTTGAAACCAAATAGACAAATTCGCCTGGCGCATCCACCATTTCCACATTAATACATGCAACTTCACGATAAAAAGATGATGATTCCGGCACGCTAGGTCAATCGATTTGCTACAAATATCGAGTTCTTTCTAAGATTTGCGGATATTAAACGGACAATAACTATATTGTTGGGTCAAAACTTTGGAATAAGTGCTTCTTTTACTGATCAAATTTATCCGTAAGCTTCTCTGGATTAGCACGAAGACGCATTTGATATTAATAAAGACGAATTTGTAGTATCATTTGCCATAAATGGAACCAAATGACTACGAAAGTCTTCCAAGCTAATCCTTCATTTTTGATGGCGGCCTCTTAATAATAATGAGACAAAAACATGAATCTTAACAGAAGAATAAATTACATCAAAAATTATTAATTTACATAAAGAGATAAAATATTCAGCTGGCACATCCAACATTTCCACAATAATAAACGTAAATCAATAGTGTGCACATTAAAACGAAATTTCGGCAAGCTAGATTATTCGCTTCGTTCTAGTTAATATCTAAAGTAATTCTTTGATTGATTTCACATTAACTGAGGACAACAGTTAAAACTAGTCTCCCCTCAAAATTCGTTGTATTGCTAGATTATAGAGAGAATTGTAACAATTTTAAGCTGCATTATTTAGGCATATTTTGTCGACAATTACTTGTTGTTGTAGTGGATCCATAATTTGCGTAAATAACTTCAAAAGATGAGATAGTAACTGATGTGTTATGCGGATAGTCTTTCCAGCATATTGACATCAAAGCTTCAATCTTCCGCTACACTTGGAAAATGTGCATTGACTGTTGTTACCTATCGCGCGCATTTTTTCTTCTTCTTCTTCCACGCTTTCGGTGTACAAAGGAATGCTTAATGTTCCATTTGAAAAATGTACTTTAAACGGATATCACAATTTTATCTTTAAATATCAGTTTTTAAATAAATATCACAATAGATCGGATGAAATTTCGCGATTGTAAAGCTATTTGACAATGCGATCTTTCTGTTGTTGTTTGCTATTGAGAGACGAACCGATCTTCAATATCGTTTCAATTTTCATCCAAAAGATCCCTATTGCATTCGATTTTATTTAGAACGTTATTTTTTGTAATTTTTTTGATGGTAACATCAACCGATTTAATTACTGCTGCGGTTGAAATAAGATTTGAATTTAAATTTATGTTATTATAGGCATGTGTGTGTGTGTATGTGTGCGGTTTTGCTGGTGGTGGCGTTCACCTCTGAGGCATAAAATAAATCTCTTACCCCTAACTGAGATGAATGGTGCAACAAGACATGAACTATCAACTCCAATTCCAACGAGGTGTGATTTCTGACACTAACGTTACGTGATTTGTTAAGCCGTAAAGAAGAGAGAGATAGAAGCGCTTTGAAAAACTGGATGAAAATGTAACGATACAGATTGATAATGGAGAAATCTAGAAATCGGCCAATAAATAAGAGACAGTTACTGCCATTTCGATTGGAACGCCATCAATTTGACCAGGCGAATTTTTGCGTTTCCACAAAACGGTCAATTCGACTTGATCTTCAAATATTAATGAGAATAAACAAAACAGCTTTTATCAAATGATCCTGATTTGTACGCGACTGTTGTCATTACAAATGCACAGACAAAAAGTTGATCAATTGCATTTTAATTTTGATTGATTCTAGCTTTGACCAGCAAACTGTTATTGAAATAATAAATATTTACAATCCATTTTACAGTACTCTGTTTTTTTCGCTGCCAAAAAAAGCTTTCTGCTCCAACATCAATGGAACATATTGACAATTAATTGGTAGTTTTTGTCAATTACACAACAATTCTTCTAAAAAATAAAGACAAAAACCTTTGCAATAAACGATTGGATAATTATTAAAAATTCACGCTTGTTAGATTCTCGCACCGAAAAATACTTCCGCTTGCTACACAATCAATCCGTTATCGATAAATTGGAGGCGCCGCCTTTGAATAAATCTCAATCCGGCGTCACATCGTTTTTCTTGAGAAGCGGTCAGAGAGTTTGGGAAATTATTATCATTACAACCTACATTTAAATGAGTTGAGTTTGGAAGTAATTCGTGGTCAAAAGTTTGGTGAAAACAATTCAAAACTACAGATGCGAACAAAGCAATTACACCGGGTGCATCCACCCAAACTCCACCAACTGCACAGTATAAAAGATGCATTGAAATTAAATCGTTGCACGTCAGCAAAGATAAATAAATACGCAGAGAAGTTGGAAGAAACTACTCACTGTTGCAGATGATTTATAAACAGCTCCCAGTATTATCATTAAAAGTCTCTAAATAGAATTTTTCGTTTTTAGTTTGTTAGAAAAAAAAAACAGACAAATTGTAGAGGGAAGTTGGGGTACACCGGGAGCATTCATCATTTTGCTCGTGATTCTACTTTTTCTAAATTAAAACAAACGAACGAATTAATTTCAAGACAACCCGAGAGAACACTGTATAATAGAAAATAATAGTGCTGAAATTTCCCCCATATTAATAGTTTGCCCGGCGCATCCACCATTTTTCAGACGAGAAAAAAATGTTATCAAAAAGCTTGATTTTTACATGTTAACATGAAATAGCAAAACAATAGAGAGACTCAATTACCCTTTGAACTTTTACAAATCGGAGTAAAGTTCGATTGAAGACTTGAGTCACCGGAGAATTTGTTGATTTCGAAAATCCGGATTAATCCGGATTATCGAGTTTACCATTGTCCAGAAGACGCTTTAATATTTCATCGCTATTAATAATGTTGATGGAAATATTGCCAAAAAAATCACAATAAATCCGTCGATTTTCAATTGAATTCCCATCAATTGTTCTCGGATCAGAAGAGAAAAAAAAGACAAATAGAACGGTAATATAATAACACCGCCGTAGAGACAAAAAAAATGCGTTTATTTTCGATATCTATCGCACGATATTGGTGGACATTTGGTGGAATAAAGTCAACGTCCATCATTGTCTGCACATAACACGATCAAAAATACAAAGTATTGTACAACACAAAGAACAGAAAAACGAAACGGGGGAAAAAAAACGAAGCGATAAGATAGATAAAAATATAAATTGATTGTAAGAAAATTGAAGTGAAAAGATAGATAGAAGTGATATTTCGAACTGTATTGATCCATTTCTATCTCGCACCGTTTCTTGTTTCTTTTTTACGGCATTTTTTTCATTTTCTGATACAAATATAGTCCATTTATCATATAAGAATTTTACTAACACACACCCGCAAGGGTTCGGTACTAGTAGATAATAATAATAATAATGATAAAAGCAACAGTTAAATTATTATAAATACCGGTAGCTATTCAAAATAGAATTTGATAATAAAACAAGTCGCCTCTTGAGACATTTCTTAGTCTATTTGATGTGTATATATTGCACCGTTTTGTTATTAAAGTTATGTTGAAAGCCATCATAGAAATGCATCTTTATCATTATCGTTATCATCATCATTGCTGCATCTTCTTCTTCTTCTTCTTCGCTTTCATGCAGATATATTTGTATAGATGACGACAGGAGATGGCTGACAGGTCATTAACTATCGTCACATCGTATTTTTCAGCCGTAATAACAGCTTAGAAACTCGACAAGCTCATTTTTTATTGCCACAACTACCCCTTCTCGGTTATAATAACTATTGTACGATGACAATTAGCTTAAGACTAGATCGAGCGAACTGATATGGGAATCATCAGTTACTCCCAAAAAATTTATGCGGATTTATTAGTCATTTCAAGATACGAAACATTGATTTTTGCACGCATTAGGGCGATATTGTAACGCGGAGCTATTCTAAAATGAACCTGAAAAACTATTCCCCAATCCTGCAATCAGCAACACAAAATACTCTACAGATACTAACTTTTTCAGAAAATCCAAACTTTCAGTTTCTTGTGTCCTGAAAAATTCACACAAGATCTCAGTTTTTCCAAAGCTCGCGATAAGACAAAGTTTCAAAGGCAGTCCTGTGTTAATCTTCAACATTTGCTAAATTTCCTTAAATTAAAGCTTCTACAAGATGATTACCTGCAGCCCGTACAATTCCCGATCTGCTCCTATTATCGTTTGACCAATAAAATAAAATTAAACTGAATTTCACCCCTGTTCAAGTTGCGCCCGTTTGACATTTGACAGTGTTGTAAAACTGGATGAAACTACTAAGACCCGAAAATCAGGACGAATTACAACAGTAAGTTTGACGACGACAATTGACGTATTGCGAAAATTCTGCACGAAAAGCCCCCTTAATTATTATAAAATTGATAATGGAAAATACACGCATCTTCTATCTTCCAATTAAGCATATATGTATCCGTTAGTTACACACCCCTCTTACGTATATGGTTACGTTAAATTAATTAGAACGTTCATCTTTGGCTTAATTGTGGAAGACTGCACAACGTACTAGAATGAAGAAGACAAGGGCAAAAGGGGTGGTGGTGGTGGTGGTGGTGGTATAATTAAGGACATGATGTAGATATTCTACCGGCGTCATTCAAAAGATCACATTACCAATTCACAAACAAGAGACTAGCTGTTTGGATCTTGTTTAGTGTGTAGTTTAGGGTTGTTGACTATTGAAATTTTCTCATAAAAACAATGTAGAGAAAAAAACAAAACAACTCACCCTTTGGTGGTACAAAAGTGTAATATAGATAAATAAAACAAAGTAGAACATTCGAGTTATATTTGAATATTAAAGTCGGTTTCATGGTAAATTAATTTATTCGCCCTTTCCCCCCGTTGAAACAAATATATAAAAGGTTGTAGTAGAATGTAACGGCCTACCGCATGTTAATTCTTCTGTAACATTATCTCTCTCGAATTGTTTTTATTTTTGTGGATTTTTTAATTGTTTTCATTTTTTCACCCACACAATTTCCAGGGGTTGTTTTGAAGAAATCACTCAAACAAGAATATTATATTGTAAAAAAAATAACAACAAATATCTACGAAAAAAAAACGATGCCGAAATGAAGACGAACGATTACCCAAAGATAAACACAAATAAGTGTTTTGTTTTCAAATTATATGAGGGTAAAAGTGGAACAATTGAATGAATTTTCTATTATTTACCCTCTAGACGTTCTTTACATAAAATATATTGGAAATTTTAAATGAAAATATATTTAGAGCGAGAGACAGAGAGAGAGAGAGAGTAGAGTGACGGAGGAAACAGTGGGAGAAAAACGAAATATTCAAACACGATGATGTTCCGGTGATGTGGTAGTGGTAGTGGTGGTGGTGAAATTAGATTGGTGGCAGGTGGAAAAGCCACCCTCCTCCCACGTACATCCGTTTTTATATACCTTGTTTCTATAAATATATATCTACGATAAAAGCTACTAGTAAAATTGTATTTTCCGGATGATGGAAGAAAATTCTCTTTGAAAGTACACTAGAAATTCGGTTATAACGATGCAATATATAAGAAAATAACTGTGTTAGAAGTAGAAATATAATTTTTGGAATTTTATCGCAACTACTACGGTCCTATTAGAAAGAATTATCCGTTAGGGCGCATTCACAAGCGGCGTATTCGCGGCGTAAAGGCGACTGCTACAACAGGTATGTCCTGTTAAACATCGGACCACAGTCAAAGCCCCTTTAGATAGGCTTCTGGCGCAGAATTTTGCGCATTTTCAAGATTTTGTGCTGCGTGTTTTTGTAAAAAAATGCAAAAACACTTTTGCATATGAAATGCGCTTTGTCGCAGAAATTTTTCAATTTTCTCAACTCTTTTTTTCTCCTTTGCGAAACACCACCCTTAAGACTAATTTATCGATTGTAATACAGCCCTTCGCCCTAATGAACGTCCAATTTTTTACTATTCACGTCGAAAAATTCAATATTTTCAGCATCAGTAACGCCTTGCACGTCCGCATATCGATGATACCTCCCATACCGGGAATAGTGTAGGATCGTGTCAATATTTTTAAACAATATTTTTGTTTTACATCGAACAACAAAACAAATAATAATTCTACTTACGATTGGTAAAACACAACATCCATAATCCGGAAATTGTTAATTTCGATAAATAGTCCCGTTCACCAGTCCCATTGTACGATGGATTATTCATTTTTTCTTCCGTATGCAACCATTGATTTGTAAACATTGCAATCACAACAACTAATAATGAGAATGTTGCAATTAATGGTGTTACAATCCATAAGCACGATAATGTTGCCTCCATTGTGGCTAAAGGGTTTGTTGTTTCATTGTTTGTTGTTGGATTTGTTGTTGTTGTAGATGTTGTTGTTGCAGTTGAATTTCGAGCCGGATGCATGTTTTGTTGTTTTTTTTTTGGATGTTGTAATTTGCTTATTCTAACCACCTATAAGAACAAAACAAAAACAGTTCTATTTGCATTACATTTATTAAATGATAAGGCGGAATTGTTGATAAGCGAACGCTTTATTTCCAATTTTAAAATAACAAGCGAGAGAGAATTCCAACAGTTTATCTCTGAAAACAGGATGGAAACGTAAATGGCATGTATAACATTCTACTAAATGAAGATTCTTATTGATTTTAGAATAAAGAGGAGAATGGAATTGTTATTTGGATTGTTGTTAATGTCAATCTAGCATTGATCAAATTGAATACAAAGTTCTACTCCGATGTGAATTCAATTCAAACTAAATACAGTGAGAGGGAGAGAGAGAGAGAGAAAAAAAAAACAACAACAATTTTTGTTGATTTTTGTTCAAACAAAATATTATCAAATAACACAAACATTACAAACAAGAAGAAAATAGCAGCGACTAACAAGATAAATATTTTAGTTTTTATATCAATTAGCAACAGGTGTTGGAATCCATCCTGTTCTCTCTCGACACAATCAACACAAGAGATTGTTAAATTTTTTCCAAATATATACGCTTCAAATTATCAACAGTTATAATGGAATAGCTTTTAAGATATATGAATATTGTGCAGTAGTAGCGGACGAAAATCCACCATTACGTATGAGAGGTTTTGAAAGTATTGTAAAAGCTCTCGGATTACATTAGGTAAAAAGTTGAAATGCATCTTGCCAAGTATTATTACCAGGAAATATGTAACGGGAAGAAGACAAAAAAAAAGATTTACACAAATTACGGTCCAGTTATTCCTTATTTATTCACGAGCAAATTTAAGATTTTTAGAGCAGCGAAGTTAGAGTAATCGAAAGCTCTACTAGTTGCTTTCGCACAAATGGCGGATGCGCCGGGTAAAAATAGGAATTTCTGATATATAGGGAAGACGTATGTAGATTAGTTGAACGCTTTCGATAATGTCTAGATATACAGGGATGGTTTAATATCTAGGTATAAGTGCCAGAATTGTTTTTAAATCTAGAGAACTGCAGCGCTCGCTTTCAAATTTTCTCTCAAGATAAGGCGCCACATGTCTTGTTTTAATTGGTTATATAAGTTGCGATTTCTATATTTGACTACGTCCACCTTTGCTTTATACAGGGTGAGCACGTGAGCCAAGTAGTGAACACGCATTTCAACTTTGAACTGAACACGGCACACACCGCCTACAATAACTGTTTCTTAATCGTCTCTTTTCGTGTTTCAGGGACGCGTTGTCTCCCGCCTCGAACTCTGACTTGTCTACACCTGATATTTTTCTACAATGATCCCTGAAATGAAATATTTACAAAGAAAAGCCCCGTACACTGATTGTCTTGAAAGAGTCAATTCATCTGCCAGATTTAATTTTCCGGACCTGAATAATAATTATTTCTACAGTCAAATCTGAAAATTTTATAATCAATTCTGAACCGTTCCTCACCTTGTAAAATCAAAGTCAATGGCGTTAAAATTCAGCAAAGAGCAAAATTATTTCAATCAGTAACTCCTAAGGGTTAAATCTGAAACCTGTGTTGATACGTCGAAAGTTTCAGGACTTCTTCAGTTACAAAACAGTATCGCGAAGAGTCATTCAAACTGTGCTTGTAAGCAATTCAGCCGTCCAAAAATTAAATTCCCCAATCATTATTTTAATTCGTATTATTTTTGTTAGAGATGCGAAAATTGTAAAAATAAGTATCAAGAATTTATACAAAAATAAATAAAATGGGGATGAACGATGAAACAAATTTGTAGCTGTATATTTTGCATTTTACTACGATGTGTACAAATGGTGGATGCGCCGGGAGAAATAGCAATTCCTGATATACCGGTAAACTACTGCAACTAGGTACATTAGAAGAAAAGTGGGAGGAAGTCTCCTCCTATTCACGGCATACGATAGAACAATTGTGTGGTCAGAGTAGGTCGAATAGGAGGAGTTTTTTATGTTTATTATTTAGTTAGACGCCCACTGTTGTTAAGACAGCAATATCAACAAACATGTGTTGTCTTTGTCGTACTCATAATGAGACTTTTCAGAATCAAATTTCAATCAATATTTATTAAAAAAAACAACTTATAGAATCACGAATTAAATCCGTACACAAGTAAATTATCTAAAAATTCATAAATACCAATTATGGAATTGTAAAAATTACAAAAGAAAACGATTCTTTACCAACCAGACAAAACTATCTAATAAATGAACATTGAAATGAAAAATCAGATGCCTAGTTACTTTATTTTCGAATTATCAGATAATAGTTCTAAGAAATTATACATTGTGTGCAAAATTTCCTTTCATTCCATACACGCCAGTTAAATGTTATGTCTATCTAGCAACGGACTATTAAATTGTTTGTAACTTTGAAAAGAATAAGACACAGTACAGTCTGACCTTGTTCAACTCATTACAGCATGAGATGTACCTAGCTGGCTGTGGACAATTTTCAAAACTCATAATGAGTACAACAAAGACAACACATGTTTGTTGATATACCTTGCTTTGTCAGTTATATTAAATTCAACACGTATTTACAGCAACTATTAACCTTGACTCCAGTGAGAAGTGTCTAGGGATGTGAAAAAATAATCGAGTTTTATATTAATCGATTATTTTTTCTACAACCGATTTTTAACAATCGATTCTCTAGATATTAAAGATAGATTTTTAATAAATTCATTACATTAATTACACTCTATTTTTTTATTAAAAGTAAAAAAAATTAGATACACGAGGTTGATTTAAACCAATATAGGTAAACTATCTACAAATTTTAATGGAATAAAAAAAATCGAATTTTTCGCAAAAATCGATTTTTTCTCAATAAATAATAAATCGTTGATCCTCGAGCCTTCATCAGTTAATCGGAAATTCTAGCATTTCTTCTCCGCAAAATAATTAATATCATTATTGTTATAGAAGCAAATATTGTAAGAATATATGCAAAGATGGAGAAAACAGGCATTAACTGGGGAATCAATTTGTGATTTACAAATGGTGAATGCGCCGGGAGAGATACCAGTTTCTGATACACTAGAAAGATCTTTTGTCTTTTTGAAGGGACAACTCATGTGTCGCCGCAAGTCTCTTTATAAAATTTGAAGACATCCTGTCAAGCCCACATATACAGGAATGGCATATTATCCAGGCATATAATGCAAGAACTGCGCTGTATATTTTTTTAGAATCTTGAGAAGTGAAAAGCTTTCTATCACACAATTGAGTAGATGTTTATTGAGTGTTTTTTACGTACCTAGTCCGATTGCCGTACCTGTTTATCTCTCGCACGTTAAATCCAGTCCTTCCTAACTTGACACTGCCTTCTCATAAGAGACGAATCAATCACAACGGTGTTTATAAGCAATGCAAGTATGAGGAGTGCAAATATAGAGAAATGGGGTGAAGTAATCTGGTCTGTTCCACGGACATATGTACAAATGTTGAATGCACCCGGCCATTCGGCCACCTAATTGATGAGAGCTGCCACTACGATCCGACATATTTACTAACTATCCATCCAGATTTCTTGACCCTCATCAAACTGGCAACATTTCAAAGTCGGTGGGGGACAACCGAGAATATGTCAAACGGGACACCGGTTCGTTGCTTGTAAAAATGCCGTTAGCAAACAGTTTCTTTTTTATAGAGATATACGAGAAAAACAAGACTCATCGAGATTCAAACAACTGCAAATAGATAGAAAACGATGACTAGAAAAGCGGACAAAAAACACACCCCAACCAACACTAGTAATTTGAAATGTAGCAAATGTTGCAAATAACTTGGAACTGTGTGTGAAGGCGATCTATTTAAGGTCCTTCAAAACTATTACTAGTTTCTAGTTTGGGAGTAAAGTAAGTAGTTTCCACTACTTCTATTTTTATTCTACAGTTGTCCGATAATGGTGGCCAGTCTTTCCAACACACACACCCGAACGAATAAACTCCATCTGGCCGATTCTAAATGCTGCTATTATTTTAGATAAACAGTCGAAATTGGATTTGGTGTGAATATACCTAGTCTATAGTTGCAATTTAACGTTTCCTACCGTCGTCCTGTAGAATACGATTTTTTATTTGTGCGCTCCGGTTTGCTGAATTAATTCCATCGAATTTCATCCTTGTACGTAGATATATATAACAGTATATAGATATATAATATATAATAAAAGATGCTAACATTGTTGTTATAAATCACAGTACACTGTCCAGTTTAGTATCCGTGCTCAACGTTTCGGAATATAATCATACATAATAAAGGCGGACAGCGGGTGGTCAACACACATAACGTTGATGCTTAGTGGTGGTGGTTGTGTTGAACAGTTTAGCGGATAAATGATACGCTACCACCGCCACCGGCAACCCTTCTTCTCGACTAACTGACGCCGTCACTACATACACTACAATACAACAACACCCCCCTTGTCTCGTGTGATACATATTGGAGAAAACCGCACGGTTGAACGCTTTCAGCTCTTTGTCCAATTCGGCGTGTCTGCGTGTGTGTGTGTTAATTGAATTGTAACGAAATTGGAACAATTTCAGGACGTCACAACGCCTACAACAACCCTTTATACCGGTCACACGGTCAATTTTTTGTTCGTTTCGTTACAATATCTGATTGCTTGTATAATAATGTTGCAGGATTTTTCAACCACCCCCATTTGGTGGTTGCCTTAGTCACGGATATGACACGTTCTTTGTCCAACTTATAGAATATTTGCGTGCAGTCGCATTGTTAAAACCAACAAAGCAGAGAAAAATTGGCAAAGTTTTTGGGTAATTTGAATAACCTCACATATACAAACATTAAAACTACCCTCTACCCCCAACAGCAAGTTTTACAAATAACCCACCACCCGAATGCTATAAGTTGTTGTTATCGTTATTGTTAAAATACAATCTTGGAAACGATCTAGTTTATATCAGGAACTCTATAAACTCACCCCTAAGACTAATCTATTTATAAAACTTTACATTCACCACTAAATAAATTATGTTTCTTCATTATTTTTTTTTTGCTGATGTATAAAAATGCAAAGTATCGATATAAACTTTGGAAAACCCTCAACTATTGACAGTTATCTTAGGATATTTACTTTACTTGTTTCTCGGGAGATTGGAGGGTGGTTTTTGTTACGATTACAAATCGATAATGTCTTTGTGAACAACACAAAATACAGCACAAAATAATACAACAACCATCCTGCTGCAATGTAACACCATAAAATTTTCATTATAATCTACCGAAATTTATCGCGTTATTAAAACTTATAACTTTATTAAAACGTAATTGGCAATAAGGGAAGGCGGCCAACAATGCGTTGGCAGAGAATTAATTTTCATTGAACGGGGGCTGAAGAAAAGAACGTATAAACGAACGAAATACGAACAAACATTCCTTTAGTCTTACGTTAAGCTGCGTTTGGACGAGACGCCGTCCTCTACGCACGTTCAGGTGTTTATCAATATTGTAGCCAGCGTGTGAACCGAGCTTTACCAAATTATCGATTCGTTTGGAAGAGTAATTGGTAATAAGCAAAAACCGAAACGAATGAAGAGAATACCAACAAATTACGCTAAGAACCGCGCCATAAATGTACTTCCTATCCAATTTAATATTCACAAAAAATGCTACAGCTTGGAAAAATTTATGTACAGGAGGGCTAATTCAGGCTTCAAAAGGTAATAAAAAAATGTAGACTGTGTGAACGGCGCTTTAGCTAAATCCACATGAGAATTTTGAATTCTAGCCACAAATTTGTGGCCGTTTCGTATTCATCAACAATGTGAACTGAGCTTAAGATTGTGGAATAATTCATTCGCAGCTTCGACGGCAATAAGATACGCGTTGTAGACTGTGTGAACATAGCTTGAAATCATGAAGACTTGGATTGTATCCACAAATTTGTCGCCATTATTCAAACACGTCAATATCGTTATACTGCAGTTGCAGTATGTATCGAGCCTAACACTACCTTAAAACAAAAGGTCGCAACTTACAGATTGTGAACATAGCTTTAAATCACGAAATTATCGATTTGTGCGTAATTGTACGAAAACAAATTCGGTCGAACAATAATTGGCTGTTAAAAAAGACGCCCAACAATGCGCCAACAGGGGATTAATTTTTATTTTAGGTCGGGTGAAACGAACTAGGCGATTACAGATTTCTGTGAGCCTGCCTTTAATTCGCCGATAATACAGGCAAGAAAAACAGCATAGCAAATTATCGATTTGACGTGTAATTTTTGCGAAATAAATAAAACACAGCTTCATCCGCTTACGTGTCCGTTTCGATATTTATTTGATATGAACCAACTTGGTGTATATATAGTTGCTGTCTTATTCCGTTCACCCCCCATCATATTTCTACCCTTCTTCTTGAGTAATGTATAATGGATTGGTGGGTTTGGTTCGTTTCTCTCTTCATATATGTGTGTGAATCATCTAAAAGTGAACAGGAAAAGGTTTCGCCCGACTCGCTCTGTTTCGCTGTTCTCTCATCTTTTTTAAAAACCGAAATCACATTTGATCCAATCGAATCAGTTGATCTTTGAAACGACTTATCTACCACCGTATATAGGTGATGTATTCTATGGAGAAAATGACATTTTCCACTAGTCTTTTCTCGATTTTATCGAAATATAAAAGTTAATTCAATGGTAGAAGTAGCAGTAGTAGTAGTAGCAGTCGAATCAAGGTTTAATTTAGTAAATTGTTAAGAAATAGGGGTGGTTTTATCGGCGGTGGATATATTACTTTCTCTACAACAACCACCTGGATAAAACAGACAAACTAATTCAATTATTTTTGTTATTCCACCACACCAAGATTTTATTAAACAACAAACACTACAAAAATGAATTTGATTTATAACAATCATCCCCCGATACGATCAAACATTATTTACAATAGATAGGGTTGATTTATCAAAAACTAACCCTCTAATTGGCCATGAAATTAAATGGAAACATGCCGTTTCGTTTCACCAAAAAAAAAGCAAACAAATCGAATTTATTGATGGTATAAAAGTTGCAATCTTAATTGCTGTAAATCCACCACCCCTACTACAACCCTCTGCAAATGACAGATGTGGCCGTATATGAAATATTTAGCTAATACTTCTACGTCCCAACCAATAAACGATAACAGTATTTTCGATGATTTTTTTCAGCCAGACGAGTGACAAACAAAAAATATGTTAGTATCGAGAGGATGCAATATAAATCCGGCTGTAAGGGGTGAGATTTCCAAAAAAACGACGATTAATTTAGAAAAAAGCAAAAGAATCCGATTTACATTAAGCGAATTGAAATCACTGAAGGGATTTTCTTGTAAGGGTGGTATAATGGTGGCGGTCGTGGTGGTGGTGGTGGTGGCATGATTTGTGTGACGACATCTAAGCCGATAGTAAGAACTTGGAAATATAGAATAGAGAGGGTTTCGGTTTCGAATAGGCGACATGTACATATATATAAGAATGGGGGTGAGTTAGGGGTGTAGAAAGCTCATTTCCAACAACATCCATCTTGTATGGTCGTATGAAGCTGCAATAATAAGGGTGATATTTCAAATACACCCAGTCTTAGAGGTCGCTTATATACATACGACTATATTTAAAGAGAAACGGGGAGTTTTCGAGAGTGATTTTGTATAGTTTGTGGCAAATTTCAACGCTCCTTGGGAGAAAATGAGTGGAAAAATAATTGAGAAACTTTTCGATTATCTGATTCGAGTATTATTGTTCGTGTGAATATGGGCCACTTGTAGAATTGTTCTGTGTAATTGAAACTTTTCAAACAATTAACCGGCCCTTGATGTTGTTTTGATTTATTCGAGAGGACAATTTTTGATTGGTAAAGTTTTAATTAGATCCTCAAACGACACGATTCGTTTCGATTTCACTAAACACAGCAGGACGAAATAATGTTAAACATCACCCCTCGTTCACGTCAAAACGAATAAAACGACCGAAATATTAAAGGAAGAAGACAACATTAATGCCACACAGTTTTTTTTTTCTGTGAGTCTTTCGGCAGACGTTTAATGAATAATGCATATCTGTTCCGGCTGGTATCAGCTATCTTTCTTGTGATTTTTCTACTAAAAATCTGTGGGGGTTTTATTGAAAAAGATACAGGATTCAATACACGCCTCAATTTTCTATTAGTCGATCGAAAAGGGGGCCAACAACACTATGGAAAAACGACCAACAACTGCAACAACAATAACAAGAATCGACCGATGGATAATGTTAAAGTCCGTCGAGTTAATCCGATGTGATCAAGTCAAGTTGGAGTTGAGCCAGCAGCCACATTGCACCACTATCATCAACATCATAGTGGTTGTAAAAATGATCACACACACACACATACACACACAATAAAACGAGAAAATCCAACGAAAATCTATAGATTTCAACAGACGCTATAAGGGTGGATATGATCGTCTAAGTCTCTACCACGTATTTTTACAACCCCTATTAACTATTATTACACACATATACACAAGGAGATAAGGAACATTTATTAAGAGAGGATAAGTGAGGGGTTGGCTGTAAATTCAAGTACAGTGGTAATCTTCCATTTAAATTATTTAAATAATGTATTAAGTCAAGGGTTGAATATTTATGCAACCACTGCAGATAGAACAGGAAATAAGAGCCGAATTAGATGACCCCGATGCGGTTTAGTATTCTACTGCTGTCGAAAAATTAGTACCGACTTGGATGCAATTACACTAAAATGTTAACAAATTAATTTGAGAGAATTTCAGGCAAGTTTGCCCGGCGCATCCACCATTTTTTAAATAAAATAAAAAACGGCACAATTTGTTCACAACTGTCGAGAAAGAAATATGCCGAAGAAGAGTGAGGAAAAAAGAGAAAACGTAAACAAATTAATCTCGAAATAATTAACAATAAGTGATACGCTCAACTAAATTTTGAACATACTTCGGAAAAGTCACGATTAGCAATAGAAAACGGATCTGAGCATTAGAATAGGAGTAAGTCACGCACGAGTGATGGATTTATTGCATTTGATATCGATTCTTGTCCGCATAAAACACGTAAAGGAGACGCAAAATAAAGGCTGGAACTTTGAACTCAAAAGGAGAAACCACATTACGGAGAATAAATGTTCTCCAATTGTAAACAGAAATGAACGAATTTGCCATGTTAATTACTACAGGAAAACGTAATTCATGCGGCGCATCCACCATTTAGCAAAATTCAACTTTCAAACTGTGTTAACCAAAAAAAAACGCCGCTACACAACAAGATACTTGCACAGTAAACTATCAAATAAAATGGACAAAAATTAACCAAGCTTTTACGGAAAATTGAGGGCGAATCGTCAATTTCCCAGCAAATTCTCTTGAACACTGAGAATTGTAGAAGAAGCAAAAACTAATTTGTTATATCTTGGATTTTCGGCACAGCAACAGACTCAAATAAAAGTAAGCTTTACAGTTCGTTCAAAATTGCAAAGAAATTAACAAATTTAATTAATAATGAGACGGGCGAGAAAACGAAAGAATATATTCTAAACTGAGCACCAGGATAAAACACGTGAAGAAGCCAAAGAGAACGTGTCAAAGGCTAAGGAAACTATCCAAACAGCACAAATTTAGGACACATGTTAGGATTTTGAAAAGGAGCAGCCACATTACTAACAAGGAAACTATTCGAGTCCGATTTTTTTGCGCTTTTGGTATGTTGTTGTCCATCCAAAAATAAGTGATGCATATTTTTTAAGCGGCCCTTAAGCCGTTTTAAGGGGTGAAATGGACCCTCAAAGGTTCGTCAAATTCCCGGTTGTTATGTAGTTCAGTTATTCCTGATATCAAATAATTAAAATACACACTTTTAGATACCACCTACTCCTGTTATAAGAGAGTAAAGCACCCCTTGAAAGACTTTGATCCTCCATAAAAAATTATTGCATTATCCGATTTTAATAAAAATAACATTATTTGTTAGAGCAAAGAAAAATAAAGTTTACCTGTTTTTGGATTTTCTGAAAAAAACAGTTTTAAAGGAAGAAAAATTAATTTTTATATTTTGATGACAATGACTGATTCCATTTCACCCCTTAAAACGCAATTAGGACCGCTAAAAAAAATAAGCTTATTTTTCGATAGACAACAACATATCAAAAGCGCAAAAAAATCGGAGTTGGACACTTCGAGTAGTTTCCTTGTGAGAATAAGTCTACTATTTTTTCCAAGTATTTCTGATACAACAGGGAAAAACACAAATTGATTAGTGTCGTGAAGCGGTCGACCCGGCGCATCCACCACTTCATACACACTCGCAAAATAAAAATACAGAAACAATGGAAAGGAAGAAAATTCGCCAATCTTTGCACAATAAATAAACTCGATATGAACGCAATTAATCACGAATTTTAGGAAATCTTTTATGCACCATTCCATTCAATAATTACAGTTTACAAATAATACACTAATTAGTAATTTAAATACATTGTATAGGCCGTGTATGCCAATGTATGTATTACAAGAGTACAGGGGTAGTTCTGGTCGGGCTATATCACCACCATCGATCAAAATTGTACACCAAACACTAATCAGTGGCATATGTCCAAAGGGACTATGATAAATTTATGTTCAACCATATCAAATTAAATCAAAATCAAAATTGAACAAATGGATTTTTTTCCGAGAGGCAATTGGTATAAAACAACAAAACACGAATGAGATTTTAGGGAATCAAATGCCCATTTGAAATATGTCGAAAATATTAATAATTAAGTGGCGTCAAGTTAGCATTCACTTGTCAGAAATTAAATTGAACCTGTCATTTATAATAAAATACAATCAACTAATATTGAAATAGGAAGGAAGCGAGGGGCAAGTCCCTCGCTCTATCTCTCTCTTTCTCGATGTATATAGATATAGAGACATATTACTATAATTAAGTTGTTGAATTTTCAATAGGGCGGTTGATTATCTCCTCTACAAACGCAAATCGATCAAATCCAGCATATACACCCATATATGGAGATATTTTATCACCGCTATTATCATTAATTATAACCGTAATTACAATGTTGCCCTTTATCAGGGAGGAAAAATCAGACATTGCCCCGCAATTACACAACAATGGAGCATTTGTATTACAATTTTCGTAAAATGTTGTATTCTGTTTTGTTTTTTTTTTTGAGTTTTGTGTAAATCTAGCTACTACTATTTGTTTAAATTAATGATTTTGTAACAGTTTATTTGGCATAAATTCGCTATAAAATGTAGATATGGACGTTACAACGATAGATACATGGCAGAATAAATTGGATTTTCGTTTTCTCTAATTTATTTCAGTTGATAGCGAATCTAACACACGTATATAAAACATACAAAAGAGCATAAAGGAGGAACGTGCAAAAATCCAATGGAATTTAGTCGGGAGCAATTTTTTTCTCGAATTAATTGAAAATTAAACAAATCGACAATTTGAGTAACTGCAGATTTCAGCCGGGAGGTGGTCGAGATTAAAGATACCAAGCATTCTGGTGTTGACTGAGAATCAACAGATTTTCTGCAATAATGAAAATTGTTGCTTTTGGAATTTACGTGGCGCCTCCACCATATTTAGTTGATATTTATTTTCAACTACAGAACTAGCAAATTATCTGCAGGATATAAAAATATTAAAAAACGATTCCTGTACGCTAGACTAATGAATTTACTGCAGTTGATACTTTAATATGCACGAAATACACAAAATACAGGTAGAAGACGTGTAAAAATCCACCGTTTTATTGGGATTTATTGTGAGTTAAAAAAGTGACTTAGAGTTCGTTCGCTGGTTTGAGTAATTCGAGGTTTTAATATTGAAGGCAATACAACCACCAAATACAACAATCAGATGACTTAAAAAAGAGTTAAGCAAAAAAAAAGTGTTTCACCCGGCGCCTCCACCGTTTTTCGAAGCTTTTTTATAGGGGCAACAAGGGATTAATTGCAAGATGTAACTGTGACTTTAAACATTGTAAAAACTATTTGGTTCTGCGGATCCACCATTTTACTATTAAACTAAACCACGTAGTGTAGATTCTTGATATGCTAATATGTGAAAAACACAAAAGAGGCGAAGGAGACGTGCAAAAATCCAAGGAAAATTTTATCGAAACTCTTGGAAACTAAACAAAGCGACATAGAGTTCATTCTATGATTTGAGCGACTCGAAGTTCTAGTATAATGAGCACTATAATAGCCACCTCAAGTTTTATCAGTAGACGAAAATAAATAAGGCTGAATTGGGCAGATCACCGTAACAAAGTATACCTAATTCTGATTTTAGACGATGGAAGAAGCCCTGTTGAAAAATATTCATGTAAAAAAATCTTGTAGTTGACTAAAAATGAGAAGAGAGTAGTCCTAAAGCACTGTTTGTGTGGCGTTAGTTGTAGAACAGAAAAATTCAATAAACGTGGAACCAAATTTTCTTTTTAGAATTTGAGTCGATCGTGTTAAGTGAAAATCGTGCAAAAAAGTCGTGTAAAAACCGAATGGAGTGTATTTCACTAGATATCTCCTTAATTTTTTTTCATTTTCGCTAGATAACTGATAAATTAATTGCAAGATAGAACTGTGAGGTATTTGGTTTGGTTGATGATGTGTTTGCTCTGGCGCATTCACCACTTTTCTATCAAAAAATGACACTAAAACACTTAGTTTGAATTAAAACAAGTTTTTTGCTAATCTGTAACAAACACAAGAAACTGTTCTTGAAACTGATTGGAAACAATGTAAAGCAGGCCCCCCTCCACTCTATATCCAGACCACTACCCCCAAGGTAAATGTCTTTGCGCTTGCTATTCAGAGGGCCTTTCTGTAGCACCACCAAAAGGACCAGTTCTCGAGTTCTAGGGTGGTTGCAAGCGATTTATGTTGCTAAATTTAATGTCCAGAGAGCGCTATTGCTTTACCGAAATCTTCCCAAATTTCTTTTTGGCAATGAAGGTGACAGAAGAAAATGATAAAATGACAAAGCACACTGTTTATGGTTGTCCATTGTTTGTTTTGTTTTGTGCATAATTTGTAAGTTTGTATTTATAAATCAACAGAAATATTAGTGCTACCATATAAGTCCATCTGGTTGTGATTTTCAATGTATTTCTGTTGTTTTTATATCGATACTGCCATTCTAATACGTCGTATCCCACAAAATTTGAGATTTTCACTTTTTTTGAAAAATCGAATCATTGTAACAATGTGCAGCTTATGTAAAAATTTTAGAGGTCAAATTGTTCATTTAGTATTTTTAAATAAATATGCTAATATGTCGTATCCCACACGCAGACTTTCGCGTATTTTAAAATGTCGTATCTCACATTCGTATAGGTTCAGTCGGCGCCACGATGTGACAGTCACACTTAATATTACTAATTTTAAGTAAATTTTAAGGATGCAATTAATGAAAATATAGATGTTGAGCCAGTATTAGATAATAATAAATAGTGATATACCGATTAAAAACCCTCTGTCAAATTTCAATTATACACAGAAACCATTATTTAATGAAAAATTAAAGATAAATAAATCTAAATGGCAAAATCTATAAGAATTGAAGAAAGTTTTGCCTACAGACACTCATCTTTTCTACGATAATATAAAATGACATAAAGACCATGGTGACTCTATTACTGACCAATCTTCGTCAAGGGAAGTTTTAAAAGACGTGAATGAGAATATTGATAAAGTAACCAAGAAGTCCAAGAAAAAACGAAAATCAAGTCAAGATAATTGTGAAATTACGAAGAAAGTATTATGTCGTAATCGTGAAGAAAAAAAAAATGAAAGTGATATACCCCTATTATTAATAGTGTTATTAATTATAGGGAAGCCTGTGATAAAAGGGTCAGAAGAAAAAAATCAGAAACCTGAAGTAGATTATGCACCTGAAATTTAAAAAAACGAAAGTTAAGAGAAAACAAAACAATGATAAGAAAGCTAAAGATAATGTTAAAGATATTAAAAATAGAAAGATATCTAACAAAAAATTTGAAAATTCATGCAGTACCGTGTAGCTGTGAACTTAATATAATTATAATTGGTGGTTTGATAAATAATATAAAAATATAATATGTTAAACTGTGTTAAAAAAATTTAATTTAAAAACGAAAAATCATTTTCACAAAATTTTCTTGACTTTTATAACACTTTGAATCTTATTGACAATATGTCGTAACCCACATAATAATTAAACAATTCATCGAAAAATTTTTTTTTACTTCTATTATTACTATTTATGCATTAAAACAAATTTCAGAAAAAAAAAGTTACTAGTTTTCTTTCATTTCCGACCGTGAAACGTTTCTTGAAAAATTTCCCAAAAGTGGGATACGACATATTAGAATGGCAGTATCGATATGTTGATATTTCGATTAGAGGAATAATATATCAATTATAATGCTAATTATTTTTCTAATTAAATAACATGACTTTTCGTGCTTTACTCCTGCAAAATTCCTTTTTATTTCAATGTTAATTTATTGTTTTTATAATATTTAATATTTACATCACTGTATGAAAGCTTTAACTTGCTGTTTTTTTAATAATATTTTAATATTGCAGTCAATCGGTTTTTGTATTTATTTTGTCTGGTTAAACAATGACTAGTTCCAAGATATTATTGACAAAAATATTTTTAATCAAAATTTAAATTCAAATTAACCGAAATTAATTTAAATTGGATCACTGGGAATAATTAATACAGGCTGTCGATAGCTCAGTGGTCTAAGAGCACCTCAACGCCCGGGATAGCACGAAGAGACCCGTTGTTCGATTCCCGGTCGTCGAGTAAAACATTTTTCGGACTAAGGTTTAGTTTAAAGTTAGATTTAAAGGAAGTATTAAGCTAAAGGAGACTTTAACAAAAGAAACCTTTAGCCGTCTATTATGAAACCAGCCCTTAATATCGTTTTGAAGTGGTAATCAAAATAGTTAAAGGAGCCTTTAAACGCTTTAAAGTCCCGTCATCGGATTTAAAGAAGCATTTAACGTAAAGGAGGTTTATGAAACACACAATGTTATTTAAAGGAGGCTTTAAATTTAAAGTTTCCTTTAAATTGATTATGAAACCGGCCCAAAATAATTGAGAATTAAAATGTCCCTTTATCTTCAATCAAATTATAAAAATATTTTTGCATTTTTATTCAACTTTTTCTATGTTCAATGAAAAAATATTATCTGACCAAATGGTACCAGTAGTGATAACAAAGAAAAAATGATTAGTTTGGTTCTGATATACGAATTACAGACTTCTGTATGTCTTCAGCGCCCTCTGAATACTTCTTCAAGCAAAAAGGAGGAGTAGTACGCCTAAGAGAGTGAGGCGTCTAGAGATGTCTGGTGATGTGTAGTTCATTCGATGACTTAAGTGAGTCGTTTAGTGTTGTAGGCGTTATAGTGACCACCCCAAGTGCGGAGCAAATGTTGTTAATGCTAATCTGTAGAGAAATTCTACATTTTTATGGAAGACAAAAGTTTAACGAACCGAATGTAGAAGTACTTGACCCGGCGCATCCACCATTTTTGCATTTTTAACTAGGAAACTAATAATGATTATGGAAGGGCGAAGGTGTGTAAAAATTGATCTGGTGCATCCACCATTTTTCTATGACATTTTGGAGGATAAGACATCGTCAAGTACCGCCATTGCAACGACAAATTTCGCCTAAAATACACTACGTAAATAAAGAACAATTTCGCCTAGCTGATATCAAAGTTAATACGGGTAAAATACAGAAAAGTAGAAAAATATCACAAACTACCAATTGCCATACACAATAACTACTGCAACACAAATTATCATAGTAATAAAACAACAAACCAACGATAAGATCGCAGCAAAAACCGTGAAAATTCAATTAATATCGCAAACTTTTCCAGTTCAAAAGTTAATCGAAAACAAAGCAAATCTAAACAGAATTCATCGGAAAACTCATGTAATCTGACATTAAACGAATAACACTTGTATTTTCGATTGATATACGCGTTAAAGAACGATACGGAGAATATAAATGGGGCATGATAAGAGTGGTTTTTTTTCGTTGTTGTAGTAGGTAGAGATCTACCCTTTAAATGGACTAAACCCTTTTTTTGTGTGTGTGCGTGAGTGCTGCTACTGAACTATCAAGAATTTGTTAGAAATTACAGTTTGAACAAAAACGTGAATTTAGTACTTTTTACGGGCTTGTAACTCCACCTTTGTATTATTTATATCAAAATTACGTTATCTCCACAAATCACACAAAACTGTATTCATATAGTACATCGGCTGGAATGTGGCCAACTTGACTACAACTGGTGCGTGAAAATAAGCAAAAAAACTGTGTAATATGACGACGAATATTGTTAGTTACAAATGATGACAGCAGATGTATAACAGAAGAGGATCCAACAAACTGGATGGAAACTTTCAGACAAAAACAATAAAGGTGTATCGAACAAAAAATTCCAACAATTTCAACAATCCATCCGTATCTCTATCGCATTTTAATTTATATCAAAACGGTCTCGTTTTTTCTCGTTGATTTTGTTGAATCGCGAATTCAAAAGATTGCCTTCAAAACAGTAATAAATTGAGGAATTAAATCACTCTAATTTCATTCGATTGAATTGTTGGAAAGCTAATTGTACGGTAGAGTAAACAATGTTTTATTTATGTAACTATTCTCGGGACTATTGGTTATTGATCAACCTGACCGACTGGAACTGTAGGATTTTACGGGCGCGACATCAACAATTCTCAGTTAAGCTGCCCATACGGAAGTTGACTTAAGCAACTTCTCCGTTGTAAATGAAAATTTAAGCTAAAGATTGTCTTCCCAGTTGTCCAATTTCGAAGAGACCAAGTCTATTTATAACCGGCGAAAAGACATCCAATAACGTTGCATTTTCTAACAAATCTAAAGTAAAAAAGAATCCATATTACCTTTATCGCAACGTTATTATATTCAACTTTAATGAGGCCTTTGGTCCTTGAAAGCTCTCAACGATATTTTATTTTATTTCTATTTTTGGGCGTTGTGTCTCAGCTGAACGAGCACAGGAAATCAAATTGAATAAAAGGAATAATACAGAAAATTCTCAATAAAATCCTCATCTTACAAGAACAACAACAAAAAAACCGTTCGACTTTACGTAATCATTCATTATTATCATTAATATTATTACAACAGCGTCGTTTAATAGTTAGTTGATTTTTTTTGATTAAATTCAAACAAAACAGCAGTAAAGCCTTCTAATTAGATTACATGGGAAAACTAATAAAGTTTCAATAAAATACAAACAGAATTTCTCTCTGTTGCTCCCGTAACATTTCGTTATTTACAAAATCAATTTACTTTGATACAAAAGTTTAACAGTCAATAGAGAAAAAGAAACGTCCAGATAGAGATAGATTGTAACAATATCAATAGAACCGTTAGGTAATTAAATTTTTCTTAACTCACAAACAAACTAAAAACAACAAACAACAACGCGGAAATCTCTGTGAAAACTGCAAAAGTTCGTTTTATCTCCTTTGCTAGTGTTCGAATAAAGGGGGTGGCTTTTTTCCTTTTGAACAGAACCAAAACGCCACCACTATATTCAAAGGATTTTTCTCTCATATATGTATGATTTTTTTTTGTTGTTGTTGTGTGCATGCCTTCGTCGAATCTGTGACAAAAGCCACCACCACCAACCGCTTTTCTTACTTAACTTTCCTTGGCTTTCATCTCATTTATACCCCTATTGTGCGATAACAGCTTTCTACTGTCGGCACTGTTATTTTCATCATCAGAAATTGAGCGAATAAACTGTGCGAGTGTATATGTGTACTGTTGTTATTCTGGAAAATATCGTCGACGTGTAGAGTAAAGGTACGAATAAAGCGCTAGGTAATTACACTAAAATCAACAATTTGTCCCGCAACAATAGCGGCGAAATTAATCGAATGAAATATGTTATTCTTCTGTTTGATTCTAGATTTTTTTGTCGGCGCTACAAGGGTGCGATTTATCGCCGATTTCTCGAATATATCAAAACTTTATTATTTTTGTTTCTTGTCAGAGGATCTGTGTGTGGTGTTACTAACGGAAAAACCAGCACCCCTTTATTATTAATAAAGTTATCCACAAGTAGAGAACAAAATAGATCACCCGGCACCTCCACCATTTTATGCTCGATTCATTTCTGGTGTTTCAGGAGAAAATTGAAGAAAATTTAAAAACTTCCATTCTACCTATTGTTCGTGCACAAACAGGTAATAATAATAAAGTCTTCTAGTCGCTTGAATTTGTTCAGCGAGACAAGTTAGAACTATCCACACAAATACAAGCACAAAACATGTTGTGCTGTAGTTGTTGTTGTTGTGGTGGTGTGTATATAAAACTTTTCAGACTGAAACGTGTTGATTGTATCGGTATTTCAATACGAAATGTGTATGTTTGTTTGTTTGTCGATTGTTTATTTTTTGTGCCACTTAACGATAGAGAATTTTCATAATAGAATCACAGCGATTCAACTAGTGAAATGGGACAATTTGTGTAATATGCCGAGATCGGTAGAATCCGTTAATTAAACCCAAACTTTATAGAAAAATTATAAACTATCCAAGTAGGTAATTGTCATAATTGTCAATTCGCCAAACTTTTCCAATGGCTAGCTGTATAAACTTCGTTTTATGGTTTTTAATTCTGCTAATTATTTCGTTTATTGTGGCTGTATTTTGTGCACCTTTCTACATCCTCTTGTCCCCGTTCAGCGTCTGTATAACGCCCTTATCGGTAATTTTATCAATTGTTTTTGTTGATTAATTAATAAAATTAACGTTACAGGGACTTACCGATCTGCTACTGAAAGGCGTACAATTCCCCTATTACTGTGCTGAACGTATGTTCCAATAGACTGAAGAACGGCTGAAGGCTTCAGCGATAATTTTGGAGTTTTTTTGGTATAGAAATGGTTTTTTTCTTGCACAAAACATGTTGTGCTGTTGTTGTTGTGGTGTGTAAAACTTTTCAGACTGAAACGCGTTGATTGTATCGGTACTTCAGTACGAAATGTGTATGTTTGTTTGTTTGTCGGTTGTTTATTTTTTGTTCCACTTCTATCGCCGTTACGATAGAGAATTTTCATAATAGAATCACAGCGATTCAACTATTGAAATGGAACAATTTGTGTAATATGCCGAGATCGGTAGAATCCGTTAATTAAATCCAAACTTTATAGAAAAATTATAAACTATCCGAGTAGGTAATTGGAGAACTGTCATAATTGTCAATTCGCCAAACATTTCCAATGGCTAGCTGTATAAACTTCGTTTTATGGTTTTTAGTTCTGATAATTATTTCGTTTGTTGTGGCTGTATTTTGTGTACCTTTCTACATCCTCTTGTCCCCGTTAAGTGTCTGTATAACGCCATTATCGGTAATTTTATCAATTCTTTTTGTTGATAAATTAATAAAACATAACGTTACAGGGACTTACCGATCTGCTACTGAAAGGCGTACAATTCCCCTATTACTGTGCTGAACATATGTTCGAATAGACTGAAAAACGACTAAAGGCTTCAGCGATAATTATGGGGCTTTTTGGTATCGAAACAGTTTTTTTCTTGCTCGTTTTCATGTAGTAAACAAAAAAATTTAAATATATATAAATTAGTTTTCAATGTAATTAATTATTGCGTTGTCGAGTATTATACGTGATTTCCTACTATTAAAAGCATTTCCAAAGCGTAACTGTGATTTATTCCGGCATCGGAATAAATCAGGGATTTCGATAGATTCATTTGTATACAGTCCTGGAAGCTTATCTAAACATCAACGATTATTAGAGAAAGACAGGATGTATGATAAACGCAATCATATCTTGCTAATTCATCTTTGTCTAACACATTTGCTGTGCTATATGTGATCATGATTTTATTGTGCTGAGCACTTAGAAATAGATGCATAGAACAAAGATAGAATGCCCCCCAAGAATGGCAAAATTCTTATCTTACCCCCTAAGCCGAGCACCCCGTATAAACCACAACTACGCAACAACTGGCAAGTAATCAATCAATTGTTTTTCTTTGTTAAACTGTTAGCTAGCGAAGGTGGTGATTAGCTATATTAAACAATCACTTGATAGCCTTTAAGCTATAGTTAATAGAGAGAAAAAAAACTACCACCAGATCATTAATTATAGTGGTTAAATATTGTGAACAATCACCCCCATATGTACACTAAAACAGTCCCTTGAATTGTCCAGGAATTTGTAGGAATTAATAGTTGAAATTTCTGGCCACCGCACACTCCAATAGCAGAATAGATGAGATATTGTTCTGTAAACCAGCCCTAGTTGAATTATTAACGATACAGTCTAATAAAAAATGTAATTTTCGTTTTTTTCTAGTAAAGTTTACAGTCGAAAAATGGGGTTGTTTTATTATACGATTTACTGCAGTCAATGTTGGAGCGTTCGTTATTCAACAATAAAAAGAAAAATGAATTTCTAATTGATTTCAACCGCCCTTATCTTACCCCCGCATACTTTTGGTATTCCAGCGATACTAACAATTAGTCTTGATGTGTTGTTGATTAAAAATTAACAAAGGTAGGGGGTAGTTGAAACAACCACCAATTGTGTAATGGATTCTGTCCGTTTTGTCTTTCTTTTGCAATTGTTTTAATGTCTATACACATCGGGGGTGAGTTCGTTGTACCACCAATTAACAAAAAATCCGTTAATTATTCAACGCCAATTTTATTACGGTTTTGAGGCCTGGTTGTTTTTTTTTGTTTTTCGGGTGAGAAGTTATGTGACATTCACAATTTATCGTTCTGACTAATCGTGAGTTAATTTCATTCCATTTAATCTTCAGTTTAATAACTGTGAACTAAATGAACTTTATATAACAATGATAAAATATTGCCACATAGAAACCCGGTTGGAAATTTTATTTTTGTTGTTAATATTAATTATAATTATTCAACAAATTATTATTTATAATACACGATCAAATCGCACGAGAATAATAATAATATTATAGAGATATAAAGAGAGAGTGAACAGGAACGGTAATAGTTCCCGTGGGAGATCGTCATCGAGAATCCTGTTTAAAGTCGACAGGAGAACGCCTTTCTCGCACAAAGCCAATGGAATATTGATGAGGCTCATGTGTCATTCAAGGAATAGCAGGATAGACGACCTTTCACACATACTATCCCAATTCTTTGTCACCTTTCATCATCAATCCTGTTTTTTATCCATTTGTGTTGCATAACAATAATAATAAAGCAGCAATACGTTTTTGTGTTGTTTTTGAAACGCGCCGAATAGCTTGAAAAACAGCGAAATTATCAAAAATAATGGTGTCGTTAAGAAACAATAGTTCGGCAAGCGGAATTCAAGTGGGATAGGGGAAATGGAACGGTTTCGAAATGGAAAATTATACTTCAATAGGGAAAGTTTTTTAATAAAAATAGGAAACTAAAAGTGAATTGATTGTGTTTCTTTTCTATCTGTTTTAATTCACCCCCAATGCCATTCTGCTACCACCCATTTTCTATTTTAATGATAGTTTTCTATCGGATGTTATCTTTATGATTATCAAAATGAATGTTTTAATTAAAATAGAAATATTCAACGATAAATGTTGAGATTATATCGTCGTAATTTGAATATGCAGTTCTGGGCGCCGTTAGCTATCACCAGTCGATTGGAAGCAGATAGAGATGCAGTAGAAGATAATTGCGCTTATTTAAATCAAAGAAGGAAATTTGCGGAGTGGACGCTTTCAAATCCGACTCAGAAAATAATTTGGAATCTTCTCTAAACTTGGCGCCGATCCGAATAGGTTCCGCTCAGATGCTCTAGAAGAGAGTAGAAGCATTGAAGAGCTAGCATTTAAGCGCTTCTGTGAAGTCCTTTTTAAAGTGTTCGTTTCATCGATTCTACAGCCAGGAAAATTCATCAAAACAGACTGCCTTACATAAAGGGGTTTGGTATTTTATAAAAAAGCATAGCACGGCTGTTTGAAGTTTGATCCTGCAAAAAGTCTAGCAGGAAGGATTGGCCTCGAAAATCACCCTTAAGCCCCTACTTGCGCGGTACTAACTAAGAGTTAAGAGCTTATTCTTCACTACAAAAAAAATCGCTTTTAGAAAATCTCCTCTTGAGTCGAAATCGTAGGTGTCCTATCTGCAGAAATACACAGACAAAGGCGCTAAAACACCGTATAAAATGTAGAGCTTCCTCCTAACATAAGATGCTATCTTTATCTGATACATTTATATACAGACGTCCTCGTATTTATGACCAGTACGAAATGTGAACTGGAGCATGCAGTTTTCTATAAAATTTAAGATCTCCTCATTGCTGAAAACCATCAAAATATAAAATTACACTTTCCCGTTTTCATATGAGGAAAATGCACAAATGGTGGATGCGCTGGGCTATTTTAGACAACAATCATTACAATAATGTTAAATCACCCCCAATCATCGAAAGCTACCTTTTATGCCCCCGTTTTGTCTTCTTCCAAACAACACAGACGGTTTGATTTGATTATTCCACATCAATGTCTTTTATGTGAATTAATTACTTGTCTCATCATTATTGAAAATAATTGATGCTTGTTTTTCCATCCCGTGTTTTCAACAGAATTAGATTTAAATGAAATGGTAACAAAACAAAAAAACAAAACAAACAAAAAGATCGTAAAATATTATTAAAATCCTGCCACACGGATGTGTGGAATTTTAATAAGGGATGAAATACGTGCTCGGTTTTGACGGACAAGTGTCAATTGTTAAAGGTTGGATAGAATGAATTTAAATTGATCCCTTGGTCAAATAGATCGAAAGAAAATTACCAATTAAACGCCAATATTGATTTAGAGATACAGAAAACGGGGGGTGAGTTTGATTTTTCTCGTTTTTTATGAGTCGGAGAAAATGATATGTCATCCCCTTTATTCTGTATGAGTTGAATATCAATATCCAGACGGTATGATTACATGATTATTGTTGTAAGATATGATAGAATTCACACAATTTTAAATAAGGGTTGGAAATTAATTGTAAAAACGACCAGCAATCCATCATTTAAGAAACTGTTAGAAATGTTACAGGACAAAAAAAACAACAGAAGTCGGTGGTAACAGAAACAAAATTGCAGGAAAGTCACAACGACTATTTATCAATCCGTCACTAAGGGGGCGGTTACCCCGGTAACAAAACAACCCCTATTTTCGAACGAGGTGAAAAATATTGAAAAATCTAATTGCCTACCTGTTTTTTTTTTTAAATAATTCTCACATCTTTAAGGGGTGGGTATTGGGGGAGATTCTTTAATTAAAAAATCAACGACACTCATCTATTTCACTGGGGATTTGGGATTTCGCTAAAAATGCACTTTTCGTTTTTTTTAATCTAAATATTAAAAAAAACAAATTTTTTGATAATTCCGTTTGGGGGATTGATTCCGGATAGACCGTCCGTCGACGCCGATCTATCCCCTGTAACTGAATCTTTGCCGTCGCGACGCCACCCCGGACTGGATTTGTACAAGTGAACACACCGGAAAATAACGGACGCAAGCGCGTCGTCTTCATCATATTTGTAATTAATTTTTTTAAAAACAAATCAGTACACTTTTCAGAATACAATTCAACTTTCTCTAGAGTTAAAGATTTTCTCAATTTTTCCAAAAAGATCGCAATTAAAGTTGAGAGAAGTATACGAATTTCTCACCCCCTTAAGGCTTTTGTCCATAACACAACAAGACTCATTCGTAGACTTTGTGGTTTTTCCAAGGCGAAACTCCCAACGGGTGGGGATATTAGAAAAAAGAAAACGCTCTTTGACATCACTGATGCCAACATTAACGATAAAAAATCCGTCGGTTGATATGAATACTGATTAATGTCATCAATAACGTGACCGGTACGAAATTAGAAATGATAGTCGGTGGGTGGTTTCGAATGCCAACACAATGTCTACGGACAAAATAATTTGCCCTATTTTTTTTGTGTGTGGTTATCAATTAAATAAAACAAATGAAATTTATAGTGTGGCCGGTTGTAAAAAAACGTATTAACTTTATTGTGTCGTAAAAGAAAATTATTACACACTGCATTTGTCGATAATTATCTACAGTTTAAATTCCTGTTTTTATTGTGTCCTACTCTAATTTATCGTGTCAAGTCCGAACCTGGTTTTTCTTTTATTTCTTTGTGGTGTAATTGGCGCACCGCGATTACAACCAAATCCGATTTTATATCAATCTATCCTTATTTTATTTTAGCCTGTATTACAAAACCACCCCCTTGTCGGTCGTGTATATGACCAAAATCACCTTCTACGAAAATACTTGAATGATTCTCAAGGATTATTATCAGAAAGGGATTTAAATTTTCGCACGACTTGCTTTTCTTTCATAATAAGAAACGAGTAGTAGAAGAAGAAAGAAATACAAATTCTATTGATAACGGTTTAATACACACACTCAACAAGACACTGACAAGAAATTTCGAACAAAAATGGGGGATGAGACAAAAATGCAAAAGCATTAATGATAATGGATAAAGCTGTTTATCATATTTTCGTTAAATATATTTATCGTTGAAAAAATTAATAAAAAAGACATGATAAATAATAATGATCGTGATAATAAAAATAGGAAAGTTTCGACTCAATTTTCCCAAACTATAAATCTCCATAATATTAAAACAAGTTTGCATTAGAAAGCATCATCACAGTAGATGGTTGTATAAAGTTTTTTTCCTTCCAACAACTACCAACCCCAAACTATTTCACCACTTTTCACATTTTCTCCTCGTACACATTGTTATATGAAATAAAATCATTTATGTGTATGGGGGGGTAGTAAACTTGCGGGTTAAAAGTTTCGAATTTATACCACAGACATCACCCTTTATATATTGAAGATGTTGCGTCTTCAACCCTCACACTACTACTACCTTTATTATCGATAATAATCAATTAATAAATCGCACAGTGTTTAGGCATCGATTTCTGATATACAGGTACGGTATTTCGTCTAAGTAGCTAGGCGCCATTAACTTCAGATGCTCAATAATGATTCTATCTATCTCTTTCGAGACGGTTCTGAACTTTAAAAGAGAAAAACTTTAGGCCTCAACAGCCTTCAGTTTTTGTTCTTACACTTCATAAGTGACACGAATTGGAAAACAGGTACTTTAGAAGAAATTTGTTGATTTACACAGTGTCGGCAGATGGACTAGCAACACAGGATAATTGCACAATTGTTTTAAGAATGTCAGGCGCTTAGACTTGCTGCCACATCTGTAGTTGACTTCTTGATAGTGCCTAATTTGAACAGAGGAAACGTTTAGACTGCAACATTCTGCATTTTTTATCTTACACTTCGGAACTGGCACGAATTAGAAGAAACTGTTGGATTTATACAGTGACGGCAGGTGTATTAGACAATTCCTAAGTTTGGATCAAACGCATTCGAAAAAGAGACAGGGGATGAAAGATTTCCTTCTATTTTAGAGCCGAGTTGTCCGAACCAATATAGCCGAGTCGTAATCGTACTGATTGTGAGATGAACTAAATGTTATTTTTTGTTCTTGTACTAAGAAACAGAAGAACATCAATTGATTTAATCTCGAATCGATAAAATCATCATTTTTCTTTGATGGCGACAATTTAAGTAGGATTTAGTGTTGTAAGTTTTGCTACCGTTGTAAAATTTTATCGTTCATTGTATAGGGAATTAAATCGAATCTGGCCAACCGAATTCGTAACGTTATAAAGTTATCCAGCAATTTAGTCAAGTCGAAATCGTTCTATTATATTTGCACGTTTCATATTGTACAAATGTAGACATCTCTAGTGTAGTGTCCACATAGATCGGTTGGTCTTTTAATCTGTTAATACCATTTACGATCGTCTCCCAAAGCGATTGCATTGTATTATAGACGACGAATACATCTTTAATCTTTAATAAAATCGCCGTCTCCTTATAATAATAATAGTAATAAAAGGTGTAGCCTACAGGAGAAACAAAGAATCGAAAACTATGGAAAACTGACTTTAACTTAAACAAACAATAAACAGTTTTCTATGTAAAACAGACACAGGAGAACAATGATTTCGTCCATATTTGTCTGTAAATTTTCAAAAAATTCAAATACATTTATATCTAGATCAACCGGAAGTATTTTAATCGAAATATTGCATCGTCTCCAACAAACCGGAACTGACAGAGCACTAACTATATACATATGGAACGACATTTCCCTAGTTTGCTATTACGGAGTGGAGAACTGTCGACTTTTCAGTTTATCAAACCTGACGACTAATACTGAATTATAGTTCAGTTTTTGGGCGGAGGAAAACCATTAAAAAATTACCTCCAACAATAAATCCAATCATTTCAAGTTTAAGAAGACGAATCGAGCAAAAGCAATAACCATTTTCGACAAATTGATTTAACGTAATTAAAAGATGTACAATAACGACAATAACAACATGAAAAAACGAATCTAATAAATTGTCTTGGTTAACTGTAAATGGTGGTGGTTTGATCGGTGTAGTGCTAGGGGGTGAGAAATGTGCAACAATTAAAGCGTAATTAGATTCATTTTGTTAAAAGCTAAAATAATGGGTTTCGTCCCGGAAAAACCAACAATTACTCAATAACACTTATCAAAACAAAACAAACGCAAGAAAATCGTTTATTTTTATTGAACTTTAACTTTAAAGATTAGTTGTTGTTTATTTTGTACGATTACAGAGAAATCGTTTAATATTGAATTGAAGATGAAGTAGAACGTAAAGACACGATTTCTACCCCCATAACTACTACCAGCTATCCAAATAGAATATAAGAAGAAGACTTAGGTAATAGCAAATTTAACGTCAATATTTATTTAGCAAGTCGAGAAAGCATCACTATGTACAGGCTATTTAGAAATTACATTGCTATCAAGTGCAATAGAGTTGGAATTATATTTAAAATGGAATCGAATGAGATAGTACAACTGACACATATCTATTCTGAGAGCGGCACCTAGTGCATCGTTTGACTAATTCATTTAATCGCATTTGATCGAGAATCGGAAAGAAATCGCCCACTACACACACATTACTTCTATGGGCGTCATCTCTATCTCTGTATCTCTGTAATTTATCTTTTGAAATCGTTACTATTACAAAATATTCGAAAGACGTAACGATCGTAAATTTAATGTCAATATTTATATGGCTCGAGAAAGTACTGCCACATATAATTTGTTTAAAATTAATTTTAAATCCAATAAACGCAATAAAGTTGGATTGATATATGAGCGAGAGCGGATAGATAAATTAGAGAAAAATATGAGTAATACACATTAATTCTATGGATATCATCTATTATCATCTTTCACTCGATACAGACTTCTTTACTCTATCTCGCTCTCCTTTACCTCTACTTATACTGTCTCGCCTCCACCTCTCTACGTCTCTTTCACCCTCCTAAAAGCTTCAGGTTCTTAGTTCTTAGAAGTTCAAGGTTTTGCATGGAGATATCATGCAAGTATCAATTTTTTAGCTGCTCTAAAGCATTTTGTCATCTTTTGACGCCTCTCTTCACTAGGTGCCCTTATGTTTTGTCTATTTTGCTTATCCGCTAGTTGAAGGGCACATTATAGTGTAGCATTAAGAGCATAATAATCTTAACAGGCGACTGTGTTGAGCAATAGAAAAACGCTCTTACGACTGAGGCTTACAAAAGTATACTTCAGGCTCTTCTCTTAAGATTCACCTTCGCTCCTCGCATCTTTCTTTAAAAAGAAATTATTTTGAAGGAAGTCTAGACAAGTCAAAACAATGTAACCTGAGGACTCGTGGAAAATTAGAGATTTCAACGTACAAGTGGTCATAATTCTTGCTCGAGAAAAAAAGAAAATTTGGGGAGCCTCTCCAAAAATACGCATCTTTTACTGTTTGTGTTAGCTGCTTTTTAAGAGTCTTTTCCTGTTTCCAAAGCATTATTTGCATATTCAGTTACTTTATAGCGTCATCGAGACACTCAATCGAAGCACTTCTGACACTCCAACCAAACTTTCTGTCGACATCCAATTTCAAAAGAATGTACAATTAATTCATGTTTAAGACGCAGTGCCTACTTCACTGTGAAAAAATTGTCCTCACCAAAAATATGCATCCTTCCCCCCCCTCTCTCTCTCTCTCTCTTCTACATTCCCTCTCTGTATTTTTTCTACATTCCCTCTCTGTATTTTTTCTACACTCCCTGTCTATGTCTCTTTTCTGCACACCCTCTTTGTGTCTCTTTTCTACACTCCCTCTCTGTGTTTCTTTTCTTTACCTCTGTTTCTCTCTCTTCCTCTCTCCCTTCTTTTTTCTTCTTTTCTATCTCTCTATGAACTGGCTTTCACTGACTCAATAAAAGATCTCACCCTCTGTCTCTCTATCCTCCCCCACACACACACACACTCTTGTGTCTCCTCTCTCTCCCTCTCATCCCTTTCTCTCTCCTATATGCTGACACGCATCCATAAAAAATATCTCTCTCTCTCTCTCTCTCTCTTTCCGAAGAGGAATTTCTTGGAGATCTTGCGGACATTACTTGCCTTAAATTCGACTTAAACTTCACTTTGGCTCTTGTCAAACACTCAATAATAATTTTGATTTAAGAGTGGAAGACAATACGCCATTCCTCCTTCTCTCACTTGCTTTACATTTGTATCAAAATAACTACAGGATTTAGAGCGAGACTGCATGTTTATAGATTTTGATTTGTTCAATCATAATAATCGAATAAGTTAGAGTGAGATAGACGCACCTGTTACCTGATGAGTACCTTGAAAATGTAGAGAATCAAATGAAGATAATTGACAGAAAAAAAACTGGTTGTCTATTTTATTTGATTCAGTCAGATTTGATGTTTTGTTTTTTAATATTTGAATCTGTATATATAGCGAAAGTTTCGCGTTGGCCATGACAACAAATGACGTCAATATTTAATATTGCTGCGAAGAAATCACGTTGGCGTTGTTTTCTATTAAAACCGAAACAGTTGTGAACGCGGTGGCGTGGTGGCAATAGTTGAAATTATTATTAAAGTGAGCGCGTGGCTTTATTTACATAATTGACTGTATTTCACATAAAAAGCAACATAATAGATAAAAACAAAAGGGTACGTTTTTTACGCTATTTTCTACTATCGCTATTATTATTATTATTATTAATTTAATTTGGTTAATTGAGGAATTTTGTTAGAAAAATAACAGAAAGGTTATCACAATCATGTCAAAGTCATATTTATTTTTAGTCATTCCAAGATCAATAAAAACAATGGAGAATATTTGAGAAATTATAACAATTAACGATAGCCTTGAATAACACGTTCGATGCTACATATTTTTTTATTAATTAAAATTTTCAAGGCACTCCCGGATGTGCGCCTTTTCTCCTATCTTTTTTAAATTAATAAATTGCTTATTTGCCTAATAAATCACCTAAATAGTGCCCCAAATTTACAAATTTTCCCATTTACATTTCATTATCCCATTAAATTACAGTGAATCGTAATTGCTGCAATCAACTTGACTTTAGCGCTATAGACACAATAACAGAACGCATGCGCGTGGTGGGGGTCACAAACTAATCGATTTGCCCAATTTGGCTTTAAAATCTAGGAAATGTTCTAGACGATTATAATTAAATACAGGCTACAAAGATGAAGGATTTCTATTGAATCGAGTTTCAGGGCCAAAAGTTTCAGTAATTTCCTGTTATTGCCTTATGAATTATCAATTATTCAATAGGATTTCCCACCGCATTTAAGTTGGAATTCTTAGAAGATTTACTCCATTTTATCTATAAGGTTGTGATTCAGTGCTCTTAAATGAATCATGTTATACTATATAAACAATAAGCTAATAAACGAGACAGTTTTATGGTCGCTTAAAAAATTAAAACGATATGAAAAGTGTTTCAGATACAACGAAGGCGTTTTATCTAGAGATACAGTTTAGTTCTCAGTTCTTTTTTAGTCCGAAAAACCGTTCCCAGTGACCCAATTTGAATTGATTTCGGTTAATTTGAATTTGAATTTAATTGATAATAACTCTAGACGGAGTAAAAAGGATCAAAAAACAAAAATATTGGACGCGCCCTCGAGAGGTATTTGAATTGGAAATAAATATTCCTCCGCTTGAAGCAAGTAGTTAGAATTTAGTCCGAGAGATAATTATAGTCCGTCGATAGCTCAGTGCTTTAAGAGCACCTCAACGCCCGGATAGCACGGGGAGACCCGTGGTTCGATTCCCGATCGTCGGCTAAAACATTTTTCGGACTAAAAAGAACTGAGAACTAAAATGTCTCTCTATCTTCTATTAATTATATTAATCGTTCGCAGTGATCCAATTTGAATTGATTTTGGTTAATTTGAATTTGAATTTAATTTTTGAATTACTTCCAGGTCGATTATGTTTGCATCTTTGTCACATATAGTTGACAGCATTTGTAGCACAGTTTTATAACAATCAATGCAAAGACAAATATTGTTTGGAATTGCATCTAGATACAATCTAGACTCACAGAAAACTAGAAGATACTGTCTTTTTCTTAGATGAATTGCCTTCACTGTATGTCTCTTTAATACTCTGAAAGTAAAGATCGTAGTATGTAATTTCTTTTGAGCGGTATCCAAAAAACTCGATTTACTTAACTTGTAACAAGAAGCTACTTATGCATCTATCGAATTACTGTGGACTAGTCAAGTTGATTCGGTTTTACTGTAATACGTTGACGTAAAACCATCCCCCCAATCTACTTTTTATTGGTTAATAGCACTTGTATCGGAATCCTCGTCATTTTCGAACTATCAAAATGGTTTAGATAGTAGAAAGCTCAATCATTGGAACTTCGAAATAAATACAATGTTATCAAAAAAGAAAATGATATTTTTTTTAGTTTCCAATTCAATTCGCTTTAGAGTTAACCGAAACGAAGTTCCAAACCAACCAACCAATATAACATGAAGAGATATGGAACAAGAGAGAGAGAGAGAGAAGTAAGGGTAGTTACCCCCTTCTACAATGTCCTACAACTCTATTTGCCATCTCTTAACTTGTTTATAGAAGGTCATTTGACAGTTAGCAAAGTTCGTTCTGACGTTTTAAGGGTTGGTTCTTATAAATAGAAACACAAACAGAGACAGCAACACAACCTAATTTCTCAACAACAAAATCAATATGCGGTAATAACATGTAATAAAACAAAAAAAAAAGAAAAACGATCTAAGAACTATAAGAAAAAATTTAGAAAACAAAATTACCAACAATTAACAGATCATTGATCATTTAACAAATTTGATTGCCGCCGTTTTGTTGTTGTTCGGTTAGTTGTTAAATTGTAAATAATTCCGTTAATTACTTAGTGTTAATAATTAATGATGCAATTAACTCTATATTGTGGCACCATATGAAAGTTATTTCATAAAAGAGAGAATTAATGAGAGCAAAATTACTGGATGTGTGTTAGTGTGGTGACAATGGAAGTTGATTAAATTTACACACAATTTATACGCGGTTCATTTTCATTTAGACAGCACGACTTTAACAAAATACCAACAATAATCTTTTGACACCCATCACAAATTATCTATTTCCCAAGATAAAAAAACAGCATATTTCACTTGAAGCTGGCCAGAGAAAGTATTAGGTGAATTTGTTTCGGGGAGCCTCTGAAGGTTTGGTTAATGAGTCAAGTTGAGCGGCGCTGAAAAGTTGGAGTTTATGTTGGCAAAATGTACAATTTCTTGGTTCCCTAATAAATCATAATTTTCCAGAAAAGTTTTAAACCAACTATTGCCAATATTGATGTTGAACAATAAAAATGTAATAGAATCGAACCCTTTTATCGTCATTTCACGATTTATTATCAACGATAAAATGTATATAATTTCCAGATCTTTTTCTCTTTGTTGTTAGTTATTAGTTTACGTTCTATTTATATTATTGTTGTCATATATAGATTGTCCTATTTCTGTCTATTATAAGGTAGAAATTGTTGAAAGAGATAAATTCAGGATGTGTTGAATTCTCCTATTATGCACACCTACTACTACCTTTCTGAAAATCTGGAAACTTCCTGTTGTACGACTCGTAAATTAGACACCAGAACACAAGAAATATATACCACCAAAACCAAATGTCGACATTTCCTTCTAAACTCGAATAATGAGCAATTTCAACCGGATCATTCGGTGTTGTTGTTTTGATTTTGTCATGGCATAGCAATAAATTGATGGGGTGGTTCCCGAATCTATTGTTTTACAATTTTTTTCTTTCCAGAATCCTAACAAAACAGGATGAATATAGTTGGATTTGGTTTTTTATTGTTGATTTACGCTAGTCTGATTCAAGCGTATTCGAGTAAGTGTTTTTCGTTCTTTTGAATGATATTTACATTGAAATTGATAATTTTTTTGGCATATCTCCAGAATATGGTAGAACTTGCAAAGATATCGGTTGTCTAAGTAATGAAGAATGTATAATGGAAACGGATCCGTGTTCGTATTATTCACGACAGAATGAGTGTGGATCGTAAGTTTTTTCGTAAAATTATTGGTTTGGAATCGAATTTATATGTGAAAATTCCTAGATATCCTACATGTAAACCGCGAGCCAATGCCGGGCCGAGAACATGTAAAGACTTCGTTTGTCCACCAAGTCAAGTCTGTCGGATGGACGGGGCCAGGCCCAGATGCTACGAGGATCACAGTAAAGGTATTCGAGATAACCAACAGAAAGCCAAAAAGTTTCCCCGAATAGGCTCAAATCCGGCTGAATATAGGGAAATCGCTAGTTTTTGAGTTCATATATTCTTTTGCCCAAGCTGAGAAGGAAGAAAATCATTTTCGAAGGCAGGAAAGCTTTTTGTGGATACATTTCCCTATAGTCGGCTGAATTTGGATCTTTTTGTAAAACTAAGTTGTGGCCGCTTGAATTGGGCCAAAACTCCAAAATATTTTGCCGAATAAACTAAACAAATCCAATCAACACACAGCCGGTCGTGTGGGTTACGCAACAAGTGAAGTAAAAGACCAACCATCTAACAGCAACCTGTATCCAAACATACCAAGAGGTGAAACAACACCACGACCGAATGTAGCCTATCCTCAACCATCACATGGTGGTATGGGTTATCAAGGCGGCCAAATTGGTAGCGGTTATCCTGGTTATCCGACACAACAACAACAACAACCGAGACATCCCTATCAAAATCCTGGATATCCACAACAACAACAGCCGGGCGGTTATCCAGGTGGTTATTCGAATTATCCTGGTTATAATGGTTATCCACAACAAGGTGGCGGCTATCAGCAGGGTTATCCAAATAATTACTATCAAAGTGGTTACAATAATCCCTACCAAGGCAATCCGTATTATCAACAGAATAGGAATTCGGGATCTAATAGTGGTGGATTTGTTGATAAATTAACTGATGCTTTGAAGAGTTACGGTACGGATTTGTTAAAGAATGCAATTAAACAACGATTACAACAAAATCATTGATTTTTTAAATTAATTAATTAATTAATTATGTTACAGGGCTATTCTATATGGCGATTGCGTATTTTTATCAAAGGATATTCTTGAATTAATTAATTAATTGTAATTAATTTTTAATAAACACTTATTTTTGATAATTACAACTTTTTTCGAAATTCGTACAGAAATAGGTGAGTATTTTTGCTTATTTTTCGGGGTGCTGGCACTCTAATCAAACAAACGCACCTATATAGAATAGCCTTTGTGTTCTAATTTGCAGCTTTATTTATTATTTTTTTCTTTCTTTTTGTGTTAATTTTGTGAATAATCTTGTTTTGTAAATAGTGGATTAACACACATAAAACGAATAATACACAAAAGGGTGTTTTTTCTATTATTTTCTTTATAACAAACACTAACCACCCCCTACAGACTCCTGGTGTTCCTCTTATCACATGATTTTCACATTTATTGGCGTTTTTTTACGAACAGAATGGTTGAAGGAGTACACATACAAATCCCTTAGATTCCATCTCGAATGCGTAATATTAAAGAATTATCATGAATATGGAAATCTGTGGTGATATAATTAAAACGAGTCAAGGGAAAGAAATACTTTTATACAGAAGATGGTGGAAAAGGTAGAGAGAATGAGAGAGGGTGGACAAAAAAACCATTGAAAATTTAGAGGGTAAAACTTTACATCTAATATAAGTCATCCTCGTGGTTTTTTTATAAAGCTCTCAAGAAAAAGTTGTACAACTTTTTTTCTAACGAAAAAAAAAGACGAACTAAGATTGATTTTTTTTCTACCAGCTACCGAATCAATGTTTTACGTTTGGTTTCAGTGCAATTAGAGAGAAAACCACCCCTTATTTAAGTTTATGTGCGTTTTAATTAAAACAACAAAGTCCACTACGTTGTTAAATAGAAACATATAGCAAAAAGCACATTTCTAAATTAAATAAAACAATTTAGTTGCACCCCTCCGGACTGGTTGTCACTATTAACAGGATTTCGTTCGTTTTCTATTTCGTAGTTTTTTTTATTAGTGTTATTAGAGAAATTGATGTTAATTGGTTGGGTGATAATGCGGGTGGTGCACACACGTATTGTTCATTCACACCAACCGCCACCGCCTATAATACAAAGAAAGATGTTGAAATCTCATTTGGACTGGTTGTGATTTATATTGTCGCCACCGTTACCGCCTCCAACTGTTTTTCTACTCGTCAAGCTTATGTGATTTCCGCGGGGACATGACCATTTTCCACACACACAAACAGAGACGATATAAAGGCAAACAAATTTAGAGAGTTTTCCAGTTGGCAGATTGACATCAACAATACAACAAAAAAAAAAGAAACAGGAATGGTGTGAACTGACGACAGTACAATTATTCTAATGGTGGAGAAATAATATTTTGAATAGAAGAAAACGTACTTTAGGGATTTCGCAACGATTAACGAAAGAAAATATGAGGACTAAACCTATTTTATTGATGGAAAATCTACAAGTTCCTCTCTATTACTATTCCAATATGCCTATTACATTCGCCACAACTGTATAATAGATATTTCGCTTAATTGGGTCACATTTCGAATACAATTATTAATTTTTAGTTTTGCACATTTCTATATTTAAGTGGCTCTTCGCTTTTATCAATATACAGCGTAGGCAATTCATCGAGGTTCAGCGAAAACTGAAAATCGGGAAAATGCTTGCTAGAAGTCTAAATAATACATACAGATGATAAATATTTGGTATCTTTGTCTTGAATAAATAAAACAATATTGTTGAATATGAGACAAAGATAGAAATAAAGAAGAATTAATGTATATAGTGGAATTTATTTAAAAATACTACAATGTCATAAAGTGCAAGAGAGACGTAACTACTCCCTCATAAAATTCATTCCAAATACACGTTTTGTGTTATGATTCTTCTTCTGTTCAATAGAGTCTTATGATTAAAGTGAGAGAACACAATCCACATGGTTGGGTCGCAAGTGGGATGCTTTTACAGGCAAACCAGTGGTTCTCAAACGCATTTCTTTTTTGACTACCTTCTTGGAACTTAGTAGAAATCTCGTATTACAGAAGATTTCCAAGAATGAAAGTAGTATTTTTTTGAAAAATGTTTACTTTCATTGTTTGGGACCTCTGGCATGGGCTGTACCTATTTTGCAAAGAGTGTGACAACTGGTAAAGTTGACAATCTCACCATCTCAACATTGTAATGTGAAAAAAGGGAAAGAAAGCAGATGGATTGGGCGAGATCCCTATATAGGTTCTTTCAATGTGTAGAAATGAATCGGCAATAGTTTTATGGTTTTGTAGTATTTTTAAATAAATTCCACTATACAATTGAATATCTTGTCTCTGACCGAAATATTCATTTTCTCCAGCGCCTATTCTATTTGCTACTGCTGTATAATGGAAGAAGTTCGCTTAAATAACTATAATTTTATCAATATACAATGTAGGCACTTCATCTTGATACAGAGGGAAAAACCGCAGTGAGAGGTCAAACAATTGATAAATATTTGGAGTCTAGAGACAAAGATAGAATTATATTATAAAGAATTAGTAGCCTATCTATGTCTGATAAACTCGTTTCGTCCAAATTTTTATGACAAAAACAAAGATACTAAATCGCTCTTTAGTTAAATAAAATGCCGGCCCTGTATGTTCCCATATTTTTTCCTACTTATTACAGAAATCTTCGACTTGTAAACATTTCAAAGTGAGGAAATTCTTAAAAAAATGGCAGACAGCCAATTAAAGTTTAAAAAAAAAGACTGGGTCATTTCATAATAAATCTCTGGGGAAAGGGGCATGGGAGATGAGAAAACCGTTTTTATCTACATCACTCTCATCGCTATGAGTATCACCATTTTTTATTTCTCTCATCTACAAGCCACGCCTTCTGGTGGTTAAAATGACATGAAACGATCTCTAACGAAAATAATCTACACATTGGCAAAACATATGTTCTAAACAAGAATTAATGTACTTTTGAATATCCTGTCTCTGTCTCTCTGTCTCCAGTGCCTATTCTATTTGCCACTGCTGTATAATTAAAAAAGTTCGCTTAATTATGTCATGTTCAAATATAATTATTAATTTATATATTACAGTGACTATACTTTTATCAATATATAATGTAGGCACTTCATCTTGATAGAGCGGAGAAAACCACAGTGAGGATCAAGTGCATTTTGAGAAGTCAAACAATTGATAAATATTTGGTGTCTAGAGACAAAGATAGTATTATATTTATAAAGGATTAATTGAGTAGCCTATCTCTGTCTGATAAATTCGTTTCGTCCACATAAATCGCTCTGTAGTTAGATAAAACGCCAGCCCTGTATGTTCCCATCTCTTTTCCCATTTATTGCAGAAATCTTGGACTTGTAAACATTTCAAAATATGGAAATTCTAAAAAATGGCAGACAGCCAATTAAAGTTTAAAAAAACTGAACACTAAGCCATTGCATAATATATTTCTTGGACAGGACATGGGAGACGGAAACACCGTTTTTATCTACATCACTCTCATCTCTATGAGTATCACCATTTTTTATTTCTGTCGTCTACAAGCCACGCCTTCTGGTGGTTAAAATAACATGAAACGATCTCTAACGAAAAGAATCTACACAATGAAAAAACACGACACAACAAAATTATACAGTGTTGGCATCTGATGTAAGCCAATTTTGTAACTTTCTTTACAGAAAGGTGCCGAAAAATAATCAGCGATTAAAAATTGCAAACCCTGAAGAGTCCACATATTACATAACATTTGTTTTCTATGCAAATTCAGTCCTCTGCACATCAAGTTTACTCCCAATGAACTCGATTCGTCCAATCGGCCAGGATTGTGTGTTGTTAAGCAGGCCAAGTTTCTCGCACCTTTTTTTTATTATTTCCTTTAAATTTGCTCCTGCATTGTTCTAGCAGAATTGTTTTTTGTTTTTCGTGTCGTTATTGCAAACGAGAATCAGAATAATTTGTTATCGTCGCCTTTAAGAAATATAAAAATAAAATACGTTTTTTTTTTGTTTTCTGGCCGCTAGCCAGATTTTCTTTTATATATAATATCAAATCACGATCTTGATCGTTTTTGTTTCTCTCTCTATCCCTACTTTCTTTTTTCCTTAATATATTTTTTTACTTAAAAAACTCCCTAAAAGTAGAAATTCTTATCTATCGTATGCTATCTTTAAATTACGGATATTAAACTGGAAACAATTGTCGTAGTTTAGACGCGTAAACGAAGAATAGGACAAGAAACTTCAATTAGCATTTAAAGTATCTAGTTTAGAAGTCGAAATTGAAAATTAGCCCTACCAAACCTACCAACGTTCGCCCCCCCGACCCCATCACCCGTTTTACCGAATCTCACCAGTAAACTTTAATAATAATCCAAAAACTGGTACGGTGTTAGTTTGGAGCATTTAGCCGCCAGTTATACGTGACAACTTTTCAATTTCATCCCGGTAAATTACCAACATTTCCCAGCCCTTATAAGCGTAATTATCACAATTTTTTTTTGCTGCTACTAAGAGTTGTCGCGAATAGAATTTATAAGAGTACAGATCTCACAACTACAACAACAACACATGTCCAATTTGTTTTATATAAGCGATTTGTTAGTTTTTCCACATTGTCAGCAATGTCGTGACTTTTTCCTCCAATACGATATAAAACCAAGAACGGCGGCACACATACACACACAAAAAAGAAACCCGTTACGATTAAGGTCAACAATGTTGTTACAACTTTGTTGACATTTTTATAGACTTCCGTTTATTATGACTGAAATTAATGATAAAGGACTGGGAGGGGACGAATTTCAACACCAAGGAGAAAATCAGGATGAAGGAAAAGAACAAAATCTTAGGAGATTGTAGATGAAGATGAAGGCAATTATACAACGTCTTCCAGATAAATAAGAAAATTTTTATTTCCAAAATACTCCAAAATTAAAAATTATAAAAGAACCACCTGCACACGATTTTAGATAATCTGATGTTGACGATGATAATAATAATTAAAAAAACACTAATATTTAACCTGTCCTTTGTGATAGTGTCTCTCTGTTGTTGTAACGATATAATGCGAACACTTTCGTATTAGAAAATTAAAAATCAAATAATAGAGAAAAAAATTATGGAAATAACAACACTTACACTGCACTCTGTCAATCCAAAACTGTTATCTCTTCTTTAATAAAGAATTCTACAATCTCTTCTTCAACATTTTCAGGATCAGCATCTAATTCATCGGTATCAATATCTGTAATTATAGCAGAAAAAAAAATGTTAGGTCATTCTATTTTCTATTATTTATAATAAATGTAAGAAAATTAACGATAGAAATGACTGTAGTAATTTACCCTGAGCGTATAACTGGCCTGATTATGAGCATAAGAATCAGGTAGCAAATTATCAGGGCGACGTCTCTATTTTTAGCAAAAAGTTAAGTCTTTATGGCACGTTTAAAAAATTTGCTTTGCAAATTTTAGTGTCGAAGTCGAAGAGATTTCGATGATTTGGGGCCTATTTTTCAATTTCAACTTTTGAGAGGCTAGCAAAACTAAATAAAAAGTAATTTGTTTTGCGAAACCAGTTATTTCAAGGGAAACATCCTTTCCCCCATGAAGTGTTCATAAGGAATAAAATCGAAAAGATGGCTACACCTAAGGAATCTATCATCTATAAAAGGTTTTTAGAGCTTGTTTAAGGTTTAAAAGGCACCTTTCTATCCCTTCAAGACTGATTTTATCCCATGAACAAAGGCCTGATTATTAGTATAAGAATCAGGTAGCAAATTATCAGGGTGACTTCTCTACTTTTAGCAAAAGTTAAGGTTCAAAAAATTTGGTTTGCAAAAGTATGAATTTGATGCACAAAAAGTTAGGCCGAGCTATGAATTTTAGTGTCGAAGTCGAGGAGTGGAGAACTCGATGACTTGAGGCCCGTTTTTGAGAGGCTAGCGAAACTAAATAAAAAGTAAATTTCTTTTGCAAAACCAGTTATTTCATGGGAAACATCCTTTGCTAGTAATTTGCCCTCATGAAGCGTTCGTAAAGAATAAAATCGGAAAGATGGCTACACCTAAGGAGCCTTTAAAGCTACCATCTTTAAAGGGTTTTTAGAACTTGTTTAAGATTTAAAAGGCAGCCTTTTTATCCCTTCAAGACTGATTTTATCCCATCAACAAAGGAACTATTAATAAGTCTCCCGAATACTCCTCTAAGCTTGGCAAATTACAATAAATCCACTGAAACCATGTACTTGTTACAGTTAGAAGACGTAAATTTCGATCAGACCAACTGGACAATTTGATCAAATTATTTGAAGCCTAAAAATTCATCCTTTTTCGATTGCAAAAGTTTGCTTTAAGGTACAGAACTGGTAGTAAATATATCAGAAATAAATCTTGGATTGAATGCTTACAGAAAGAGGTCGATTAGAAAGACCTAATGGCAGTACATTCTAAAAAAAACTATTCGGTTACAAGACTAAGACGAGTTGTTCTAAAGCATCTTCAGAAAGCTTCTTTGCTTATTCGCTTGCATGTACATTTTTTTGCTTTTGCATATCAAATTTACCTCTTAATTTGCAAAAAACACTGATCTTGAAAGAAACATCTTTTATCATTCGTTCCGGTTCATAAAACGTTCATATGGTATAAAATCGGTAAGGTATTTACACCTGAGGTATCGATAAAAACACGCAAAGGGACTGCATTGTTTCCCTAAATACTGAATAAACAAAGTATACTAGATTTTTTTTTAAATAGTACAATGTTGTAAAGTCCAAGAGAGACGTAAAATTGATTCCAAATACACGTTTTTATTATTATTTAATTGTTTCCTCTTCTGTTCTTATGATTAAAGTGTAAATAATTCACAACGGTTGGGTCGCAAGTGGGATACTTTTAAAAGCAAGCCAGTGGTTCTCAAGCGCATTTCTTTTTTGACTATCTTTTTCAAACTCAGTAGAAATCTCGTATTACAGAAGATTTCAAACAATTTTGTAATAAGTAACAATTAAAATTTTCTAAATACTTTACAATAAAATTATTTTTTAGTTTTTTTTGAGAAATGTCTACTTTCCTTGTTTGGGACCTCAGGCATGGGCTGTAACTATTTTGCAGTGACAATTGGTAAAGTTGACAATCTCAACATTGTAATGTGAAAAAAAGACAAAGAAACCAAAGGGGTTGGGCGAAATCCCTATATAAGTTCCTTCAATGTGTAGAAATGAATCGGCAATAATTTTATGGCTTTGTACTATCTTTAAAAAAATTCTAGTATAACTCCATCATCTTTAAAGAACCTTCTAAACCATTTTGAAGGTTTGCAAAGCCCCTTTTTTACCTCTATAAATAACCAGAAACTTCAAAACTAATTTCGTCCATGAACAAAGGAACTATTAAGAATGTCAAAAGATATATTCTCTAGAATATCCCTCTAAGATTGGCAAATTATAAAAATCCACCGAGACATCCGGTTTAGAATACAGAAAATTGTTTTAAGAATCAGAAACGGCAGTAAAGGTAGCAAGAATAAATACGAAACGTGCGTTGCATTGCCTGCTTACAGAAAGAAGGCAATCATGAAGTCCTAGTGGCAACTGGCTACAAAAGTAAGAAGAATCCAAATTGCTTCGAACTCTCCTGAAATCTTTGTTTATTTTGTATGCTTCTACATTTATGCCTTTTGCAAATCAAATTTATCTCTGCAAATTGGTAGTGAAACTATCGACGATGTAGCAAAAGACTTGATACGTGAAATTGTCTCAAAAAGCTCGATATACTTACTATTTCTAAGCGCAAGCCGTCTCTGTTTATTCTCATTATATTCTTTAATCCGTTTATTACGATACTCATTGAATTTCTCCATTAAAGCAGCACGTTTCTCAATCAATTCTTTTGATGCTTTCGATTGTCGCATACGATCTTTACTTTCAAATTGTGGATAATATTTCTTTAAATTCTTCTTAATCTCCTTTTGTTTCTCCTCAGATAATAATGTTGGTGGACGTGGACGCCATAATAATTGTGCAAATTTCTCTAAATTAATACGTTTTAAAATTTTCCCCTGAAATGACCATATCCAATAACCAGTATCAACTTTTGTTTTCCAATACGATACACCGGTAGCAACATAACGTCCAGTTGGATCCCATTCAACATCACTCATTTGGAAATGATCAGTTGTATTCATTATTAAAAATTCATTTGTATCGACAAATTCTAAAGAACCACCACCATTTGAACCTAAACCAGCCAATACGATAAATTGGCCACTTGGTGACCAAAATAGATGATTACATGCACGTTTTTCGAATTTCTTTAATAAAATCGGTGCTTGTCCAATACGTACTTCATAGAAACTCACATTGATATTGGGTGATTCACCATGAATTATAGCAAATTTATAACCAACCGGTTCCCAGGCGAAAGCCTGTATTGGTTCTTTACTTTCCACACTATCAACTGGTATTTGTTTCTCACGCATATGGAATATTTCAAAATTACAATACATCCCAGAATATTTCAATTCATTCTTTTCTTTACGTACTTTTGAATAACGATCAACTTTTACACATAAATAATCACCGGATTTCTGCCAATGTATCTTACAATCGGCCACATTAAATAGATTCTTTTTACGTATCTCATTACGATTTGGTAATTCTAATAATGTTACACTAGCTGGTACATCTTTATTTTCAGCTATCCAATATGCAACGATATTATCAGTTGGTGACCATGAGAAATCACGTATACCAGTGATTTTAATTGATTTCTTATCTAACAGACCAAATGATGGTGTTTCATAGATTGATAACACATCAATACCAACACGTCCGAAATATTTATCATCATGTGACCAACGGAATATTGGCCATGATGAGGGACCTTCCAGATTAAACGAACGTTTCTCCAGGCCGGTCCTGAAATAACAAAAGAAAAAAAAACAATTAGTCGCTAAACAGACGAAGGCAATCTTTGCTTCTATCAAGAATTAAGGCATTAACTTGAAAAAGACCAACAAAGTGTATCAAACAAAGATAAAAACATTTCTAATCTTTGTCCTACAAAAATGCCGTATATTTTGCCTGTATCTACTTGGATAAAATGCCTTTACTGTATATCGACAACAATCAAAACAAACGCAACAATATTGTCTATCCGGAAATAAATAAATTGAAGAATTATCATGGAATTTCGTATATCGAGAACATCTTAAATAATTTAAATATCTTCAAAAAATGATAATGCACACTTTTTAGCCAGACACCCCATACTTTGCCGTGTCTACTTGGATAAAACACCATAATAAAACGTAAAAATGACAGACATCAATCAACGATCAATAAAATTGGAAAAACTCAAAAAACAAGCAAAATTACAAGAATTACGTGCATCATTACCACAATTAACATGGAAAGAGATCCGTAATTATCGCCAACCATATTATCAATCAATTATTGATGATTTAATTGAAGAGAATTGTAAGAAATCAGCAAAATTATTAGAGATATTCATTGAAAATCCAAATTTAAAACAATCAAAATCCGATTTAGATTTATTATATAAACATTTAAGAAATGCCGAATTAGCACGCCACAATCAACAATTTCAAGATGAATTCATCGAAATCTTACAATTAACAATACATTATTGTTTTAATGTTGAAAATTATTCGTGGTTAGGTGAAGAATTGTTAATAATTTTAGAAAAATCATTAAACAATATCGATAATGATCTAATCAAATATCAAACATTCTATTTCTATATTTATGGGAAATTTTTGATGAATTTAAATAAATTCGAAATAGCACAAGATTATTTAGAGAAAACCATCGATTTATCAAGAGATACACAATGGAATTTATCCAAATATTTCAATAATAATAATCAAACCAAAACAATCTTTACCGATTCGTGTTATCTATTATATCAAATACTTTATGAAAAGATTCAGAATTTTGTTAAAACTGATAAGACAATTGAAGCAATCGAATTATGTAAAATTGCTGTAAAGATAGCAAAACAATCATGTAATTTAAATGGACAATTTCAAGTATTATTAATAAAAGGTGAATTATTATTAACAATTAATGAAACGATTAGAGCAATTCAAATATTTCAACAAACTTTATGGATTGCAAAATGTTTAAAATCAACGATGAAGATGTGTGAAGCACAACTACAACTATCCTTAGCATATATTGGGTAATTTGATTCGATTTAAATTACACTGTTTCTAAACGAAATCAATCAACTTGGCCGTGCGTACTCGTACAGGGTATTGATTGTCCAGAAAAATCGAGTTTTTGTTTTGTTTTCAAAGTGAAACTTCTCTAGGCGCTCATTAGTAGTAAATAGTAAAAATGTGGGCCAGCATAATTCCTGGCCTACCGCGATTTATGATTTTCGTATTTATAAATTAATTAATGGCGTTAAATTATAAATGAATATTGTTTTGAGGTACGTGAAATGCAGAAAACTGCCAGAAAAAACCGAGCCTTCAGGCAACGACAGAAACAATATCAACCAATAAAAAAATGAACCTCCTCTCTAACCTAAGAAGTTTCACTTCTAATGCGCAATTTCAATGTTTTTTGCAAATAAACTGGCGATTTATACAGTGTTTCGTAAAGGTGGGAACACCAACTAACTAGCCGCGTTTGGAGTTCGTGAATTGTGTCCCAACCTTTTATAGACACCCGGTACTAATCGAGTCAAGTTGTTCGAATTGAAATAGACGAAGTATATCACTGATTTTGGATTTATACAGGGTGTTTCGTGAAGGTGGGAACAGTAACTAGCCGGGTTTAGAGTCCGTGAATTGTGTGCCAACCTTTTGGAGACACCCGGTACTAATCGAGTCAAGTTGTTCGAATTGAAATAGACGAAGTATATCACTGATTTTAGATCTATACAGGGTGTTTCGTGAAGGTGGGAACACTAACTAGCCGCGTTTAGAGTTCGTGAATTGTGTCCCATCCTTTTGGATACACCCTGTACTTATCGAGTCAAGTTGTTCGAATCGAAATAGACCGAGTATATCACTAATTTTTGTAGGCATGGTAAATTGTTAGAAACACGAAATAATTTGATATTTTTAAAGAATCTGGCCGAAGAGTCCAATCTGATTTATTATAAAGCGCAAGCTTGTCGCTATTTGGCAAAATATTATTTAAATCAAAACGATATCAATGAAGCTATCACATTATTTAAACAATCCTTTGAATTATTCTGTACAAAACAATTGGTAAATTATCAAAAAGAATGTGATGAATGTCGGATTTTACTTGGTGTTTGTCAATCAATGCTACATTTCACGAAATATTATAAATTAATCATTGATAATGATCAAAGAAATTTATTGAAATTGATTGAATGGAAAAATCAACGTTCGGAATTTTGGATAAACGATCAAATTGTTGAAGATATTTTAAATGATTTGATTGAAACAATTACCTAATGTCCCAGATGATGATAGCTTTCTGATTCGGATGATTTATATCGCCTTGAGGTGAGTATGTAATTAAATATTTCTCACACGGTGAAAAATCAATAAATTGTGCATTAGCATGTGAGAAACGTTTGAATTGTGTGAATTTCTGTCCAACCCATAGGGCGATGCCTTGTTTATGAAATGTTGCCAAATAGGTACCCAATGGCGACCAACGGATGTACGCCTGAGTCCAAGCCTGTAATTGAAACATTTTAGTAAATCTCTACAAAGCGAATCAACCAGAAATCTCCCATTGTAGAGGTCGTTTCATGTAACCTCCACCTTCAGAAGGCGTGGCTTGTGTTATAAATGAGAGATCTCTGATCGGCTTCCACCGATAATTACGTGTCGTTCTTCCAACAGTGACGGATCGGGTTGTGTATTCTGCCAGATCTGCACCGATTGTCCCTGTCCCAAAACAACAGCAAATTGATCGTACGCATCCGGTTCTAATAGATAATAATGTAAATCGGCTTGGCCCTCATATGGTAATGGTTGTGGTGGTTCCCATTTCTCTGGTATATTCTCGTATTTATTGAAATCGGTGAATAGATTCACTTGAAACGTATGTTGTTTGTCCAATTTGAAATTATTGGTTAATTTCACAGCTTCAGCCGCATGTACGGATGAGGCATATTCCAAAAATATGTAGCCTTTCGTTTGTCCATTCTCATTCACCGGATAATATTCATTGATAATTGTACCGAATTTAACGAAAATCTTATTAATAACAGATTTGAGTTTTTCTAAACGATCCGGCCCCACTTGGGGTACACCATCAACAACGATCACACTCTCGTAACCATCGGTTTCTTTCGGTTTCTGTTTCAGGATATCACCCAATAATTCTGTGGAAAAAACAAAAAGCAATTAATTTTCGTGGAAATTAACGGGAAATTTGTGGAAAATTCGGATTCTAACCTCACTTTTTTGCAAGGCATATGTTTACGGATTTTCCCAAAAACCTCACTGTATTCAACCGAAATTCGATCATTTCTAATCGATTTCGATAGAAAAACCGATGATTTTCGTGATTTACTCGTGAGAAACATTAAAAATTGTGATTTAATTGTTGAGAATCCGGCATGGTTATGTCATTACTTTCACTGTTGGAAATTTTATAATAAAAGAAATTACCTTCATCGGTGATATCATCCACATATCCCTCGGGATCACTGAAATTCGGTTCATCATCGTTTGATGATAAATCGCTCTCGTTTCTCGTATTATTGCCGTTTGAATTGGCCTTTTCATCGACTTTCTTTTTCGCCATCTTGACACGCTTCGGGCCGTCGATAAGAAAGGCAACGGTCGGTAAATTAGTGTTGCCAACCGTTCGATTCCTAGCACCTAATTTACAAAAAAAAACGCGCACTTTTCAAAATAATATCCACATTTAATTATTTTATCAAAAATTATGAGACAAAAATAGAGAATATAGCGCTGTTAGAAAAATAATTGTAATGAAATTGCACAGAGAATTTCAGCTTTCTCTTGTTTCTAAATAATGCCACTAGAGGACGCTTTCGTCAGTAAATTTGAAAAAAAATAAGACTAAATATTAGAATTACACAAAATACTTAATAAAACCGGTGAAAATCTGTTAAAAATTCTTGTTAACTGCTTGAAATCTTGGTTTTTAAGTCTATTTTAGTCATAATTGTACATTATTTGTAGAGTTGATAATACAGAGATCTGTTAAAGTATTCGCGGTAATTTCTGTAATACTCACAAATGTGACCAAATTTCCACATTTTACTCTATTTTATCACTGATAAATTCCTGTGGACACGTTTATTTCTGTATTTATTGCGTAATAATCCAGAAATTTCCAATATCCGGCCACTATCGACCTTAACATTGTTAATCGTAGCCCCTTCTTGCATTGCAATTATTTACATGTTTAATAATTGCCGCAATTGCACAATAAGTAATTTGAATATCACCCAATAAAATTACGAAAGAAAATACCATAATTCGTATCAAAACCGCAGATTACTACTTCTAAGAATCGTCAATAGATGACGCTTTAATTAGTTGCAAATTTTAGAATTTCTACACAACAGTCGCAATAAATAGTCATCAATTTGGTTGGAATTTCTTGTAATTTGTTGCAATTAATTCTTCCAGTTTATCAAAAATATGTATTTATTGGAGTAATTGTGTTATTTTGCAAAAATTGGTAGTAAAGTAACCTGTAATTGCGAATGATTTGTACCAGATTGTAGCGCGAATATTTGAAAATTTAAAAAGTCGTCTTTATGTAGGCCACCTAAATATTTCGAAATTTTGTGGTCAAATTAATCGATCTCATTGTTATTATTGTTTTTGGTATTGTGGGCAACTACCGAAATTTGTGGTTTTCCATCCATTTACAGTAATTAGGTTAAAACGTGCCTAAGTCTCTCCCTTAAGAAGGGCGTGTTTTCCATTACGATTATTAGGTTTATTACCCCTAATTCTATGCAATTACCGTGATTGATAACTTGATTCGATTATTCTGATGTCTGTATAGCGAATATGTGTGTTTAAATAAATCAAATTTCAAACGAAAAGGAAAGCTTCTGTGTGCCACTTGCATCAGGTGTGTTTACATTCAATGCTATTGTGTTATCGAGAGGATTAGGTAAAGTAAATTACAGGTGGGATAGAGCTTAGTCTCAACATATAATTCTTCAAGCCTGTCCCACAAACGTTATACAGTCGTCTTGACCATACTGCAGAGTTGGTCAATTTGAGAAATTCCTCTCTGTCGCGCTCAATCAATCACCAATTGACTTAAGTGTGTTTGAGTTGTGTGTAGTACGAATTTCGAGTACGATCAACACTTCACAGTTGGATAAGATGTAAGTCATGTTTTTATTTATAAACACTTATATAATCGGCAAATTATTATAATGAAGGAAAAATTGAATTTGGGCGTTTTTTATTTACGTTTTGATCGTTTAGAAGACACTCCTACTTTATTCAAATTCTTCGATTAATTAAATACGGAGATTAAGTTTTTGTCGTACACTAACGGAAAAGTCTTGACTTAATTGACTTTCTCTCAATTTCCCATGGTTTTCTTTACGATCGCGGTTGGGTGAATGGTCGCGGTGACCCACACGATTTTCAGTAATTGCCTGAAATTTCTAAAAAATCTCTAATTGTGCATTTCCAGAAGTCTACTACTAACGAAAATTCAAAAATTCGAAAAAAATACTAAATGTAAAGCGATTTTAATAAATTTAGTGTTGTTTGAAAGCTTATTTATTGTAGATTTGTACACCAATGCTATATTTTCGGTTTTTTTGGTGTATTATATAAATCTGTAGTAACTCCGTAACCCTTACACAATTTTTGAGTTACTAGAAAATTTGCAATTTCATTCTACTAAACAAAAAAATACTAATTTGACGGCAATTTCAAAACATGTAGAATTTAATTTTATAGAAATTCTTCAAATTTGGAAGAGATTCCATGGTTATTTCCAGAGATATGAACTTTTAAAAAGGCGTTACAGAAGACGAGTGGAAATGAAAGCGTTCGCGACTTCAAAATTTTTAAAAATCTTCAAATAATATTGAAAATCTACCTAATGCAACAAATTTAGCATCACTTTAGAGCCTATTTATTCTAGATTTGCCTAGTTTAGACCAAATTTAAAATCTTTAGCGAGATTTTTTGATACGGTTCTTAATATCGGGCCGGTGCGCAACCTGCTCGATTATCACAAATAACAATTATTTTCGATAATAATCAAAATATTCAAAAATGCATATTTTCATCAATTAGGGGATCAAATTTTATATCAATTTACAAAATTACAACGAGATTGTGTGGTGATTATAGAAGATATAATATTTTTTTTGCTTCACCTTACAAGCCAAGCTTCTTCGGCGTTCAATGAATATTCAAAAATTTGTAAAAAATACTAAACGTTGACCAATTTTTATGAATTTAACATCAATCGAAGGCCCGTTTATCGTTAATTTTGGAAAATTTAACAAAATTGTGCAATATTTTGTAGAATTTGTCATATTATTCAAATATGCGAAAAGTACAAAATTTAACCGTTCTCTATAAATCGCGATCTTTCAATTGTTGTTAACAAATTTGTAAAAATTACAGTACACTATCGATTAGAGGGCTAAATTTTGTACTAATTGCCAAAATTTTATTTAAATAGTTTGATTATTTTAGAAAATACAGTGTTTTTAAATCGCGGCGAATTATCTCGTAGTTCCTCCGCTCTTGAAAGTACTCAAAATTTTCAAAAATTCTAAAAAAATACTAAACAATAATCAATTCTGTTAAATGTTATCTCGTTTGAAAGCCTGTTTATTGTAGATTTGTTTAGTGTCAATAGCGTTATAGACACTTTTGTATTTTTTACTATATTATCGTAAATCGTACGAGACGATAAAATTTGTCTAACCGCAATAAATCATAATTTTTCTCTATTACTAATTGTTGTATTTAAATAGCATTACAGTGCTAATTACAGTGCTGTATTCTCAGTAAAATGCTAGAATTTTATTGAAATTATTCAACAATTTTCAAGGATATGAATCGTTGAAGGCGCGTCTCCGATCCGGAATCTCTGTCGCGTGGTAGCGCTCCAAAAAAATCGTAAAAAATCAAAAAATTGAAATTACTCCTCAAAATTTCCGTCAATCGAACCGAACTCGTCATATCTCTTATCACATCTCGACTTTTCCTATATTTCGATTAATCTCTAAAGGATAATTTATTCGAAAATCGAATGACTTTATTAATCGTTGAGCGGTTTCGAAATTCACAAAAAAATACTAAATTTTATCAAATTTCGATAAATTTAGCACTATACGAAAGTAAAATTATTGCATTTTTTTATAAATAAACCTACACTAAAAAATATTTATTACGGTTTACGATATCATTGATTAAAAGAGTCGTAATAGCAATGACCTCACGCGTTCGATTTATATCGGGAGTTTTATAATTTTCTTATATCGTAAATCAAAAATTTTACAACAATTTTAGCACCAATTTATCGAAAATTAAATTCTCAATTAAATCGTGGGGAATTTGTTGGAATTTATTGGTAATTTAGCGCTGGAAAAGCGATCAAAACCGAATCCAACGCAGCAAATCAATCAAACGGAAAACCCGCCAAAAGTAGGCTAAATTTGGACCAATTCTAATAAGATTTGATTTAATCGAAAGCTAATTGATTATTTCCGAAAATTTAACAGAAAATTATTGGAAATTTCCATTAAATCGGCTCTAAATTTGGTGTAAAAACTGGTCACTAGAGTTGCATATACAGGTGCGGCATACGATCCAAGAATTGCAATATTTCCAAAAAAAATCAGTGCTACGATGAGCTGCCGTTACTGTATATCACGAACAATTGACGATAACGATATTCTTTTGTTTGTGTTGTTGATCATTGGAAAAGTACAACAAATACAAACGAGTCACGTAGTTGCTATAAAAACCGATCCTTGACATTCGAAATCATCATTTAATTGGGGTTGATTTCAATCAAACCGACAGCCAGACCTTTACACCACCCGTCCCGACCGACCCCTTGATTGATATGAACTTTACTGGTAAATTAGGGGTTGAAGAAACAATCAATGTTAACAAAAAAACGTTTTTATTGTGTTAATCGTTTCGATAAATTGTTGTTAATAGAAATTAGTCACAGCTAGTCACGTCATTTTTAATTATATAAAAAAATTGAATTGAATTAATTAAATAACAAACAATCAAGAACACACTTCAGGTCACATTTTTGTTGGTGGCGTCGTCTTCATCGTGGCGATGTTTCCTGCATGCATTTAACTGAACATACGTTCGGCGCAATAATGCGGGAATTGGACGCCTTGCAGTAATAAATCGGCAATTTCCTGCAACGATCCACAAATATCAACCGTTAATCTATAGAAAATTATTGAATTAATTTACCTTTAACGGTGGTAAACAGACGCTCAACGGGTGGACGAAGATGTAGAAGAACGCACAGAATCCGGCCACAAAGAATGATAGAAATATCAAAATTAACAGCCACAAAATGAGATTTATTATGTTGGCCATCTGGTTTTATTTAATATTGACGTGATAACCGAATAATTAACGAAAAACGTTTTGCTCAACAACTTACACTGTTGCGGACTACGTTGGGGATTTTAATGAAGCCGAGAATTGGGCGTAACCGGCTGTGTTTTTTTTCGAAATGGTCGTCGTTGTAGTAAATAAAAGTCGGATAGAAATAGTACCGTAATGTTAAATTTAAACTTGTTATTTTAACTATGCGTTTATCTACATCTATCTCTATCTAACACGATTATTAAACCTTTTAAACTATGGAAATCGTTTGAGGATATGTTGTCGTTGCACGTTTAACAACAAGTAATACGTCATGTATTTCTTTTTATCTCGCCTATATACGAAAATATTAATTGTGTTTGATAAGATAAGAAACGGGAGCGAGATGGAGAAATTGTTTAAATTATAAATTGTTTATTTCGAAGTTTTGTTGATTTATTGTAAATTATCAGAGATGCGCTGGTACTTTTACGGGTCTACTGAATGTTTAAAAATTTCAAAAAAATACAAAACAATGGATGATTTCGATAAATTCGGTCTTATTTTATAGAATATTTATCGCAGATTTATGGTATTATAGTCAAATTTGGGATTGTTTTGTTTTATTAATGTTATGACCGTAAAATCGAGATACCTGCAAATTTGTTTGTTTAACAGAAATTTGTGGTTTTTCTGTATTAATAACAAAAATATACAAATGTCGCAATTTTTATCAATTAGAGCAATTATTTTGGTTGTTATCCACAAAATTTTGTTAATATTTGTTGATAATTAAAAAAGATGTGAATTTTTAAAGAGACGCACTAATTATCGAGCGCACACAAATTTTTTCTATAAATATAAAAATTTGTAAAAAATATCAAATATTCAACAATTTTAATAAATTTAGTCTCGTCTGAAAGCCCATTTATTGCAGATTTGCTGAGTTGCAGCAAACTTTATAATACTTTTGTATTATAATGATAATTTTTCAAATTTGGAATAAAGACAAAATCTGTTGGGATAATTTTAAATTAAAATATTTTGGCACTAATGCAAAAAATACGAAATTGGTACTACTTTTATTGGTTAGAGAATTGATTTTTATATACATTGGCCGAATTTCATTGTAATTACTTGATTATTTGTGGAGATATGAATTTTTAAAGAGACTCGGTAACACTCGAGCGCACTGGAGCGTCTTACGTGTTCTTCCAAAAGTTTGAAAATTTCAAAAAAATATAAAATATTGAAGAATTCTATTGAATGTAATACCATTTAAAAGCTCTTTTATTATAGATTGGTGCAAATGAAACAAATTTTATGGGTTCTTGTAAAACTTTCTGTAATGCTTCAAATCTAACATGAACGAAAAATTTGTTCGCTTAACGTAAATGTGTTGTTTTAGTGTATTCATAATTAAAATATGAAACTGGTACTACTTCTGTTGGTTAGAGAATTGATTTTTACATAAATTGGCCGAATTTTATTGTAATTAATTGATTATTTGTAGAGATACGAATTTTTAAAGAGACTCGTAACACTCGAGCAAAGTGGAGAGTCATACGTGTTCTTCCAAAAGTTTGAAAATTTCAAAAAAATATCAAATATTGAACAATTTTAAGAAATTTAGTCTCGTCTAAAAACCCATGTTTTGCAGATTTGCAGAGTTGCAACAAAATTTATAATACTTTTGTATTATAATGATAATATCTCAAATTTGGAATAAAGACAAAATCTGTTGGGATAAATTTAAATCATAGTATTTCGGCACTAATGCAAAAAATACAAAATTGGTACGACTTCTATTAGTTAGAGAATTGATTTTTATATAAAATGGCTAAAGTTTATTGTAATTACTTGATTATTTGTGGAGATATGAATTTTTAAAGAGACTCGGTAACACTCGAGCGTACTGGAGCGTCTTACGTGTTCTTCCAAAAGTTTGAAAATTTCAAAAAAATATAAAATATTGAAGAATTCTATTGAATGTAATACCATTTAAAAGCTCTTTTATTATAGATTGGTGCAAATGAAATAAAGTTTATGGATTCTTGTAAAACTTTCTGTAATTCTTCAAATCTAATATGTACGAAAAATTTGTTCGCTTGACGTAAATTTGTAGTTTTTCTGAATTCATAATCAAAATATGCAAATTTCACAATTTTTATCAATTAGAGCAATTATTTTTAACGTTATTTATACAATTTTGTTGGTATTTGTGGATAATTAAAAAAGATGTGAATTTTTGAAGAGGCGCAGTAATAATTGAACTCATCCAATTTCTTTCCAGATGTTTAAAAATTTCAAAAAAATCTAAAATATTAAACAATTCTAATAAATTTAGACTCATCTGAAAGCTCCTTTATTACAGATTCTATTAGCTGAAAAAAATTATATAGATTTTTGTAGGTCTTTGTGTGACACGTAAAATCTGAAATGAATCCAAGATTTGTTCGCTCAACTTTAAATCGTAATTTTCGATAATATCCTGACAAATCTAGAAACTACAACATTTCTCCAAATTAGAGAATTGTATTTAACATAAATTCTCAAAATTTTGTTGAGATTACTTGATTATTTCAAGAGATATGGATTTCTAACGATGCGCCATAAACTCGAGATTCTTTCGCCTTCCGCAAAAGTTCAAAATTTCTAAAAATTACTAAACGGTGAATAATTTCTATAATCATGGCCTTATTAGAAAGCTCAATTAGTGCAGATTCAGATAATTTACACGAAATTGGCGATTTTCTAATATATTTCATTATACGGCCTCGAATTTGCAAGCTATCGAAAATGCGTTCGGTTAACGTAAATCATTTATTTCTCTATTAACAATAAAATCGTTGAAATAAAACCATTATTGCCGATTATAGAATAAAATTCTACATTACTTATGTAAGTTTTATCAAGATTTTGCGATTATTTTGGGAAATATAGCGTTTTTTTTTAACGTCTGATAGTAGCGTTGCCTTGTAATCACAACAATTTTTCAAAAATTTGTAAAAATATCAAATCTCAACCGATTCTAATAAATTTACCCTCATTTTAAAGCTTATTTAATGCAGATTTGAATAATTGGGGAAAATTTGTGATTACTCAAGTGATTTTACACGATTAACCCTACTTCTTTGGGAAATACAAGATTTGTCAAAGTAATGTAAATTATTTTTTCCTCAATTGTTAGCTATTTTATTGTAATACGGCTACAATGATTGATTAGCGGATTGAATTTGCTACAAGTCGTGAAAATTTCGTACAAATTGCTGTAATATTTATCGAGATATGAACGATTGAACTTGCATCTCAAGTTCCTGAAACAGTATCAATGAACTTAGCCTTATAAATATTCTTTAGTTGATAAGATAAGACGGCTATGGATAACTTATTCAAATATGTCTTGTTGTTTGTTTAGGTTGTTATTAATACTACCATTGTTTGTGTTGTTTTTACCAACAAATCATGCCCAATACAATCCCAATCAACCACCACAATCACAACAACCACAACAACCACAACCATCAAACCCTGCTGATATCGTGAAGGCCCAAATGGAACAATACCAGCCCCCATATGGCCGTTTCCAACCATCCGTTGCCGTTCCATTCGGTGTCACTTCCAATCAACAGGACAATTGTTGTCAGGAGTATTGTTATGCGGAAGATGAGAATCCGTACACGAATTTCGGTACGAAAACACCGTACGAGATCGTGTATGGGAAGCAATCAAATCAACACCGAGTCGCAGGTAATTATAGAAAAAAATAAATGATTTATGTAACAAAATGATATTTTTTTTTATAATATTATACGTTGAATTATTACGCAATGTGTAATTACTTGAATCATGCAACAGATTAATGAATAATCGTTGAAATCTTGTTACTCATCTGTTGTTCGATAAAAACGCAGATTTCCGGTAATATGAGCTGTTTTTTTTTGAATGGATGTGGAAAGATTCGTGACAAATGTAGGTGATGTCCCTGGCATGTGGTCGCATTTTTTTGTTTGTTTACGGCGATTTGCGGCGAGACGCGCTATATATTTCGCTACCGTATATGTATACAGCCTGTCCCACTTTGCTTGTTTCTAGGCAATATTGTTTAACCTTAAATGTGATTTCTTTGGTCTTGCCAAGCTTTTTCTGTATGAAACATTATTTTCCCTGTTTCGTCTTGCCTTGCTTTTTCTTCTTGTTTCTTCAAACTGCTAGAGTTAGTTTCGCTTATGAAGGCATTTTTATCTTCTTATCTTCCAAAATACTGTGCAAAAATTCGTCTTCTTATTCGTTTCCAAATTTCATCCTTAATGGACCTTTAGACTTACAAAAAATTTTCAAGCTCTAAAAAATATTGTTCCATAAACAGTTCACTTCCTACCTTTGCTGCAATTCATATTTGCCCTACTTTCCTCTTCGTCATTAGGTTCTTTCTTCTACAAAATCTGTCTTATAAGAATTTTTCCAAATTACGATATTATCCTTCTGCAGTTTAGAAAGCAGCTTACAGCATCTCTCTTCTTCAGTAGTTCCTTTAACTTGTGAAAATCTTCTTCAAGTCATTTTCTCAAGCTTCTCAGGATACTATTCGGCTTATAATTTGCCTCAGCAAAATCCATATCTTCTTCCTCTTATAATTGCTTCAATTTTCTCCACTTTCTTCTTTTTTTGTTTCAGCAGACACTTCACCCAGAGCCTGTTGCTTTCTTCGTTTCATTTTATTGCCTCTTTTGGAATTCAACCTGCTGTAGAAAATCAGTATATCTTCTTCAAGTCACTTTCTCAAGCTTTTCAGAGTATATAAACTGTTTTTCTTCTTCAAACTCTTTCTTCTTTGATTTGTCGCAATTTTGTCAAATTTGCGCCTTAGTGGCTCTTTTAACCTGCAAAAAATCTTCAAGTCACTTTCTTAATCCATATTTGTTTCGTTCTCTTCTACTTCATAAGCTTTCTTCTTCGTAAAAATCTTTTTTCTTTGAATTTTTTAACTTTTGGCGATTCTTCTTCAGTTTCACACAAATCGTTTAGCTTTCTTCGTTTCTTTTTATTGCCACTTTTGGAACGCAGTTTGCTGTAGAAGATTAGTATTTCTTCTTCAGTGGTTTGTTCAACTTGTAAAAATCTTCTTCAAGTCGCTGTCTCAAGCTTCTCAAAATATATAAACTTTTTCCTTCTTCAAACTCTTTCTTCTTTGAGTTGTAGCAATTTTGTCAAATTTGCGCCTTAGTGGCTCTTTTAACCTGCAAAACATCCGCTTCAAGTCACTTTCTTAAACTTTTCAGAATGTTGTCCCACGTGAAATTTAGTGCAAGAAGTTCCCACCTTCTTCTTCCTATCTTTGCTATAATCCATATTCGCTTCGCTTTCCTCTACTTCGTAAGCTTTCTTCTTCGTCAAAATCTTTCTTCTTTGAATTTTCTAACTTTTGGAGAATTTACTCACCTTCACCCAGATCCTTTAGCTTTCTTCGTTTCTTTTTATTGCCTCTTTTGGATCGTCGCTTATTGTAGAAGATCAGTATTTCTTCTTCAGTAGTTTCTTCAACTTGTAAAAATCGTCTCCAAGCCACTTTCGCATTCTCTTCAGAATATATAAACTTTTTCCTTCTTCAAACTCTTTCTTCTTTGAGTCGTAGCAATTTTGTCAAATTTGCGCCTTAGTGGCTCTTTTAACCTGCAAAACATCCGCTTCAAGTCACTTTCTTAAACTTTTCAGAATGTTGTCCCACGTGAAATTTAGTGCAAGAAATTCTCACCTTCTGCTTCCTAATATCTTTGCTGCAATCACTATTTGTTTCGCTTTCTTCTACTTCTCAAGCTTTCTTCTTCGTCAAAATCTTTTTCTTTGAATTTTCTAAATTTTCACCCAGATCCTTTAGCTTTCTTCGTTTCTTTTTATTGCCTCTTTTGGATCGTCGCTTATTGTAGAAGATCAGTATTTCTTCTTCAGCAGTTTCTTCAACTTGTAAAAATCGTCTTCAAGCCACTTTCTCAAGCTTCTCAAAATATATCAGCTTTTTCTTCTTCAAACTTTTTCTTCTTTAATTTTCCTCAATTTTGTCAAATTTGCTTCTTAATTGTGTTTTAACCAGCAAAAAATCTTCTTCAAGTCACTTTCTAAAATTTTTCAGAATGTCATTCCACGTGCAATTTAGTTCCAGAGATTTTCTTCTTCTTCTTCCTATCTTTGCTACAATCCATGTTTCGTTTTCCTCTCCTTCATAAGCTTTCTTCTTCGTTAAAATCTTTCTTCTTTGAATTTTCTAAACTTTGGCGAATTTTCTCAACTTCACCCAGATCCTTTAGTTTTCTTCGTTTCTTCTTATTGCCTCTTTTGGAACGCAGATTGCTGTAAAAGATCAGGATTTCTTCTTCAGTGGTTTGTTCAACTTGTAAAAATTGTCTTCAAGCCACTTTCTCAAGCTTTTCACAATATAAAAACTTTTTCCTTCTTCAAACTTTTTCTTCAATTTTATCAAATTTGCTCCTTAGTTTTAACCAGCAAAGAATCTTCTTCAAGTCACTTTCTTAAACTTTTCAGAATGTTGTTCCACGTACAATTTAGTTCCTTCTTGTTCCTATCTTTGCTGCAATCCATGTTTGCTTTCCTCTCCTTCATAAGCTTTCTTCTTCCTCAAAATATTCTTCACCCAGATCCTTTTGCTTTCTTCGTTACAGTTTATTGCTTCTTTTGGAATTCAGCCTTTTGTGAAAAAAGCCGTATGTTCCCTTATGTTTGCTTCGGATCTAGTTATTCTTCTGTTGTACTTTTGGCTTACACAAAAAAGACTTGAAGGGACTTTCTCAAACGTCATTGAAGATAATGAAAGTCCAAAAGTGTTTCTGCTTCTTTCTACATTTGCTTGAATCCATGTTCATTACACTTTCCTTTCCATGAGCTTTTTCTTCTTCATAATCTTCCTTCTTCGAATTTTGTCAAATTTCCTCCTCTTTTGACCTGCAAAAAAAATCTTCTTCAAATCATGTTCTTAAACTTCTCAGAATATTCTTCCACCTGCAATTTAGTTGAACAAATCCGCATTATCTTCTTCTTCACTTTCTGTGCCTTCATAGGTTTTTTCTTTCTTCCAGGTCTTTCTTCTTTGAATTTTGCTGAAATTTGTGCCCCACTTATATTCAGGTTCTTGTGCTTCTTTTGGAATTCAGTTCTTTCTAAGTAAAAAACATTTTCTTCACATTCTTCTTGGTCAAGTCACTTTCTTCAACATTTCAGAATTTTTAGAATCATCTCTTCTTCCTTCTATCTCGCTGTCTTCTTTGTCCTGTTCTAGTCGCCTCCTTTATCAGTATTTTCTTCTCATCTTCGAAACTTTATCGAGTCGTTTTGTATTCTTCATCTTCTTCAAAACTTTTTAAGTTTGATTCTGGTAGACCACTAAATTTCAACGCTCCTTATCCTTCAATAAACAACATGAATTACATCTCCGTCAAGCACCGTGATCTTGAGGTAAATGGGAGCTCGTAGTCAAGCAATTCGTACAGCGTGTCCGGCATAAATCGGAAATTGGACACATTCAAGCCGAACATCCTGTATACATTCAAAAACCAACAAACCAACACTGAATAATTAATTAACAATTAGATTACGATTTGATCCTTTCAGAGTGTACACCGATCCAATTCTGGAGCTTAAACCGCCACGGTACCCGTTATCCAGGCAACAGCATCATATCACGTTTACGTGATTTATCGAAGATACGTGACGAAATCGTACGGAACTATGAAGAGCGTCGATCGTATCCGGATCGCGGCCGCCTCTGTCTTTCCGACTATCAATTAATTAAAAAGTAATCCCAATTCATTTTGTAATCAATTAATTATTACAAAAAAAAAATTGTAGCTGGCACTGGAACCAATCGATAACCGAGAATCTTGGCCGTGCTTTGACTCAACAAGGCATCGATGATTTGAAATATTTGGCGCGGCGATATCGTACACGTTTCCCGGAGATCTTCCAGGAACCGTACTCGGAACGTGTCTACAATGTAATTGAATTATTTAGTAATTAATTAATTAATTAATTAGGCGTTTACAGTTCCAATACGATGATACGGACTTTACGCATGATAGTTTCCAAGCATTTATCGACGGTTTATTCCAACAAAACTCCTATCAAGTGCATGCTAATCTGCGCAATGATAAGCATTTAGTAGAACCGATCTCTGCTTGTAAAGCGTGGCAATATCAGATTTTCAATACAAGCATTAATTCGTACGAGACCGAAGCATTCAAACAACAACAAGTCTACCAGGAGATGGTTCGTGATGTATTCCGCCGTTTAGGCTTTCGGTACACATTGAACGATTCCATCGTGCAAGACATGTACGATATGTGCCGTTTCGAGAAGGCCTGGAACCTCCACCAGAAATCGCCGTGGTGTTTAGCCTTCAATAAAGACCAATTGAAGATCATGGAATACATCGATGACTTGATCTATTTTTATGAATCGGGTTATGGTAATAAAATGGCTAAAAAATTGGGTTGTGCTCCAGTTAAAGATATGTACGAGCGATTCCAGCGTACGATTGACGGTGATACGAACGGCGAAAAAGTCAACGTTTATTTCTCGCACAGCTCCGCAATCTTGCCGCTCCTCACAGCTCTCGGCCTCTACGAGGACTTTCTACCGCTCAAAGGCGATAATTACTATCAACAGGCGAATCGACAATGGCGCACATCCCAGATAAATCCGTTTGCGGCAAATTTCGTTGCCACATTGTACGAATGCAGGAGCGGTGAACGGTATCGTGTTATGTTCTTTTTGAATGAGATTCCGGTGAATTATCCGGATTGTGCGGTCGGTTTGTGTAATTGGTCGACGATTAAACGGAAATTTGAGAATATCGCCGATGAGTGTAATTTGGATTTTTGCGATCAACAACAGAATCATTCGAATGGTTTGGGTATCTCGAAGATTACAATTGTAACATTTTTCGTAATTTTCTTGTATTTTACAGATCTTTTCTAATTGTACCTCACTACAACAGAGTCTCATTTAATTAGAGTAATATATTTGATTGTTTAATGTACAAAAGTAATTAATAAAACACGTTAAATAACCTAAAGTTTTTTTGAATGATTTGAAATTGCCGCCAAACATTTGTATTGTGTCTTGCATAACCAGCGCTTGAATTAGGCGTATTCGGGCGGGAAATTCAATTTTAAAACAATATAAGTAAAATATAATCCCAATACCAGTAAAATTAACAATAAAATAACCAATTTTAGACTAAAATGTTTTATTTGATCGTCACAATTGATAGAAATTATTACACAATTAATCAAAATAGAATTGTAATACAACCTCGATTTTTATCGCTGAGATATTTATAACTTTTCTGAAGGCTAGACTACGTTAAAATCGATTTAATGTGTACAATTATCGATATTGACGTAATTACTAACAAATTACCCTATTTATTGTTATCAATTAAAAATTTACCTGCGAATGTATGCAACTACATATACACACGTGTATAAAGTATTGCCTATACATTTCGAAATTAGTTACATTTGACTATTTCCACAACAAAAATCAATTGTAAACAAGCAAAACTAGTGATTTATTCTTAATAATTAGGTATCAGTCTGTTTGAGTAATAATTTTGTTATAAATTAGGTATTGCTGGAAATGCCTAAAGCGTATTATGTGTTGCATAACATCTCACAAATCGTCCATATCTTGCGGCAAATTCAAATTTGCAGTACGAATCTTGAGCAACTTACACGCCAAATCAACAATAAACACCACGATTACGACGAAATCAGTTTTCGTATTGTTACGTATGCAAATAATTGTATAATTGTTTTTAAATGTTAAAATTTCAGCACAACCTCATTTTTATCGATAAAAAATTAAATCGCTCCAAATTACGTAGCGTGCTTGTTTACAAAAGAATATCGTGTTTTTTTAGCGCAATTATCGATAAACTGGCCTTGTTATTGCAATTATTTGATAAAAATTGGTTTGACCTATGCAACTTGCTATACATCCAAGCGTAAAGTGTAGTATACAAGGCTGAGAGATGACGTCACTTACTGTGGGAAATATGCAACTTGTTATACATCCGCGCTTGAGGCGTGGTATACATGTACAAAGATGGCGTCACTTGCGGTGGGAAATTGGAATGTTATCTCAACCTCTTCCTGTTTTCTCCACAAGGAAGCGCCGAAAACAAACCAAATTGATAAATAGAAAAGATAATGTATTTACAAAAAAATAATAGTTTATCACAATCGGTTAGTCATCGTATTATTGCATGTTGTTATCATGTTGGATTCGTCGCCACAGCCATAGTGGATACACCAAATGCTGATATAAAAACATTCACCACAGTTACGAGAAATATTCCAATAACTGTGAAATTATTGATTTTATTCGCTATACAAATCTGTTTTTCATTATGAACATTAAATGTAGCATTCCAAATTAAGCCGATACCAACAGCGACCTGGCGAAAGAAATCACAAAATTAACGCTGATTTATCGGTTGAACATTAACACTTACCTGTAAAAGTAGACTGATTGTGATCAACGCAAAACTAGGATAGAAATACGGATGATTACCGCTCTCTACCACGTACCGTAACTGATTTGCATTCGCCGAAAATAACGCCAGATCCATCATCCCTTGTGCCAGTGTCTTTTTGTGTTGGTAAACGTTCACATCCGGTATGGAGTTACCATCAATATCCGTACCGATTTCCAGATCCGGAAACAACGGGAACCGTCGACGGGCGCCACTGTCCGGATTTAAGGGTTTCTTAGCATCGGTTTCATCACCATCACCATCACCTGCTCGAGATGTGATCTCTGGTGTCTCCCCGTCATTCGGCAGAATCTCGATATCTGTGTCGGGGTGGCCGTCGTGATTCGTGCTGAAGAAACCATCATCGATGCCCGGATACGGTTTATTATCGATTTTGTTCTGATGGTCGTCTTCATCCATCAATTCCGGATCGGGGCTGGCTAACGGTGGCGATTGTGGTGGGTCTTTGTTCGGGTCCATGTTGGGTGTTTCCCGACGAAATCGGGCGTTATTGTCGAAGATTCTTGCAATTTCGTGCTCCATGAGCGGTTGGTCGGGGTGATTAGCGGCGGTCGTCGCCATTTGGGCACTATTTCAATCACTTAAAGTAACGCTTGTTTAACAGTCAATGACAGAGTTCGAAAAAAACCGGCTCCAACTTTTTCCGATTCTAGTTCATTAACGACTGACTAACAACAATTCACTGAATGCTCGGTCACAATTCAAGGTTCTTATAAAGTTGGCGTTTATTTGTTGAATTTAATAATAAACATACCTATGCCAACTTGACGGTTATATAGACTGCTCTAATTTTCTTTAGAATCCCTCCACAACGGGGAATTCTGCTTAACACTTCATGGGGGAAAGCTGGTGACCGCACTGTTTAATTATTAAATTAATTGGTTCACTCATTCATAAAACGAAAAAAACGCGTATTTTCCTGTTAATATTCACAAATATTGCGAAATCCGGATTTTACACACCGTTCGAATCATTGACCTTACGAACTTGTTCTAATGTCGAATTCCTACTGCTTTTTTTGGGAAATAAACATGTGTGTCTATGCAATTAATTTTGTTTAACTAATCATTAAGAGATAATGCAGATGTTTTGTTGTGGCTCGTTATGATTACAGAGAAGTCAAAGTTTATTTTTAGTGTTATACGCAACTTTCTCGATTTCATTTGAAGTTTATTTTAAACGTTTCCAATGTAAAATGAACAAAGAAATGCTCTATTTAGTCGCAACGATTGCGTTGCGGGAATTGCTGATGCCTGCGGGCTATAATTTCCACATCAGTAATTAATTGCAAATTTCCTATCTGGGAATTCGATTTGGGAAATCCAATAGAAGACACTTTAATACATTGAACCCAATGTGGGCCGACGAATGATTCACCAATTGAGCTATGATCTGATGCCACGAACCACAGACAATGGCAAATTTGTTAACACGTTCAAGTTGAGTGATGGAATACATTGTTTATGGACCTCAGCTGTCCTATCAGGTGCCGAATCTACAGGACACCGATTTGAAGCGGTGAAACCTGAACAGCTCGGTCTCGTGGGGGTAGTGGTTGAAACTCTGTGCGAAGTAGGGGGTGTCTGTACTGAGTCCGGCACTGTATCGATAGTAGAGGTTAAGATAGGCTTCTCCTCGGCCGAAGTGCTGGAGGACCTCCAAAGGTAATCGCTGGTCGGCAGAACTCCTGATCACATCACCCCTGGAGATCATGCCAGTTAATCCAATGAGTTAAATCTTTGACAATTAATTAATTGATTGAGTGCTCTGTACCTAGTCGAAAACGTAAGATACCTCAACTTTGGCGAAAATATCGTGTAATTTAAACTTTTTAAGGAATAACTTATTAACACGTACGAACCAAATTGTTAACTATAGTCAACACAATATACTTGCGGGTATTGTGTGTTACATACGAAAGCTCTTAATATCTTTAATCTAGTTTGTTAAATATTAAACATATTATAGTTTAATTTAATAAAAATTAAATAGAGGATTGTAATAATTTCTATGCAAAAGTAGTTTTCTGCTATATTAATATTTTTAACAGGATACAAAGTTTAAGAGCTACATTTAACGACTCGTACGTCATCGGTAATTTACAAGGCCTACTACGATTTGAAAGTGTTTGTAAAAAAATTAATCTTCTTCAAAAGTGCTTATTAATTAGTGCTTTAATGTGAGAAAAATCCTTAATTATCGAATATTTTTGTATTGTTACGGTGAGTAATTATTGTTATTTCTATTAAATAATTTTTAATTTATAAATTTGCGATAATAACAAAATATTAGTGTTAAGGCTGTGCCTACACTTCTTTGCGCTAACTGTATCGTAATTTGCTGCAATTTCGCCTATTTTCCAATTAAATCTTAGAATTTGAGCCGTTCGTTGATTATAAATCAGATTTTATTCATCACATGTATATAGTTAAATAGGCTTATTAACACGTTAACGTCCAACGTGTACTCATTTTTCTGTGACAACTACAATATTAGATCTCTGATCTAGCCTTTCAAGTGTGAACGTGTCAATATACGCTGAACGGAGAATTTTTATCAAAGACCATATAAATAATTATCAATTAATTATTTGCTAGAGTTCTATCAACGCGGTGCTTTGCGAAAAAGAGGCAGTTTAACACATTATCTCGTAGTCCACTCAACTAAATTAATTTGGCTTCTGAAACGTAGAATTTGGAAAAGTACCGTGGCAGTCAACGTGTTAAAGCACCGTCCCAAGCAGCAGTTTGCTCTGTTGTGGTATCGGGTCGTCTTCTAGGATTTATTAAGTAACAAACAATTCTTTAGAAAATAGCTTATAATTTACGCTAGAGTAGCAGTTCTTGATCGTAAAAAGTAAGAATAGATCCACTAGAACCCTAAACATGTTTTGCTTCGTCTTCTAAGTTAAGAAGCTCGAGTGACCGACAGGAACCAATATGCAAATATTACAAATGATACACGAAAAAAAAACGATAATTTCTTTGGAATCGTTTATTATTTTAAAACTGTCATGCGCTTATAACTGCTGGCATACCACTGGTTTTTCACCAGGAATCAAATGAATTTTCAGGTTCGAGTTGTGTGTTTGTTTAAATTAGTCTTTTGTGTAAATTTCTTCTCAAGTGTACGGATTTTCACATGTTGAATGCCGATTTAAATGCTTCTTTTCTTATTGCAAGTATTACAACTGTGTCATACTTCATCGTTATGCATTTTTGAATTTTCTATGGCACAATGTTACAATTTGTCATCGATATGGAATTGTTGATGGCACTTTAATTTATAAAAAAATTTAAATTGCATACCACAACAGTAGAATTATTTAGCATGAATTTTTTTATGATCTTCAAGATAATGCATACATGCAAATTGTTCACCGCAAATATCACAATGATACTTTTTATTTGCAACTAATGATTCTTGATTTTGTTCAACAGAATGTCCTTTAAAATACATGTGGCCGCAATTAACTGAAAATAAATTACAATAATTATAGAGCTTTAAACAGGAACGTTTTATTTTGGGCTAAGCACATAGTGGAGCGGACAGTAGACTATCAAGTGAGCGGGGAGTAGGTAAAGGAATTGTATGAACTTAGTAGCGTCGTGATACTTGACTGAAAATGATAATTTGGTTTTAATTAAGTTGCCATGTTTAAAAGTTTGGTATCAAATGGGAAGACTGGGAAAGAAAAAAAAGATGTAGTGCATGCCAATAGGAGCAGTATTAGCTCGCCACTATGTGTACGCAGTTCCTTTATGTACTCTCTGCTCTCCGTAGAGGCTTAAGTGACTCCTAGATTGCACAATAATGGATGTCGCGCAGTAATATTGACCGTCTGTATATCAGATTGAAAGACAATACTGAACTAATTTTTTTGAACAACAATATTGCTCAATGTGTAGTGCAATATATTGATGTAAATATTGATCGTCTTTGGGATAATTTAATGATATTTGTAACCTTGCGGAGGTCGCGATTTGCACAAAGTCCCTGAAGATTTGTGAAACAAAAATAATAGTTTTGCTTGCTTGAATCTACCAAATCTGGAGCGACCTCTGCAGACTTAAATTGATGATTTCGATAAAGGGAGAATATAGTTCCCGTCCACTGATAAATTTATCAAATAAGTCAAAACAAAGAAAATATTTTAAAAAACGATTTACGAATAATGAAAGAATCTTGTTCAGCTTTGACAGATTTTTCCTTTAAAAAAGCACCCGTTTCCGGCGGATTATCACCAGTACGTTTCTCATCTTCTATATGGTCTATTTTGTTAGTGTTTACCCCATTTTGTTCATCAATTATTCTATTATTATCCTTACGAATTGATTCATTTAAATTATCGTTGTTGTCTGTAGAATGACAACTCTCATCAATTTCGTCCACTAAAACGTAAATTGCAAGCTACATTTAATGATGTTGAATATTATGATATACTACCACACATATCATCGTAGTGTTCTCGATCCTGTCCCTTATTATTCGAATCATTTTGTTTTTGTTCGTACGATTCTTCTTCAGTATGTGTTTTTAAATGTTTCAATAATTGAACTTTTCGTAAAAATCTCTTTTCACATAAATGACAATGGTGTGGTTTTTCACCAGTATGTATTCTCATATGTAGTATTAATCCATCGTTTCGAAGAAATCGTTTATTACATACTTTACAAACGAATGCTTTCAGACCAGTATGTGTCATTAAATGGTAACTCAAACTTGTTTTTGTTAGAACAGATTTATTGCATATATCACACAAATAGACTTTTTTCACTGATGTCGAATTAATCATTTTATCATTTTCATTCGAATCGTTTCTTAGTTCATGGATGCTATTAGTGCTGTTTTGATTATTAATAGTGTCATGATTTTCTTCACAATCATCTTCTACAATTAAAAATGATTAAATTCACTTTCATTCAATCTGTCTTAGGATGCAATGCATATTTATAGAGCTTATGATGTGGGCACATAGGAAAGATTCTTGTTCCCACCCTGATTAATTTCCTACGTAAGCCATAAACCAAAAAAATGTTTAAAAAAAAACTAAATTCCCATCCTTTTTATGGGAGGATTACTTTTGACACATTTCCAACTAAATAGCACGTAAGGACAATCGTCCCATAGGAAAAGATATATGATTTCTTACAATTAAACGACTAATGGTGGGTGAGATCTACAACTCCGTTTTATTATCAATTTTTCGAAATTCTCGGCAAGTACTAATTTGCCTATGCGGCTTTTACTGTGTACTTCTTTAAATAACATTGCAAATAGGTCACTCTAAACGGATAAATTTGAGGTTTATTTTGAAAATATCGAATAATTTACTTACGATATACTACAGTTGTATTGTCACTGCATTTTTCAAGAGTATTTGTTTCATGATTTGTTCCATTAAAAGTTGTGTTTGTATACACTGGAAATTCTTGAGCACGGCTTGGTTCAGTTTGATTATCACTCATATAAACGTCACTATCGGAATCAATAGCATTTTCATCTTCTGTATCAAACAAATGTTAGTGTATTTGATGGATTTAATGGTATATTCTTTTTACCAATTTCGTTCACATTTTCATCAACTTCTATTGGTTCCTCCTTTGGAATATTATCAATATTTGCATTGTCGTTCTTTTCAACGCCAGAATCTGTAGAGCTTCCTTCAGTTTTAATTTGTTTCGTTGCTTTGGTGCCTATTTGATTGTTATCATTAATAATTCTTGTGCTCTCTAAAACTGAAATATTTGTTATATATTTTATCGGTTAATTAAGAAAAATTTGTAATTTTACTCGATTTTAAATGATGCTGAACAATTCTTTTTGCTTCATCATCAGAAATAGACTCGTCACTGTTTACTTCCACAACCTATACACAATAAATCACGTTACAGATCGCATATATTAGAAAAAAAGTACAATATTTGGGCTTGTGTCGCAATAAGCGAGGAAGTTCAGAAAATTTTGCACAAAAATCACTGACTCTGAATCATCGGACGAAAGTGCGTTTTTTTAATGCTAAAATCCGATATTTCAGTCTTAATGAAAATTACTACATTTTCTTTTTTTATTTCTAAATTGGCTACATGGAAACTTTTACCGATCATAGGAAGTCTATATAGCCTTTAAGTCAGGCATGTGCAACTTGAACAAAACCTCGGGCCAGGAAGCAAATATCACACCATATCGCGGGCCGAAATCTATATAATACCGGGTGTTTTCTCTATCTGTTGAGGGCTGCCAGATCTTCTATTAGCGTTAAGTAAGAACCTTTTTGGGATCCTGGATCCTCCCTATATCCGCAGCTGTACTTTTATTCCTCTTGCTTAACGGCTAACGGGAGATCTCGCAGCCGTCCATACTTAGAAAAAACATCCTGTATATATGATATATGTTAACGTAATAATTAGCAAATTAAAATATCTTTAAGCGTCTGAGGGCTTGAAAATAAGTACAAGGGTCGGAAAAAGTCACATCGAGGGCCGGATCCGACCCGCGGGCCGTACGTTGCACATGCCTGCTTTAAGTTATACAATCTAATTTGAGTATGTATTTTCTTTATCTTCAATAATTTTCCGAGTGTGAATTAATTCAACTTACATTCTTCGTATGTCGAATTCTACGATCAGTAGTTAGTATCATCTGCCTGAAAGTGTTGAATTTTTTCAATTCAATCAAACACTGTAAACACACAATCTTTGTGTATGGATCATCTTCGCGAATCTGAAAGAAAATTCAGTAAATAAATGATTAAAACGAAAGATTGTCGTTTACTTTAATATTTGATAAATCAGCAATTATTTTCCATATTGGTGGATCCAATTTTTTATTAAATATATTCTGACATAGCGCAGGATCTGTATGAGAGTAACACAATCTGCATTTATCCATTTTAATTTTTATTAATTATTGTTAATAAAATAATAAACTTAACACAACTTCTTATCACAGAACACTAAAAAGCGCCATCTAACTTAAATTTGTATAGTTACATTTTGGGCAGTGGCGTAGCCTAAAAACATTACGTTTTTTTTTTTAGGCCACGAAACAATTTTTAGGAGTTTTTCCCATCAAAAACCACTGTTTGATCAATATGCGATATTCTTTTCTTTCATTTTTTTTTGCGAAGGTGAAGGTAGCGACTGCAAAAGTTGCCGCAAAACATTGCTGAAATATTATTTGGAGATTGCTTCAAGATTATGTCCGCTTTTTCGCTGAAATGTTTTATCATTGGTAGGATATAGCTTATCGAGATTCTGAAAAAGATATAAAACACAAGAAAAAAAGCACGTTAATCTCTTGATTCATCTTTATTAAAAGAAAATTCATTCATCATTATGTTGCTGTTTCAAATGTGCTGTTAAAAAGGATTCTTCCACAAAACTCAGACTACACTTATTACAATCAAACGATTTATCGCTAGGATGGGTTTTCAAATGATCTCTCAAGACATGTTTATATAGAAATCGTCTATCACAAATATTACATTGATATGTTTTTTCACCGGTATGTATCTTTGAATGTTTACGTAAATTATCACTACGTGAAAACTTTTTCCCACATATACTACAACTGTACGGCTGTTCACCTGTATGTACTGTTGAATGGTTTTTCAATTCTTTTGATCTTAGAAATTTTTTATTACACACATTACATTGATACGGTTTTTCACCGGTATGAATTTTTAAATGTCTACATAAACCACTGATTGTTGTGAATGTTTTACCACAAACATTACATTGACACGGTCTTTCACCAGTATGTATTCGTACATGTCTTTGTGAATCTTGTTTGTATCGAAATGTTTTACCACAAATATCACAATTATATGGTCTTTCATTCGTATGGGTACGTAAATGTTCACGTAAATTGAATTCCCTTAAATATCGTCTTCCACAAATTTCACATTGGTACGGTTTTTCATCCGTATGGATTCTTAAATGTCTTTGTAAATAGAGATTGTATGGAAATTTTTTACCACATACATGACAATGGTATGGTTTCTCGTCAATATGTACTTTTAAATGTGCACCGAATGAACGTTTCTTTGTATATTGTTTATCACAATAATCACATTGGAATAGATTTCCATCAATATGTTGTTTTGAATTTATATGTAAATACTTCATATAGGCGATTTTTTCTGTGGTGTCTTTTTCATTTGGAGTTTGACTTCTTTTTTGTGATTTCTTTAAAACTGAAAAAATTTTAAAACATTAACTTCAAAGAAATTGTAATAAAGCTTTAATTATTGCAGAGATCTTTATTTTAGTCTCCAAAACAAAGCCGGAAAAGTCGCCTTGATTTGATTCATAGTTTTTTGGATTTATCAGCGTACGTTTAGGATACTAAAATTGAAGTCCCCACTATAGATTCAGTTTAGTCGAATTATTATCGAAGTCTGCCTTTTTTTCTAGTTATGTATTCTGAATTAATTATGAAATTAGTACCTTTACCACTTTTTGAAGAACGAGCAACAGTGCTTTTTGATGTTTTGGCAAAACCACCAATGTGATCCGTTTTTTTATCAATATTCGTTATACTTTCATCTTTATTGGGATAGATTTTTATTTCATCGGTATTCTTGTTTCTGTTCTCGAAATTTTCTTCTATTTTATCGTCTAGAATTTACGAATAATTACAGTTATTTTAATATCTATTTGTTGAGATCAAACAGTACTTTTAGCGGTCTTCAGAGGTTGCTCCTCAATTCCTTCTTTTAAAATATCATCCAGATTTATTTTAATTGTCGGACAAGATAATTCGTTTAGGTTTTCGTTTGACGGTTCTGTCTCATCAATGGATATTTCATCTTTTATCTCAATTCTATTAGAGTTTTGATTATTTTTTGATTTATTATCACCACTGATTGATTCGTTTTCATAATCATGCTGTAAATCTGAAATATACTCTGTTATAATTCAAATATTATAAAAACAGGATAAGTTGTTGGACTAATGCAATAAATAAAAACTGATTTTGTTAATATCACTGGAACAGAATAGATCATTAATAATTTGCTATTAATGACCAAAGAGTGACGAGACTGATTTAATATTAAATAAAAACTGAGGATTCTCTTTTACCACTGGATAAAGGTTTTGCTCCCAAAACAGTTTCAATACAATCGTTTCTATCCGTGGAACAATCTTCGTCCAAATTTTGTCGAATTCTATAATCAGTGTTTAGCATCATTTGTCGGAACGTATAGAAATTCTTCAATTCAACAAAACAGTGCACACATACCATCTTTGGGTATGGATCATCTTTTTTAATCTAAAAGATAATTAATTACAAAAGATATATTGACACGAGAGAATATATTGTTTACTTCTAAATTTGAGAAATCTGCAATTATTTCCCAAAGTGGTGGATCAAATCTCTCATTAAAGATATTTTGACGCAATTCGGGATATGTACAAGAATAACACAATCTGCACAAATCCATTTTAATTAATTTGCGGACGATTTTAATAAAACAATATTCAAGTATACGTGCTCAATACACGACCATCATTTTAACAAAGCAGGCGCCACCTTGCTGAAATTTAAGAGACTGCTCAATCGCTTTGTGGCTTTGTTAGCTTTAACACAGTGGCGTAGCGTACAATATGACAATCGCTTTATTATAAATGCATTCTAATCAGAGATCAAATATAAAGATCTAAAACAAGGACAACTGTTTCAAATAGAATCCTTTCAATCGTCTTGATTCAAAATTAATTATTTGGCAGAAAGAATATAGCTGTGTTGTGTTTGTTGCCGAGATTCTATGAGAAATTAGAGAGATAATTAAATATAAAATAAGACGGAAAAAAAATTCAATAGTTTCTATTAAAGTTTCTTTATTGTGGAAAAACTCATTTTTTCTTATGTTCTCGTTTCATATGTATTAATAAATCAGATCTTTGTAAAAAACTTACATTGCATTTATTACAATCAAACGATCTTTCACCAGTATGCACTTTTAAATGATCCCTTAAGACATGTTTGTATAGAAATCGTTTATCACAAATGTTACATTGAAATGGCTTTTCACCAGTATGTATCTTTGAATGTGTCCTTAAATTATCCTTTCGTGAAAATCTTTTACCACATGTATCACAACAGTACGGTTGTTCACCAGTATGTACAGTTGAATGTACTCTCAATACAGAGACTCTAGCAAATTTCTTACCACACACATTACATTGGTGGGATCTTTCACCACTATGTACGATGAAATGTTGATGTAAAATACCACTCCTTGAAAACTTTTTACCACAAATATCACATTGATATGGTTTTACATCATTATGTAATCGCATATGTACGTTTAACGAAGTTCTGCTAACGAATCTTTTACCACATTTATTACAACAATATGGCTTTTCACCAGTATGCCGCCTTACATGTATTTGAAAGCAACGCATAAATGCAAATCTTTTACCGCAAATATCACATTGGTAAGCTTTTTATGTATTGCTAAATGACCATTCAGCCTTTCCTTGGTTGGGAATTGTTTACCACAAGTATCACATTGTAACAATTTTTCTTTTGAATACGTTTTTAAATATGAATTATATACGTTTTTATTAACGTACATGAATCTTTTAGCAGATTCATCATTGTTGAATGGGTTCTCATAGATGCGTACTTTTAAATTATCGTCATCTTTCGCATGCTCTTTCGAATGCGAAGGTAATTGGTGTACGGTAAGGAAATTTTTCTTACAAATTCCACATTTATAGAATTTCTGGGCGGAATGAACGGATTTAATATGCGTTTCTAGAATATCTTCTTGTGGAAATGTTTCATGACAAACACCACACTGATACAACTCTTCTCCAGTAATTATTTCATTTCCATCAATCGATTCGTTTAGATTTTCACAGTCTTTACCAAGTGGTTGCTCTAAAACGATTTTATCAGTTGAAGAACAATCAACAATTCCTTCGGTATCTTTCACATTAATTTGAGATAATTTCTTATCAGTATTTGTTTCAATTTCATTAGTATTCGAATCGTTTTTAAGATTTTGGATGTTGCTAGTGTTTGTGTCAGAATTGTTTTCTATTTTATCGTCTAAAATTGAAAATAGCTTCAATTACTTGCTAATAAAGTATCCAATTTCATACAGACAGTTAGATTATGAAATTCTTTTTTATATAAATTGACTCTTGATGTTTGGAGACAAATTATCGGGAGTCGCGACAGGTTATGCCTTAAACTTACAGGCGTCTATCTTTCAGCTACCATCCGCCAGCCTTTAGATAAGCAAAATTAAGGAGAACACTACACCATTTCCTATCCAATAAAGTACATCATAATCTAACTGTTTCGTATATGATAATCTAATTATTAAGAATAATCAATACTTCTAGCGGTCTTCGCTGGTTGTTCCTTAATTCTTTCTTTTAAAATTTCATCCACATTCATTTTAATTGTCGGAAAAGATAAATCGATTTGGTTTTCAGGTGATTGTTCTGTATCTTCAATTGATATTTCATCATTTATCTCAATTCTAATAGAGTTTTGGTTATTGTCCGATTTATTATCACCACTAATTGGTTCGTTATCATGATCATTTTGTAAATCTGAAACATATCTGTTATAATTGAAATATTATAAAAGGAGGATGAATTGTGTCATTTATGCAATAATGGTTTTGTTAAGTTTTGATAAAAGTAAAGATAACGTATTTTAAATCGAAACGAATGAGACTAGAACCGAAGAGAGATGAGATTTAATATGAAATATGGCTTTTTTGTGATAATGACTTCAAGTGAGGTTTGTCCGGGTGTGTCAGTTGTAAAGTGTAATACTATAATGTTTACGATAAGACTGTGTAGTAGTCACGTTCTAACGAGTCAAAATATATAAACAATTAATATAATATAATTTTAGTCAGCCTGATGTAGTGTTTAGCTGGACGCCAATGGTTCTCCCACTCTTAGGCCACACCTCACTGCACATTACTGGTGAATCACTTCAATCGCAGTGTAATCCCCCGTCCCCCAGTTTAGGTAACCCTCTCGGAAACATAACATACCCCTGGATAAAGGTGTTTCTTCCAAAACAGTCTCAATATGTCCAAACGATTCTATGAAATAAGTAAAAAGTGATTTTGTTAATTTTGTTATGTAATTGTAAAATAAATCGAAACAAATGAGACGACAATTTGAATCCATCATTAACATTTTGCTATCGAACGGGAGATGAGGCGTCATGTACAGATTTAATATAAAAAAGAATCTGACGATTTTTACCACTGGATAAAGTTATTTCTTCCAAAACAGTTTCAATAGAATCCTTTTTATCCATGGAACAATTTCGAATTCTATAATCAGTGTTGAGCATCATTTCTCGAAAAGTATATAAATTCTTCAGTTGAACAAAGCAGTGTACACATACAATCTTTGTGTATGGATCATCTTTTGTTATCTAAAAAATAATTAAATAATAATTAGACAAATGTAATAATAATTTAACATGAGAAAATGTTGTTTACTTCTAATTTTGAGATATCAGCAATTATTTCCCAAAGTGGTGGATCAAATTTTTCATTAAAGATATTTTGGTGCAATTCGGGATATGTACAAGAATAACACAATCTGCACAAATCCATTTTAATTAATTTGTAGAAGATTTTAGCAAAACATTATTCAAGAAAACGTGCCCAACACACGATCAGCAATAACAAAACAAGCGAAACAAGCGCCACCTTACTGAATTAAAACCTTAACACAGTGGCGTAGCTTAGAGCAAATATTGCCTCGCGCTCGCAGCTACAGCTAGAAATGTTGAAGCTCTCCGGTTTTCGAGAAAACGCCTTTTAATACCGAAGAACATTTATAAAATTCAAGTTTTATACTATAATGTAAATAGAGTTACAATTTGTTAAAGTTAAAGAGTGGCTAGCAAGGGGTTGCCACGATACTAAGTGCCTGGAAAGACTAATATTGTTCCAAAGAAAATACGGCTTTATACTTTGACGATATTAGGTTGCTATTTTTTGCACCTTTGCTTCCTGTTATCTACCAACGCCACGATCATCTGAAAATCTTCATAGTAGCCCGTCATGCCTACCTGTGTTGGGGATATGCACTCATAGACTTTCAGCTTTTTATGAAATAACGAAAGTCTGGCCGTCTCGGGTTCTACTAGTTTGTGGTGGTCAGAAACACGTACGTATATAGTATTATTCAGATTGGTAAATAGCACGGCCAATCATTGTTGTGAAAATAGGATGAAAAAAAATTCAATACTTTCTATTCAAGTTTCTTTATTGTGAAAAAAACTCATTTCTTCTTATGTTCTCGTTTCATATGCGCTGATAAATCAGATCTTTGTAAAAAACTTACATTGCATTTATTACAATCAAACGATCTTTCACCAGTATGCACTTTTAAATGATCTCTCAAGACATGTTTGTATAGAAATCGTTTATCACAAATGTTACATTGAAATGGCTTTTCACCAGTATGTATCTTTGAATGTGTCCTTAAATTATTCTTTCGTGAAAATCTTTTACCACATGTGTTACAACAGTACGGCTGTTCACCAGTATGCACAGTTGAATGTACTCTCAATTCAGAGATTCTAGCAAATTTCTTACCACACACATTACATTGATGGGCTTTTTCACCAGTATGTACGATCAAATGTTGATGTAAAATACCATTTGTTGAAAACTTTTTACCACAAATCTCACACTGATACGGTTTTACACCATGATGTAATCGCATATGTCCGTTTACCAAACTACTGTCTACGAATCTTTTACCACATTTATTACAACAATATGGCTTTTCACCAGTGTGCCACCTTAAATGTGCTCGTAAGTATCCCATAAATGCAAACCTTTTACCGCAAATGTCACATTGGTAAGCTTTTTTATGTATTGCTGAATGACAATTCAGCCTTTCCTTAGATGGAAATTGTTTACCACAAGTATTACATTGAAACGATTTTTCTTTTATATACGTTTTTAAATATGCCATATATATGAATTTTTTATCAGATTTATCATTGCTGAATGGGTTCTTATAGATGCATACTTCTAAATTATGGTCGTGTATCGAATGTTCGACTGTATGCGAAGGTAGTTGATGTATAGTAAGGAAATTTTTCTGACAAATTTCACATTTATAAAATTTCTGATTGGCATGAACGGATTTAACATGCGTTACCAGAAGATCGTCTTGTGAAAACTTTGTATGACAAGCTTCACATTCAAATAACTCTTCTCCAGTTATAGTAGTATTTGTTTCATTTACATCAATTGATTCGTTTAGATTTTCACGATCTTTATCAATTGGTATCTCAGAAACGATTTTACCAGTTGTTGAAGAATCATCAACAACACCGTTAATCTGAGATAATTTCTTATCAGTATTTGTTTTACATTCATTCGAATCGTTTGTACTATTTTGGATGTTGCTAGTTTTGTTGTTAGAATTTTTTTCTGTTTTATCGTCTAAAATTGAAGGTAGGTACAATTATTTGCCACTAAAATATCCCACTTTATATGCAACAGTTAGATTATGAGTTAATTTAGATGGACAAAATTACATAAAGCATAAGAAAAACACTGTTTAAAACCATTAAAGTACTTCATAATCTAATTGCTTCGTATGATGTGGGATACTTCTCTCCTTAGTGATATTCAATACTTCTAGTGGTCTTCAGAGGTTGCTCCTGAATTCGTTCTTCCAAATTTATTTTAATAGTCGGAGAAGATAAATTGCTCAGCTTTTCAGGTGATTGTTCTCTTGCCTCTTCCATGGATACTTCATTCTTTTTCTCAATTGTAATAGAATTTTTTACATTATAAGTAGTAGTTTTGTTTTTAACCATCTGATTATTGTTCGATTTTTTATCACGTCTAATCGATCCGTTATTCCGATTATTGGTTTTCTCCTGTAAAGCTGAAATATATTCTATTATAATCGAAATATAAAAGAGAATAGGTGTTCGTTAAGTCAATGTAAAGATAATGTGATTGGCTATAAATCGAAATTTTTTGGTGTGAGAAGCAATAGCACATTGATCTTGCTTCTCACATGTATGTAAAGCTAAATAGTATTTTAACTTTGTTGGAATTACGGACAATTTTTTAATCTATGTCGTTTTAAATGAAATGTAAATGTTTTACCATAGGCATTTGAACCATCGTGACGTTTCGCATGTTCTATTGAATGTAAAGACAGTTGGCGTTTAGTAAGGAAACTTCTCTCACAACTGTTACACTCATAAGATTTCCGAACATAATGAAGGAACTGTATATGTTTTCTTAATAGATGTTCTTGTGGAAATCTTTTAGAACAAGTTTCACATTCATACGGCTTAGGCTTTTTAGATTGTTGCTCGTCTTCTGGATACGTTTCGACGTGCTTCTGATGTACGTTTGTTACTAAAAAGACATTTTCAAAAATTTAGTATCAATATTCAAGATTGTTAATCAGAAATAGATTATCACAGTAAAATAGAGAATGAATAACTAATGAGGCACAGTCGAGTAATTAACAATTTTGTTTCAAAGAGCAAAGGAAATTTATGACTAAGTCTTAACTGAATCATAAATTCGCTTTTTATTGTGAACATAAAAAAGAATTAACCATTATTTGGTTCTTACTTTTTGTATTCTCAGTTGAATTCGTATGATGTTGAGGCGCGTCTATGTTGCTTGGTTTGCGATCCGTTTGTTTAATCTTCTGTATCTTTTGATGTGTTTTTCGAAGAAAATACGGGTTTTTACGAATATGCAGATTTAAATGATCATTCAATGTTGTCTTTGTGTGAAATTTCTTATCACAAACTTCACACTGATATGGTCTTTTGTCAGAATGATTAATCAAATGTCTTAATAAATCATTCTTTCTTAAAAATTCTTCACCACAAATATTACAACAGCACGACTGTTTTTTATAACTATGTACCTTTAAATGTCTTTTTAATTGATCTATTGTTAAAAATTTTCTCTTACAAATGTTGCAGTGGTGGTACAGTTTTTTAGTAGCATGATTTTCTAAATTACATTTTTGCGCACATTGTTTGGTACATATTTTATCATGATACAACTGATTTCTAGTAGGTAATTTTTCCGATTGTTCTTCATTAGATTGTACTTTTACAGTGGCATTTTGTACATGTTTTTCGAGATGTTGACGAGGGATGCATCCGGCTGAAAATATTTTATTGTCAATATTATTGATACGAAAATTCATTAAGGGGTTACAAGGCTTTCGAAGGCTGAAAGAAGCATATTTTCTCTGATTTTTTCTAATATAATGGATGAAATATTTTATTCAAATTTTTCTCGCTAATGCTTGAAGGAAGAAAAAAAAATGAAATGGAACCACGTATTGCTTCATAAAATTGGTTGTGATGCTTCGTTCAAGTACTAGTCGATTGTATCTTGAACAAGACAATAAAACAAATCGACTTTCTTTGAAATTTTCAAACCCTAACTAATTATCGAACGGTAGAAGTATGCAGATTATAAAAGTGGAAAGAGGATCGCTTACTTCGTTATATACTTTTGTTTGTAGTTGTTTTATTTATAGATTGCAACTAAAATTATTTTATATTTACCATCGAAATTTTCATTTCGTTGTTTTGTAACGTGACTATTCGTGTGTTTATGATTGTCAGTTCCAGGAATGATCCTATTTTGGTTATTTTCATCATTAGGGCAATGAACATTTTCAATTAAATTTGTTTCAAAATTAACAGACTGTTCAATGCTGTTTGTTTCATTACCAGTCGATAAGTTTAAATTTTTATTGTTAGGTTTCGCTAAAACTGAAATAATTTTTTGTTTGTAATCCGATTAAGAAACGATTAGTAATTTTACCAGTTTTTAGAGAGTGTTCAATAATTCGTTTTGCACCTTTGACAAACAGACTTGTCTGGTTGTGAGCTAATTTTTCATTAGTATCATTTTCTAATGGATCCTCTGAAATAAGAAATTACTACAATTATAACGATATAAACTGACTATATCAGGGCTTTTACCGATCTTTACAGAATGCTCTTCAATTTCTATCATTTCTTCTTTTAAAATATCATTTGATTGTTTTTTAATCTTATTAATCTCTTTTATTATTTGATTATTCATTTGAAATTCTTCTTCGTTTCCATCATTAATTATGTTGTTAACGGTATTAAGCGGATCGTTGAAATTATCATGTTCGTCATCAATGGATTTATTAAAATTGTCGTGTTCTAAAATAGACGCAATTTTACAAAATTTGATTAATGATATTAATCGTAGTTTCACCAATTTTTAAAGAATCTTCTTCAACTTTTATAGATTCTTTGAGATTTGTTTGAATTGTCGAATAAGATTTATTAAAACTGTCTATTTTATTAGTGCTCACTTTATTTTGATTTACAATTATTCTACTGTTGTTATTACAAATTGTCTCATTTAAATTATCGTTGTTGTTCGAAATATGACAACTTTTATCAATTTCGTTCTCTAAAAAAGAAAATTTTTATTAAATGATTGTGAATATTCCAACATACAATTAATTTAATTTTACGTATTTGTGAATGTTCTTGAACAATTCCTATTGCTACATTATTATTCGAATCATTTGATTTTTGTTGGTAGGATTCTTGTTTAGTATGTATTTGTAAATGTTTCACTAAATACACTTTTTTTGTGAATCGTTTTTCACATAAATGACAATGGTACGGTTTCTCACCAGTATGTACTCTCATGTGCGTTTTTAAATAATCATTACGAACAAATCGTTTATCACACATATGGCAAACATAGTCTCTTATACCGAGATGTCTCATTAAATGGTACTTTAAATATACTATTTTCGCAAAAGTTCTATTACAAACATTACAACGATGTGGTGTTGTCAATGTTTCCAAATTACTAATTTCTTTATGTATATTTGTTCTATTCGACTCGTGTTTTAGTTTGTCGGTATTGTTAGATCTGTTTTCATTATTGATAGTGCCATGATTTTCTAAAATTACAAATTATTATATTTGCTTTCATACAATTCGTCTATTGATAATTACTTTTATTATCCATCTTTAGAGGATGCTCTTTAATTTCTATTATATATCCAGATATATCTCCGGGTCAGTTTTTTGAATTAGGGGACGTATTATGCCACTATTCTATATTCTAAATAGTTTCAATATTAATTTCAGTTTCAGTAGACTTTTTGTTCCAGATCTGTTTCACTGTAAAGGCAGCAATATTCTGCATATTGATCTTTTAATTTTTTTGATTATTAATCGTACAATTAACAACATTAATTGGCACTTTGTTTAGTATTAATTAATTAATTAAAACAATAACAAAGAAGCGCCACCTTGCACAAATGTCTTGGAACTTTAGTTAACTTTAACACAGTGGCGTAGCACAAAATAGTGTAAAACAATTAAGGCCGTTCTATCGCTCAAGAAAAATTCTGCTTTATTGTGGGCGTTGCACTGTAAACTATTCTAAACTAGTTACTTTCCCCAATGTGTAAGTTATTGGTTCAAACTAACAACCGGAAAGGTCATAAATCTTCAAAACATAAACACAAAAGTCCAGCACTTTGTACTGTTAGTTTAGAACCAGTAGTACGACATTTTTTATAATATAGGTAATATGGGTAGGAGTGTCCTTTATTATCCGCTAGACGTTTATTGGTTTAGGAGTCCCACTTCATATATCACGTTTCACTTAGAAATTTCTGTAAAATCACGGGAAAAACGCAAAATTTTTTTACAATTTGTTAGTGTTAATTTACATAATTTTTGTTTATAAGAAACGCTGATCCACATAAAAAAACCTAGTCTATTGAGTAGCAGAGCCAAAATTTAAAAAATAAGTAAAACAAAAAAATTCCATGTCCTTTTTTTTTAATTTTTAGAGCCGCTGATGGGCTTTTTTGCAAACGGGCGCTGTAACTCAATGTATTTTTGCATTAAGAATGTCACCTGAAAATATCAAATCAATATATAGTCCATCGCTAGAAAATTGAGAATTAGCGTGACGTTGTAAAATCTAAAGTATAAAGGCAAATTATCCGCACAATGGACCCTCACTTACAAGTAGTGGATCATAAATAAAACTATTGCAGAAATTTCAAACTGAAACGAGAAATGCAACATCTGTTTAGACCTTTCCGAAAGTAGGTAGATCGTTAAAGGATGAATGAATTTTGAAATACAATGTCAACACAAATTTCAAACAGCTTAATAACGGGGAAATATTGTATCATTTGTATTTTTAATAATTTTATTTATTCATCTTCACTTATATGCCTATAATATTCTTCGACATCATCTTCACGTGATTCCCAAGGTCGCCACATGATAATTTGTTTGTTTCAAAAGAACACAGTTTCTGTTGCACTTGTTTCCTGAAAGGTAACTTCGAACGAACTGAATGGATCACATTTTGATGGCACCTCATTTATTGTTTTTACCTGGCTTTGTTGAAATTTAGGGTTGAAAATTTTTGGAAATTGAGAAAGTTCGTTTCTTTACACTGACTTTGGTTTTTCCAAATTTCAACGGAAGCAGATAAACGCAATAAATAAAAATGGAGACGCATCACCGTATAATGAATTCGGTTCGCTTCAAGTTTTTTTCTTTGAAGTAAATGCAGAAGAGTGTGTTGAGAAGGTGTGTTCATTTGAAACAACCAAATTAACATGTCGCCGTCTTAGTAATCGCATGCTGATAATGACAAAAAAATATACGTTTTTAATATAGACGAAGAAGATGATGAAACAGTTTTGCTTTATTCCATATATAAAGAATTTGTCCCTAAAGAATCAATTTATATTTGTCCGCTTATCAAGTTCCATTTGGTCCATTTTGTTTTTTGTATTAAGTAATTGATTAATTTCATTGTGGCTGAAATTCTTGACTTAGATATGTTACTTTCAAAATAAACGGAAATTGAACTGACTAATGTAGAGTCTCAGCTTTTTGTCAGCCAATGTTCAGAAATTAACAACAATTGTTCTTTTGCATTATCAGAAAACAGGCTAATAACAAGTGTCTATTTTTCTTGTTAAATACATAACACACTATATAAGTAAATATTATAGGCATATAAGTGAAGATGAATAAATAAAATTATTAAAAATACAAATGATACAATATTTCCCCGTTATTAAGCTGTTTGAAATTTGTAGATCTACCTACTTTCGGAAAGGTCTAAACAGATGTTGCATTTCTCGTTTCAGTTTGAAATTTCTGCAATAGTTTTATTTATGATCCACTACTTGTAAGTGAGGGTCCATTGTGCGGATAATTTGCCTTTATACTTTAGATTTTACAACGTCACGCTAATTCTCAATTTTCTAGCGATGGACTGTAATTTCATTTGGCTTAGTAAAATTGTAAAAACTGTTTCCGTAGAGCGATAGAACAGCCTTAATGTACATGATGGCCCATTTTCGATGATTTTGCAGTGTATTTCCTATAAGGAGAGCTCGAACAAAATAATGGATTTTGCTATGTTCTTTTGTTTTCGAGTTACTTCCAGTTTTTCATTTTTTCGCGATTTTGAAGCTGCCTCATATTTCATAGGCTATCAAAAAAGTTTCTTTTTTCTCCACTGTTTCTGGTGCAGTTTTTAAAGCTGATTTTATTTAGCTAATTGAATTTTCTCTAGCTTTCACCGTTTTTTAAACATAACAGAATCTTATGTTTTTTTTTTAAATAGCACCTACATTGCTCATTAAATTGCTTATTTTTTTCTGATTCCAATTATATATAGTTTGTTATGGTTATTTTAAAAAATGTAAGTAATTTGGAAAATTTCGATCTCGGAGGGAAAAATTCCGAAAATTGTTTTCAAAAGGACTTTAGGGTGCTATGAAACAATTGCTTTTTAGCTTGTCAATTTATTCTTTTGTTTTTTTATTTTGCACTAGGTAATATTTGTTTCATGGCACTCTAAAGTCCTTTCAAATTTAATTTTTGTAATCACTACTTGCGTAATCGAAATTTTCAAAATAACTCTCGCATTTTTTAAAATAACTATATCAAACTATATATATTTGGAATCAGAAAACAAAATCAATTTAATGAGTAATAAAAAAACATAAGTTTGTGTTATAACTCAAAAAAAAAGCTAGAGAAAATCTTATTAACCAAATCAGATTAGCTTTAAAAATTGCACTAGAACCAATGGAAAGAGTATCAAAAACAAAAACCGGATATAACTAGAAAACAACAGAATATAGAAAAGTATAATTTCACCATATAACTAGTCTCGAAAAAGTATGAATTTCTTCGTGTTCTCCTTATAGGAGGTACCCTGTAAAACCATCATAAACTGGCTACCCTGTACATTAAAAAATAGCGTAAAAGCACTCTGATTAGTAGTTGTAATAATAACACCTCTTACGACAGTTTTTCCAAGTACCGGGGATGCCCGTATTAGAGGGGTTTTTACTGTAAATATTTTAAATGGAAGCAGAAAAAAAACGATCATTTCCATTGAAACAACTTTATTATAAAGAAAATTCACTTGTTTTTATGTTCTTGTTTTAAATGTGTCGATAAATCGTATCGCCGTGAAAAACTTAAACTGCACGTTTTACAATCAAACGATTTATCACCACTATGCACTTTGAAATGTGTTCGAAACCTATTTTTATGTAGAAATCGTCGACTACAAATATGACATTCATATGGTTTTTCACCAGTATGTATCCTTAAATGTTTCTTTAAATTACTCTTTAGTGTAAATCTTTTATCACATATATTACAAGAGAACGGCCGTTCATCTGTATGCACTACTGAATGTTTTCTCAGGTCAGTGGTGAATGAAAATTTTTTACCACACACATTACATTGATGGGATTTTAGACCAGTATGTACTACATTATGGCGTTTTAAAGTACTAGAATCTCGAAATTTTTCACCACAAATATCACATAAATGTTGTTTTTCACTATGTACTTTTAGATGTACTTTCAATTTTTGGTAGCATGCAAATTCTTTACCACAAATATCACATAAATGTGGCTTTTCACCATTATGTACTTTTAGATGTGTTTGTAAATTTTCATCGCATGTAAATGTTCTACTACAATATTTACAACGATGGGGTTGTTTATCGGTGTGTCGTATTAAATGGATTTGTAAATAATCATTACAAGAAAATTTTTTACCACAAATATCACATTGGTAAGGCTTTGTATGTATTCGTAAATGAAGATCAAGTGCGTTGTTAGATGAAAATTTTTTACCACAAATATCACATTGTAGCGACTTTTTTTCGAAGTACATTTGTAAACATTCCATGTATATGAATTTTCTATCAGATTTATCATCGTTGAATGGGTTCTCATAGATGCATACTTTTAAATTATCGCCATCTTTAGCATGCTCTTTCGAATGCGAAGGTAATTGATGTACGGTAAGGAAATTTTTCTTACAAATTTCACATTTATAGAATTTCTGATCGAAATGGACGCATTTAATATGCGTTTCTAGAATATCTTCTTGTGGAAATGTTTCATGACAAACACCACACTGATACAACTCTTCTCCATTTATTATTTCATTTCCATCAATCGATTCGTTTAGATTTTCACAATCTTTATTAAGTGGTTGCTCTAAAACGATTTTATCAGTTGAAGAACAATCAACAATTCCTTCGGTATCTTTTACATTAATCTGAAATAATTTCTTATCAGTATTTGTTTCACTTTCATTAGTATTCGAATCGTTTTTAAGTTTTTGGATGTTGCTTGCCTTTGTGTCAGAACTGTTTTCTATTTTATCGTCTAAAATTGAAAATAGCTACAATTACTTGCTAATAAAGTATCCAATTTCATACAGACAGTTAGATTATGAATTAAGTGCTTTTTCATATAAATTCACTCTTGATGTTTGGAGACAAATTATCGGGAGTCGCGGCAGGTTACGCCTTAAACTTACAGGCATCTATCTTTCAGCTACCATCCGCCAGCCTTTAGATAAGCAAAATTAAGGAGAACACTACACCATTTCCTATCCAATAAAGTAAATCATAATCTAACTGCTTCGTATATGATGATCTAATTATTAAAAATAATCAATACTTCTAGCGGTCTTCGCTGGTTGTTCCTCAATTCCTTCTTTTAAAATTTCATCCATATTCATTTTAATTGTCGGAAAAGATAAATCGATTTCGTTTTCAGGTGATTGTGCTGTCTCTTCAATTGATATTTCATCATTTATCTCAATTCTAATAGAGTTTTGGTTATTGTCCGATTTATTATCACCACTAATTGGTTCGTTATCATGATCATTTTGTAAATCTGCAACATATCTGTTATAATTGAAATATTATAAAAGGAGGATGAATTGTGACATTTATGCAATAATGATTTTGTTAAGTTTTGATAAAGGTAAAGATAACGTGTTTTAAATCGAAACGAATGAGACTAGAACCGAAGAGAGATAAGATTTAATATGAAATATGGCTTGTTTGTGATAATTACTCCAAGGGAGGTTTGTCCAGGTGTGTCCGTTGTAAAGTGTAATATTATAATGTTTACGATACGACTGTGTAATAGTCGCGTTCTAACGAATCAAAATATATAAACAATTAATATAATATAATTTTAGTCAGCCTGCCGTAGTGTTTAGCTGGACGCCAATGGTTCTCCCACTGTTAGGCCACACTTCACTGCACATTACTGGTGAATCACTTCAATCACAGTATAATCCCCCGTCCCCCAGTTTAGGTAACCCTCTCGGAAACATAACATACCCCTGGATAAAGGTGTTTCTTCCAAAACAGTCTCAATATGTCCAAACGATTCTATGAAATAAGTAAAAAGTGATTTTGTTAATTTTGTCATGTAATTGTAAAATAAATCGAAAAAAATGAGACGATAATTTGAATCCATCATTAACATTTTGCTATCGAAGGGGAGATGAGGCGTCATGTACAGATTTATTATAAAAAAAGAATCGGACGATTTTTACCACTGGATAAAGATGTTTCTTCCAACACAGTTTCAATAGAATCCTTTTTATCCATGGAACAATTTCGAATTCTATAATCAGTGTTGAGCATCATTTCTCGAAAAGTATATAAATTCTTCAGTTGAACAAAGCAGTGTACACATACAATCTTTGTGTATGGATCATCTTTTGTTATCTAAAAAATAATTAAATAATAATTAGACAAATGTAATAATAATTTAACATGAGAAAATGTTCTTTACTTCTAATTTTGAGATATCAGCAATTATTTCCCAAAGTGGTGGATCAAATTTCTCATTAAAGATGTTTTGATGCAATTCGGGATATGTACAAGAATAACACAATCTGCACAAATCCATTTTAATTAATTTGTAGAAGATTTTAGCAAAACATTATTCAAGAAAACATGCCCAACACACGGTCAGCGTTAACAAAACAAGCGAAACAAGCGCCAGTAGCGCCACCTTACTGAAATAAAACCTTAACACAGTGGCGTAGCATACAGCAAATATTGCCTCGCGTTCGCACCCACAGTTGCTCTTTAATATTGTCTGGCTAGGTGGTAGAAATGTTGAAGCTGTCCGATTTTCGAGAAAACACCTTTTAATACCCAAAAACCTATATAAAATTCAGGTTTTATACTATAACGTAAGTGGAGTTACAATTTGTTAAAGATAAAGGGTGGCTAGCAAGAGGTTGCCACGATAATAAGTGCCAGTGGCAAGTCTAATATTATTCCAATGAAAATACGGCTTTATACTTTGACGATATTAGGTTGCTATTTTATGCACATTTGCTTCCCGTTATCTGCCAAAGCCGCAATGATCTGAAAAACTTCATAGTAGCCCATCAGGCCTACCTGTATTGGGGGCATGCACTCAGACACTTTCAGCTTTTTTATAAAATAACGAAGGTCTGGCCGTCTCGGTTTCTACTAGTTCGTAGTGGTCAGAAACACGTACATATAAAGTGTTATTCAGATTGGTAAATGGCACGGCCAATGATTGTTGTGAAGTTAAAAGTGCCCAAATTATTAGCATCTTTAACGCCATTCGTAGGCTATCGGTAGATCAGAAAACAGTTGGATGACCGATCAGACATTCTTTGAACTCAGAGAAATACCAAATTTGCCGAGACCTCTTTTGATTCATCTATATACTTGAGTAGATATTCTTCAGCTGCTACTCACTTTTTGAAGAGTTCATGGAAAAAAGAAGTTTATAAGTGTTGAAAAATTGGTTTGGAATTTAAAAAAAAAGCCAAATCACATCTACTGGAGAAATATAGCTGATCAAGTTTAGTTCCCAATCAGGAATCACCCATCATCTCAAGAGAGAGAGACAGAGAGAGAGAGAGAGAGCACGAGAGAGATAGAGAGATTGATGTCACATATTAGAGAGAAATGACCATATCATTTCAGCCAACTGGCTCGATTTCTAAGCAATTGAATTGGAGATTTTAAGGGAATTTTAGTAAATCTAATAACATTCAAGAAAAAATAGGAAAATTTGAGGGACTTTCTGGATTTAAAGCATCACTATCGCTGTTTTCTTGAGTTTCAATAGAAGTACTAGATTTTCATGAAAATTTTACGAAGGTGATGGTGTTTTCTATAATTTTTTTATACTTTTATGGGAATCATGGAATTTTGATCGGATTCTCAGATTAAGGGAGCTTCCTGAATTATAAGCGTCTCTAAAATAGTTTTATTGTAGAAACATTTATTTCTTTTCATGTTCTTGTTTCGTACGTACTGATAAATCAGATTTTTCACCAGTATGCACTTTTAAATGATCTTTAAGCACATGTTTGTATAGGAAACGTCTATTACAAGTGTTGCATTGAAATGGCTTTTCACCCGTATGTATCCTGGAATGTTTCTTTAAATTATCCTGTCGTGAAAATTTTTTACCACATGTACTACAACTGTACGGCTGTTCACCTGTATGCACGGTTAAATGGTTTTTCAATTGTTGCCATCTAAGAAATTTCTTCTTACAAATATAACATTGATGTCGCTTTTCACCTTTATGGAAAAATACGTGCAATTTTAATGTTCTGTGTGTGGTGAATTTTTTACCACAAATATCACACTGATAGACTCTTTCATCAGTATGTATTCTTTGATGGATTTTTAATTCATAATCGTATCGATATGTTTTACCACAAGTATTACAATTGTACGGCTTCTCGCCAGTGTGTACTTTTAAATGGTGTCTTAATCCAGATGGACTTGCAAATTGTTTACCACATTTATCGCACAGCATTTGAACTCCACCAATATGTGTCTGTGAATGCCGTCGTAAATTACGGGATGATGCATATATTTTACCACACGTAGCACATTGATGCGGTTTATTCAAAGAAGATATCGCTGGAGATTGTTCGTCACTTTGTTGATGTGCTTCGACATGCTTCTGATCTATGCTTGTTCCTAGAAAGACATTTTCAAGAATTTAACATTTTCAATATTGTTAACGAAAAAAAAAACAAATCGGTATAGTAAAATAGAGAATCTTGACATGCAGATGAATCGTCATAAGTAGCTAGTGAGAAAATAATGAATCGATAGAGTAATCAATTTTGCTTCAATGTGGAATTAATTAGAAAAAAAAACAGGACTAAATTTTGTTTGATTCTTACTTTTTGTAGTGTCAGTGTTTTCGTCATTTTTACAATTTTGCGTTTCGATATAATCTGAATTCTGATGGTTTGAAAGTCCTCTAATGTTGTTTGCTTTGTGATTCCATCTTTTACTCCTTTGTATCTTTCGATGTAATTTTAATGCAGTTTTACTACCAATATGCGAAGATAGTTGATGTACGGTAAGGAAATTTTCCTTGCAAATTTGACATCTATAGAATTTCTGGTTGGAATGGACGGATTTAATATGCGTTTCTAGAAGATTTTTTTGTGGAAATTTTTCATGACACGCTTCTCCAGCAATCGATTTCTTTAAAATGATTTTATCAGACGTTGAAGAATAATTAACAATTCCTGCAGTATTTTTAACAAAACCATTAGTCTGAGATAATTTCTTATCAGTATTTGTTTCACTTTTATTTCTATTAGAATCATTTGTAAGTTTTTGGATGTTGTTAGAATTGTTTTCTATTTTATTATCTAAAATTGAATATAGTTACAGTTGTTTGCTAGTAAAGTATCCCACTTTATATAGACTAGTTAGATTATGAATTACTTTAGTACTTTTTCATATAAATTCAAATCATCTGGAGTTGTGGTAGAAGTTTGCACGTTATATTTACCAACATCCCTCTCTCAGCTATCATACCCAAGCCACGCCTCCAGATGGACAAAATTACATAAAGTGGCTAATAAAAAGAGCCGAGTTGTAAACTGGACCATTTTCTACCTTCTAAAGTACTTCATCATCTGACTGTGTCTAATTATTAAAAATAATCAATACTTTTAGCTATCTTCAGGGGATTTTCCTCAATTTCCTCTTTTAAAATATCATCCAAATTTATTTTAATTGTCGGACAAGATAATTCGTTTAGGTTTTCATTTGACGGTTCTGTCTCATCAATGGATATTTCTTCTTTTATATGAATTCTAATAGAGTTTTGATTGTTGATCAATTTGTTACTACTATTTGATTCGTTATTGTGATTATCAGTTTTGTTTTGTAAAGCTGAAAAATATTGTTATAATTGAAATATAAGATGAGGTACATTTAATGGGAAAAAATCTGACTATTTTTACCATTCGATAAAGGTGTTTCTCCCAAAACAGTTTCAATACAATCGCTTTTATCCGTGGAACAATGTACGTCCAAATGATTTTGTCGCATTCTATAAGCAGTGTTTAGCATCATTTGTCGGAACGTATAGAAATTCTTCAGTTCAACAAAACAGTGCACACATACAATCTTTGGGTACGGGTCATCTTTTCTAATCTAGAAAATAACTAATTACAAAAGGTATATTGACACGAGAGAATATTGTTTACTTCTAATTTTGAGAAATCAGCTATTATTTTCCAAATCGGTGGATCAAATTTCTCATTGTAGATATTTTGACGCAATTCAGGATATGTACAAGAATAACACAATCTGCACAAATCCATTTTAATTGATGGACGACTTTAAGAAAACATTATTCAAGTAAATGTGACCAACACAGGACCATCATCAACAAAATAGGCGCCACCTTGCTTAAATTTAAGAACTTTTCAATCGCTGTGTTAACTTTAACACAGTGGCGTAGCTTATCATTGCTAACAGCAATTGTAAAAAGCCTTCTAATTACAATTAGTGATCGAATATAGATCTAAAGTAAGAAAAACACGGAAAGAGACTAGTGTTAGTGTTCTGTGAGTTCACAGCCTGTTTTGTTCGAGAGATGTTCTAGTCGACGACCGGGAATCGAACCACGGGTCCCCCTCGTACTCTCGCGGCGTTGAGGTGCTCTAGACCAATGAGCTATCGATGGCCTATAGTTATCTCTCGAACTTAGCGTGACAGCACGAGGTGACCTGTGGTTCGATTCCCGGTCGTCGGCTAGAACATTTCTCGAACTAAACAGGCTGTGAACTAGTCTCTTTCATCTTTAATTTATCATTAATTAATTTCCCAGTGATTCAATTTAATCTAATCAATAAATTACTTACTTGTATATTTTATGGACTCCTTAATTACTTTGTTAACATTAACACAGTGGCGTAGCTTACAACAATAGTATAAAAGCTTTCTAATTACAATTAGTGATCGGATATAGATCTAAAATAAGAAAAATACTATTTTTACTGTACAAAGTGGAAAACTCATACTTTATCCACGAGCGGATAGTTTGGCTCACGAGACGCAGGCCGAGTGAGCTAATACGGCTAATACTTTATTCTAAACAGCGGGTTAATGTTTGAAATGCTTTTTATAACACCAACGGTTATATATTTCTCGTGTTATGATTAATAGTCCTTGCAGCTAGCCGTTTTTAACACGGTGGCGTAGTATAAAATAGGATCTATTTCGGAGGCCAGAGCGAATATTCAGACTGTTTCAGCCCATGCAACCACATGTCATAACTTCTCAAATTATTAAAAGATTTGAATGCAACCTTCAAGAACTCAAATTAGATTACCTAAAGGGTACTTTTTAGGTGACTTACAATTAGTTTGAGTTCTTGGAGTTTGCAGTCGAATATTTTAATAATTGAATAAGTTGTAAAAGGTGTTTCTCAAATTATGTTCTGTAAATGAAATTCTCATCTAAATGGTCTTTATTGAATTTTTTACACGGATTGGATTTTTCTCTCAATTCTCAAGGGAGTCATGTAATTTTGCAATGCGGAAAAACTTTTTTACTAACAATAAGTCTACAGTTTGTTGCTAGGATTTCTTTAATTCTCTAGAAATTTTCTTTCTCATAACCTTATGATCGAATTTTTGTAAATAGCCAAAAAATATACATAAATGTTTTAAATAAAAGGAGGAAAAAAACGATCATTTTTATTGAAACAACTTTATTATATGAAAACTTATTACTTTTTATGTTCTCGTTTCGTATGTGCTGATAAATCCGATTTATGTGAAAAACTTAGATTGCACGTATTACAATCAAACGATTTTTCACCAGTATGCACTTTCAAATGATCCCGAAACACATGTTTATATAGAAATCGTCGATTACAAATATTACATTCGTATGGTTTCTCACCCGTATGTATCCTTGAATGTTTCTTTAAATTATCTTTTCGTGAAAATTTCTTACCACATGTATTACAACAGTACGGCTGTTCACCAGTATGTACAGTTGCATGTACTCTCAATTCAGAGACTCTAGCAAATTTCTTACCACACACATTACATTGGTGAGCTCTTTGACCAGTATGCACGATATAATGTCGATTCAAAGTACTAATCGCTCTAAATTTTTCACCACAAATATCACATAAATGCGACTTTTCACCATGTACTCTTTGATGTATTTTCAATTTTTGATAGCATGTAAATTGTTTACCACAACTATTACATGTACACGGTTGTTCATCGGTATGCCATTTTAAATGTGCTTGTAAATAGTGTTTAAAAGAAAACTTTTTACCGCAAATATCACATTGACAAGGCTTCGTATGTACGGCTAAATGATAATTGAGTTTATTTGCAGATGGAAATTCTTTACCACAAGTGACACATTGATGCTGTCGGTCGCAATTACGTAATCGTAGATGTTTTTTTAACGATTCCTTGAATACAAATTTTCTACCACATTTATTACAATTGTACGGCTTTTCACCGGTATGTGATCTTAGATGTGCATGTAAATAGCGCTTTTCTAAATATCTCTTATTGCAAATATGACACTGGTGCGGTTTCTCGCTTCTATGTATTATTGAATGGCGTTTTAACTGGGTTCGTGTTATAAAATGTTTAGCACAAATATCACATTGAAACAACTCTTCTCCAGTAATAGTAGTATTTGTTTCATTTAGATTTGCACAGTTTTTATCTTGCTCTAAAACGACTTTACCAGTTGAAGAATAATCAACTTCTTTGGTATTTCTCACAGAACCATTAATCTGAGATAATTTCTTCTCAGTATTTATGTTACTTTCATTGCTATTCGAATCATTTGTAAGTTTTTGGGTGCTGTTAGAATTGTTTTCTATTTTATTATCTAAAAATTGAAGATAATTACAGTTGCTTGCTAGTAAAGTATCCCACTTTATATAGACCAGCTAGATTATGAATTACTTTAGTGCTTCTTCATATACATTCAAATCATCTGGAGTTGTGGCAGAAGTTTGCACGTTATACTTACAAACGTCCCTCCCTCAGCTACTATACACAAGCCACGCCTCCAGATGGACAAAATTACATGAAATGGCTAATAAGAAGAGTCGAGTTTTAAACTGGACCTTCTAAAGTAGTTCATAATCTAATTATTAAAAATAATCAATACTTCTCGCTGTCTTCAGGGGATTCTCCTCAACTCCCTCTTTTAAAATATCATCCAAATTTATTTTAATTGTCGGACAAGATAATTCGTTTAGGTTTTCATTGGACTGCTCTGTCTCTTCAATGGATATTTCATCTTTTATTCCAATTGTAATAGAGTCTTGATTGCTGATCAATTTACTATTACCACTGATTGGTTCGTTATTATGATTATCAGTTTTCTTTTGTAGAGCTGAAAAATATTCTGTTATAATTGAAATCTAAGATGAGGTAGATTTAATAGGAAAAAAATCTATTTTTACCACTCGATAAAGGTGTATCTCCCAAAACAGTTTCAATACAATCGTTTGTATCCGTGGAACAATCTTCGTCTAAATTTTGTCGAATTCTATAATCAGTATTTAGCATCATTTGTCGAAAAGTATAGAAATTCTTCAATTCAACAAAACAGTGCACACATACCAGCTTTGGGTACGGGTCATCTTTTCTAATCTAGAAAATAACATAATTACAAAAGGTATATTGACACGGGAGAATATTGTTTACTTCTAAATTTGAGAAATCAGCAATTATTTTCCAAATCGGAGGATCAAATTTCTCATTAAAGATATTTTGACGCAATTCGGGATATGTACAAGAATAACACAATCTGCACAAATCCATTTTAATTAATTTGCGGACGATTTTAATAAAACAATATTCAAGTGTACGTGCTCAACACACGACCATCATTAACAAAGCAGGCGCCACCTTGCTGAAATTTAGGAGACTCCTCAATTGTTTTGTTAACTTTAACACAGTGGCGTAGCTTATTATTGTTAACAGCAATTGTAAAAAGCTTCTGATTATAATTAGTGATCGAATATAGATCTAAAGTAAGAAAAACACGGAACGTATACAAGTTGCCTGATATGGAGGTTCACGAAAAAATGATCTCTTAAGGCATGCTTGCATAGAAATCCTCCATCATAAATTAATTAATGATAGATTAAGGGTGGAAGAGACTAGTTGGCAGCCTGTTTAGTTCGAAAAATGTTCTAATCGACGACCGGGAAGCAAATGACGGGTCACTTCGTGCTCTCGCGGCGTTAAGGTGCTCTAGACCACTGATCTATCGACGGACTACAGTTATCTCTCGAACTAAACGCGACAACACGAGAAGACGTATAGTTCGATTCCCGGTCGTTGGCTAGAACATTTCTCGAACTAAATAGGCTGTCAACTAGTCTCTTTCATTTAATTTATCATTAATTAATTTCCCAGTAATCCAATTTAATCTAATAACTAAATGAATTACTTAATTGTACATTTCATGGATTTTTATAAAATTCAGGCACCTGTGCTGCTTGTGATCAAAATTCCTGCTTCTTCTAAACGCTATTAAATTCTTATTAACAAATACAGGAAATTGTTGTAGGTTCAAGATGCCTTCTCTAATAAATAAAATTGATTTTCAATGCGGCATGTAATGCTTATGAATTACATAGGTTTGTGTACCTGATGTAAATAAATGTAAGACAGTTCATTCGAATATCCCAAAATCGGTAGAAATGTACTACCATTGATAAGATTGTGCATAAAACGTTTCCCATTACTTCTCTGAAGAAAACTTTTTAAATTTTTCGCCAAACGAGTAGAAATTAAGGAACAATTCTGACGGAAGAATGTAATTTTGCAATACTGAACAGCTTTTTGCACAACTTTTGTTGCGAGCGTTTCAATTTAATTTAGTGAATACATCAACAATTATATCTGTCGAGTGTTCGATGCTTTATTCGTCTTGAAATTTTCTTTCCCATAACCGTATGAACGAAATTTCGCAAAATCGTAAAGAAACGCGAAAAAACCCAGAAAATACAAAATATTGTTTTAAATGGAAGGAGCAAAAAACGATCATTTCTACTGTAACAACTTTATTATACGAAAACTTACTTCTTTTTATGTTTTTGTTTTAAATGTACTGATAAATCGGATTTCTGTGAAAATCGAATATCGCATTTATTGCAATCAAACGATTTACCACTAGTATGTGCCTTCAAATGTTCCTTAAGCACCTGTTTGTATAGAAATCGTCTATCACAAAAGTCGCATTTAAACGGTTTTTCACCCGTATGTATCTTTGAATGTGTCTTTAAATTATCCTTTCTTGAAAATCGTTTACCACATACTTTACAACAGTACGGTTGTTCGCCTGTATGCACAATTGAATGTTTCTTCACTTCATTGGGTGCAGCAAATTTTTTACCACACACATTACATTGATGGGATTTTCGACCAGTATGTACTGCACTATGTCGATTTAAAATACTACGTGTTGAGAATTTCTCACCACAAACATGACAGAGATGCGGTTTTTCTCCACTATGCAGTTTTAGATGTTTGCCTAAAGTTACATAGCATCGAAACCGTTTACCACAACTACTACAACTATACGGATGTTCACCGGTATGCCATCTTAAATGTGCTTGTAATGATCGATTTACTGAAAATCTTTTACCGCAAATATCACATTGATAAGGTTTTGTGTGTACGGCTAAATGATAATTGAGTTTATTTGCAGTTGGAAATTGTTTACCACAAGTATCACATTGGAACAAGTTTACATCAGCAGCTTCTTTTGATTGTAATTGTAAACATGTATTATTTTCTATTTGACCTTCTAGAATCAAAAATTAAGATAATTATAACTATACTATTAATAATCGGAGTTTTTACCGATTTTCACAGGATGCCCTTCAATTTCTATCATTTCTTCTTTTACAATGTAATAATAATCGGGTTTGCAATCAATCGATTCATTACAATAGTAGTGTTCTAAAATTGAAAAAAAAAGTAAGTTTATATAATGCGAATAATCCAATGACATATTTTTACCAATTTTTATAGAATCTTCTTCGATTTTTATCGATTCTTCCTTTAAAACATTTGGATCAATAACTGTTTCTGCATGATCATCAGCTTTAGCAGGATTTTTATGATGATCGGTTCCACCTTCATTATGGCTGCTTTCCTTGGTTTTTATTTCATTTTGGTCAACAATAATTCTATTGTTGTCATTAATAATTGCGTTATTGTTCGTAATATTACAATTTTTATCAATTTCGTCCGCTAAAATAAAAATTGTTGTTAAATTTTTCTCAAGAAACAATTAGTAATTTTACGGATTTGTGAATGCTGTTGAATCACTCCTGTTGCTACATTATTGGACTTATTATCGTTGTAGTTTACTCGATTCTGTCCATCATTATTTGAACCATTTCCTATTTGATGGAATGATTCTTTTTTATTATGCAGATTTAAATGTGCCAATAAATGAGCTTTTAGTGCAAATTGCTTTTCACATAACTGACAACGATGTAGCTTTTCACCAATACGTTTGTTTAATTCATTGTTTCGTACCAATCGTTTATCATACGTACCCCAAACGTACTCTTTCTTATCAATATGTCGTATTAAGTGGTATTTCAAATCTGCTGGTTTGGCAAAAGATTGTTTACATACACTGCATTGATGTTGTTTTTTCAGTAGTTTCGATTTAGTCATTTCATGCTGAATATTTGTTGGATTATTTTTATTATTTTCAATTGTATTTGCATTGTTTGTTAGTTTATGGGCATTTTTAGTTTTGTTTCCATTATTGATAATATTATCATTACGATCACCAATTGAACCAACATAAATACCATCGGGTTGATGGATTTTATGGTTTTTTTGAATTCCATCGTCTAAAATTAAAAATTATTATATATAATTGAAGACACTGCACAGTGGGGCAAATCGTGAATCTAACGGGACAGACTTCCAAAAGTAAGAAGAAGCAAAAAAAACCTGTCTGACAATACCCCACATGCGTAGGTTGTCAAAAAACGATTTCTTGTCATTTTAGACCACAAAATTTTTAATTTGGACTTCGGAATACAGTGCAATTTGACTGAGACTAGTTGCAATGGATTCAGTACCCCCAAAAACATGTTCGACGATATTGAAAATTTCTATCGAGTGATCTGATATGACTTCAAGTCATAACTCTATTGATAACGTAGAATCGCGGTCTGCCCCACTGTGCACCGATGCAAAAAAGAGACAACTTGCACCGCTCCTCATAGGGTGAGTCATATAACCAGCAAAAGTTGTAGACTAACTTTGTTATTTGTGGAAAAATCAGAAAAAAAAACTTAAAGAATCTAAAGAACAACGTCTAAGCTTCCTTTGGATAGAAAGTGTTTAATTTGGAAATTAATAAAAGGGCAGTAAAAAAGCAATTATTAAAATTCATAGTTGGGACTATTTCTTATGCAAAAGGGCTTTTCGATTTGAAAAATTTGATTTTTCAGTCTCACAAGTGTTTAAAATTTAAGCATTAAAAGCAAGGTGAATGAATTGAAAAATAAGTCGTAGGCAATATTGTTTACTAGTTTCATTGATGAGATTTTTGCTGCACTACCAAAATGAAATCTTAGCAATGAAACTGGTAAACAATCTTATGTGGCAATAACACGAGTTATTTTCAATGGATTAATATCTTTTTTGAACACTTTTGGGACTGAAAAATCAGATTTCTTAAAACAAAAAGCCGTTTCGCATCAAAATTAGTTCAAACATTCAATTATAATTCTTTTTTTGGACTCTTGCATGGGTCTCAAAATTACCCAACAGTCACTCTTCCTATCCAAAGTAAGCTTAGACAAGTTTTTTCCCCCCAGATTTATCCAAAAATAATATAAAGTTACTGTACAACTTTTACAGATTATATGGCTGTATACATACAGATTATCCCAGTCCAAGCAATCACCTTTCATAGCTTTTTCAATTATTAAAACATTTGAACTTCAAGAACTCAAACTACGACACGTAAGAAGTAGACTTAAAGTACCCCTTAGGTAATCTAGTTTGAGTTCTTGAAGAAGTTATAAAAGATGATCGTTTGACATGGAACAGTCTATAATTTGCTTAAATTAGGAGGTGATAGAAAACACATTCTCAAAAAAGACACTTAGTTCTTACCAATGTTAGAAGATGTTTCTCCTAAAATAGATACACTGCAATCAGTTTTAATCGGTGAACAATTATTATTGTTATTCTTATTATTACTGCAATTATCATGCCGAATTCTATAATCAGTTTTGAGCATCATTTGTCGGAAAGTATAGAACCTCTTCAATTCAATAAAACAGTGTACACATACAACCTTTGTGTATGGATCATCTCGTGTTATCTAAAAAATAATCAATTACACAAGGTATATCTACTTGGAGAGAATGTTTTTTACTTCTAAATTTGAGCAGTCGCTGATAATTTTCCAAAGTGGTGGAGTAAATCTCTCATTGAAGATGTTTTGACGCTTTTTGGGACATGTAGGTGAATAACACAATCTGCACAAATCCATTTTAATTATTTTCTATGAATTCATTTATTCAAAAATAGATTTATAATAACGTTTCGATATCTATCGACCACAGAACACCATCAATCAAAAACAAGCGCCACCTTGTGTAAATATATGGAACGTTTCTTAAGTTTGAACACAGTGGCGTAGCATGAAGCAATATAACAAGCGATCTATACTATCAATATTGGTTTCTGAACAATTTACACTTCTCCATTTTCAATTAATTCCCAACATTTAATGCAATTATTATTTATATTTATTTATTTATTCTTATTTGCTTTAGCCACAGAACACTTAGATTTAGTGATTTTTTTTTATACGATTGGTTGCACTGAATTTCAATTTAAAACTATAAAGCAGCGGTCCCCAAATCTATGCCCGTTTTATATGTGCTGGTTGCTAGCCGAAAACGATAAAAAATTATTACATATTATGTGTATTATTGATAATATTCAACCATAAATTTATATTGAAAAAATAAACGGTGCCCACTATCTGGCTGATAGTATAGAAGATGTTCTTAAATGTAAAAATATTGGGGACCCCTGTAATAAATTAAAAATATACAGAGTGGAAAGCTAACGAACCGAAAAATGTGCTGCTTCCTTTGGAGTTAAGCGTTCACTAATTTAGTAAATTTAATTCGTGCAAGTTGTCATTCTGAAAAAACTGTTATTGCATTCATTTGTTTGAAAAACAAAATTATTACTATTTGTAAAGTTGCTTCATGGTTGCTCCTTTTTATCGTAATTAATTATCTATAATTTTTCAATTTCGATTTAGTAATGTGGCGTATTTGATAGAAGTGGTAAGAATTTGAAATTATTTAATTCTAATATTCACTGACCTAAGGATTACTAGATTTAGCAGATGTCTCGTTAAACAAAATACTTCTCCCAGGATTGTAATCGGGAATATGGGCGCAAACAAATGAATCCTTAGAAATTTCACTATATTCTCGAGGGTATCAACTTAAATCTAGGAACCCTTTTGGTCGATGAATTTAGTTATAGTTATTTAAGATTCAGTGTGCATTTAAATGATAAACATTAAATGCATTTGAAATTGATAGAAAACAGATAATCGAATTTTTCTGTTAAAACTTCGTGGCTTGATTTATTTTTAGAAAAAGCCTCAAAAATGTTTCGTCAAAACGTAGTTTATCATTTACTTCAATAATTTCTTACTCTTTTGAGTCTTTGAAATTCTGCGAAAAATCCACATACATGCTTTAAATAAAATGATAAAAAAAACGATAATTTCTTCTGAATCGTCTTTATTATCTAAAAACTCATTAATCATTGTATACTTGTTTTAAATGTGCTGATAAATCAGATTTCTGTGAAAAATTTATATTGCAAGAATTACAATTAAACTATTTTTCACCAGTATGCACTTTCAAATGATCTCGAAACACATGTTTATATAGAAATCGTCGATTACAAACATTACATTCGTATGGTTTCTCACCCGTATGTATTCTTGAATGTTTCTTTAAATTATCCTTTCGTGAAAATTTCTTACCGCATGTATTACAACAGTACGACCGTTCACCAGTATGCACAGTTGAATGTATTCTTAATTGGGGGGCTGCACCAAATTTCTTACCACACACATTACATTGATGGGCTTTTTCACCAGTATGTACAATCAAATGTCGATGTAAACAACCACTCGTTGAAAACTTTTTACCACAAATATCACATTGATGCGGTCGTTCACCATTATGTAATCGTAGATGTCGTCTTAACGATTCTTTATAACCGAATTTTTTACCACATTTATTACAATTGTATGGCTTTTCACCCGTATGTGTTCTTAAATGGACACGTAAAGTGCGCATTTCTGGATATCGTTTACCGCAAATATCACACTGATGCACCTTCTCACCTTTATGTAGTATTGAATGGCGTTTTAATTGTGTTCTTTTCATAAATTGTTTACCACAAATATCACATTGTAACAACTGTCCTTTTAAGTACGTTTGTAAATATTTCATATATATGAATTTTCTATCAGATTTATCATCGTTGAATGGGTTCTCATAGATACATACTTCTAAATTGTGGTCTTGTTTTGCATGGTCTACCGAATGCGAAGGTAATTGGTGTACGGTAAGGAAATTTTTCTTACAAATTTCACATTTATAGAATTTCTGATTGGAATGAACGGATTTAACATGCGCTTCTAGAAGATCTTCTTGTGGAAATTTTTCATGACAAGCTTCACACTGAAACAACTCTTCTCCAGTAAGAGTGTTTGTTTCATTTTTATCAATCGATTCGTTTAGATTTTCACAATCTTTATCAAGTGGTTGTTCTAAAACGATTTTACCAATTGAAGAATAATCAACTCCTTCGGTATTTTTCACAGAACCACTAATTTGAGATGATTTCTTATCAGTATTTATGTTACTTTCAGTCCTATTTGAATCGTTTGTAAGTTTTTGGATGTTGCTAGCCCTGTTGTCAGAATTCTTTTCTATTTTATCGTCTAAAATAGAAAATAATTACAATTACTTGCTTGTAACGTATCCCACTTTATATAGAGCAATTATAGTAGAAAAGTGATTTGGGAGATTGACCAACAACCATAAAATTACTCCACTGTAGTTTCAGAAACCAAAGATGTCTCGGAAAGGATCGATTGTCCTCTTGTACCGAAAATATTGTGGTTAAAAGTAACCAGGTGAGTTTTGTAGGATTTATAAGATGTCTCGTTTCATCCTAAAGGTTACATTACAGAAAAATGTTAAGTCAGTCGTCACATTAATAGGTCACTAAGTTACTTTGTTGTCGAAATATTGACTTAGGTAGGTTTATTTTCATTACTAGGAAAATGAAATTAACTCATGACGAATTCGGGACAAAAGCTCGTCCTCTCATCTCGAAGGATTTTAAAAAAATTTTTAAAGCAATTACAATTGTGCATTTGCTTGTTAGGGTGAAACGTGACATAATCTAAATCTGGTTATTTCCAACCATAACATTTTTTGGATTGACAAAAGGACATTTTTTTAGCATCTCCTAAGTCACTTTTCCTACTATAGATTATGAATTACTTCAGGGCTTTTAAAAAGTTAGTGTCCGTTTCATCATCGGGAGTTGTGGCAGAAGGTTGCACCTTATTTTATCGACAAGTCAAGGCTTCAGATACATAAAATGAAACCGTTATTAATAACACTGTTTAAACCCTGACCATTTTCTACCCACTAAAGTACTTCATAATCTGATTGCTTCGTATGTTGTGGGATACTTCTCTCTTTAGCTACAATCTAATTATTAACAATAATCAATACTTCTAGAGATATTCGGAGATTGATCTTCAATTCCTTCTTTTAAAATGTCATCGATATTTATTTTAATTGCCGGAGAAGATAGGTTTTCCTGTGTCTGCTCAGTCTTTTCAATGGATATTTCATTTTTTATCTCAATTCTAGTAGAGCTAGAATCTTTCCCATTATAAGTACCATGTTCGGTAGTTTTGTTTTTATCCATTTGACTATTGTTCGATTTATTATCACCACTGATCGATTTGTTATCGTGATTATCAGTTTTCTTCTGTAGAACTGAAATATATTCTATTGTAATGGAAATATTATAAAAAAGGATAGGTTGTATTATCTAGGCAGTAAACTAAAACTGATTTTGTTAATTTGTGATTCAAACACATGCAACATTTAGCTAATTAGCTATAAATCAAAACGAATGAAGCCAGGATATTGAAACGATCATTGATAGTAAACTAATAATTTTTACCACTGTTTAGAGGTGTTTCTTCCATAATAGATTTATTGCAATTGTTTCTAACCGGTGCACAGGGTACATCCAAACGATTATCATTACTGTTATTCTTATTATTACTGCAATTATGTCGCATTCTATAATCAGTGTTCAGCATCATTTGTCGGAACGTATAGAAATTCTTCAATTCAACAAAACATTGCACACATACAATCTTTGGGTATGGGTCATCTTTTCTTATCTAAAAAATAATTAATTTATAATTAATTAGACAAATTATTTATAATAATATGAGAGAATGTTGCGTACTTCTAAATTTGATAAATCAGCAATTATTTTCCAAATCGGTGGATCAAATTTCCCATTAAAGATATTTTGAGATAATTCAGGATATATGCGAGAATAACATAATCTGCACACATCCATTTTAATTAATTTTTATGAATTAAATTATTTTTTTGCTTCCGTTACGGCACTGTCTGTGAATAAAAAAACAATAATATACAAACGCCCCCTTGTATCAGATTATTAAATAACACTTTTAGGCAGTGGCGTAGCACAGAATACTACAATATCATATGCAGGTGAGACAGATCTTTGTATACGTTTATCAATTCTTTTAATATTATAAAAGTTGTGATTGTCTCATAGCTTTCTGTACTAAAACAATCGACAAATAAGAATAAGTGCTTTAGTCTTTGTTTAGATCAGGTATGTACAACGTACGGCCCGCGGTCCGGATCCCGTCCTCGATTTGACTTTATCCAACTCTTGTAGCAATTTATAAATTCAGCTTGCGATTGATAATGTTTATTACAAACAATTTTATACACAGTTTGCATTCGGTCCAGTTTATCTCTAATTGCAAAATCTCAAATCAGAATTTATTTTCAGTCGATTTTTATTAAAATGAATCTTATAGATAAAGAGACAACTTTAAATTAACATTGAGCCTTATCCTGAGTTGTTTACAATGTAGTTGTAGCACTGTCGAATTCATTGGAAAACTTAGTTAGTTTTCCCAAAAAATGTGAACATTCGATGCCCGTCTCTATTTAAATCGATTTTTCGTCCTTTTCCTGTGTTTGTTAACGGAATTGCATCAAATTTGTGTCAGTTATAGTAGATAGGGTGCTTGAAGTCTGTATGGATTCCCTTTTACGAAATTTTCATTTATATTTCAGAAAACGCATCTCTTTTTGAACAATTTGTGTTTACCAGGTTTTCAGGAAAATGGCTATGAATCCTGAAGAAGAAAATCTATAAAGACATCAAGCGCAGTACTGTCTATAATTGATATAAGTTTAATTTCATTCTGCCAGCAAATAAAGGAGAAAACTCAAATTGCGTCAAACATTGAATTTTCACGTTTTAATGAAAAAGTAAATAAATTTTCATTTGAGTTTGTAGTCCATTAGTATTGAAAATGAATGCAATAGAATTTGCTTCTTAAATTATTCAATATTTTGTAAAATATCAAAAATAGCGGTCAACGGTGCACAGCTCAACAACAGTAGACTTTAGACAACTACGGTTGAGCCTTAAAAAATTCAAGGTGTATGGGCGACTTTAATAACATGTTTTTCTTCTCAAATTAAATATCAAAATTTGCCACCCCCTATGTTCCGCGCCCATGTGCATTGCACCCCTTGGACCCACAGTTAGCGTGCTCTTGTGAATAAGTATATTTTTTACTCATTTGAGTCTTTGAGATCCTGTGAAAAATACACCTATATGCTTCAAATGAGATGATCAAAAAAAACCCGATTTCTTCTGAATTGTCTTTATTATCTAAAAACTCATTAATCATTGTGTACTTGTTTTAAATGTGCTGATAAATCCGCTTTTTGTGAAAAATTTATATTGCAAGAATTACAATCAAACTATTTTTCACCAGTATGCACTTTTAAACGACCTTTCAAGACATGTTTGTACAGAAATTCTTTCAATCGTCTTGACTCAAAATTAATTATTTGGCCAGAAAGAATATAGCTGTGTTGTGTTTGTTGCTGAATGAGTTCACTTCGAGATTCTATGGGAAATTAGAGAGATAATTATATATAAAATAAGACGAAAAAAAATTCAATAGTTTCTATTAAAGTTTCTTTATTGTAAAAAACTCATTTCTTTTTATGTACTCGTTTCATATGCGCTGATAAATCAGATCTTTGTAAAAAACTTTCATTGCATTTAATACAATCAAAAGATTTTTCACCAGTATGCACTTTTAAATGATCTCTCAAGACATGTTTGTATAGAAATCGTTTATCACAAATGTTACATTGAAATGGCTTTTCACCAGTATGTATCTTTGAATGTGTCCTTAAATTATCTTTTCGTGAAAATTTCTTACCGCATGTGTTACAACAGTACGGCTGTTCACCAGTATGCACAGTTGCATGTTTTCTTAAATGGGGAGCTTCAGCAAATTTCTTACCACACACATTACATTGATGGGCTTTTTCACCAGTATGTACAATCAGATGTCGATTTAAACTACTACTTGTTGTAAACTTTTTACCACATATATGACATTGATGCAGTCGTTCACCATTATGTAATAGTAGATGTTGTCTTAACGAATCTTTGTAACGGAAATTTTTACCACATTTATTACAATTGTATGGCTTTTCCCCGGTATGTGATCTTAGATGTGCATGTAACCAGCGTTTTTCTAAATATCTTTTACCGCAAATATCACACTGGTGCGACCTCTCACCTTTATGTCGTATTGAAGGGCGTTTTAATTGTGTTCTTTTCATAGATTGTTTACCAGAAATATCACTTTGTAACAATTCTTTTTTCAAGTACGTTTGTAAATATTTCATATATATGAATTTTTTATCAGATTTATCATCGTTGAATGGATTCTCATAGATACATACTTTTAAATTATCGTCATCTTTCGCATGCTCTACCGAATGCGAAGGTAACTGGTGTACGGTAAGGAAATTTTTCTTACAAATTTCACATTTATAGAATTTCTGATTGGAATGAACGGATTTAACATGCGCTTCTAGACCATCTTCTTGTGGAAATTTTTCATGACAAGCTTCACACTGAAACAACTCTTCTCCAGTAAGAGTGTTTGTTTCATTTTTATCAATCGATTCGTTTAGATTTTCACAATCTTTATCAAGTGGTAGTTCTAAAACGATTTTATCAATTGAAGAATAATCAACTACTTCGGTCTTTTTCACAGAACCATTAATCTTATCAGTATTTGTGTTAATTTCAGTTCTATTTGAATCGTTTGTAAGTTTTTGGGTATTGCTAGTCCTGTTGCCAGAATTTTTTTCTATTTTATCGTCTAAAATTGAAAATAATTACAATTACTTGCTTGTAACGTATCCCACTTTATATAGAGCAATTATAGTAGGAAAAGTGATTTGGGAGATTGACCAACAACCATAAAATTACTCCACTATAGTTTCAGAAACCAAAGATATCTCGGAAAGGATCGATTGTCCTCTTGTACCAAAAATATTGTGGTTAAAAGTATCCAGGTGAGTTTTGTAGGATTTATAAAATGTCTCGTTTCATCGTAAAGGTTACATTACAGAAAAATGTTTAAGTCAGTCGTCACATTAATAGGTCACTAAGTTACTTTGTTGTCCAAATGTTGACTTAGGTAGGTTTATTTTTATTAGTAGGAAAATGAACTTAATTCGTGACGAAGTCGGTACAAAAGCTCGTCCTCTCATCACGAAGGATTTTTAGAAATTTTTTAAAGCAATTACAATTGTGAATTTGCTTGTTAGGATGAAATGTGACATAATCTAAATCTGGTTATTTCCAAAAGGGCATTTTTTTAGCATCTCCTAAGTCACTTTTCCCACTATAGATTATGAATTACTTCAGGGCTTTTAAAGAGTTACTGTCCGTTTCATCATCGGGAGTTGTGGCAGAAGGTTGCACCTTATTTTATCGACAAGTCAAGGCTTCAGATACACAAAATGAAACGGTTATTAATAACACTATTTAAACCCTGACCATTTTCTACCCACTAAGTACTTCATAATCTGATTGCTTCGTATGTTGTGGGATACTTCTCTCTCTAGTTATAATCTAATTAATAACAATATTCAATACTTCTAGAGATCTTCGGAGATTGATCTTCAATTCCTTCTTTTAAAATGTCATCGATATTTATTTTAATTGCCGGATAAGATAGGTTTTCCTGTGACTGTTCAGTCTCTTCAATGGATATTTCACTTTTGATCTCAATTCTAGTAGAGCTAGAATCTTTCCCATTATAAGTACAACGTTCGGTAGTTTTGTTTTTATCCATTTGACTATTGTTCGATTTATTTTCACCACTGATCGATTTGTTATCGTGATTATCAGTTTTTTTCTGTAGAACTGAAATAGATCCTATTGTAATCGAATTATTATAAAACAGGATAGGTTGTGTTATCTAGGAGGCAAACTAAAACTGATTTTGTTAATTTATAATTGAAACACATGCAACATTTAGGTAGCTGATTAGCTATAAATCGAAACGAATGAAGCCAGGATCTTGAAACGATCATTGATAGTAAACTAATAATTTTTACCACTGTTTAGAGGTGTTTCTTCCATAATAGATTTATTGCAATCGTTTCTAACCGGTGCACAGGGTACATCCAAACGATTATCATTACTGTTATTCTTATTATTACTGCAATTATGTCGCATTCTACAATCAGTGTTTAGCATTATTTGTCGGAACGTATAGAAATTCTTCAATTCAACAAAACAGTGCACACATACAATCTTTGGGTATGGGTCATCTTTTCTTATCTAAAAAATAATCAATTAATAATTAATTAAACAAATTATTTATAATAATAAGAGAGAATGTTGCGTACTTCTAAATTTGATAAATCAGCAATTATTTTCCAAATCGGTGGATCAAATTTCTCATTAAAGATATTTTGACGCAATTCGGGAAATGTACAAGAATAACACAATCTGCACACATCCATTTTAATTAATTTTTATGAATTAAATTATTATTTTTTGCTTCCGTTAAGGCACTGTCTGTGAATAAAACAACAATAATATACAAGCGCCCCCTTGTATCAGATTATTAAATAACACTTTTAGGCAGTGGCGTAGCACAGAATACTACAATATCATGTGCAGGTGAGACAGAACTTTATGTACGTTTATCAATTCTGTAATATTATAAAAGTTGTGATTGTCTCATAGCTTTCTGTACTAAAACAATCGGCAAATAAGAATAAGTGCTTTGACTTTATCCAACTCTTGTAACAATTTATAAGTCTTAAGGGTATTTTAACTTGTATCCAATATAAATTTGATGCGATTTGATGTGATACTTGCTACTTGGCTACGTTGCACATGCCTGATTTAATAAGCTACTATTTCAAGTTTATGGACTTCACCGAACCTTTTCTTATACATTACCACTGATATCTATAAGAATTGGATTGCTGATGCTTATGGGAAAATTTTAAAAATATGGAACAATTTGATGTATAGCCAACGCCGCTACATCTTGAATGAGAACTAAATTGAATTTGAGTACGCATGTGTAGTAATTTTTTTTCCATTTGAATTCAATTGAGATTTATTTACATCACATCATAGTTATGGTAATTGATATTATTATATATTATAATTTGTATGTTCATATTAATCACATTCCCTTAGTCTTGATAAGCAATCACCAAAATATTGCAACCATGATTTAACCGTTGTTTATGCTTTCGACGTGGCCAATTATTAACATTATTTTCTGAAATTAAAAACAAGTGATTGTGAGTCAGAAATAATTATAATTTTACCTAATTACGTGCATTGTAAAGTATATTATGGGAAAAAAAATCAAAAAAGAAATTCCAAAAAATAGTTGTTATTATACAAAGACAATCTTCAACTATTTTCATAAAGCCGCAATGTAGGATTCCGTTTTATATGCATTACGTGTAGGTATTCAACAATCTTAAACAAATTTATATGTTTTCAATTATATGCGTATATATTTGATTTAAATTCCCCACTTTGAAAACACTCACGCGCGTTCTTAGTAAGCGTCAGCATCACGAAAGTTGAAGTGAATTGAAAAATACACCTAGGTATATGCTTCAAATGAGATATTGAAAAAAAAAACCGATAATTTCTTCTGAATTGTCTTTATTATCTAAAAACTCATTAATCATTGTGTACTTGTTTTGAATGTGCTGATAAATCCGCTTTTTGTGAAAAATTTATATTACAAGAATTACAATCAAACTATTTTTCACCAGTATGCACTTTTAAATGATCTCTCAAGACATGTTTGTATAGAAATCGTTTATCACAAATGTTACATTGAAATGGCTTTTCACCAGAATGTATCTTTGAATGTGTCTTTAAATTATCCTTTCGTGAAAATTTCTTACCGCATGTGTTACAACAGTACGGCTGTTCACCAGTATGCACAGTTGCATGTATCCTTAATTGGGGGGCTACAGCAAATTTCTTACCACACACATTACATTGATGGGCTTTTTCACCAGTATGTACGAAAAAATGTCGATGTAAACTACTACTTGTTGTAAACTTTTTACCACAAATATCACATTGATGCAGTCGTTCGCCATTATGTAATAATAGATGTTGTCTTAACGATTCTTTGTAACCGAATTTTTTACCACATTTATTACAATTGTATGGCTTTTCCCCGGTATGTGATCTTAGATGTGCATGTAAATAGCGTTTTTCTAAATATCTTTTACCGCAAATATGACACTGGTGCGACCTCTGACCTTCATGTAGTATTGAATGGTGTTTTAATTGTGTTCTTTTCATAGATTGTTTACCACAAATATCATTTTGCAACAACTCTTCTTTTAAGTACGTTTGTAAATATTTCATGTATATGAATTTTTTATCAGATTTATCATCGTTGAATGGATTCTCATAGATACATACTTTTAAATTATCGTCATCTTTCGCATGCTCTACCGAATGCGAAGGTAGTTGATGTACGGTAAGGAAATTTTTCTTACAAATTTCACATTTATAGAATTTCTTATTGGAATGAACGGATTTAACATGCGCTTCTAGAAGATCTTCTTGTGGAAATTTTTCATGACAAGCTTCACACTGAAACAACTCTTCTCCAGTAAGAGTGTTTGTTTCATTTTTATCAATCGATTCCTTTAGATTTTCACAATCTTTATCAAGTGGTTGCTCTAAAACGATTTTACCAGTTGACGAATGATCAACTCCTTTGGCTTTTCTCACAGAACCATTAATCTGAGATGATTTCTTATCAGTATTTGTGTTAATTTCAGTCCTATTTGAATCGTTTGTAAGTTTTTGGGTATTGCTAGTCCTATTGTCAGAATTCTTTTCTATTTTATCGACTAAAATTGAAAATAATTACAATTACTTGCTAGTAACGTATCCCACTTTATGTAGAGCAATTATAGTACGAAAAGTGACTTGGGAGATTGACCAACAACCATAAAAATAATCGACTATAGTTTCGGAAACGAATTGTCCTCTTATACTGAAAATGATGTGGTTAAAAATAACCAGGTGAGTTTTGTAGGATTTAGAAAATGTCACGTTTCATCCTAAAGGTGGAGACTGACTTGTAACATTTATGTGTAATGTAACACGTTCAGTACGAGTATTACCAGTCAGCATGGTGAATCGAAGGGCTGGCAACGATCCTGGCGTGCTCCAACCAAGAGTTTGTTTTTAACAAATCCCTTTGCTAGTCTGAATGTCGGGAGGGGCAATCAAGACAGAATAGCTTCTCGCCTACTTTTTTTAAATTTGACAATAATTTATAAAAATTATTACTCCAGAAATAACTGTAATATTCAAGATTTCAACACAGTTTGAACATAACTGAACCGAGTGCCTTCAACTAGTCTGTAATGTTACTCGGTCACAACGAATATTACATTACAGATAAACCTTTAAGTCAGTCCTCACATTAATAGGTCACTTAGTTACTTTGTTGTCGAAATGTTGATTTAGATAGGCTTATTTTCATTAGTAGGAAAAAGGAACTTAATTCTTGATGAAGACGGGACAAGCTCGTCCTCTCGATCACGAAGGTTTTTATAGAATATTTTAAAGCAATTACAATCGTGAATTTGCTTGTTACGGTGAAACGTGACATTATCTAAATCTGGTTATTTCCAAGCACAACAAAAGGGCATATCTTTAACATCTTTTGTTGTCAAATCTACTGAGCATTAATTTTATGGTTTTGGTCAATCTCCTAAGTCACTTTTCCCACTATAGATTATGAATTACTTCAGTACTTTTAAAGAGTTAGTGTCCGTTTCATCATCGGGACAAACGTCTCCCTCCCTCTTAGCTACTATCGATAAGCCAGAGTTTCAGATACACAAAATGAAACGATTAATAAGAAGAACACTGTTTAAAACCTGACCCACTAAAGTACTTTATAATCTGATTGCTTCGTATGTTGTGGGATACTTCTCTCTTTAGTTATAATCTAATTAATAACAATAATCAATACTTTTAGAGATCTTCGGCGATTGATCTTCAATTCCTTCTTTTAAAATATCATCGATATTTAATTTAATTGTCGGACAAGATAAGTTTTCCTGAGACTGTTCAGCCTCTTCAATGGATATTTCATTTTTTATCTCAATTCTAGTAGAGCTAGAATCTTTCCCATTATAAGTACAACGTTCGGTAGTTTTGTTTCTATTCATTTGACTATTGTTCGATATATTATCACCACAGATCGATTTGTTAACGTGATTATCAGTTGCCTTCTGTAGAACTGAAATAGATCCTATTGTAATCGAATTATTACAAAACAGGATAGGTTGTGTTATCTAGGCGGTAAACTAAAACTGATTTTGTTAATTTGTGATTTAAACACATGCAACATTTAGCTAATTAGCTATAAATCAAAACGAATGAGACCAGAATATTGAGTCGATCATTAATAGTAAACTAATAATTTTTACCATTGTTTAGAGGTGTTTCTTCCATAATAGATTCATTGCAATCATTTCTAACCGGTGTACAGTGTAAATCCAAACGATTATCATTACTGTTATTCTTATTATTACTGCAATTATGTCGCATTCTATAATCAGTGTTTAGCATCATTTGCCGAAAAGTATAGAAATTCTTCAATTCAACAAAACATTGCACACATACAATCTTTGGGTATGGGTCATCTTTTCTTATCTAAAAAATAATTAATTTATAATTAATTAAACAAATTATTTATAATAATATGAGAGAATGTTGCGTACTTCTAAATTTGATAAATCAGCAATTATTTTCCAAATCGGTGGATCAAATTTTTCATTAAATATATTTTGAGATAATTCAGGATATATGCGAGAATAACACAATCTGCACACATCCATTTTAATTAATTTTTATGAATTAAATTATTATTTTTTGCTTCCGTTAAGGCACTGTCTGTGAATACATCAACAATAATATACAAGCGCCCCCTTGTATCAGATTATTAAATAACATATTTAGGCAGTGGCGTAGCACAGAATACCACAATATCATGTGCAGGTGAGACAGATCTTTATGTACGTTTATCAATTCTGTAATATTATAAAAGTAGTGCTTATCTCACAGTTTTCTGTACTAAAACAATCGGCAAATAAGAAGTGCTTAGTCTTTGTTTAGATCAGGTATGTATAGGATGGACCATTTTCGATGGTTTTGCAGGGTATCTCCTATAAGGAGAGCTCGTACAAAATAATGGATAGTACATTCCTGTCCTACTTTTTCGAGACTAGTCAGATGGTACAATTAGATTTTTGCTATGTTCTTTTGTTATCGAGTTATTTCCGGTTTTTCACTTTTTCACGATTTTTTATCTTGTAGGCATTCAAAAAAGTTGACGCCTTTTCCATAGTTTCTAGTGTAGTTTTTAAAGCTGATTCTATTTAGTTAATTAGATTTTCTCTAGCTCTCACCGTTTTTGAAATATAACACAAACTTATGTTTTTAAACGGAACCTATATTTAATTTATCGCTCATTAAATTGATTATTTTTTCCTGATTTCAAATATATATATATATAGTTTGCTATAGTTATTTTCAAAAATACAGGAGTTATTTTGAAAATTTCGATTTCGCAAGTAGTGATTACAAAAATTATATTTGAAAGGACTTTAGAGTGCCATGAAACAAATTTTACCTATTGCAAAATAAGAAAACAAAAGAATAAATAAATAGCAACCAAAATAATAGTTCGTTGACAAGCTAAAAAACGATTGTTTCATAGCATTCTAACGTCTTTTCGAATATGATTTTCGGAATTTTTCCCTTCGAAATCAAAATTTTTTAAATAACTCTCACATTTTTGAAAATAACTATAGCAAACCATATATATTTCAAATCAGAAACAAATAAGCGATTTAATGAGCAATACATTAAATATATGTTCCATTTAAAAAAACATAAGTTTGTGTTATAACTCAGAAACGGTGAAAGCTAGAGAAAATATAATTAGCCAAATGAAACGAGCTTTAAAAATTGCACAAGAAACAGTAGAAAAAGTATCTACTTTTCCAAAAGTCTATGAGATATAAGGCATTTTCGAAATCTCGAAAAAATGAGAAACTGGAAATAACTCGAAAACAAAAGAACATAGCAAAAATCTAATTGTACCATCTGACTAGTCTCGAAAAAATAGGAAAGGAATGTACTATCCATAATTTTATACGAGCTCTCGTTATAGGAGATACCCTGCAAAACCATCGAAAATGGTCCACCCTGTACAACGTACGGCCCGCGGTCCGGATCCCGTCCTCGATTTGACTTTATCCAACTCCAAAATAAATTTGATGCGATTTTATGTGATACTTACTACCTGGCGCGAGGCATTGGCTACGTTGCACATGCCTGCTTTAAGGTGCATTGTCAAGCACGCGGCTGAAGCGGCTAGAGCAGCGCGGCTTGAGTCGCGTATCTAGAGTCGCGCGACTGCAGCGGCCCATATGAGTGTCAAGTGCGCGACTACAGCCGCTATTGCGCACGCGCATTTGTATACACGACGAATCAGTTGTTAACTGACTACGATGGAGAAAGCATTGGTTTTGTGGTGCGCTACCGAAATAGAACAAGATAAAGAAGAACCGTTATTACAATTAATAAGAAACAATCCTCACGAAATTTTTTCAACCCAAAGAGACGAGGGTTTCCAAAATTTCGAAGTTTATTTCGCGTTAACATTAATCAGTTTAATTTTATATTGCCTTTAATTGAAAATGATTTGAAAAAACAATCATGTGCACCAATTAGACATCCAATAAGCCCAGATGAGTTTTAAAAAAAACTGTATTTTTTATTTCATATATTTGTTAATAAGTTTGTAATGTATTAATTGATTTATTTTCGTCATGACTCTATAAAAAACAGAAGAAAATCTGAAAATAATATAAGAGACGTTTATTTATTTATATATTTTATTTAAATTGGTATAAAAAATCATCCATTTCGCTAGCAAACGGCTTTTAAACCATATGAAACTTTATCTGTCGCGGCGGCTGTGGCGGCTGGACTGCTTTTCGAGCAGTCGCGTCATTGACAACCGGTCCATATATTTCAACGTAAACCAGTCTGACGCGACTCCAGCCGCGCTGCTCTAGCCGCTTCAGCCGCGCGCTTGACAATGCACCATTAGACTGTGGTAAAAGCGACAACGCGACTATTTCAAGCTTATGGACTTCACCGAATCTTTTCTTATACATTATTTACTAACTGGCAGGTATTGGAAAGATGTACAGACACTTTTTTTAAACAATCATTTATTATCACATAGAAATGTGAAATTACATTATTATCATTCAAATTCAATTATTTACATTGTTTCGAATTGAAAACTTATCCCTAAGTAATTTACAATGTTTTTTTTTCTTTTTAAATTTTCGTTTGTTTTATACCTATGGATCGTACTCTTTATTTTTAACGTTTTTCTTTTCTCTCACCTTTGGCAATATTATTTTGAAAATTTTTCGTATAATTGTTGTGCAAAGTCCACTAATTAAACAAAGAACGAAAAATAATAATAAAGAAATCTAAACGATTTCTAGACCACTAATTGAACAGTTTTATTATTATCATCATCATCATCATCATCCATCATGATCAACGTTATCATTGTTATCAAAAAGGAAAACAGTTCCACTTTAATACTGTGCACTTGTTTCAAATCAATTATTATATTACTATTAGTACGAGTAATTAATTAATCTACAAATTTAATTTGAGTCTTGATTTTGCAGAGAAATTTTTCTTCACGTTCTTAATCAAAAAAGACAAAAAAAAAACAATAAACCAATCTTTCGCATTGTGGATTCCTTTCTTCTGCAATTGTAAAGATTGATTTATCATCGTCTGTTCGTTCGATTTTTTTGTTATCATTTTGAATTTTATTAAAAATTATTTAAGGCTTTTTGTCACTATTTATTATCATAACTTTTATTAGTATTCTTATTTATTTTAATTATTTATTAATCATCATCATCATCATCATCACCACAACAGTATCTACAACATCTCCGGCATAAACAAATACAACAACAACACAATAATATCAGGAATGTTAATAGGGCGATCCCTATATAGATCCAATTGATTTCTGGACTATTCTCGGGTATGCACAGTTCAGGTGATTCATCACTCAATGCTGTAACAATATTTAAAATAATTTATTTAATTCGTGATCTATTTGAAGGGGAGTCGACTGGTGGCGCAACTCGAACCAGGATCTCTATAAAGGTCCACGAAAAAGGCGGAAGGTTAATGATCAAAAAACTACAGAAAGCTTAGTTTTTCTCTATGAAAGTATATTTGATTTACGATAAGTTGAATATGAAAGCAACAATGTCTTAGTCTCCCACAGTTAAGGCTGAATCCAAATGGTCGTCATTCTACAGTTGTTGAGTTTTAATTTTTTGTTTTACAAAAGATTGGATATTTTGAGAAAAAAATTCTTTTACATTCGTTTCCTATGGTAATGAGCGATAATCTCAAATTAATTTTTTTAGAGAACTCACTAGCTTTCCCGTAAGGCGTAAAAATTCAATAACAATTCCAAATCGAATCGATTTTGTTGTACTTCTCCTTTGTTTATTAACAGAATTGAATGAAATTTTGGTCAATTATAGTTGTTAATATGCTTGATGTCGGCATGTTTTTCCTTTCTCAGGATTCGCACTTATTTTCCATGAAAATCTAATAAACAACAAATTTGGAAAAATAAAGCCATACCGATATCAAGCATATTAAATTTTGCTAATAAACAATGGAGAAAGACAAAAAGATTGAATTCATTTGGGACTGTGATTGAATTTTTACGTTTCACGGGAATACTAAATAAGTTTCTCAAAAAATTTTCACTTGAGTTTGTAGCCCATGAGGACTGGAAACAAATGCGAGAGACTGTTTTTCTTAAAATGTTTAATTCTTTGTGAAATTAATAAAACGGTGCATAACTCAGCAACAGTGGATCGTAGGCTATCGTGATAGGGCCTTAAGCTTGAAGCTACCCTAGTTAAGTAATCTTCAGTCATGCCAAAAATGCTTGCTCTTTTTCACTTTTTCTTTTTGCAAATGACTTTCAATTATTAGTATAACATAGATGAGTAATAAGAAAGTATCTTTGAAAATTCATCATTTTAGAGGGTCAACTAAGGGACGTACACTTGGAACAAGAATTTTCGAGTTCGAGTTGCGCCAGTTGACAGTCTTATCTGAAAATTCAGAAAATTCATAAAAATAGTTCACCTTTAGAATCGGAAATATTAGGACAATTTATAACACCATTACAGACCAGTCGTGATGGTATACAAAGACCAGCCTCACCAGGACATGTGAACTCACATCCTTCTATATTATTACTATTATCAATATTATTATTATTATTATTGTTATTATTATCAATAATACCACCTTCTGTTAATTTCGATGATAATAGACTACCATCTTGATTACGTGGTAAATGATATAATTCAGTCCATGCAATTTTAAATACAGCCCGTGTTGGTAATGTACGTCCAATAAAATGTATCGATATACTTGGTTCATTATTATCTGGATTTAATTCAGCTGCTGATAATATTGGTAATTCTTTGGCTAATGTTATATTATCACTACATATCGATAAATATGGGATGTGATGTTGTTTTAAATAAATTTCAATATAACTATCTTCGCATTGTTTTGTTGTAAATTTGATACGATCAAAATGCAACCATAAGTCACGTTCACGATTCACTTTAATTTCCCATATACAATGTATCGTTTTGGGTGGTTCAACATAACCAATCGCCTCATAATATGGATAATGGATTTCACCATCTGTTGTTGGTTGGATTATTGGTGGGCCACATAATGGACCATGTATGAATTCATAAGTTGCCTCAAATAATGGTTGATTATATTTAAAATAACTTAATGCCGAATGGCTACTATCAATGATTAATTGTAGATTTAATTGTTCCCCTTTCGAGATAATTTGTTGTGTTGTTGTTTGTTGGATTATTTGATTTTTACATAAACATATAACATCACCATTTTGTGCGGCTTTCGTTAATGGTATTGTTATATTCATACCGTATGGTATCGGTTCCCATATTAATAATTTATCAACACGATCCTCTAAACAATTCTGACATGGTCCGTGACTATATGGGTGCTCTTTAAAATTAATATTTAATATTTTCAATATAATCCGTGCATATAAACGTTTATCAGTAACAAAACGATACAAACATTGCACATCATCATTTGATTGTTGTTTATAAATTAGCGTATTTAATGGTGAACGTAGATAACCGCGTTTTTGGCGCCACGATGTGAAGATTTCATCACATTTACGATTTGGTATCGGTTCACCGAATTTCGTATTATTGAAGAAATCATAATGTGCCCAATAGTATAATGATGATCCACTATAACTACCTGTTTTACTTTCGAAACGTACAAACAATGAATTACTTGTTGATATAAAATCGTATTTTTCCATTGCTTTTGAGAATGTATCACAGAATGTTTTGATAATTTTCGAATCGTCCGGCCATGAGGCATCGTATAATGTTAATGATTCACCACAATCACCGTCGATCGGTTGGATCGGTGATTCGATGCGATTTATACGGAAACTGTAACAGAAAAAAAGAAATGTATTAATTTAACAACAATTCCTCGATATACGCGACTCGAATCTACACGACCAATCAATTAACACGACTTTCCGTTAAATAGTCACTCCTCAATATCACATCAATGCCTCTATATACGCGATTCAAATCTACACGATTTATTCTGCATCGATTAACACGACTTTTCGTTAAACAGTCACTCTTTTTCGAATTTTATAGTTTAACTACAACTCGGCGAAGCTAGCTTGGCCCCTTGCGCAGTGGACAATTCTCATTTCTAGAGTGGGGGTTCATTTCTGTATTGTTCTTCACGTTGTACAGATCGGTACACTCTGGGTCAAATTTGATAGCGCTAATTCGCCAGTATTTACCTGTTATTCCGAGGCTTATCGTAAAAGAATTTCTCAATATGACATCTTTTATTTTATTTTTATTTATATGCACATTTTCAATTTTTATTAATTTTATAGTATCATCAGTTGCGGCGGTTAACTAAACTTCTTGCTCCGATTGTACTTTCCAAGTAATGTTGGTTTGATCTCTTTGTCACACAGAGGTGTTCTCTATCTATCATCTGCGCATTTCACGGGCCAAGCTAGGATCGCCGAGTTGTACAGATCTGTTATAATGGTGCCTTTAGGGTTAGGCCTGTGGGGCCTAAAATGGTGGGGGGGGGGGCGACAAACTTTGGAATATACGCAAAATTTTAGGTGCGATTTAAATATAAAGGCAGGTCCGGACTTAATTTTATATTGAAATTTGAATTAAACTGTTGGGAACGCAGTCTCTAACTGTTTTAAATGCTGTAAATACAGAGAGGGAAAGCCATGTAGGTATGCGGGAAGAATTTCGTTACAATCCTGTTCATTTACTAAGATATTGCACAATTCTTCGTTTAGTCTCTGTACTTCTCCGATACATTATAAAAGTCGAGAAGCCGAGACAGAGTGAAATTGCATGGGTACAAACCATTAACGGAAGTTCAAAATTGTAAATGTTTGTCTAATTAACGTAATTAACTGCCGATAGAAATAGTGAGGTAAAAAATGTTGGAAGAGAGTGCATGTTGGATTTATTGAGAGAGGAACACAGAACTGGAAATTCCCTATATCACGCATAAAACTCTTTCTGTTACGCCACGATTGCATTCAGTGATAAACAATGGGAGATAAAATTAAAATAACATGTTGGTGGTATTGTCTCTATTTCGAACTACAAATATCGAATCAATTCACTTTGCGAAAATCAACAATGCATTGGCACTATTTGTTATAAATAGAACCTCTTTTTTTTTTCAAAACTAATCAATGCATACGCTGTGATGCACTTGCAAATTGGAACAAAAAAATGACAATTTGTGATTATATTAGTAATCGGAATTTACTGGCATATTCCACCTTTTATTGACTAAACGCTGATGTTGAGTGGAATTTACAGTTTCGGTAGAATTGAGTTAGCTACAGGGGCTCTGATATAATCAAAGTCTTTCTTAGTTATGTTAAACTTTCTACTAGTAGTTCTTAAGATGATTCCGTACAACATCTAATGGATAATTCGTTTATTTGAAGCTAATCTACTTGATTTTAAGGTAACAAAGGCGACTTGTGTCGAAACAAGTACGATATAAGCCACGTCAAAAAGTACGAATAAAGCAGGGGCGTGCCAATCTACTCCGACGGCCCGGTGCAAACTTTTCATTGCCACCCTTTTGGATATAGTTTCAATAATCAAAAGAATTAATAGGCTTTTATTATAGACTGTGGATATACAGAATAGATACTAAAATTCACCCTGCGATTGATAATATTTACTACAATCAATTTTATATACAGTTTGCATTAGGTCCAGTTTATCTCTAATTGGTAAGCCTCAAATCAGAATTTACTTCAGTCGTTTTTTATTAAAATGAATCTTATAGATACAGAGACAACTTTAAATTAATATTAAGCCTTATCCTGAGTTGTTTACAATGTAGTTGTAGCACCGTCGAATTCATTGGAAAACTTACTTAATTTTCCCAAAAGATGTGAACATTCGATGCCCGACTCTATTTAAATCGATTTTTTGTCTTTTTCCTGTGTTTGTTAACGGAATTGAATGAAATTTGTGACAGTTATAGTGGATAGGGTGTTTGAAGTCTATATGGATTCGCTTTTACGAAATTTGTATTCATTTTTCAGAGAATGCAACTGTTTTCGAACAATTTCTGTTTATCAAGTTTTCTGGAAAATGGCTGTGAATCTTGAAGAAAGAAATCCATAAGGACATCAAGCACAGTATCGTCTATAATTGATATAAGTTTCATTTAATTTTGCCAACAAATAAAGGAAGAAACTTAAATTTCGTCAAACATTGAATTTTCACGTGTTAAGGAAAAAGTAAATAAGTTTCCCAATAAATTTTAATTTGAGATTATAGCTCATTACTTTTAAAAAGAAAACGGTGCATAGCTCAACAACAGTAGACAACTGCGGTTGAGCCTTAATATATTTTTCTTCTCAAATTAAGTTCCGCGCCCTGCTGCATTGCACCCCTTGGACCCTCAGTTAGCGCGTTCCTGTGAACAGGTATAGTTTGAAAAGTAAATAATTTAATTTTGCCGTTTTAATTGTAGGTAATTACTAACTTTCTGTGATATTGAGACAAAATTAACGATAGCTTCCAGAAAAATAATTACTGAACTAAATGGAGATAATGGTTTGTGACATTTTAATAAAAAATTACCAACGTTTTGCATTTTTTATTTATACAAGCTAGTTTTGTAATTATTTTAATAACAATGAGATATTCATAGTTTAATTAGAATAGCGTGCTGGAAATGAAATAGCGTTTTTATCTCGTTCATTATACCGCATGTTCCATTTAATTGTGAATTCGTTTTTTAGATCGCTCATCATTCCACTACTATCGCAAACAATTGCTTAATAATGATACTTTAGATGCATATACAGAAGGGGAAATATGAATGAGAGAAATTTATCTATAATTTAACTGCGTCTTGACACGATACAGTCGTATTTGCGGAATTTGCATTGCCTATTTAAGGATTAATTGTTTTAAAGCTGCCAGCGCTGTTGATGTTTAATTATGAAACAAAAACTACACTGTGCTCAATTTGAGGACTAAAATGATGTAAAATTTGCTATAAACCGCTTAAAGTCGATAAAGTAGGGCTTTACCAGCAAGTATTGAAAAAAATATTTTAGATACACCATTGAATCAAGTATCGATTACAACTTGTATAAAAGGAACAATTGTATCGGTTGAAAATACGACAGACTTCGCTTTAACATGCATTTTCCTGGAAATGAGTAACAGTTTTCAAAAATAAGGTACCTGGACCCGTAGAATAGATTGGTCTACAATTTGTGTGAATTTTATAGCATTTTTTTGAAAAAACTAAATGGTTTTTCAGGAAAATAAGATCGCCATACCACGTACAATTAACACATTTATCGGATTTAACATCGCTCCTCACTTCAACTTCTGAATTGTTTCCGCAAAAAATGTCAAAAACCATTTCGATGTAAATTAATTATGCCAGATTTCATGGACAACTTCCCCTAAGGCGCGGTTCATTGGAAAGTTAGATCCGCGAGTACAGATACGGATTATTTGTTTGTAGATCTACGGATAGGGATTTTTGCGTTTTATATAAAGTGAAAAAATTACTACTATCCCTTTTATCGAATAATAAATTTAAAAAATCAGTTCAATATTCACTGCGAACACGGATACGAACACAGATAATCCGGCACGTCACTAGTTAGATCATGTGTGCGTGTCGATAAGTTTTTCTATATGCATTATTATTATTTAAGTGCTTGCCAACATTGTAAAAAGCTTCTACTTATTCGTTTTTGTTTCGTAAATATTCTCCGTCTTAAAATTATACTATTATTATTATTATTATTATTACTATTATTACAATTACAATTCGTGTTAGGTGGGTTATTTATCCGAATAAATTCACAAAACGCCGAGACAGTGTTAATTTGTTTCATTAATAATTAAACTTTCGCATTCAACTCAGTATAATGTGGTAGAAAATTTAAACGTTTCTGTAGTCTAATACGAATTTCTGAAATATTACAGTTTAGGCAAAAAAAAAATAGGGAGAAAATGAAATAACACAAAAAAATTCAAATAAAAACCTCTTCAACATTATTAGTTACTCTTTAAAATTCTCAAAGAACCATTTGATAAAAACTTATGACTTGGAAAAGATGTGTATTAAAATTTCCTATTAGATTTTATGGTTATATTGCTTTTAAGAGAGTCGTGCTTGATGAATTTTCTCTTTTTTTTTATTATTATTACTTAGGAAAATTGAATTTTATTGGAAATTCAATTAAAAATATCCGTCTTTATAAAGTTGAAGTAATTAAGAGCGAGGTTGTGTTGGATTTTTTTGTTGAGTGCGTCTGAAATGGCAAAAAGCACCAAATTTCTAATGTAAATTCTTGTCTGCTTTAAGCAAGTGACAATTAAATAAAATACTGTGATTTAATAGAAGCTTAAAATTCTTTAAATCGTACACTTTGGGGTAGAAATCTACCCGATTAGTAATCAGTGTACCGGTGGGATATTTTATCTAGTTTCTTCTATAAATATACGTCTGCTCTCTATTTAATATTGTTATTTGTTGATCAACGAAATAAACAGATAAAAATGAGACAAGAAGAGAATTATATCTTGCATAGAATGCCACCACTGTATAGTGACTATAGCGATGGAGTGCATGCGTTTTTGGTATATCAAATCAAATAGAATAGAATATTACCTAGGAAAATATAAACGGACAATTTCACCTTCTTCACCTTGCATTAGATATGTACAACTTGTATGCGGTGGATACCAATGGGCCACTGATAAAAAAATCCCCTCACTATCACCGCTGGCACGTAAACTTTCCGATGATAATAGCCAATCACATGTACCATTCCGACTGCCAGCTGTATCAACATGACCCGGCCAATTACCGACATTAAAATGGAAACCAGTATTTAATAAAGGACCTGTAATTGGACAAAAATCAAAACAATAGAAAAAAAAAACAAAAAAAAAAGAACGTGAACACTAATCGGGATTTAATTACCAGCTGGTGATGATACGAATTCAACAAACAGATCTTGTGATGTACCAATTATTGAATATGGAAATTTGCCCATGCCACAGAACGTACCAATAACGGGACAGAATTCATTTTTACCATCGTAGATTTTTATGTAATCGTACGGGCAGTTTTCTTGACCTACAGAAGCACAAAATAGATTACAAATCAAATTTGTACATTAGATAAGATTTTAAAAATGTTGTATCTCTACTAATTTGAATGTTTTGATGCAATTTAATTTGATTATGATGTGAAAATGCTCATTTCCACCACAGTGCAATACGCTCCCATTAAACTATTCACAACAAATAAAATCAGCCGTTCTTTTTCCAATTTACATTGATGAGAATTTCCACAACCTAATTCTAATAAAATTACAAATTCTATCTGTCGTAAAATCGTTTCGAAATTTGCCATTTTCTTGTCCTGTATTCGTATTTGTATTAGTCAACGTATATATGTGTGTATGTGTGTGTGCATGTGTGTGTGTGTGAATCTATCGCGAAACTTTTTACGACTTCACTTTGCTTTTCCCGTCTTTTCTGTCGGAAAAGACAGGAAAAGACGGAAAAAGTCTTCCGCCCTGATTCTTAAAACACTAACTCCTCCTATCTATGTATAGTTTTTTTTTGCTTTTCTCTCTCTCTCTCTCTCTTTCTCTCTCTATCCATTCGTACAAACATCCATTTATAGATACACATAAAAGATTTGTGATTGCTTCTTGTGTTTTTATGAGTTCACAGTTGTAAATTACCGGTCATGTATGTTGAACATTTATGGGGATGAAATTGTTGGCAGACAAACCACACATTTTTTCTCCCTTAACACTCCTTTAGTATTAGTTGTATTAGCCGTAGTTGTAGTTGTCGTAGTAGTAGTAGTAGTAGTAGTAGTAGTAGTAGTAGGAGAGATCTTTTCCTTTTCCTTCCTTTTTTCAGCGAATACGAGACGGATAGTGTTTAACGGGTGTAAACATAACGATAACAATAACTTTAAATGAGCTCTTATAGTTTTTCCCGTTTTTCGTTTTATGTAGCATTTGTTCTGTTTTGTGTTTTTTTTTCTTTAGAATGGCGATGGAGTGTTGCTTTCATAAAAATTTAAAACTCTTTAATGCTTTAAGGTTGTTCTGATTGTAATTTTTGCAGGAAACGTTCTTAAGACTGCCACGTTTAATAGACTGATCAAGAGGGCTAAATTGTTGATAATTAAGCGCATTATTCCAACAAAGCAGTATATTGATCGCCTTATAATTCTTCATTTATCTCGATTTAGCCAATTCCTCTGTTAAAAATAGCCTGTGAAGAAGGCACCGTACCACATTCCAATCTTCACACTAACGATTAACGAGTGTTTTTAGTTGCTTTTTGTGCTTATTTGAACAAATATGTTTTTTATAATTTTGTTTTTAGCATTCACTACTCTGAGAAGAGAGTGGAGTAGCGACAAAAAATTAAGAACACCTAGTAAAGATGCTGCGTTTGGAGATCAAAGTTGCAATTTCTTAGGAAGATTTATGAGAGTTGCGCATTGATTGCAGTTGTAGTAATTATAAAATTCTTCTGCAATCGCTTATTTATTTCTATTCGTTAAACCATAGATACGGCGACTATATTCATGATAAAACGTTTACATTTAACTTGAGAGCTCTTCAAAAACAAAACTACATCTACTTTTAAATCTTTGCCATTACGTTGTACAATTTTTTTTTCAATTCATGTTTTACTCGTTTATGATCCTATGAAACATGGTTAAGTTTATGTAAGTCGTCTAGCCCGGCGCCTCCACCATTTCACTACCAACTATTTCCCAACATCGAACTACCAATGCCGCTTCCAAATAAATTAGATGGTAACTCTTCATTTTTAATAGAGCTATTATTGTCAAAAATTCAGAAATAAATGCGCTTTAATCTGGTTTTAAAGTGATTTATTAGACGACATATAGAAAATCATCGTATAAAAGAGAGGAGCATTACAACAATGTAACACTATTAATGATTAATTTTGTGTTCAACTATACAACGTTGTGTGTGTGTCCCTTTTTTTCCTATAGATAGACACTTTTGTTGTGTTTTATAAATGGAAAATAAAAATGAAAAACCGTCCTTATTGTGGACAACACAGAGAGTTGATGATAAACTTTGATGGTTTTCCTTTTGGTGGCAAAATATTGTAAGCAATTTAAAATTCTTTAATGTTTGTCAAAAAATATATAAACACGCTATTAATTAAAATGCCGGTATTTGCACACAGAACCATAATAATAATAATAATAACTCGTCTATTCTTTTGTTGTACTGTTATTATTGTGATAGTAGCGACATTATTGTTGTTGGAAATGTTGAATTGCAAAATTACACAAAAAGAGTTCTACTTTAATCATTATTCCGTTCTTTCATTGATTCGCTTCATGTTTGTAAACAGTTTTTATAACTTTTCTAATCACCACAAACGTTTATGCTTTTGAATTTATACAAATGGAATAGAAAATATGCGACATAGAATATCAATAGAATTGACTAGAAGCTAGTATTTTAATATTTACTGTTACAATTATGATAAATGCTTGCGGATCTATAAATTCAACTTTCTGCAATTGAATTCTGGTATTGTAAGTCGGACGACCGTTAGGTACAACATAAATTGCGTACAATATTTTCGATTACAAGTCGAATAATTTATAATGGATAAAATAGTTGATTCTAGGAGATGTATACAAGCGCTAGCTTTACGTGTCTAATAATACCAGAGATTGTCACTGCACGATTTCATTTCGTTGTTTGACACTTTATTTTGTTAGTAAATTTTGGAATAATCTTCTGATATTTGCCCGTAGAGCTCCTGCGAATTTGGAGGAGCAATTTCTCAATCAAAACGTGATATGGTTAGCTCTTTTGACTCTACACATAGTGGAACGGAGAGCAGAGCAGCGAGCAAAGCAACGGAAACAAACACATGAGATTAGATTGTTTCACACAAAGTGACAATTAGCGAAGGTTCGCGTCCAAATATGGGATAACGTAGGAGAAGCAATGAAGTCAATATTTTTGGTGTTATTCGTCTAATCTACACTGCACTACACTCTCTTTTTTCTTTCTCAGTCTTCCCATTAGATACCATTTTTCACTCGAATATCACATCGTCATTAAGTGCATGCATTTCCTTTATCTACTCAGTGATTTCTTGACGCTCTGCTCTCCGTGCTGCTCGCTGCTCTGCTCTACGCGCGATTATGTGCTTAGCCTAAGGCGATGTAATATCTTTTCATTCGTTTATTTGTCAGTTCTCTTTGATAGAGTGGAGCGAATCTAAAACCACTGAAATCTTGCTCCCAATAAATAATATTTGGACGTCGTCACTTTGAAAGAGTTGATTTGTGTGGAACACAAACGATGCTATATAAAAAATGAAAGCATGCCGGTCTGGTAGCTGCTTGCTACTAGCCTTTGGCGGTATCTGGAAACACTCTTCTGTTCGTACAATTTTCAGTAAAGAGAGATTAAAAGAAATTGCACAAAAGGGGCATCGATGCATCTCTTCTGGCTCTCATCAGTTTCCCCTTCAATTCACATAACGTCACAAAGGTAAATAGTCTCCGCTAATAATGCCTTATGTATTTAGATGAAACACCATAATTCAATAATAGATTAACAATAGAATATACAAGCCTATTTAGCTTTACAAATTATACGGGAATTAGATGTTGATTTTGTGTGCCAACACACAATATTCCGCTTCGAAATTAGATTATTATTATTTATTATAATTTCGCAATACAAACCTGATGAGATCGGTCTCATTGGACATGTCATAATATTCTCGCAACGTTGTCCATCAATATTAAATTCTTCATTTTCTATATACAACTTAATAAAAGGCAGCCGTGTATTTAAATAATAACGACAATGTAGATTTCTTGGGTAAACACCAGGATATGCTGGTGATTGCACATAACATGTTTGTAAACGACAGTCTCTAAAGATGCGTTCACAATAAGAACTGCAAACAATATCATCATTATCATCATCATCAATAATAGTAGTTTTGTAGCAAAATAGATAATAAAAGATGTGGTGAATTGGAAACTTACCCTTGAACAACTTCACCACGTCGATTTGGATACAATTCCGGATGTTGTCCATAACGTAAATAAACAACAAGTTGTTGTTCGGCTCTTGTATCAAAACTAAAATATGTTTGATCAGTAAAGTTATCACTATGGAATAGAACTTTAACAAATGATGTTTCCGACATAAAAGTTTGCGGCTGTTCAATTTCACCACAAAACATTCCCGGTTCTTTACGATTCGAAACATCTGTCTTCGCATTACCATCCACAATCTGTAGAATTTTAATTACGATTTTACAGTAAATTTGTAAATACATTGGACAATATATACATAAATATATAGATATATTGAAAGTGGATTGTGTGGTTGAAATTTTAATCAACAAAAACAACGTATTTAATTTAAAGTTGTACAGTATGCGAAATCTCAATATAGGAGAGTTGGTAATTGCAAGTAATTCATATATACACATATATATGTGTGTGTTTGGGTGGGGGTATTTTCAGTATTTATAGGGAAGCTTTCAGATTCTGATCGTAGTTTAATCAATATTTGAACATAAGTTCTCACAAACTACTCACACTGATTAAATTCAAAGTTTATTTATATGTAAAGACTTCCATTACAGTGTATTTGTTAATTTCGATTCAATTAATGGTATGTTGGAATTAAGAGCCTATTCACACATTCTCGTATCAGTATTGTTGCAAATCGACCGCTAAAGATCTACACACACGGACGCGCAATTTTGCCCGACTGTGGAGATATTGATCGTCTCAATGTGAAGGCTGCTTTATTCGTAATAGAAGATATTTGTGGATTAATCAATGCGACAACAACAACAACGGCAAAGAAATAAATCATTACAATGTTTGATAGTCCATTATTTCAACACCCCCAAGTAAATCTGGTTGATTGTGATGGTTGGACAGTAACAGAATGGGGATTATTGGATCTAGTGTTTTCACGCCAAAATCCCTAGAATCGTTTTATTTCCCCAGGCTTTTCCAATTATCTGACTGGCTTGTTAGGTCGTAACTGAACCACACTCACACACACATACAGACACACACATTTATCTCAAACAAAGTTACCCTCTACATTTATATTGCAGTACAGCCCATCACCACTAACTAACCCGACATTAACTGCCACATATTGTAGAATAATTATCAATAGATCAATGGAAATTTCCACATTTTACAAACGGATAATAAACGAATCGTGTACGTTTTCTCTCTGCTTTCATTGTTATTGTAGTGCAAAGAAAGGAAATGTAGTGTGGGTGGAAAACTGGCAGGATTTATGGTGGCAATAAGGGTTGAGTTTTTATTAAAAAATTTCAAGAGACGTCTCCCGGTTTTGAGGAACACAATATGGTCGACATTCAAAGAAATGCAAGAAAAATTGAATCGAAACTAATGTCCACTACACTCGATTGTAGTGGTTCTCAATTATTATTTTTTTTTGATGATTTCAAACAAATACTGCAACGGCAGATTTTGCCAACAACCAGAAATACTCAATGAATCGATCAGAGAGCTTTTTTGTGCGTATTACTCGATCTTGTTTACTTTCGTTTTATTTGTTTTTATCAATCATTTGTAATCTAGATTGAATTTGGTTTTTCATTGTCAATACAATCCTCTTGTATTGTCGACCAAGAGAGCGCCCTTTTGTTCAGCTATATTTATGTTATTATTGGCTTTTATTTCCGTTGATTGTAATCTTGAATATGTCCTAGGCAACAGACAATAGTCGAGAAATATAAGAGCGAATAGCGCGACACAATATATCAAACAACAAAAATTAATTAAATTTTCTCCTATTTAATTAACTAATGAATTGGTGTTTTGCCCGTTTTTTGTTGCTCTCTTTTTTGTTCTGTTTAGCTCTATTGTAGATACGTTAGGTGTATTTTAAATTTTCATTAAATTCGCACAAGTTTTCGTCTTAAATCTTCCAGCTTTCTTGTTGAAATCAATTCGAAATTCTGTCACAGTCAGGATTTTATCCATCGTAATAGAAAACACTATTACATAACTATGAAATATTTCTCTATAACGTGCTTTGAATTCTAGTTGTTGTTTCTATTTCCTCTTTTGATTCTAACAGAAATTTTGAATTATTATTATTATTGAATTGATTAAAATTCCTATTATAAATCATCAAAAATCAAGCAAGATTTTATAACAAATGTCGAATTGATAGATTTTTTTTTGGTAGTGTACAAAAATAATCATTTATCAAATACTTGGATACAACATAACTCTGTATATGTGTACCTATCACAACCAAAATTTACACCACATTAATTTTGCACCATATTCTCGCCCAACTAACAAACTTTAATATAAAATAAATTATTCATAGTTTGATAATAGTTGAGTAGCTGTTGTTAGTGGTAGAAACTGTCACGAAAATACGGTCAGTCGATAGTTAATTTTAATGATAGAATTTGTCGCCATTTTGTTCATTATCGATCTCAAATTGTACAGTTTGTCTTCCTCCAATTGGTGGAAAGTTAGATTTCCTAAGTACAGACTCAATTATACTCTTTTTCCTAATGACAACAAGACGAAATGTTTTATCACTTACATTAGTATCTGTAAAAGTTGTTCTAAATTGAAACAATTTAAATAAGTGTTGTTTAGAATAAATGTGTAGGTGTCGTAATGATCGATGACCTGACCAATTAGACTAATCGCTAGATAAGTAGAGTAGTCACGATAGACACTGTGAGAAATTGCAGATAATTATAGTTAACTTGGTAGAGTTATTAATTTGTCTATCAATTCTGTTGCAAGACAGTAATTAGCTGTCTTTAGTGACTGTACGTCCAGCGATTTTCTTGGCTTTAGTTCCGTTTTACAAGTCGAAAATATAGGTAAATTTTGGAATATAGACTAAATTTTGTCCCGAACCAAAAAATCCTATCTTATTTTCTCTATTAGCCGTTTTCGTAATGTTGACACAAATATTGACATATAGGGTGAATTAGGGAGAGACGCCACTGACGGGGAGATGCCGCGTTACTATTCCCCAATTGGAAGAAAATGTAACTATATGTTTCATGGTACATTGTAGTTCTTTTGGTGACTTGTAAAATATCCTCCTTTATCAAGGATACGTTCATGTGAAAGATATCTCACTGCTGGGCAGTCGCACATAGAATGACATGGATTCGGCCAATCACATGCAAGTCCACATGGATCGTTAAGCACCACGCTAAACATCCATGTGGAATGAAATGGTTATGAACGCTTATTTTGGTATATAGGGAAGCAATGTAATGAGGTAAAGAGGTACTGAGATATCTTCGTCATGAACGTACCCTAATATTACTTAAGCCTTGTTGATAAAGCTTTAATCCAAATTATGTTATAAAAAGATTCTAAAATTTTGTGTCTTATTAATATTAACATCTATTGCAAGCGAAAAGGAGACAAAACCAGGGGTTTTCTTGAATGTCAAGTAAAAAAGGCATAAAGCAAGCCCAAAAGAACACTGACAGAATGGAACTTTTCCAAGAAATAAATCAAGACTTATGAAGGACAAAATATAAGAAATAGAGATTTAAGAAACACATGCGATCTCTCCTACAAGTTGCAGGAGAGGTGCCACTTTAGGCTCGTGTTGTTTTAGTGTCTTTTGGTTTTCTTTCACAAGCTAAAAGACGATTATTTTATTATTATGCGTAATTGGAATTCATAAAAACATATCCATTTTGTTCAAAAATTATTTTCTATTAGTGTTCAAACGAAATGGGTGGAATCTCTCCGTAATTTACCGTAAATATTGATGGTAGAAATAAGTTTTGATAGTTTTTTTCATCCGTGTACGGATTCTGCATGCTCGCTGAAAAAACTTCTCAGCCTTTGAGGCAATCCAAGAATCAACCCAATTTTTGGCCTCTGCTTAAAGAACGAAGTGCTACTCGGCTAGACCATGAGTTATCGAATGGCAGACGCGTGGCCGAGTGTAGTGGTGCTGAAAGATTACTTTGTCATGTCTTATGGTATATTGGGGGCGTTCAAGTTTGACTGATTGACTCATTTACATCAATTGTTGTTGATAAGTTTCCCAGTCATGGTTTCGTTGGGTTGGAGTAGCTGATCTCAGACGTACAGAGTTATCTTTTCGCCATGTATGGTTTTGCTGTTGAAGTTGATGCATGGTCGGGCTTATCCCACGATTGCTGATGCCTTCTTACGAATTGATGCAAATAACCCTTCCGATTTTGCTAGTGGAGAAAAAACGTCTCTTGGTTTGAGTTCACATTTCTTTGTTTTTGCATCACATCCATGACTTTGAGACAGTTTGAAATCAGGCTTGTAGAACTCAGCCTCGAATAAAGTGGAGAATACAGTTCAGAATAAATGTACGCAGCATAGCAAAACTGAGTTATATTCTGTGAATTGTAAAATTACTCGTTAAAGGTGTTTCAACTCCGAAAGCACTGCTTATATTGAGACCGTAGACCGTTATTTTCACACAAAACAAAGGCTCTAGGCATTTTTTCTCTCTGCACGCTCTTTCCGAAACGTATATAGCAAATTCTCTCTAACATGGCTTTTATTTGGTATTTATTAATTCGTAAAAAAGAGACGATTTTAAGGCGATAGTGCATTGTTTCATTAGGTTTAACCATCAACTTAATTGAAGGAAACTTTTTTATGGTTTGCATTAACTATTTTCATCTTTCAATTCGATTGACCACATTGATTTAAACTCTTATCTTGGGGTCGTGTAACGAGCAAAATTGTTTGGAAAAATTCATTTGTTTTCTTTGAGAAAATCACACATTTCTACTTTAGTCTTTTTTTTTCATGTACGAGAAGGATTAAGAATGGAAAACAAAAAAGTGGAACGCCTTCTAGATTTGTTCAATTAACTTTTCATTGTTCACGTGTAAACGTAGTTCTTTGTTTTTTGTAATTAATACAAGTGTTAGTGAAACGGTGTTTAAACGTAAAGTATTAGTGTTTTTGTGAATTGTTAAAGCGCTGGATATTAAGCTTAGGATCATGACCGAACTGTTAATATTTAAATACATTGCTAGTAGCTTTTCTATAATTAAAATTGTTTATTCGTTTTTTTTTAAAGCAAGTAGTAAGTACACCTTTTTTTCCCACTTTAAATTAACAGCCAACCAATGGTTTGTTTTGAAGATATTTATTATTATTTAAGCCAAATAAATCTAACGCGTCTCTACACAGTGAACCGAATGTTTTGAATTCGGTGCAGTGCAACTTCTTTCTATTGTTTATTGCACCAAGTTGCAGACAGTGATTAATACTACTTTTATATGGCGAAATAATAGTTGAAATAGTGTTAGAATGAGAGACCAGGACAGGCATTGACGGTAATTTGTGAACAATTCTAAATACTTAACCAACAACAACAACGTGTCGTCAAATGCCAACAATTCGCTGCTTTGTTGTAGTTTTCATCACGCTTTCGCCCAGAGCCGGACCGAGACTAAGTTGCGTTCGGAGCAAACAAAGGTTTCATGCGCTCTTTTCGCTATCTACTAAATAATATTCATACTGGTACTGTTTTCGCCTCCCTAAATGAGTTTTCAGGATGAATATAAATATAAAAATTGGCTACAGAGACGCGTTCTCTAACAAAAACTGGAATCTTTGTTGTTTAATTGGAAAATAATCAGCACGTGACAGTGAGAATATTGAGTTGCTAGAAGGCTATAGAAACGATAGACACTATTAAAGAATTGATGATGATGAATACGTTTTTAATTTAACTTGAATGGTTATTAATATTGGAGAATATTGGAAATAGTGAAAAGTCGATACCAATTTGGCAAATTGAGATGAATCACCAAAATACCGGTGATGGTAGTTTTCCAATTTTTATCTCTTTCCAACTCACTAGATGTGCGTGTATGTATATTTGTAAATGTTAAAATGAAGGTGAGAAACAGAGAGAAAGAGAGTTAGAGTTTATTTTGTATCCCAAGAGAAATTGTTGATGTATCAAGAACAGACACTAACTTGATGCTAATGTAGTAGCCGCCAGTTTTCATTAAAGATCAACAATTTAAGAAAGACGATCATTAAGACTACAACCAGAACAACAATAAAAATATCGAAAGTTTCCACCTAAATTCCGTATAATAAATACTATAATGGCATCTAAGTTAGACGAATTAGAATTGGCTGCCACAATTGCTTGTGATTAATATTGTAAAGTGAAACTATTTCCAAATTAGTAGTAAAGTCTTGACGGCTGTTTAACACGCAATAGTGCTTCTATATTACAACAATACAATACAAAAACCACACCACTATGTTGTGTAGTGCTGCTTGTAATTTTGCCTCATTAAATCTAAAACACCATCGAACAATGACTACCATCACCAACTACACACCATACCCTTATCAGCTATTAATAATACGTTAACAATTCAACATTGTAATTGTTAATGGCAATGGAACATGCGCTTTTTCTACGGTCTTGATTAAAATTAATATGCCCCGAGAACTATTCTACAATACGTGTCAATACCAATGACGGATTGTTGTACAATTTATATGTATATTACATTCTACATATATATGTGTATATAAATATATCTAATTCTTGTTCACTTGTAGAATTTGTATAGGAAAAATTGCCATCCATTACTTCCATATCGACGCATTAATCTTACGTGTATATTGATGTAATCGACCTAATGCAGCTAGCAGGAAATGGGAGAAACGTATACTTTACTTTTGACAAATCGACCTCGGGGGTCTTCTACACACGTTTCACATTATATCAAATTCTTTTAGCAATACCAGAATTCGGCGAGATTAGCACTAATTCTTCAAAAAGACGCTTAGTGGCCGATATAGTGTGCATCTATCTGAAATAATTAATGTTCTTCAAGCCAACAGAAAGGGTGCTGAAAATGGAGGTTGGCGTTAATTTTAATATTCAACAACATAAAAAAAAATTCACCCGCTATCACTGCTTATGGTCCATAAAGCAACTAATAAAGAAGAAGATATTAATATTCTTGGCCGCTAACGCTATTACCAACCACCCTCCACCCCTATTTAACTATATATAAGTCATTTGTCTGGGTGGAAATTATTCATAAATTCAGTTCAAGTTTATCGTTAATAATTTAATTATGAAAAAACAACAAAAAATTGTAATATTTTAATCAATGCTAATGGTGGAAGTTGGGCGAATAAAAACTAAACAATCCCTGTCAATACAAGCTATTCGGTGTGGTGTGGTGGTAGTTTTGTTGAATAATAACAACAACACAGTAGTAGCGAGCGAATTGTAAAGAATAATAATAAAATTGTAAAACCGTACTGTGTGCTGTGTGTTTATGTAGAAGCTTTTCGAGGGCGAATGGTAGATGAGAGAAATTTCCCTTCAAACATTTTCATTTTGCCTCAGTTTATTAAATCTTATTTTGATTTTCTTCTATTTAATTCACTGTATTCTGTTGTGGTTGTGGTGGTGGTTGGTGGTGGTGATGACGACAACAGTCAGGCACACAGGGGGTTTCAATGCAAATATTTACACATTAACTAACTGGGATTAAATCGCATTGAAGTTACGGTGATGATTTCGATTCGACTATATTCAAAAACGTCGTCTAAAATATCAGAATCGAGTTTTGTGCGATTGTTAGTATTCAGGAAAGTTAACAGCTAAAAGAACCAACAACAACAAGAGTTTGTTCATCGGACCAATTAGTGAACTTAATGATTTATCGGAAAAGTCTTGAGTAGACACTTTTCTTTCGACAAATTGATATCGACAATGTCGTAGAACGTTTAAGTATATTGACAATAGGGGATTGGGGTTAATAATTAACGAAAATAAAACAACAAAATTACATCTCCGAAAAGAGGAATTCGTGTATTGATTTCGTTTTATCGTTGGAAATACAGAATTATTCTCTTATCAGTTATCAGTAGACGTGTATCAGGAAACGTTGTGTTTTTGGTTTGTTTGTTGTACGATTTGATGACTATAGTAGAGCTAGTGTTTGATGCAGCTTGCATACCCGGCAATCTTTTACATAAATTAACCATATTTTTCTTGAAGAGCGTGTAAATAAATCAGACGACTTTTAGAACTTGTTTCTGCTCTAATTTGAAAATTTAATAAAGCGGATCGGGCGGCGCCTGCGCCATTTTACAATGGAATGGAATTTTTATCAAATATTTAAACAATTTCATTACAATTGCTAACGATCAATACGTACTTTTACATTTTTTTATTAAAACAAAATAAACTGATATACTCGCATATCTCGATTATAATTGTTGGAAATCTCTTAATACTGCTCCGGTAATTTAATCAAATTCTTATCGTTTATGTGTTAGAAGTTTAATATAATCAGGTAAATCGAATTAACGTCAAGAAAGTGTTAAGAATTTCAACATTAATAATTTTATAAAGACGTTGAAAGAAATTTTTTAAATCCGACAAAATCGAGCCGTGTAAATAAGCCGTAACGGCCTATTCTGTTACATATTAACGTGATTAATTACGTCACCATCAACGTTAATGGCAACAATGAAAGAGTAGCCTACCACAAGATACGAATTTGAGGTAATTTCAGCGTTTCAGGATTTAAAAAAACACCTGAAATTATTACTAACAATCAATTATTTACCGGGCACCTCCACCATTTTTTCATTCGACGAATTATAATAGATTACAATTGAATTTATCACGTGTTGTCTACCGAACAAAAGCTTTCTTCCATGATGCGGATCGTTAAATTGGCAGCTCATAAACGAATATCCTGCTCTAGTGGATAAAATACTTTGTTCACTAGTAAAAAAAAATCGTTATTGTATCAATAAATTTCGAATAAATTATTATCGTTTGATTTTCGATAGGTTTGCAATAATATTAACAATACGATGGTGAACAATCAGGTGGGGAATTTAAATACGCTCAAATTTCTGCACAATGGACACCTTTCGAGACTGTTTAGTGTGAAGACGTGTCCGGTCTCAAGAGATTTGAAACAGCAGCCAGTACAATTTGATACAGTTTCCGATTTGCAAATAAGCAACATGAAACCCCCGATTTTCCTGTTATTTGGTAAACTGGTTGAGGAGACTATTTTTTCATAATGTTAACAGAGAAAATGGGGTTGAAATTCATCCTTTCCTATTGTTACAATTTGATAATGTAAATATTATTGTGTTGTAACTGGGGCATTCCACGCCAAATCGACCACTTTTGAACCCGACCCCTTTCGATTTGCCTGAAAATTTGCCACCATTTTGTACCTCATTAAAGACGTTTCTCAAAATAATTTCAAATTTTTTTTTTCACCCAAAAAAAAGTTACATATTTTTCAAAAAAATTGCTTTTTTTTTTAAATAGCCGTAACTTTTTCACAACTTTACGTATCGGAACGTTTTTTTCTCTCAAAATCTTTGTTTTTAGATGTACTTTTTAGAAAAAAATAAATAAAAATGATCCGAAGTTATCTTCACCGCAAAAGTTTTGATGATTACATTCTTTAATTTTTTTTCTTTTTTTATATCAAAGTTTGACATTTTCTACAAATCCTCTGAAATTTTTAGAAGGGTGTTTTTTCGACTTCTATTTTTTTTCTCACTTGAAGAAAAAATTTTGTTTTTTCACATTATTTCGCATAAGACTTTAAAAAATTTTTTTTTGGTAACATATACAACCACTAATACATCAATCAAGAAAATCAAACAATGTTCAATTGTTATATCAGTAACACCAACTCACACCAATTTCCCTAAATTTCAAATCTCGGAATTTTTTTGTAAAAAAGGGCACAAAATAGGCAAAATAGTATAAAAAACTCGTGTCAGAAGTCGTATATTGCACTCGTCCTTTAGAAAACTTGGACTCGTGCAATAATTGTCGACTTCAGACACTTGTTTTTTAATATACTATTTTATCAAATATTTTCTGTTTTCCTTGTCAGGCCGATTAATTCTGGGACTGCCCGCGTACCAGGCGTTGAAACCAAAAAAGTCCTTTCGTATCAAAAGTAGTCTAAATATTCAACAGTAATGATACTTTCTTCGAAACTGCATAGAACTCAAAAGTTACAGTTACTTCTCATATATCCCCAAATTAGATACAGGGGTGCTTTCACTAGCCAAAAAACCTAGACTTTGTAGCTTAAGTTCTTGATTTATTGCCGGCATTTATTGTTAGTTTTTAAAACGTTTTAAATGAATTAATTATAACAAAAATGATAAAAATTTCACCTCTCGTAGCTTTCAGTCATTCACGATTTCGTTGATCCAACTACTTCACCTCGTTTCCGATCATATTACTGCAAAAAGCACCGTCAGATATGGCTTTAGATTTGCTACCACTACATTGTTCATCCTTTGGGACAAACGGTTTTTACCGGTGATGCTCTAAATAAAACAAACGCGTTGAAAATATTTCCTACAAAATATTTCTCTTATTTCTATTCCCGTAAGACCACAATTGCAACCACAACTAACACGGTCTGACCGGTAATCGATAGAAGCCTTCAATCTTTCAATGCTGACAAAATTTCTCAAGTTATCAATTAAAAGCTTTAATTAATGGCATTTCTAATTGTTTCACTACTTTTAAGATTTTTTTCTTATTGGATGATTCTTTTTACAAAGATTCAACTATACTCTATCTACTATGACTTGATGGGCTTCACTTGTAATCTGCCAACTTAAATAAATAATAACTACAAATCTAAGGGCTAGCGTACACCTGTCAGAACCATTTCGAATTTCTATCGCTTCTCTCTGTGATAAGATCGATTGTAATTGCTTTAATTATAGCCGAATGGTAAACTACTTAGCTCTTTTGTTGTAATTTAATCAATTACTCATCATCACTCTATGTTAAAAGTTTAATACAAAGAAGTGCAAAAATACCATCACTAACCGTATTAAAAACAAATACAAATCCACTAGCGTGAAATGGTAATAATTCTAATAAATAATCGTAACGTTATTGTATTGAAACGAATAAAGAGAATTTGTTCAAGTGCTGTAAATCCATATAAATCCCTGTATTTCTAAGTGCATAGCATTACCAATTGAAAAATGCAGTAATGTCGCTATAATTTCAAATAAACCATATAAAATTTCAAAGAGATCAAGTCGGTAAGCATGATAACGTTGCAGTAAAAGATAATGGTAAACAGTTACGTTATTATAATAAAGTTCAAGTGTTATTGAAGAGAATATGTGGGATAAACGCGATAATTTTCCGTAATTCTAATGTTGAAATGCCAGCAATTTGCTGGTGCCAGTGTTGAACTGTTCAAAGATTATTTAAATATTAATCCAATGGCTTGATTTATGCGTTTTTATGTTCACTATCAATCTGATGCAACTGCACGATTATCTAGAGATTTTATAGTTCTTTTGCCAGCTAGCTACGGCTGATAAGGAGCAATTACTGGCGCAGCTATTTTGTAACTATTTTACACTACTTTTAGTTTTCTATAGAAGCAGATAATTAACAAAATTATCTCTATTAAAATAGTAGCAAACAGGCTATTTTGAAAGAGTTGTAATTGTCGACATTTATAATTTAGTCACGGTTTTTAATCATAATGTTTTTGCATTTACGCTGATTAATAATTCCAGAAACCATATGAATAGATTTATTGTAATTTCCCCGTTTTACAGCAAAAAAATCGAGCAACTTTCTGATAAAATACACTCTCCAAATCTCATTTTTAAATGGAAATAAATTCATAAACAATCCGAGTGTAATTAGCACTAATTTAATTAGAATAGTTTTCGAAATTTGTTTAACCCGAATTGTGGCAGTGGCAGCTGAAAAATTAATTACGATCAATAACAATTATGATATTACGATAAAAGACGAGTGAATTATATTGAACTCGATTTTGTTGTTTTTGTAGACAGTAAAAAGGCACTCGTAATTACTCTAAAAGATACTTTAAACGAGGAGGACTCAAACAAAACCGAACTGAGGCTGTGATGCATTCGTAATCTTACGTAATTGTCCAGAATTTTCCGGCTAATTGCTATTAGTAGAGTTGATAAATATTCTACCGATTTAGTTCATAATATATTAAATTTTATAAATAATTACAGAATTATTGAGCTGATATTTAGTTCTAAACAAAAATTGGACACGAATTTTGCTTGGCATCAAACACTTTCTCATCAATTAAGGGTCAATGAAGCATATTTTCAAAAAAAAAAAGCGTCGCCCCCTCCATGCGTACTCAACTACCTCCAGCGTCCGGACTACTTGTTCAGTTGATCAATAGTTATTTACTTTACAAGGTGGGAAAGTGACACTTTTCACAAGAGCGGCCTTCGCCTCGTGATCCAAATCCGCGAGTGTGAAAAGACACTTCCCACCGTGTAAAGTACAACATTTTTCTTAATACTAACGACCTTTGATTTAATCTAATTTTTTAATATATTATTTATATATACAGGCTGTCTCGTAAGAAATGGATTACCTCACGCGCTTGTGTTTACAATTTTTTCTCTGCTACAGCACGCACCTGAATGGCTATTGAATTTAATTAATAGTAAATTATAAAAGACATTTCGAATCAGGATTTAATTTCATATCAGACTCTGCAAGGTGGTTCATTACTTACGTTACATTCTGTATATATTGAATCTAGAATTTTATTATATGTAAAAATAGTATCATTTATTTACATTTTTGACATTCTCGACAATTCGAGAAGGCCATTGTTATTATTGTTATTTTTTTTTTGACCCCGAACAGCATCGAACAGCACAGTCAGACCGAGACCGTTGCCGAGTATAGTTGGGGTTATAGACGATCTGTGGTATAATAGACGCAATTGTTTTTAATCGAAATTTAAATTCAAATTAACCGAAATTAATTTAAATTGAATCACTGGGAATAATTAATATATAATTTAATTGAAGATAGAGGTATTTTAACTCTCAGTTTTTTGTTTATTTTTTTTTCTTATATCCAAAATTTAATCTGTGTATTTTTGAATTGCTAAAAATATGTGGTATTGAAAAAAAAAGAATTGCGTTGATTTTGTCCCACAGAAAAACTTGTTGAACATCATTTTTAGTACCCCTAATAGAAACTAAAAGTCAATAGTGAAGAAAAGTCACTTTTCTTCACTAGTGAAGAAAAGTGTCACTTTACCATTAAGATATTAGTAAAGTAAAGTCAACTTTCAACTGTTAGTATTAAGAAAAATAAGTTTAATATGATTTTATTCAAAATTATAAATTACAATATGCACTAAGAGTGAATTCGAAAAACGTTTTTTTTTTTAAATCAAGTATTACATTTCGTGTAATGACCCTGCGGTAAACAGCCACTGTTCGATCATTGAGCGTTTCCTCGAATTTGTGGAATCGAACGTTTATTTACATATATCAGCAACATCTGCAAATTGAGCTGCAATTGCTATAATTTTATGTAAACGATCGCATAACTCCACTGCACAATTATTATGCGAATACAAACAGAGTTTATTAAAAATAATTCTATCAAATAATTCGAGAGATGTGTCCGTCAATCAATCGAAATTCGTTTGTTTTAATCGTTCTCATTAGTGGAACACTATCATCGAAATAAATTAGACTGTTGAACGTCTTTCGAATGTGCTCGAATCTAAGACTGAACTTACACTTGTCAGTTGCAGTTGAGAAATGAATTGTTATAATTTTCTATAAATCACTGTAGAATTTGTGTGCTGCCCCCGTTGATTCTCGATTTCTCAACGTTTTTATAATACAAAAACTTAATAGACTTGGAATGAACGTTAACGATAATGTGGTCGGTGAAATGTTTTAAAAGTTGTCAACACCCGGCGCATCCACCACCATTTCAGGATATTACAACACGATTAGTGGGTGTTTTTTTAACACATACCAAGCGTGTTCTAACAGTCCCAAACTATTTGTAAAACGAAACAGTATTCAATTTTTGTATTCTAATTAATAGTCTCTGCACGTTAGAAATTATTAACAAAACAATTATAATTAATGTCAACTACACGCTGTTAGAATCTTAGTTTTAGTTTAAGTGTGAAATGCGAAATTGCTGTTAATTTATATGAATTTATATCATATTGGTAAGTGGTCCGGACTGTATAAGTTGAAGTAATCCTAGCGTTTACATTGCGGATAATACGCAACAATAAATATTAATAAGCTATACGCTGCGCCGTAAAAAACCGCACTGTAATAAAAAATAAATAACTTAATTACAAGTGGATGTCTCGTTTATCCAATAATTTGGACGTATATTATCAAATATTCTACACAACCGACTTAATTAGCTTGTCTTAAGTCCACCGCTTTTCTATTAAAATTCTGGGTTAGAAAGTCAGTTATCAGTTGAATAAGAATTTTTATATTTGTGAACGATTTATGTAGCCCCAAATTGTTATGGAGGGTGAATTTTCTACGATTTTCCGCGTCACGTTGTTGAGTCCCCCTCTTTTCCCTATTCTTCCCATTGTTTATCTATGGGTCATTCCACCAAATAAAATCATTTTTACGGGGCGACCCCCGCCGATTTTTTTCAAATTTTGTGGAGGTGTTCTCTACTTTGATAAAAAAATTCCCTGAAAGTTTCAGTTCTTAATATGCGGCCGTTTCGAAGTTATGAATTTCTGAAGTTTTGAAGAAACAAAAATTTCAACTTTTTCATCAATTTTTTTGAGGTGAAAAACCTTTTTTTCAAAATTGGTGAAATGTAGGTTTTTGTAGGAAAAATTCTCAGCTTTCTAATGGGAATATTCATTTTTTCATGCATGCAACGGAAGACCCTTTAAAATCCAATCAAAGTGAAAAAAGCGATTTTTCTACCAGTGCGGCGCGTGGTATATCAAATTTGACCGGTTTTTCTGAAAGCTGAGAGTTTTTTCCACAAAATATGTCATTTTGAAACTTTTTTCAGATATTGGCGCGGTTGCTATAGCAACTGCGAAAAATACTGCAATCGGGTATATTCGACACCTCCAAACATGCACGTAAAATAACCGACTACAAACGATCGTAAAAAAATATGCATTTTTATTGTCAAAATTTTACATTTTATTTAATTGTAAAAGAACAAAAAATATGCACATCGCGAAAATGACATATTTTGTGGGAAAAACTCTCAGCTTTCAGAAAAAAAGATCAAATTTGATGTACCACGCGCCGCACTGGGAGAAAAATTGCTTTTTTCACTTTGATTGGATTTTAAAGGGTCTTCCGTAGCATGTATGAAAAAATAAATATTCCTATTAAAAAGTTCAGAATTTTTCCTACAAAAAGCTACATTTTACCAATTCTGAAAAGAAGATTTTTTACCTCAAAAAAATTGATGAAAAAGTTGAAATTTTTGTTTCTTCAAAACTTCAAAAATTCATAACTTCGAAACGGCCGCATATTAAGAACTGAAACTTTCAGGGAATTTTTTTGTCAAAGTAGAGAACATCTCCACAAAATTTGAAAAAAATCGGCGGGGGTCGCCCCGTAAAAATGATTTTATTTGGTGGAATGACCCCTATATTTTAATAGTTGCTTTGTTCGCGGATCATTTTGCAATTTCTTTTAAGTTCGAAATCGCCTTCGTGTTTTTTTAAGGCGCTTTGCATCATTTTGATTCGCCATATCTCCACGTTTAATTTATTAATAACAATTCTGGAAGACATCAAAGTAATTCTAATGCAATCACTGAATGATGTATACGGTTTGTTGAGCAATTTTTTTAGTTTATTTCAGTCCAATTTGAATTAATGAGTACGTAACTCTCGGCGCATCCACCATTTTCTACACGTTATTTTTTACGTTGTCGCCACATTAAATATTTTATAAATTTTTAAACGACTACATAGGGGATGATTATCTGGTGGTTGAAGGCGTATGATGCGCCTAATTCTCGTCTCATACAATTGTGTATTGTGCAGAAAATTTGTGATTATATTGCTAACAGATTAGTGATCATAAATTAAATCTCTTATGGCTATGAGATTTTATTAAGCAACCACCGTATTTCTTATTTTATCACCGAAATACTAATTAACAGTTAGTAAACATACATAAAATGAATCGAGCACCCCATTGTGCCACCCTAAAATCCATTCGAGTTCGATCGAATGATGACGTAGCCAGTCCCTTTTGTATTGGAAACCATGAACTGTTGTTAAGCAGCTTCTCTAGTACTACTAGTGGTAGTTGATTATAAACTTTATCAATAATACAACAACTGTATAGAGGAATAGTTCGATCAAACAACGATTCTGTGTAATTATTGGACTGAAATCTGGAGCGTATTCAATAAGTGAATATTAAAGTTACGATCTCTACTTCACTAAAGTCGTTGTAATAATAGTGATGATAATAATAATAATAATAATAATAGCGGTAGAACTTTATCGAGTATAGCGATTGAATAAAGAATTGTTCGAAAGCCCCAATAATAGTGATTAATTCAAATACACCCCTACAAAGTTAATTCCCCTAATATACTAAATTCTCAATTCTAACTCTCTTCCCCCAGTTAAATTGTTGTACATATTGGCCAGAAATGTTTCGTGTGTAATCCATTTGGAAAACAATGCGGTTAGTTTCGGATACAATCCGCTGTATGTAAATATGTGAACAATCTTAATCTTTCCGTCCCAAAATCGAATCAATACTCTCGAATAATTTGAAAAGTTTAAAGAAACGCTCCATTGGGACCGTTGTCGGAAACTTTCCAACTTGAAACTTCACAAAGTTCATCATCATCATCATCATCGTCCAAGTTCATATTTCAGATAGTCGGAATATCATTATTCCACATTTTCAGACAGAACCTTTAGGGTCGAAACGTTCATCTTGATCTCAACGTCGTCGTCGTCGTCACTGTTCAACCCTTTTTCGATTAATTTAATTAAACACAGATCACGTTGTTGCCATCTTAAAGACGGGTAATTCCGACCCTCTTTCACGAGTTTCTCTGCAAACACAATGCGCGCACACGGAGAGAGGAGGATTTTTATTAAAATGCAAAATAACTTTACGGTTAAGAGATCCTCAAAAGTTTCTCCCATATTCTCTCAGATATCTACAGACAGTTGATATGGTGTAAGAATCTTGTTATATGGTTGCTTTAAAATACCGTAAAATTCTGATGGGAAAACAACGAAAAAATAGACCTAAGGGTAGATGTTGATGATGATGGTCGACTTGTTCTTATTCTTCCATCACTCTATCCATCTCTCCCTGCTCTGGTAAAAATGATTTAGTACGTGTTTACGTTACGAAAACACGAATTTATCTTCGAGTTATTACAGTGTTTGTCTTGTGCACGAAATAAAATTACAAGGTGAAAAAAGTGTTGTTTTTGAAATTATCTACTAAAATAGCGGCACAATGATAGAGAAACGTGTGATAAAAGTCAATTCAAATATAGACAATCGTTATAGTTATGGAATATTACAGCACGAGCGAGCGAGAGAGAATTACAACATTAGAGATGTGGTGCTTTTATAAAATATCCAACATTTGTATATCAAAACAGATAACGAATATAGAGAGAGCGAGCATATTCGGGATTTATGTTTTGGGAAAATATAAAATAGTTTGTTACATCCTTATTTCACTCATTCATAATTTACAGATAAGGAAAATTTCATACGAAAATCTAGGCAACATATCAGGACAGCTACTCGTTTATACACACACAAAAAAAAAAACGGGGCTAAACTTGTCGTAAAACTTGGTAATTTCTGATCAATCTATTTATCCCTTCCCGAACCTTTTCTATATACGTAAAAAGCGGAAGTAAATTTTCCAAATACTTTCCGTTCTCTCCTCTACACATATACGTATAAAATATTCAAATGATTCAAGTGGAACGAAATTGAACGCAAAAACAACTAATTAAATTGCCAATATCCGTATTCAATATTTAATGAAGGGTTCCGTAAATACTGCGAAATTCCATTGAATTGGAGAAAAATAACACGGATTATTTGTTGAATGTTCGGGGGGCAACAGTTCTTATGTGCAACCCAAATTAATTAATTACGCAACGTAAAGCTGTACTTGCACGTAACGTTGAGCTGTAACGCACAGGCTAGGTGCAGGGCCGGCCTGAGGCCACAGCTAAACAAACAGCTACCCAGAGCGGCGTATTTTTAGGGGCGGTTTTAGTGAGTCTTAAGCTGAACTTTATGAGCTTAGAAAATGTTATGAGGGCCGGACTGATAATGGGAAACGGCCTACGATGCCTTTTACAGCGACAAATCAACAGAAAAATTCCAATGACAAAGTATATTCAGATATACAAAACAAATACAGGGTGGGCAAACCATCCAGGTGGATAAAAAGAATTTCGTTATCGTTCATTGTTAAAATTTTTAGATGGATCTAAAAAAAGGAATAGGCCCCGGACCGATTGCCCGATACGTCAGTCCGACCCTGTCACGGATAAACCAATAATCGGTCCTCCCAGGAAAAAATATTTTGTTGAATCATATATATATAGTGGAATTTATTTAAAAATATTACAATGTCATAAAGTGCAAGAGAGACGTAACTACACCCTCATAAAATTCATTCCAAATACACGTTTTGTGTTATGCTTCTTCTTCTGTTCAATAGAGTCTTATGATTAAAGTGAGAGAACACAATCCAATGGTTGGGTAGCAAGTGGGATACTTTTAAAGACAAACCAGGGGTTCTCAAACACATTTCTTTTTTGACTACCTTCTTGGAACTTAGTAGAAATCTCGTATTACAGAAGATTTCAAAGAATGAAAGTAGTATTTTTTTGAAAAATGTTTACTTTCATTGTTTGGGACCTCTGACATAGGCTGTATCTATTTTACAAAGGGTGTGACAACTGGTAAAGTTGACAATCTCACCATCTCAACATTGTAATGTGAAAAAAAGAGAAAGAAACCAGAGGGGTTGGGCGAAATCCGTATATAGGTTCTTTCAATGTGTAGAAATGAATCGGCAATAGTTTTATGGTTTTGTACTATTTTTAAATAAATTCCACTATATATGATTAGATCCAGAAAATGGCCATGTCTATTTTAAAAAAGAAAATAGACTGCATACGAGGATCGAACCCCGACCATTTAGGTGGAAGCTGCCAACGTTAACCCTTAGGCCTCATCTCATGGCTTGCAATTATGGTCGAATTATTACTATATACGTCATGTAGAAAAGTTTTTTTCCTGGGTGGGGAAGATTTTTTTTTATACCGTTAAAAATTATCTATCATTTCGTTGTGTTGCGCCAAAAGAGGCCGTCGCCGATGATTAATCCTCTTTTGCGCATGATTGTCGATAAACTACGCATGCGTTCCACTAATTTCATTACTAATAGAGCACGAAATCGTTGAGCTGTAAGTGGATTAGTAATCGCTTTATTTTCAACGATTTTTAATAAAAAAAAAACGAAAGAGACGGATAAAGACATTCATCTGAAGTAATCCACAGATTTTCCAATAGATTTAGCAATTTATCGATTTACAGCTTATTTCCACTGTCGGATGATAAAAATGTGTGTGCTACACATATATAAAAATGTAGTTGCTTGAATGATCCGTTCGGGAAAAAAATCTTTTACGATTTAAAACAGCTTATAGCATAAAAGTGTGTTTTTTTGTAGTTAATGTAGGTACATAAGCTTCGGATTTATGTAAATTGATTCAATTCCACACATCCACATCTATCTAATAATAATTAGCTGTTATTTATGATCATTTATCCTTAACTGGTAATCGATCGATAGCATGTATAACGGTATAACAGTGGATTTAATTGAAAGCATTGGTCAGTTCTCGAAATGGACAACGTACTGTGTCTAATTACTGACAATATAATTAACACTGTTATCTGGATGGACTAATCATTACCGAATCAACAATAATAGCAACAGCACAGTATTGATGTTAATGATGTTGATGGACTGTATTAAAATTTGTTAATTTATTAAAATATTCATAATTATGCCGACAATGTTTGTATAAAAGTCTGCAAATTACCTATCTACAATTAGCGCCTATTTCAACTTTCTTCGGGATGGCAAAGTTCAAGAGAAAATCGCGTCGAAACCGGGAATTCTCCAACACCGCTCCACATGAATTGCAATTTATTATATACCAGCCGGATGTCCGCCATTTTGTCCCATCTACCCTATGCATTCTATCTTTATCAAAATACTTGTGCCCGTTTTACAGATGCGGATAATAAAATGCCAAAGAAGTCGTAAAGTTTACTTTGTGAAATCACAAGAAAACGAAAAAACACCCACACAAAAAATATCAGATACTTTTCCTTGAAAGTAACTGTAAGGAAATTGGGGTTAAAACATGAATTCCAACTAGGAGCGAACCTTACACTTTGAACCAATCAAACAAAAACTTTCTACAATTCAGAGATGTGGGATTTTTTCGTACTTATTTTATTTCGTAGTTCGTTTTCGCCTTTTGCGTTTTTGTTCTTTTTGCTCGACTCCTTCTCATCACCAACCAAATATTGGAGCTGGAAATGGTGAAATCGGCAATTCCATCCCAACTTGTTGCTATATCTCTTCGTTCGCTAATTAAACTTGTTTGTTACCGGAAAAAGGCTTAAATTCGTTGTTCAGATAAAAATAAATAAAACGAATGCTGGTAAGTTGAAAGTTTCAAGTCATCATCAGTCCATGCGTTATGTACACACGTAGAAACGTGTCTTAGAACCGGAACGAATAGTAAATGAGGCAAGCAGGCAACAGTAGTTGTACGTTGTGATAGTAGTGGTAGTACAAACACGACACTACCAGCCTTCTCTAGACTGACTGTCAGTCGACCGCAGATAAATGAAGACGTGAGCTGGTTGCTTAAGCGATTCGAGTCAAACAACACAGACACTTGCACATTTTACAGTAAATTATCTATGGAATTTTTTCGACTAGTCTAAAGGAACTACCCCAAATTGTACGGGGGAATGGGGAGTGTGTAGTTTATTACACGAAGGCATTGATGCTGCTGTTGACATCTTTTAAATGATCGACACAAATGATTGATATCTATATTTATATAGGGGGAGGAAATGAGAAAATTTCCCATCTTTTTTTCTCTTCCATAGATATCAAAGCATGGGAGGAAGTAGACAAAAAAACAACTTTTTCGACTGAATCCAAATCTCCACTTTTCATCACATTTAAACATTGGCGTGCGTATGTATGTTACTTTTCACGTATTCATGTGCGAACAGTCTGATGCAGTATTTATGTTACTGAATCACAGACATGAAAAACCTTTGAGTAAACGTATAGATATATGTATAGAATAGAGACGGGTAGGGAAAAAAAGGTTCTAAAGAGGGTTAATTTTGATTCATGTTGACATGGTAATTTATTGCTTCAATTCTCTCTCCGTCCCTCTAGAGATATTTCATGCGAGTTTTGTTGTTAATCAACAATTACCAATTTTTGTTACGTAATTTCATGAATTTTTGCATCGAAATAAATAGAATATTACCATTCCTATTATTGTGGCTGGTGCAGTTGTTTGCAAAGTTTTATTAAAAGTTGATTAATAATGTTTTTATTTGATTTTAAATAGGACGCAACAACGGAAAAGTTATGGTTTTGAGATTGTCGCATCTCGACAACAAAAACTGAGAGCCGTACGCTTCTAATTTTACAAGAAAATGAAGGTAATTTCAGTATTTTCGGGCTTATGGGGTGATCTGCGGTCAGTTTCCACAATTTTCTATATCAAATAGCTTTTCATATTTGACGTGATTTGGGATATTTTATGTGTCAAAATTATAATCCGAACGATCCGAATACCAAATGGTCAGAAATTTACATTGGAATCTCTCAAATTCTAGCGTTTCTCTTGTATTGAAATCTATGTTAATTTTGGAATTATTGTTCTAAAGCGGGGGTTCTTAACCTGCGATTCATACAACAATTTAAGAGGGTCCATGGAACGATTTCTGGATGTTGTCAATTAAAAAAAATTGAAAGTGCGTGGAACGCCGCGCATTAGAAGTAAAATTTCTTAGGTTAAAGACGAAGTTCATTTTTTTTATTGGTTTATTTTCTTTCTGCCGTTGCCTGAAGGCTCGAATTTTTCCTGCAGTTTTCCGCATTTCAGTTATCTCAAAACAATATTCATATACCTATTATTTAACGCCATTAATTACTATATAAATACAAAAATCATCAATCGCGGTAGACCAGGAAATTTTAATTGCGTTCTAGAGGGCGCTGTACATCGATCAATATACAGTGTTTATTTCAGTTGGCAGAACTGACAGAGAGAGTAGAAGCGACGCTACGGCAACGGCCCCACTCTTCCCTCTCAGCTGTCTGTTAGCGGGCAAGGGTTCTCCCTTCCGGGGTCTCGCATTTTCGTTACACTTCCGTACAAATTTACTACCTTAACGCGCCTAAAGAAGTTTCACTTCAAAAAAACAAACTTTAATTTACGCAAACCTACTAGTGAAGCGTCTGATAGAGTCACTTGCCGGATTTCCAAACAGAAGAAACCTCATACTACTGGAAAAACGCTCTCTAGAAATGATCGATTTAGTTTGTGGATCACGACAAAGAAAAAACTGAAAGATATTGCAAATGGATGAAAGTACGGGCATCAGTTGGTTGTTTTTGAACGCCAAGTCCATGCTAATGTTATCAAAGAAGAATTTTTATTTTATGAAAATCTTTGTGCTACTAAAAGGCTTTTTTAATAAAAGAAGCTTTAACAAGAATGCAAAACCTCACTCTCTTTGTGCTGATGAAGCTCCTATAATGCACGGGTGCCTGAACTGGTTTTTTGCTGCTTTCGTCAAAAACTAAATTCGATAAGTTGTGGTCACTTACTGCTTTTTACACTAGCAACAAAGGTTCTACCAACAATTTAAAAGAAGTTTTGTCAATTGCTACAAGCATTATCAACTTTAATAAAAGCAAAGCCTTTTCGTCAAGAATTGAATGTAAAACACATAACACTTCTCTATCGCACCGAAGTGCATTGGCTTTCTAGAGGACAACGTTAGTTTGAATGATGTACAGAAGTCTTAATTTTTCTAGCAGAGAACAAGAGCTTACTTGCTAAGCATTTTGAAAGGATTGGCTTATTTGGCAAATATTTTTGATCGTATGAATAGTATAAGCCTCGCACTTCACGGATGTGAAGCCTACATTATGGATGCTATTGAGATATTGGCAAACTTCCTGGCTAAGTTGGACATCGACAATTTTGCAAACTTTTCAATATTGGAGATGTTACTCTGCGAAGATAGAATTCAAGAAACAAGAAGCATTTAGAATTACTACTACGGGGGTTCGTAAAGTTTACTTTATTTCTAAATGGGGTCCAAGCAGCAAAAAAGCTTTTCTTTGACCTTACAAAAAGCTAGGTTTTCATAGGTGTACCTGTTCTAAAATAGAAATGGAAGAGACCTTTGAGAGACGCTAAATTTACGCAATTTAGGCAATTCTAAAAGGTTTATATGTACATGTATAAACTGCAATATTTTTGCATTTGTCACTAAAATAGTATATTAAAAAACAAGTGTCAGAAGTCGACAATTATTGCACGAGTCCAAGTTTAGAAAACGAGCGGCGAAGCGCGAGCTTTCTAAAGGACTTCTGACACGAGTTTTTTATACTATTTTGTCTATTTTGCCTATTTTGTGTCCTTTTTTACAAAAAAATTTGCGAGATTTGAAATTTAGGGAAATTAGTGGGAGTTGGTGTTACTGATATAACAATTGAACATTATTTGATTTTTTTAATTGATGTATTAGTGCTTGTATGTTACCAACAATTACTATGTATTTTGTTGATTTTGTTTACGATTTTTGACAGTTGTTAAAATCGATACCAACGTTAGGGAAAAAATTACTATATTTTCCATTTTTACACAAGTATTGAAATGAGCTCATTTCGAAACAGTAGCAAGTTTTAAAAAAGCGCTATTGCGGACGCAAAATAGAAAAAAAACTGTACTAATTGAGTGGATTTGATCGACTTCAAAAGCTGCATTTACTGCAATTTGACCTGAAACTCCGATAATTATCAAAAGTGGCACCATTCAATATTCAACTTGACACTAAAGCGCGTGCCGTAGATGCTCAAAAATTGCGGATGAAAAACTTTGGCTAAACTGCCGATCGACGCGTTTTACAACAACTCGTACGATTAACAAAGTTTTTACTAATCATCATATATTCTCTGATAATTGAGTGATAAGCTGTGATAATAGCTTGTAAGTTGCAGATCAGACTCGGTGATTCTGAAATTACTTACAAAAACTAACTCGATTTTCAATTAACAATCTTCTCTATTCGTTACCGTATTTTATAAAATATTAAATTTTCTAATTAAAACATGTGTTGAAAATTCCAATTCATATCTATTGATCAATCTAGGCAACAGCCGTTTCGAGAGAGCATTATAAATGTTTTATTACCGGTACTGGACTGTTGGTATAAATCTTCACCAATACGGTCCATTTATTCCGGGTTTTATATGCTTATATCGGACCAGAATTTGAAAACTTTCTCACATATATACTATTTATACAGACAGAGATAGATAGAGAAAAGGACATTATACGACAACGAGGCGAGTGAGAATATAAAACATTTATTCATCCAAAAACATTTAAAAAAAAAATAACACTGACCTGTGTTATTGTAGTTGTTGACAATATTTTAAATTAGAAATAATCAAAAAAACAAAACGTATATGGAGCGAGTGGAAATATTTCAGTTTTAATAATTCCGAATATTGATCCGTTGTTTCCAAAAAAAAAAGCAATGATCGATAGAGAAGAAAGATACAAAAAAAATGCTTCTTTTATAATATAAGTAGTCTGTCATTTTACCGTTAAAAGCATCTACAAGAGTAAAATCGTCTCAAAAAGACAGGAATAATGTCGAATTTTATTATTTCCCGTTTGACAAGACATTGAAATGCTGTTTCAGCTCTTTATTGTCGTTTTTGTTATGTTCACGTCTTCATGATTCTGTAAATACTCGTAGTCGTATTTTATAGATTTATTATTTACATCAAAAACTTTTAAATCAATCGATTTATCGAAAACCGTTTAGTTATCAAATAACTTTGTGTCTATAGACATTTACATACTATCTGTGGTGGCATAAAATGATGATGATACAACGATTTCCTTAACATTTACAAAACTATTGTTCTGTTGTTGTTGTTGTTGTTGTTGTTGTTTAGTTTCATTAATGATATCTATGCTTTGCTTAAAATGTCTCATTGTTGGAATTGTATTATTTTGTGTTGTTTCGTTAATGTCATAGGATACAGACACAACAAACGCTGACTGTTGCAAGTAAGATAACATCTCAAGGTCGGTAGAAGCAGATTCATATATGTTTTAACATGCGAAATGCTGATTCATCTTGTGTCGGAAAATAAGCGCGGATTACCATTATAAATTTCTTGCTGATCACGTTTGTTAGAAGTGATCGGTAGTCCATAGTAGCCGATAGCGTCATACATAATTCCACTATTGCCAGATTTAGTGAAAACTCATTAGACCTAATGATTTTAATTACATGCAATGATTTAACAGAAAACTTTTTTCTTGAATGTTAAATGTTTTTGAATAAATAAAGTAGTAATTTGCAGAATTTCCTTCTTCTATGATGCATGAAAATGTGAATTTTTCTCTAATGTAATTCCAGTTGAATCTATTAACTTTCTAGACATTATTAGATTTTGATCTGGAAACACTGCTCAACTCTGCTGTTTTTTATTTAAAGAATGTTATTGTCGTCCCATGATTTTTTTCTGATGAAGTTTCTGCTTACCCCACTGCGTTACAGATTGTTTTTGTTGTGTCTTCTTAATCGGAATAGTTACAGAGCCGTACTTATCCTTATAATGCATCAATAGTAATGTTTTCACTTCAAGTTCAATAAATTGATGGATTCCTTTATTTTTTGGACGCCACTGTACACATGCGATCATTTAATATGGGAGTTGTCTAAAATTTCTGATCTTTTTCAGTCCGATCCTGTATACAAACTTTTGAAAACGTCGATGGACGAAGTCGCCCACGTAGGCTTTTGTTGTGTTCGCATTTTGTTGCCGACTCGCTGATCGGCACCTACCGGTGCTTCCACTAATAGGCGTTTATTGTGTCTGTAGCCACAGATAGGTAGGTAATATTATTATCATTATCAAAACTGAAATAACAGACAATGTAAGTGTTTCAACAACACCGATATTATCATCAATAAAAGCCGTATAAACGGTTCAATTAACAAAACCAGCACAAATGTTGTAGATTTTACAATTATTTAAAAAGGGATAATGACAGGAGTTTTACACATTTTAATTAAAATACATGACGTGTAAGTGAGAGAAATGTGTATGTTTCCAGTCATCAACCAGATTGTTAATTATTCAAAGAGCTACACCGTTTTTTGTTGGCAATTTTAAGTAATTTTAATTCTTTGACAAATTTCTGCCATAAAAGAAATTTTACAGTACGTCCCCACTTTGATCAAAACTAACTTTGAAAAAGATCTTTTATCATAGTCATAGCCAAACACAATTGTGTTTGTTAGTATTTCAGAACCAGGGCCGGCCCAAGGCTGTTCTGGCACACATATTTTCGGATTCCAGCTTCGGAAATTTTTTTTTTTAATAATTGATAGAATATTCATAAATCTATACGGACTGTAAAAATACAGCCCGTAAATTACGCTGCAATAATTATGCCTACTTTGCTGTGACCTCAGAATATTTGTCGTGGTTTCCTTAAATTTTGGCTGAGTTACACTACACTTTTTTGAGCAGTATTTTGTAACGCTCTAATCTAAGGCTGTTTTTGACTATCAAATATCCTTTACAGTATCTTTTATATTGTTCAAGACACCTATTACACCATCAAAGTTTTTTGACTAAGTTGTGTTTCGTTACAAAAGAATTCTTTAAAAAATGTGGCGGAGCGAGTCAAATTCTTATCCATTGAGCGCTTCACGACATTGCCTATAACTTAAGAAAATGCAAGATTTTTGTCTTCAATCAATTTCCAAAACACGCTCCTTTTGTTAGTGTCTATCACCATTTAAAATCAGGAGGCGCTTCGAAAATTCCTGGTTCCAAAGAGGAGGGAAGCTGGAGGAAATCTGATACCTATTACCAACGTCCTTAATGGGGCCCTGGTTTTTCTTAAATTTAATGATTTCCTTTAATTTCAGTAACAATCAGCGACTTCTCCTCCGCAATTTCCTTGTTCTTGTCATTCATATTTTCCCGCAAAACACATTCGCAAATTCCAAGGAAATTTGAATAATCTAATTCGAATTTGCATAGCAGACGGTTTTTATAGTGTCTCTCTTTATTCTGTTTTTTTTTTGTGTTTTGTAAATCGGAATTCTTTCCTGTTTTTTCCTAGTACATTTTAGAAATAGGTACAGTTCGTATGCTTAAATTTTCTCAATCTTGCGCCCTTCTAATATCGTCAATTCTTTCTACAAAAAAAGCGTTGTAATTCAACGCTTTCAAATTATAAAATATTCGTAACTAAATCAGAAGGCCTCAAGCGATGTTATATACGATATTGTCGAGTTAAAACTTTAGACTAAATAGACTCAAATTTCAGATTGTTCAACGACAAAAAACCAATTTAAAAGCTTCTCATTTCCCATCATTTCCAATACAAAGTCTGACTTGAGTCTTCTTAAAATCGACTTTTGCTACGATTTCAGGGTATACAGCATATCCCAGCTAACCGTCTTATCTCAAATATCTCGCTTGTTTCTGAACGGAAGTGGAGAAGTATCTGATGACTTTAGACTTTAATTCAGGCCTATGCAACTTGGGCAAGACCTCAGGCCAGGAAGCAAATATCACACCATATCGCGGGCCGGATTCTATACATATAAGAATTACAAGTAATTGAAAGTGTTTTTTTTTTGTTTAAATTATTATTTTGATGTCAATTTGCAGAAACTGCAGAACCGCTGAATCAAGTTGGCTTTCGATGGTCCACTTAGCCAATCAGAAGTCGCTATTGTTTCTTTTGTTTCCCGTCATCCATTTCCGGTTCAGTTCGTCCTGAATTGTTGAACCAAGCAGACATATTTTTTTCCTTTTTCATTAAAGAAAAAATCACTCATGTGTCCTAATCCTATACGAAAAAAATTAACCAAAATCCTGTAATTGGTAAGTGTTAACTCCTTAAATCATTTCATTTATTAATTCTTCCTTAATTTCCGTAAATATCTCTTCACTGAATTATCCGATAAGATTTGATGAATATTGTAGCAGGATTTCTATGTAGCACTCTGTTCAGTTGATTAATTTCAAATATTTTTAATTGGAAAATTTATGGAAATTTCGAGATAATTATAGTTGTACAGAAAAAGAAGTAATATAATCTATAACAATGGCATGGTATCTTCTAGAAAACTTTCAGAGCACACTTGATTAATGCACGGTCCTTATAATTTTTATTAACAGAATATGGATCAAGAAGGATTTGGTGGTCTGTTAGCCAATCACAGAGATGATACTTTGCAACAATCAAGCTGTCGCTACTTTTTTTCCTATCATCCATTGCGTCTGGAGTTGTTGATCAAAGCAGATGTGTTTTGTTCTTTTATCATCAGAAAAAATCTATCCTAGCTGTTGTTCCGTTAGAAAAAATTAAGTAAAATCCTATAAATTGGTAAGTGTTTTCCTTAAATCATTATCCATTAATTGTTCCTTATTTTCCGTAAATATCTCTTCATCGAATTATTGATAAAATATAAACAATTAGCACGATTTCTATGTTCATTTGATTTATTTAAATTTATGGAAATTTCGCGATAATTGTAGTTGCGAAATTATAATGTGCCACAATATGGCTTCGATGTTGTCTTCTGGAAAACTTTCAGAGCACACTTGATGTTTGGATTATTGCTGTCCTTATAAATTTACCAAACTTTCAATTGTTTTGAGATCTCTTTTTCAATTTTTTTTTATAATTAGAACCATGTGTGCGACTCATTTATTGCATTTTCAGGACTTTCAGGAAATCAAGCCCTTATGAAAGGATATTAAAAATTTGTAAAGAGAGCAAATAATTTATACATCTTTTATATATTTTCTGTCATTTCCAATGAGTTGAGTCTAACAAGTTAGTGTCCTTTTGATTCAAATTATCTTAAGATTTTCTTCAATTTCCCACACGTTTATCAATGCATAGAATGTAACAAAGATGCCAGATATTTTTGTTTTATTACGTCATTATCTACGAGTCGCACCTTTCTAATTTCATCCCTTTATTATGAAAGTACTCAATCAGGGCCTGTGCAAGGCAGGTTCAGTGCGTTCGCAGGAACCTGCCCCGCGTTTAAGGAGGCCCCGCACTCTACGAAAATTACCCAAAAATAGTTGCTCGTTGAAAAATTTAAGTGTAAGATTTGAATATGTACTCAGGGCTCGCAAAAGATCACGCCGGCCCTGCATTCAATTATTAGCATCATTAATTACTCTTAATTTTTTTCCAGTGGAGAAGATAGTTGGCTGATTTGATGTAGTTTCGAGTGAGTTAGTGTGATTTCAAGAACTATGATTGGAATTTGTAGACATCCCAAGGAGTTAAGCGATAGTTAGTCAACGAAAGGGTGAGTTTTACACTAAAATACGCCCTAAACACTTATTTATTTCAAATTTTTATTCTTGGTTTTGTTACAGTAAGTGTGATCGAAGCGGGCTAGAAGAGGACACTAATAATTAAGGTAGGGAACTCCTTTTTGTGGCTATTGATAAGATCTAAAATCTGTTTGATAAGTCTCAATAATGTCTTCTTGAGGTTGCTTGTCTTCATAGTCTTCATCTTCATTTTTCTATCACCAGGATCAAAAGTAAGGATTCCTCATTGTTAGCAATAATTTTCGTACTGAACGCAACTTATTTTATTCAACAAATAATTCCCATTTGATGTAGTGAATAGTGTAAATGTGTAACAAATGATATAAAGGTATATTAACATATAACAATAACATTAAAAAAGGTTATAAAGGCCGGAAAAAGTCACATCGAGGGCGTTGCACATGTCTGCTTTAATTGATCGACACGATTTATAAGATCTCCAAAATTACTCAGTATTAGCAAAGCAATCACCTGCAATTAATACTGCAAATGAATTTGATATGAAAATATTTTTGTTTTTTTTTAAATTTCATTTGTTATTCAACAAGAAAATAGGCGAATGCGTTTCGCCCGGCGCCTCCACCATTTTGCATAGGGTACGGGGCAAATTGATGAAAAGCTGGAATTTTGCGCGATGAATTTTAACGTCTTTTATCTGAAATTTTGATAAGAAAAAACATGATTTTCATATCAAGTTCTTTCACAGTATTCATTGCAGGTGATTGGTTTCCTAATATTGGGTAAATTGCGAGATCTTAAATGACGTGTTGGCATTTGAAGTAAGTCTAATTTCTTTGGATACTTCTTCACTTCAATTTGCAAACAAACGAGATATTTGAGGTGAAACCGTTAGCTGGGACGCCCTGTATAAATATCCAATAAAAGGGTCCAGTTTTAGACTGGAATCCTACGTTATTGGGAGTCTCCAGATCTATCCGTCAATTCATAATCTACAAGTAAAACTACTTATTAGTTTTGACTACCTTTTTATAATTGTATCCGCTACAACCCTGTTTCGGGAAGAAAAAATTGAAGAAGCCGGCTTTAAGAGTCAATTGAGGTGCCTTATAGTAGCATTAAAGTTTTGTATATTGTTTGAAAATTGAAAATTTCCAAACTGTTCAAATTTTATCGGCTAAATTGTTAAATCCGTTTTTTTGCCTTTATTGGTATATTGTTTCCTATCACCGGATTCGAAATTGTAATAGAATTATTGAAAAAGTTCGAAATTAGTAGCTCAAACAATTTTCCAATTGGCTTCGATTCTATTTTAATCAAATATTTGATTTACTATCTTCCTATCAAAACTATCTCTATACGAAATATATATACCCGTTCTACAATACATACACGTCGATAGATACGTGTTAGATGAATGATTCAATGATTATAATCAAACAGATCTGTACTCTCGAGTCAATTAAGAGTATTTACATTTCACTGCTGTCGATCTAAAATCATATTAACTTTGGAAACAGATTTTTACCGTTCGCCTGCTAAAATTCTCTCCCCTTGTTGAACTGGGGAAAACAGAGAGAAATCAAAAAGCAATTCTGTTCGTTGTTTGACGGACCATAACGTAAATATTCGCTTGTCTTTATCATATTTTTTTTTCGTTACTTTTCCGAACAAAAAGAGGAAAACTTGAAAAATCAATGATCCACAAATGAATAGACTTGTACTTCATTGTCTTTCTGCTTATTCGTTTGGTTTTTTTATTTTATTTTTCATTGTTTTGTTGTACTCGTACAAAGAGAATATTGTCGGTAACAACAAATTTCGATACTCCTCATTGGCTTGTCATTTTAAGTTTGGCCAATCTCCAAATAACACACAAACAAACAAACAAACAGAACAAATCAAATAAAAATTTCATTATTTTTATTTGCTATTATTTTCTATATTAAATACGAAGTTCCACCCTCATCATCATCGTCATCATCATTGGAGTTATTATTGAAACTCGTAATACAGTCTAGCCCTGTCGCTTTTTTTTTGTCTTTTAAGGACGATGGAATATAATGAAGTAGCCTAATGCATGTTGTAAAATATAATGACATTGCATCTCATGGTCGCATACAACTCACTTAAGTACCTCAATGAATAATAATAAGAGGTTTTGTGTGTGTGTGTGTGTGTGTGTGGCTCTCTCTATGAAAATAAAGACGGAAATTGGAAGGTGAAGAATAGTGGAGAGATAGAAGGAAATTAATTAGATTTTGTGTGAGCTTTTGTTGAAATTTTATTATTAAATCAAATTTATGAAAGGGTTGAATTCCTTTTAAAAGGTGAACTCGCAAATTAATCATTGTTTTTATTGAGTTAAATATTGAGTTTTTGTTGAAATATTTATTAAAAAAAAACACGCAAACACACACAAAAGAAGGATTATAAGAAGTACCAGAGTGTGGGGATTACTCAAATATATTGAAAGGGGTGGCTGATGAAAGCCGCATATTCCGAAAATATCACACAACTAATATAGCTATCTCTCACACTCACACACACGCTCTTTGTTTATTTTATTTGCCTTCAATACATCTACGAAGAAATTTTCTTCGGTGGCTCTTCTAGCTTTTAATATTTCAAATAACACTAAAGACAAATGAGCAGACAAAGACAGAAAAATGATACAAATTTCTTCTCTCACTTCTTGTAATAAGAGATTTCGTCTTTGTCTGATTCATGGACCCAACTACGTCGTCCTACTACTACTAATGAAATACTTTCTAGATAGTGTCTCCAAAAAGTTGGAGTTAATTATTTTTGGCCTACAAATAGGACTCAACTTACCTATAATCAGCTGTTTGAAATGGGACAAGGTGAGGAAATTTTGCTTATCAAAATAGTGGGTTTTGATCAATTTTTATAATTTTTGGGGTGCTATGTCTTGTGTAAATTTGATGATAACTGTTTCGCCTCCAGACTGAGGGCTTCCGATTTTTTTTCCTCCAAAAACATATTTTCTTTAGAAAAATTTTTTGTATCTTTGCAGTTTTTGGTAACTCTCAAAGGTTAGTCTCAAAAAAATAAAATCTGATCTGATGCTTTAGGTTTCTCTTTACACAAAAAGGTCAATAGGGCACCCACTTGCTTGCTGCATAGATTGATCATGAGTAAAAAAAAACTATCTGTACCCCTTTCAACATTTACCTGGACAATCAGAGAAGATTTTATTTTTTGTGGCTAAACATTATCAAAAATTACAAAGATACAAAAGAGGTTTTTGAAGAAAATATCTTTTTTTCTGGTGGTCCTCAGACTAGGTGCAAGAAGTTGTCATAGGACATTATTTAATGTATAAATAAATAATGACAATATAGTTCTGATCCAAAGATTAATCTTTGAATCAGAACTATATTGTCATTATTTATTTATACATATATTAAACCAAAGATGGATTCAACAAATTTCAACAATTATTTAATGTATTTGCAACTCACTGATGGAGAGCCAAACCGTCTCAGAAGGTGACAGATATTAAAAAAATATTTTCGTACTAAAAAAACGACTTTTCTAGGCGATTTTGAATCTAAGGAAGTTGGATGAAATCGTCCTCTTTTGATCGCAAGAGTCTATAGTTATGCCCCGACCTTTTGGAGACACCCTCTCTGTATTAAGATAAGATTCCAAGACTTTTTACGAACGACTGGAGCTTTTCTTCGGGTGCCTACTTCATTTGTCAGTCAAATATGACTCTTTTTCGTACTCAACTGTTTTAAGTAAGTTTCCTGATGCCTGCAAATTTGCTATTTCTAAGGCAATCACATATCGTTTTGGAAACAGATTATTTAGTAACTTTTTATCAACTTTTCCCGATTATAAAATAATTATTAAGGTAGGTCGATATTCAAAAAAAGAGGCCTCTGTTAGAAGGTCCGATTGAAAATAAACAGCTTTGCTGTTTAGATCAGAGCCTCTTAATTCTTATTTTTGAAGGCTTCCATGGAACAAAAACGTTGAGAACGCCTGGTTTAGATCGAGTTGATTGAATCCATAAATAAGCGTAGTTTTATTTGACTTTTTGTCCGCATAGATTATAAAACAATGGCTGTACCTCGCCACTTTATAGCTAGACACTGTGTATAGGAGGTCTTATCGACCCAACTAGTCTAGAATAGAATAATCATAATTTCATAAAAACTACCCCCCATAAAAACGAAGGGTAACAAAAATATTGACGTACCGAAACCGGATCAAAATTGAATTTTCCAATAATTCCCTAGAGACTTATAAAGAAAAAACAAGATTTTATGTATTGCATAGATAGATAAGAGGAATCTGGAAATTTCTTATTGTTCTCGATTATTTTTTTCTCTCTATCTCTGTTTCTCGTGGAGGATTTTATTTAGCACACCACCACCACCAACGGTAGGTGGAAGAATCTTCATATCAGATTCCTGTAGTTTTATAGACTTTAGGTATTTGGCTAATAATATGGTGTCGTAGTGTCTCCCTGGACAATAACTGGAAACTGTACGAAGAATACTACTACAACAGGTCGTATGTGGGATTGCGTAATAAATATTATCTCTACAACATCATGGACGTAGACTATATGCCAGAATTTTTGTTATGTCATCAAAATAAATCTCATATTTGTACAGATCAAACAATCGTTTCTTATTTGGATGTTTTTTTCGTAGTTCAATATTTTAGCTTTCCCATCTCGATTTGTACAGTCTACAGAATAGTTGGGTATTATTTTTATAAAGTTGACAGAATTGTATCTTCTACGCCTCTGGGTATACACACACACACACATCTATAGTTTCTCATCTGTCAGTTGATACATACATACACAACAGAGAGTCCCAACAGTATAGCGTACGTCACGTACATATCAAAACTTTACCGCGCCCCCATTTTATATCTACAGGGATCAACATAAAGATGTGTAGCGGCGGCAAAAGAGAAGAAATAGCCTGTGCAAAAAGGAATATACACGAAACAACAACAGTATTGAATATGAATAAAATACACACATAGAAAGACTTAGGGGGATTGTTTGGCATTTGGAAAAGTTGCAGCTCCACATCTTCATCTAACCACAATCGAATATCAGCCTGTGAGAGTGCATTGTTGAACAGATAATGTGGAACGTGTGTACTATCATGTATCTAATTAGATATGACATACAACGGATACTGCTTTGATTGTCCGCCTTTAGGCGATTAGTTATTGCATGTAATTCAATATATTTTCGCATTGTGCAAATTGTATACTCGAACTCTGTCGATTGGTAATTGAAAAAGGTGAAGTTTGAAAGTGTCAAACCATCATCATTCATAATTAGTGCGGTAATTGTTATAAATCACAAAACCATAATCTCCCAACTAACGACTGTCATTCTAATCATAATTAATTATACTGCAAAGATTTGTGAAATTATCGACGAAAAAATCGAAGCGAAAAAAACAACGTTTCATTCTCAACACTTAAATAAAGAGCCAAAACGTCAAAAATCGCACCGTACGGTACAGACACAACAAACGCCTATTTCTGGAAGCGCCGACTATAACACTGTAGCCGCTTGTTGCCGACCAGCGAGTCGGCAACAAAATGCGAACACAGCAAAAGCCTACGTCGGTGACTTTATCTATCGGCGTTTTCAAAAGCTTGTATACAGGGTCGGACTGAAAAAGATCAGAAATTTTAGAGCAAGCGTATTTTTGGGCCCTGTAACTCCCATATTGAATGATCGCATGTGTACAGTGGCGTCCAATTTTGGTGTCATCAAAAAATATAGGAATCGATCAATTTATTGAACTTCAATAGTCTAGACAGCATATGCCAATTTAGTGAATTTCTCTTCAAGGGCACCGAAAATTATGATCCAGGGCTCATTCGATTCGGAATGACCTCTAGAAACTTTTGAAAAATTTGAAGATGTGCCGGCAAAAATTGCAAAAGTTATAAACAATTTGGAAAAAAAATGGGGGTTTGGTTTTTTGCAAATATCTCGGAAACTATTAGAGATATTCGAAATTTAAAAAAAGACCCTTAAAGAGGAGGAAATTTCCTAAAAAAAGTCCTACCTCCCGGAACTCTTTATTGTACGAGAAAAGATGAATCAGCATTTCCCATGTTAAAACATAAATGAATCTGTTTCTGCCAGCTTTCATTGTGTGCGTCCTAACCAGACCAGCGACTGCTCGACTTGAGCCGCCCGACCTTGCAACTTTCCGCGTCAGCGCTTGTTGTGTCTGCACCCATAATCGAATCGTTTTTTTTTTCAATCAACTCTAACAAAATTCCATTTGAATATTATAGAAACGCAAATGAATTATATCGAATTTATTCGATTTGTTCGCAACCCTTTCAGAAGAAAAGCTAGCAATCATTAAAACTAACTATAGCCGGAATATTTACATATATACCTCTATCTCTGTCTATCTGTACGAGAGTAAGTGTGTATGTGTGTATGGTACGCGGTTTGTGGACTAGATAAATAGGCGGTATTTGCAGTTTAATACCCACCACCATTCCCGTATTTTACGCTTAATTACTCTACACGTAGCCCACATATATAATATAGCACGCCATTTCGACGTTTCTCATTCTGCATACGTTCCAGCGTTAATTAGCCATTCCGAATGGCATCCCGAACCCGATTAGAAGAATAACGACCAGTGATATATTCATACTGGAGAATTTATATAGGAACAAAAAAAAAGGCCGTGCACACATGCAGACATGTCAGTGAGAGATAGTTCTCGGTCGATTTTAGGTTCATCGACTCGACTTTTGTCACAAATACGTGACTTTGGCGCGACTCTATCTTTGAGTAAGATTAAGTTTATCGTATAATATTGTAGGATAATTTGGATAATAACAATATGTGCTTAAATCAAATGCCACACCTGTAGATTGCTGTCAGATTTGCTCAGCAATTGGTAGTTTATACTGTGCCAAAACTATGACACTACAGGGACGGCGCATTGTTTTAGAATACAAAATATAGGATTCATCTTTATTTGAGTGAGTTCAACTGAGGGCCCAGTTGCTCAATTGCTACAAGACGCAGTATACCCTTCTAATCTCTCCATATTTCTCTCCAACTCTTGTTTTTCGCTCAATACGCCTTTATATAATATCGTCAATACCCCTGACTGTGTTTGGTTATCAAGAAGTTACGAAATAACTAAGCACGATAAGGGGTTTGAATTTACAACGAGTTACCATAGCAATTTGGGATTCCAACAGTATAAGATTGTGTGTTAGTTTGTTAATATTAAAACGAACCAATAATAATCTTAGATTTAATTAATATAATTATAGAAAATTGTTGTTTTTACCTGCATATAACCACCTTCACAATGTGTTGCATTTAGCAGAACACCCACTTTGAATTTATTAAATTTAATACGTAGAATCCAGTCTTTTGGTGTGCCACGAAACGATCGGAATCGATACCAGCATGTCATCGGTTTACCGAAATTCTCGGATGTTAATTCCGGACTGGCTACATCTTCATAAATATCAACAGTTTTATTACAATGGTCCTTCTTTGAATCGGTAGCTGGAACATACAGAAAATATCGAATTATTACATGAATAATCGTCGAAAATCAATAAAAAAAAACGACAACAATTCTATACAAGTTTATTAGAGGGATTCGTAATGTTGGCTATTGTGAATTATTCTCCATGCACCATATATCATTACACTTGCCATATATCATTGAATTAATAACCGCAATTAGATCCTGTTTCATACAAAAACCACCACCATAAACCCCTTGTTCAAATAAAACATACAACGTATAAATCGTGTGTGTGTGTATCTGTATATATAGTGAAAAACTTTCAACCCTAACTGACAATTGTACTAGTGTTAGGGGTTGGATAGTAAATCAAAAATTTAACATGAAATTTATCGATGACTTTTCACATATTTCCACCTACAACATAATTTCTCCATCACCACCACTACACAATTCTTTGGGAAATTGTTAAAAGCTGCCAACAATTCGTCGTTCGAGAAACTTTCTACAACTTTCAGTCTCACAACAGCGTGTGCTGTATTATTTCCAAATTGAAATTTACAACCGCCTCATGTCCGCACTAATCTTATTATTTATTGTGTCTCTTGTTGTTTACGGAAAAAAAATGTCCAGCCTCTATGAGAAAATATTGCAGATTATTCCTGGGTTATACATCCAGACACTCTTAAAACCCTTCAACTGTCAACAATAACGGTTGAGATTCGTTGATAATCCGTTGGGGGGATTGTGAAGGTCCTGACGTGTGCATTTGGATCTCTTGGCTTTAATTGTCATAGAATAAAGCCGGTATTTAGCCAAATCCAAGCCGTTATGATGTGGCTCAAAATATTGCTAAATTGATTCATATTTTTTTCGTCTGTGTGTCTTGGAAATAGTTTAGTAACTGGCGCTTGTCGTTGACGTTTAATTATTTTATTGAGTGAAAACTCGGCACGATCTCTCCATATTCGTTATAATTCCCCAAGACTTAACTTCGCCAAGATTTGATAATGCAACTTTAGAACTTTGATTTCAGTTAATTCCTGAAGGCGGTCATAGTTTAAATGAAATAGAAGTTGCTTTGCCATCTTTTGTATATTTCGATCAATGAAATCTGATAAAATTTTGTTGTTCGTGTTAGCAAAAAGCACCCAAATCTGTAAAGAATATTTCATAAATATAACGATATGTGTGTTTGGTTTCAGGCATCGTTATAAGAATTGGGTCAAGAAGGTTCTTTTTTCTAACCGTTCGACCCCGTATCGTTCCACAACCACAAAAACCGTTCGAATACACGCCGAAATGGTGTTATTATTTTTAATACCTCTATTCGGATGGCTGTGGGGACCTATCCGCAATTCGCTCGTAAATCGAACCGATCTGGCCGAACGATAAGCCAAACTGGGGCGGCAAAAAATTATTTATGTTTCTATTCTTTACATCACCGAACCGATTCTTTATAGATTTCTGTCGAGATAGTCGACAATCGTGTTCTGTTTTCTGTTGTGTGTTCGTTCGTTTTTTTTTTTTGTTAATTTTTATCAGAATATTTGGCGTATCGGTCACGTTTCGTCTAAATCTAATCTGCACATTTGGATTGTGTTGTTACCCTATAAACGTTTATGAAACTGACAAGTTGTGTGACAAATGGTTGATGTTATTGTTGGGATATACGATTCGTTTCTCCTTTAAGATGCTACCGAAAAAATATCGAAATAACCAACCAATTTTCACTGTATTGCATCGTATAAATCAAACGTCTATAGAGAAATCTTTGAATTTATTTTTAAATTGTGTCCACAACTGATAAGAGGACAGCAAAGCGACTTAGACGCCGTCTACTTCAACTTGACCCAATTTGTACGGAATGGCAATAACAAACGATCAAATGTCGCCGTTTTTCTAGTATTTACGCGATTTTTGTCGACAAAAACACAACAACTTTGAGGAGAATGCAGCAATTTAGATCTTTTACAAATTTTTCAGATTCGCTTCATCTTGCCTTCCTAGATGTCGGCTTAAAGTCGAACCCAACTTAAATCTGATGGTTTCCGAGTTTGAGACCGATTAAATTTTATGATAACCTTGCTTGATCCTTTATAAGATTTTAATATTGATTATGCTGCAGCGGCGAAATTTTAAGGGCGACATTTTGTCTCTGATCTTATACTTTTTAAATATTATTTAATGAAAAGTAAAACAATCTTAACGTTGAAGGATTATTATGAACTTACTTTATTATTATTCCGGAGGGACCGCCGAAAATAAGTTTTGCAAGAATGCTAGGAAAGCTTGGGCCGGCTCTGGCTCTTACGACTTGATCTTCAGACACTTTAAGCCTCATTTGAGGCAACATCTGAGCTGACGTTCAACCAGAGAAGGTGCTGGAGTTATGAAGCACACTTTTCTTGCCTTTCCCCACTGAAAAGTGTGTTGAACTCCGACTCAAGTCGACTAACACCAACCAGACGCGGTATAGATCCATCGAAAACTGCAGATTTCGTATTATTCAACCAATAATTCAGCTGGTTGTTGCTGGAAAAATCCCCAATCTACCCCCATTTCAATTCAACCGTCAATTGAGCGCATCTGTTTTATTAATCGTCGAGTTTAAATCTTCTACAATTACAACTGCAAACCACACTTTTAATTTAGCGTTGATCATGAGCAATACCGTTTTTTTTTTGTTGAAATTTAATGACTTCATTTGATAGTAAAAGAAGAACGCACCATAAATGATGCACAAAAAAAATGTTTATAACGCAACGAGATTTTAATGTAATTTAATGGATTTGTGCAACAAAATACATTAAAAACTGGCTGAATAAATACGTAAAAAAATTGGAATAAAAGAAAGCAACTAAATGTGATTTTAATGGCAGCAATATTGCTAATAAAATTTCAACCCCTAAATCCATGCGGTACAGCACACAGCACAGAAGGAACGAGGAAAAAATGAAAAAACATTACACAAAATCGTCGCTGAAAAAAAATACGATTTCCGTTTAATGTTTTTTAGTATTAAAGTATAATATGGATTCATTTTCAACGAAAAATACATCAAATTGTTATTTGTGTGATTCGAAAAGCTGCACTGCAGTTTTATATTTAATTAATTCCAACTTTTATTGCTCTATTCTGGTATTAAATTCATAGGGAATTACGAGGAAATTGAAATGACATATTGTACATTTCTTGTTTTTGATTTTATTAGGTCGAAGTTTGTCAAAATTCCTATTCATAAACTAATTATACACCACACAAACTATTACAACTACTAATAATATCAGACTGTTATTGGTCGTTGCACAGTTGGAACTTTCAACAATTTCTTAATTAGTTTGATTTTTCTTGGAACGTTTCCGTAAAGTTGTGTTCGGGTTGAAAGTTGGCGATGGCGCCTCCACCAGAATTACATGACTTTAAACAATTTCAATACAAAAATTAACTGAAAATATCGCAATTTACTTGTGGAATGTGACGACAATAATTCATTTCCTCTATCTGTTTCTTTCACGATAATTTAGAACTATTTATGTGTGCTCTCGCGCTTGTTTCTATCGATTCAAACCCTTCTAAATCATCAGTGGTCTGGCAAAAACGAAAAAATCTCTCCCTATTTTTCTTATACAAATTTAATTAAAAAAAACATGTAACACACATAATTTTTATGTATCTAGTATTTATTTATTTTTGTTTACGAATTATAATTTATAATCAAAAGTTGTCCTCGCGCCAGACCGAGGCGAGAGTTGACACAGACGGGTGTGTACGAGGGTGGATTAGACTGTATCAGAAGAATCGACTATTTTTTTTCCAAAAAGCACCCTGCAAATATTGTTCAGGATGTCGAAAAAATGAGCCCGATTTGCGGTTGTTAGCCCTAAGAAACAAAACCGATTTGCGCATTAACTCGTCCCTTAAACTTCACAACAACTCTCTCATGTCACTTACAATAATTTACTCTGATTTATACCGAAAAAAAATCGATCAGCACACAGCATGACTTGATAACAATTTGGTTAAAAATTCGTTGTTAACAAACAGTATAAAAATTCTACTTGTTGGTATAATACGAAAAAATTTGGCTATCGCAAGGGAAAAATCCAATTTATAACGCACAGAATCATCAATCTATCCGTCCTGTCAAAAAACTGTCTATAAACTCGAGAATCAATTATTTCCTCCATCTTTATACATCTTTTTATTGGAGCAAAAAATTAAGTCAATCTTTAGAAATTATTGTCTAACCGTTCAGTTCTACAAGACACGGACGAAAATAAAAGAAAGAGAGAGAGAGAGAGAGAGACGCGAACTTATCAATAATATCAATCGAAAATTATGAATAATGTAGAATGAAATTTGATTGTGTTGAGGGTGAGTTTTCGTGACATGTCGAACAAAAGGTGTAATTATCGTTTGATGTATATATACCTCTCTACCACCACAAATACAATTCGATCAAGTTAATTTACATTTAGGTGAAAGGATCGATAGAGTGTCTTGAGTCGATTTTTTCCACTTCAATGAAAAAAATAACGAAAGAAAATCAATGGGGGAAACCTCTCAATAATTGACTAACTAAAAAGCTATAAAAGTATAATTTTTAAAGTGCTTTCTATCTATAAATTTAACACAACTTTACTCGGTTCTTTGCATTTTTTTTGCCTTTATTTGTGTTAATAAATTATTGGAAATTTAATAATAAATAGTTGATGGAATTTATAAAATTGAATTTACAGTAGAATAATTCACTTAATGTTCGTTTTTGTTAATTAATTAAAAATCGATTTCCGGTTTTGTTAATTTTCCATTACGATTGTTATCATTTTTATTACCAATCTGAAATAATTTCACTTGACTTATCATCCACTGATCTTTTTAATGTGGAATTCGACCGAAAACAGTTTTTCGTAACCGGATCTGAATATATGAAAATATCGGTAATGCAACGTCATTTTCGCTGATACGAGCCGACAGAAGCTAGTGTGCAACGAATCAGCATCATTTCAACCACACTAAACCCGTCCGTTTGTATTCTTCCACTGTGGCTTTGGAAATTACTGTTAGTTCGTATTACGGACGCTACTTTCAGTTTCATTTAAACACTTAATTGTTAGTAATCTATTGGAAGAGTTTGAAGTTGGTGGTGGTTTTTTGCATTTCTCTACGGAAACTCGAACTGCATATATTTGATGAATCGCCTCTGGAGTGCACAAAACCTTACACCAATCTATTTCGGCTGTAGATTTTTCCTTAATGATTTACACGAGCTATTCCACCGTCAAAGACATGTTTTCCGGTTTCTTGTGAACGTGTGTGTGAAAGACAGGCGCTCCTTTGTGGAAATACTGCCTTACGGAGAGATACGTGAGGGGCCATTTGCGATTGTCGATTATTAATACTAATATATGGGTACAGACACAACAAACGCCTTTTACTGGAAGCGCCGGTCGGCGCCAAGAACGAATACATGTATTTAGATGGAGTATAACATAGTGGCCGTTTGTTGCCGACCAGCGAGTCAGCAACAAAAACTTGTATACAGGGTCAAAATTTATAATGGATATCGGCGCTTATTGTCCGAGAAAAGATTAATCAGCTTTTCCCATGTTAAAACACACCGGTAAACTAATGCAACTAAGTACATTAGAAGAAGAGTGGGAGGAAGTCTCCTCCTATTCACGGCATACGATAGAACCAGACAAAAGTAATAAATGAACATTGAAATGAAAAATCAGGTGCCTAGTTACGATATTTTTGACTTATCAGATAATAGTTCTAAGAAATTATACATTGAGTGCAAAATTTCCTTTCATTCAATACACGCCAGTTAAGTCTATCTAGCAACGGACTATTAAATTGTTTGTAACTTTGAAAAGAATAAGACACAATACAGTCCGTCCTTGTTCAACTCATTACAGAATGAGATGTACCTAGTTGGATGTGGACGATTTTCAAAACTCATAATGAGTACAACAAAGACAACACGTGTTTATTGATATACCTTGCTTTGTCAGTTATATTAAATTCAACACGTATTTATAGCAAATATTAACCTTGACTCCAGAGAGACGTGTCTAGGGATATGAAAAAGTAATCGATTTTTCGAATAATTAAAAAAAATCGAATTTCTTTTTTTGTAATCGATTTTTTTCACTCCATGTCACATCCTTAGAAGTGTCTAAATAATAAACATAAAAAAACTCCTCGTACTGTGACCACAGAATTGTTCTATCGTATGCCGTGAATATGAGGAGACTTCCTCCCACTCTTCTTCTAATGTACCTAGTTGCATTAGTTTATCGGTATATGAATCTGATTCTGCCAGTTTTAATTGTGTGCGCCTTAATCAAACCAGCGACTGCTCGACTCGAGTCAACTGACCTTGAGATGTTATCTTTCTTACAACTGTCCGCGCCAGCGTTTATTGTGTCTGTAGCCTATGTGTAAGTGAGCCGGATCCGTGGATACGCCCGGCGCATGCACCATTCGTACACATTATGTTCCGTATTTCCGTTACCATTAATAAATTAGGATGATTGTTAGGCAAACAAACAAAGCACTTGACGTTGCAGTCTATTAGACGCGAATTTACTTAAATCTAAAAAAGAAAACTTGTAGCGTAAACTTTCACATAGAGAATAGTTTTCTTTAAGAGAGTTTGAATACGATCATTGCCTCTTTGGAAATAATGACTCATTGTGGAATACTAAAACACAATAAGCTAGCTAGCGACCCTTCTATATACATATATACATTGTCTATATTGCACCCTTACGCAACTAAACCTATAAGCTCCAATTCTGACAGTGTAGCAGATGTTGCGTCTCATTTACCGAAAACAGGCTCTTACTAATACGATTTATTTTATTTGTGCAATTTCAATACTTTCACTGAACCAATAATTATAAGCTTTCGAAAGCAGCTTTGATCGATTGTCAAGATATTACAATAAATTCAACCGTCGGACGGTCACCTTATTCCTCCTGGAAGAACGCAGTGTTTTACTTAAGACAACTCTATTCAAAAAAAAAGAAAACAATTCCGCCCATAAATGTTTGTAATTTGCCGCATTATTGACGGACGGAACGTTTTGGGTTCAAGTTTTGCATAAATCCACTATTAAGCGACCCGTAATTGGCCACTTATTCAAAACAGTATTGAACGTCTGTTTGGAATAATTCAACATTAACTGCTGACATCTTACCTTCCAAAATCTAAGAGGGTTATTCTATCAAAATTGTCTCGCTTGCAAACGAGAATATGGCTGAATCAACCTGAAATAAGCTGCTTTCTTATTTGTAAAAACAATAATCGAAAACGCGGTATTTTTACCTGGCGCATCCACCAAATTCCCAACGGAAAATTTAATTTTAAATCACTAATAAATATCTAGTCAAATAATATGTAAATAATAGTTTGCAATTTATAATTATAATTCATTTATGCAACGTCAGTAATCCAGAATAATAATAACAATAATGGCACTATCATTATTAATAATAATAAAGTGTTTTGGCAGAATATATTGAAACCATTTTCAATATTAAACAGACGCCAGTGAATGATAACTCAAAATTGTATCAATTTCATTTATATATTTAATAATAGAGGAATTGTCGAATGATATAAAGAGAGACAGATAGATTACCAAATAACGCAAAGTATATTAAAATTGGATGAATCAGTTTAATAATTTACAATTAAATATTAAACATTAGACTACTGGTTGGTCGTAGTAACGTTCGTAGTAATAATATTAAATTCTCCACCTACATCAATTATTTTGATATTTAAACAGGAAATATTATTAAATTCTATCAAATGTTATAACAAGAATGGACAGAAAACAGCGCGGTCAAGTTGTCTTGTAACAGATTCAATTTCCTCTTATTTTGTGTGTGCCTGATGTACAAATACGTTCGGAAATTTAATAATTTCTATCGAATCGATCACTGTAATCGAGACAGAAATAACGCAACAAGTTTGAGTGATTGATTCATCGGCTAATTAATTAATTAATTAATTAATTAATTAATTTGTATTGCACCATTTTCACGTCGTTTTCACTGAAAGGAATCCATTGTAAACTAATTGTTGGCATTCTCTAGAGATCAAATGTTGTATTGATGGGTGGGATAAAGAGAGAAGTAGCCATTAAGCGTCACGTTTTTGATTGATTTAACCGGTTGAAATGTCCCAGTCATTATCGTCTTTCAATCATAACGAATTACATTTTTTTTTGCGTTTTCATTTCGATCTTAAGACAATTCCAAAGATTAATTAAGTAATTGCTCTTGATTCGTTCCAATGGTAATTTCGGGAAAACGTTCATGAATGTCACCGTCTGGATGAATAAAATATATGTATATATGATATATATACCGTCTCTGGATTACTATAATAGAGAGTTTAATTCATTAATTCATCCTAATCCAGAACAGTCGAGTAATCGGCTTAAAGATATTAGGTACAAATGATCCTATTCACCCCCTGATATTCCATCTTACTTCACTTTCTCTCTCACTCTTTATATATATAGTTAAGTTTTGCTATTAACACCGATTGATTTATCGTTGAATTTATTATTATTTGACGATGGATACATGTCGTGGTGCTGCCCTTTAAACAACTTGTCATCGTGTCGAAAATCCATGATTTACAAGACTATTCATCAACAGCTTCAATAGCTCGTCCATCATTATTGATGTCGTGCTTTTTTTGTGTGTGGTATATTTGATTTGTAGGTGGTGGATATTCGCACCTCGGCGTGGTGTGTATAAAAAGCCTACAGCAGTCAGGTGGTGGTGGCAACAAAGCTACCACCACCACCACCACAAAAAACTGTTATTTAGCTAATAAGAGGCGATCTATCGCAACAAAAAATTTCTATTTATATTAATTACGCTTGGATAATTAATTAATTTGTTTTGATAACAACGAGAGAATCTATTGTTCTGTTGTGTTTACGTTTGAAATTCTCTACAATGATAGATGGTAGGTAAACTCAACGAAAACTAGACCGCAATGGACTAAATGATGCTTTTGGGTACTGTTAATTACGAATAATCATCAAGACAGGTCTATTGTTTTGTTGCAATACGATCGATACGTTTTTTTTTGTGTCGATTATTAGATTAATATGGGCTAGGGGGTGGGTCTGGTAACAGCCCCATTTTATGGCGTAAGCTGCAAATGACAATGAAATTGACGTGTTTCAATTTTGTTGTAAGTTTGAACAGTTCGAAGGGACGTCAAAATGTGACGTTTAACAAATTGCGGTAACCGTCAACGTTATACTTTATAACCCGCAAGATATTTCCTAAATAAAATCTATTGTTGTCGAATTTTTGCAATAAATATCGTGGAGATTTTGCCGAATTTGTGGCCGATACTTACATTTTTTAACAGGTGATGGACTCGTGTTGCCGTATCCGAAAAATACGATATTCCAATAGAGGGTGATTAGTAAAAGTAGCTGAATTTTGCCAGCCATTTCACTGTAATCTATTATTTATTTTAATTTACAACGAACAACAAGAACAAATAAATAAACACGCGCGCACTCACTACAAATCATAGATTCACATAATTGTATTACAACAGAGAAAAATAATAGAAAATCCACGATTTAAACTTAGAAAATACGAAGATAGAAGTGGTAGCGCTCACAAGATTTTTACATTTTATTTATTTATTGTTAATTCGTTTTATTCATTCATCGTTTCGATCACAGATACATCACAGAATTGCTGGCATTTCCACTGGAGCACAATTAGGACTCACCACCAATACGATGCAATTAGTGGAGCAACCACCACAAATCAGTTATTGTGAAAGACACCAGCAGAACCAGAGCAACTGAGAGCAACAAAGCGTCTACACGCCGATGTCGAAACGTAAACTGAAAATTGCGTCAATGTCTGTACAGTATCTGGATTGTATGCGACCAACAAACGTTAAAGCTACCACCGGAGCTTTAGCTCAAGCTTCCATAAAACGAATCGACACGAACGTAAACGAACACAAGCCCTATCCTTGTCTTTGCTGCTGCTATTCGAACCAACAAAAGCTGATTTATAATACCAGAGTCACTGTTTTGTTGTAATTATTTTTGTTTTTCAAGAACGACCGAGCAAGGGAGAGAGGTGAAACTGTCAAGTTTTCGATCGGTAGATCGGTTTTATTACGTCGTGGACATGAGAAGATTCGAATTGACATTTAGAGGAAAATAATCGAAATTGCAACAATAAATCGTGTTCGTTTTCCTCTCTTGTTAGATCCTTATATGGGGGCAAAAAGTGTTGTTTTGTTGTCGGCCGGATTTTTCTCATATCAGACCGCAATGTTGGTGGAGAAAACGACGAAAATTACCCAACACGAATGGACATCTAGAATGGTTTTTTCTCTCTCTCTCTCTTTACGGTTGTTTCTTCTCAATCTTGCCGGTGAATTAGGGGGTTGAAAGAATTAAGGGTCGTTCTATATGTTATAACTGTAGAATAAACGATTCTCTTAGTTTTTATTAAAGGATTTCGCCTGACAAGTCCCACGAATAAATTAAATCGAAACGAGGCGACTTTCAGCCAACTATAAGCTAAATATTACGTAAAAGGTCAATGAGATGTAATGAAATAACAGGGGATTTTCACCAGATTTTCTCGCGCGTCTCTCATAAAAACATGCGGCGGCAACAATGAAAAATTGTTAAAAAATATTAACATTTTCTCCACATCAACAATAATAATAATAATAATACGAAATTGTCGTTGTGATTTCCAACAATGATAAAAGAGGCGAAATATTATTCCAAGTCACTAACATTCCGAAATGGGATAAGTTTTTATTGGTTTTTTCCCTTAAAAAGTTCGCCAGTCTTATCGAAGAACAATATTTTGATTAAGATCTATTTATAGCTGCCCTAAACAAGTCTATCGAGAGAATTCTTGATTGTTTTTTGTGCTATACACCATAATGTTGTTGTTTCGAAAGTGGGGTGCGTAGGAGGGTGGAAATCTTCCAATCCGACAATATTTGACTGCTAATCCCCATATTTATCATAGACATTCGAACAGTTCTGCCACGATAAATGGATGCTGGAGGATAAGCTGAAAAGAAGGCGCCGGAGAGAGCGTAGCAGCACCGCAAAATTCTGAAAAAAACCGGATTCATTAACTGTGTCGGTGTTCAGGCGATTTTCAGTAGAGAAAGAGATAGTGTTGGTGCTTATAAAAGTGTCCAAATGTGAGAAAAATTGGCTGTTTCAAGGCATAAAATCGTCCCTGGATTTGGATTGGTCTCACGACCCTATTGAGCCAAAGTTTAAATTCTACCGCGACGTTTCCAAGCTGATCAAAAGCTTGGCTTATATTTCGCGAAATTACTAGAAGGTGATCTTGACAAAGTCGAGCTTATCAGCAAGAGGAGCTTTAGATTCGGGGCCATGAAAGTCGTAGTCTGTATAAGAAATCGCAATAATTGGAGCGCTACTGGAAAAAATCTGTTCTATTTAAGCGAAATTACTGAAAAATGGAAATGATCCAAAAACCAGCCTTGTAGAATATTTAACAACTAATTTAATTATTTACCATACAAAACAATATTTCAGCTCATGAAATTATTCGAAGAGTACTTGGAAAGTACATGAAATTGCTGATCTTAGCACAAGACAAAAGCTGCGTCTTTAATTGATATTTTTCGCACTGAATTTGCTCTTCGATCTTGTCCAAATGTAAGAAAAATTGACAGTTTCAAGTCTTCCCTGGATTTGGTTTGGTCTCACATTCCTATTATGCCAAGGTTTAAATTCCACCGCGAACTAGCTCAGCTGATCAAGAGCTTGGCTTATATTTCACGAAATTACTAGAAAAATAGGTGATCTTGACAAAATCAAGCTTATCAGCAAGAGGAACCATTCGGGGCCATGAGAGTCGTGGTCTGCAGAATATGGTCTTGTAGAATATTTAAAAACTAATTTAATTATTTGCCATATAAAACAATATTTCAGCTCCTGAAATTATTGGAAGAGTACTTGAAAAGTACATGAAATTGCTGATCTCAGCACAAGACAGGAGCTGCATTTTTAATTGATATTTTTCACACTGAATTTGCTCTGCGATCTTCAAACAACCAAGAATTGATTGTTCGACTCCTAAGAGCAACTTTCCTGCCTTCGAGCTCAGCACATCCAGCACATTTCAGAGCTCTTAATCAGATCTGAGGGCGATTGCAAGATTAAAAAAGACGCGATCATTGTTGCATTTAAGTTGGCTTACTGACAAATAAAAATGAACGATGGGACCGACCTTTTAATCAGCTGCTAATTCAGATCTTCACCATACAAATTTCGAATCGTCGTGTTGATGTTCTGTGGTAATAATTTTTCTTTAAATGAATAAAAGTCTCCTTGAAGGCGAGATGCAGATAGAACGACCCGTAATTAAACAATAAGTCAGTACGGTTGACGTGCACCACTTAATTTTAACTTCTGAACCAGCCACGGTGGCTGGCTGGCTGGCGGTGGCTGTACAGTTGACGACCATCTGAGAAAACTCATTAATTAAAACCAATTGGTGGAAGTCAAGTTGGTGGTAAAGACAAAATGTGTCGTCTAACGAACGACTCGAGAGACAACCTGACAGTACAACCTTCATCAATCCACGTTGCTGGATATTGATGATGGAGCTGAAATATATATTAATTAAATAATAATAAATGTTCGGCGTTCTTTTAATCTACTACACCAAAACGGATAATTATATCGAATGATTTTCCGAAATAATTTAATCAAATTAATTAGCTTGAAACAGTATTTGTGCCGCTGTAGTGGTAGGAAAAAGGGTGAATTTAGAATGATAACTTCAAGTTCCGGCTAGCAATTACGATCATCCCCTTTGCACGCCCCCATTCATTAACTGAACATAATTAAGAAACTCACCACACGCACAGAAAAAAAAATGTTAGAAAACGACAACGACTTTCAACCACAATTGACACAAATCAACTGTTATTAAAGTTAATTAGGATGTGGGGTGAATTTGTTTTAATCGGATACGTTTAATGGGACGTTGGTTATATTTCCGACAAATAAATAATCACAACAATAATAATAATAATAATAATAATGAATAAAATCTAGAATAAATACGGTCAAATTTGTATTTGAGAACGATTTGTCCGTAGGGCGATTCCGAGTGGTTGGTTATTGTTAGTGTGTAGTCAAGGGGCGACTCTCTCTCACCCCCATCTCCTCATCCGTTTATCTCTCTATCTGTAGGTGAAATATACGAGAACCCGAAATCCTAATACACATTTACTCGTTTCGTTTATCTTTTGTTTAACAAAAACCATGTAATCCTCCTCGACTACCACCACTATTACTGCACAACTATAAGAGAATCTAAACCAAAACCATTTCCAACTGGTATTAATCAAGTATTCCCCAGTGAAGAACTGGCAGTGTATATATATATATATATATATATATATATATATATATATATATATATATATATATATGTATAGTAATAGAGCTTTAAAGGATGGTAGTCCATATTAAATTCCCTTATTAGATATTTGTTATATAATTTGTGAAGTGGATGTATTTTAGATCGTTTATAAAACAAGATACGCACTATTACCACACACCTACACATACACATTGTTGTGTGCGTGTGTGTGTGTGTGTGTGTATGTGGGGTGGCTTTTATGGAGCGGTCTACCGGATAACAAGAGCGGCCAACCATCCAACCACGAACCTCTAACAATATTAACAGACCATGAACAAGTACAATACATCAATTTTCTGATTTGTAAATAGTTTGAACGAAGCCGGTTGGCGCACACAATTCACTCTCTATTTGTTTGTCTGTTTGTTTGTTGTTGTTGTGATAATTTTTTTGAGTGGCGAATCAAATTTTGATAAAGGTGCTACAACACCCTTATCAAAACGTCAGGGCTGTTTCGTTCCTTTATCAGACAACTGTCGCAATTTCTCAAATTTAATTCAATAACATATTCTATTTTATAATTTGATAAAACCGTATTGTCGACTTTCGAGTAAATGGACTTGATTAAATGAAACACGCAAGTTTACTGTACACTAGACGAATATCAAACAGTTTCGTATCGGATTCGTATCGTCGATATCGTATCAATCTATCTCTATCCAACACATGCGTGTATCGATGATTTATAATTTCGTATGATGAGAAAGAGAAACAAATTATCAATCTAAAGAGATCGAGGCATATTTACGTAGGAGATTGCGCTTTGTTTTTTTTTTGTTGGAAACAACAAATTATGCATGTGTTCGAGTGGTTTGTCATTCAAACGGAGAAATGTGGGTCGTTTTCTGCCTTGTTGTTGTTAAAAATTGCACGATATTCTGCATTAAACAAAACCTAAAGTTATCGTAATATCGATCAAAAGATATGTAAATTTACCGTTAGAAATTTATAGTATTTGTGGCGTAGAAATAGACATACAGTTCGAGATGAATTTGTAAATATTTTATATAGCACAAAAAGTTGTCAGATATGGAGAGAGAGAGTTGGCATTTTAAAGATCTCGCAAGTTTAATCGACTTCCGGACGTTGATTTCCAGGTGTGTATTCACTCTTTGTGCATTTGGAATTCCAACAAAATCGCAATCGAGATCAAGACGCAGACAGTTTAATCGATACCCGGCGCATCCACCGATTTTGCAAGTAATCTTTAGAAAAAAAATAGAGATCAAGATCGCGACTCTACTGCAGACCTAGTGTTCGATTGCGTAACCCTTTGGATAATCCACTATTTTAATATTCATTCCGAACAATTCCGACTCCTATAAAATTTTTGCTTTAATAGAGAAGCTTTCTAATAACTGTACTTACACAGAGAGAGAAATAGTGAAAGCGAGATAGAGATCATGGCAATTTTCACGTAGAATTTATGTGTCAGTTTTGAATAAACTATAGGAGATCGTGAGGTTTTAACGACTTCTAAATCCCACCGACTTTCTTTAGCTTTTTTCTGTGGCTCTTCCAGCAGAACTCAACTTTGTTGTTGAAATTATTGAGTTCACTAAGAATACGGTTTTGTATACTTCTTATATATTTATTTTCTTTGTATTTATTAGCTGAAAGGTATAAAGTTGAAGCTATCTTCATCTTTATTCACTCAACTTTATGTTAGTTGTACGTAGTGGTGTGGTATTCGTTATAAAAGTTGAAAAAGTTTAATCGAAACCTTGACTTTAATATGGAATCCTTTCAACAAAGTAAGTAACCCAACCGGGCGCATCCACCATTTTTATACAGCCACAAACTATAAAACTCCATCTATCTAAAATCGTACTATTTTTATGGACTTTCCACAATTTTTATACGAAATTATCTTGCGACACGCGTTTACAAGCTCTCTAAATTTATAATCGAAGCTTTGTTCGAAATTGAGCTTAATCGAGGGAGTGGTGAAAAAAATTCCAACAACCGATTAAGCAACTCACGCGATACCACAATATTTTTGAAAGTAACGAGTTTATTTTCGAACTTTATAGATTAAAATATTGAAATTGTGTTCGAGATTAGGATATTTATTGGCGCAGAATACACAAAACTTTGAATCAAATAAAGGAGGAATTTGTGGATGATCCAATCAGACTCATCCGTATTTAATCAAATCGTATAATTGTCAATAATGTCCGAAAACGATCAAAATGTAGATCGATATTAAGATAATCTCCCGAGATTTATTTAAAATTAAAATATCATATTCGATTTAGTAATTTGTTGCAACTGCTTTATTCTCCAAATTATGACTGTAATAAGACACAAATGCGGTTCTTGAAGCGATTTTTCTATAAAATAACGTGGATAGCTAAAAGCTAGTTATAATGGCAATTGTTCAGTTCAAAATTTCATTGGGAAATTCAACAATTTTGTAATAATAAAGATCGAAGTTCATGTAGTCTTCAGTACAGAATCCGCTTGCACACTAAATTATCCTCATTCACACCTTCGACTTTGAAATCTTTGGGAACTATTGAATCTTGATACGATTTCAGTATTGTTAGCAAAGAATTGAACCGATACTCTCTAGAATCGTTTTATTTGATCGAAACGAAAATTTATTGTTGCTTTATTATTGTAAAGATATAACTCAAATCTTCACTTACGTTTTAATCAATCCGTTTACGGCCATGTACGAACTTCATCAGACGTCGAAACCGGCTTGTTTTACATCCGATCCAGTTGAATTCCATTACCTGTTCAACAGGAGTGTGTAATCGATTGCAAGTTTTGCATCGAAGCGTTGCGAAAGCTTTGAAGTTGTGTGCGAGACAAAAAGTTAATCTTCAAAATCGTTTCAGCCTAATAAACAAAACTCTCTACTTAATCAAATGATATCGAAATCAAGATAACGATTAATACTGAATTTGCGAAATCTAAACATCGTCTCCTGATGTTTCAGTTAATCACCAGGCAGTTTGATTGAACACACAAAGTTGATTATAACAAGTTTCGACAGATGATCCCAAAAGACGCATCCACTATTTATATGCACTTCCAACTCAACACTTCTGCAAACTTATCAAACAAACTGTTGTACAAGTTGTACAAATTTCCAACAGAATTATGATAAATTTCACGCAATTCAGCGATTTCGTCGATTAAATCGCACGGTATTTATTACAGTTATTACAGGTTACAAGTAAATAGAGATCAAGATCGAGATAGTGGCGATTCTAGCATTCACTAGGTTACATTGTTTCATTTCCAAATTGAGATTTTTTGCAGAAAATCGCACTATCAACTCGAGACTTGTTTTCGAATTCACGCGATTCGGTAATATTTCGAACGAAGTGGTTGTTTTGTTTTTAATTACACGACGTGTTATTGGTTACTTTTAGATTTATCGAGTTGAAATGCAGATCGAGAGCGAGATAATTCTCGCCGATACGATTTGTTAATTTGAGCTTTCGTTTCTCGATTTTTTCATTCAATCACACCAATTGGTGCGTCCGTATCTTGTAAAAAAGCAATAAATAGAGATCGAGATCAAGATTTGACTTGAACTCGATCAATCATCTTCAACACAATTACGAACGAAATTATTGTAGAATTCATGCGATTTAGTAATTTTTCTAAATTTCCTGAGTCAATGGACTGATTATGTTATTTGCGGTGTGTGAAAATGCTTATCCAGATCGAGATAATATCTTCAATATCTAGTTTGAACCGGCGCCTCCACCATTTTTTTCGTGGTAGAAATTGGTAGTTTTGTAATCGATTAAGTAATTTTCAACAGAATTATAATAAAGTTCACGCGAACTAGCAATATTTTCAATCGTTAAATTAACGGCTAGATTAATAAAGATCGAGATCGAGATCAGAATGTTATGCTTTTACACCTGTTTTAATTTATTTTTATGGCAACGTATAAAGTGGGAAAGCAAAGACTTTTATCTAAAACTAGTTGATTATAGTTGCTCCAATTTGCACCAATAATCATCAAGTGTATCTATCATATATCTATATTTATTATACGTATATATATAGTTATATTATTATCAACAAAGTTTCCGAAAACTGATAGTAGAATTCCATATTGTCTACTACTATCATATTAGAGATGCAAAGAGTTATTTTATTACAATACATGCTTGAAGGAAATTCACTAAAATCTCTCTTGCACTCTAAATAACATGTTAATTAACTTGCTAACTCTCTTATAATCCTCTGAGGGAGCGAGATAGATTGATAATTCTGAAAAGTAGTCTCATAGTTTTCTATAGATATGTTATCTTTGTTTCTTCTCTTTTGTTTTTCTGATGTCGTCTATATGTAATTAAAATCGATTCTCTTTGGGATTTTATGAAACAGATGATAAATTTTAATCTCCGCTCTAGTTGAAAACTACTCAATTTACGTATAGAATTTCATCAAATCCCGGAAATTACCTTACAAATATATTGTCTACGTAATCAATACAAATAACAATAGCGCCCTTATGAACGCCCAACACAAGCAAAGGCTCAATTTTGTACTTCTTCGGTGTTAAGGGCGAGTTGAGAAAAGCCTTTGTCGGGTGGCTTAACGTTTCTTCATGAATGAGTCTTATCTTGTGGCTTTCTTGCTGCCAGATCTACATCAACTTTTGCTATGAAGTAGCCTTCCACTCGCCCAAAATGGACGAGGTTTGCTCAAATGAGACTCCGGAAGGCCATTTTGGAGCTTCGTATTGGTTACTCTGCAATTCCTTTGAGAGCTGCCTCTACGTCGGCCGGTGCAGAATTGATTTCTTCCTCAATCCGTCTTCGTTAGCATATGCATTCTGTTGGATAAGCGTCAATGTTCCGGTCGAGATAGCTGGCCTGACGAACAAAACGATAATAAACACAACAGTTCGATTATTATTAATGGAAAATAATTGAAATTTTCTCCCAGGCAAACATTGTAATTATATCGACTAATAGAGAGAGAATAGTTTGAGTTCATTTAAAGCATTACAAATTGCCACTTGTGCATCCCCGAATAGCGGCAGTGGATTTTAAATTTAATTAAAAATTACCAATCGTAGCATAAAATAATTGGTGGATTATTTAAATTTCCTCCACCTAAACTAGAGAACCGGCTCCTGGGTGATTTATTCGTCTTGTAATAATTTTTGCACAAATGAAGATGGTTTTTTGGCAAATAAAATTCCAACAAACCCCGACTTGATTATATCTCTCATCACAGTAGTGGTTGTAGTAGTATATTATAGAAGTGGGAGTCTTTATTGCTTAACAAATCGAGCAATTTCATACATATTCATCAATGTCCCTTGTCCGTTGTCATTGTTCCCTTTCCGGATTAAAACTCCGGTGGCAGCCCCCCCGGATATAAAACTTTTCTACAATAATTGCGACAATTCTAACCGAAATCGTACAATAATTTGTATTGATTTTGAATAATTCGATTTGAGTTGTGGGGTGTGGAGGGAATAATGGAATTTTTCGAATTCTCATTAAACAAATTCAGTATTGTTTTATTTTCCTCGGTATGCCATAATGCGTTGTATTAGTGACAGAGAGAGAGAGAGAGATAGACAGTGTATGGATCTTTTATGTTCATTTGATTACTGTTGGAAATTCCAACAGGTTAATTTCATTCTCTTGTCTCTCTGATATTCATTGTTATGATTGTGGTAGTGGTAGTAGGTAGACGTGGAGGCGTAGGAGGACGCGGAGGCGGCGTACTCTGGTGTGATGATATTAGCCGTGATGATGGTAGTAGTAGTTGTAGTACGAAATACATGGGATACAAACATACACACATACACGCACAAGTACAGTGAGACGATCAGATTTGTATGGAAATTGAAAATTGAAAAATAAATGGAACAATCACCATTACTGAGAATGGAAAATTTTCATAACATTTCCAGAGAATTGCTCATATTTTACTTAAACGCGAATTGTTAGGTCTATACAACAGGATTCACAAACATCTCGTTTTAAATAGCACCGTTCATCCGTTCATGTATCAATTTCGAGCCCAAATTGCCTTCTTTGGAACAAATGCGGATAATCCCAGAATTTGATAATTTCATCTTAACGAAGTGTAGAAGAGCATGGATGTTAAAAATGTTCATAAGGTTGTAGCGCGAGGCTATATTGGTTTAAACCAACGTCGTGTGTTTAATTTTTTTACTTTTAATTTTAAAAAAAATAGAGTGTAATTAATATAATCGATTTATTAAAAATCTATCTTTAATATCTAGAGAATCGATTATTAAAAATCGATTATTTTTTCACATCCCTAGACACTTCTCACTGGAGTCAAGGTTAATAGTTGCTATAAATACGTGTTGAATTTAATATAACTGACAAAGCAAGGTATATCAACAAACATGTGTTGTCTTTGTTGTACTCATTATGAGTTTTGAAAATTGTCCACAGCCAACTAGGTACATCTCATGCTGTAATGAGTTAGACAAGGTCGGACTGTACTGTGTCTTATTCTTTTCAAAGTTACAAACAATTTAATAGTCCGTTGCTAGATAGACATAACATTTAACTGGCGTGTATGGAATGAAAGGAAATTTTGCACACAATGTATAATTTCTTAGAACTATTATCTGATAATTCGAAAATAAAGTAACTAGGCATCTGATTTTTCATTTCAATGTTCATTTATTAGATAGTTTTGTCTGGTTGGTAAAGAATCGTTTTCTTTTGTAATTTTTACAATTCTATAATTGGTATTTATGAATTTCTAGATAATTTACTTGTGTACGGATTTAATTCGTGATTCTATAAGTTGTCTTTTTTAAGGGAGTCCTCTGGTTTGGCGCCCTGATTTTTGAGCAATCTTTGGAATTTTTTTGTAAAGACCAAAGAAGAGATAGAACTTTGAACTTTTTACTAGTTATTTATACATATTTCAAGAATATACAGTTGAATTTTTAGCTAAAAATTATTAAAGTTATAGTGGTCTGAAGACACCCGTCTCAAAAAAATGGACGCCCACTTCCTCCATCATATCAGCTGATAGGCTTATCCGAAACAAAAAAATCCAGCGGGGCTTTAATCTGTATACTTAAATTCATCGAGTGGACTACGGTCAAAAAAAAATTTTGAAAATTGGATGTTTGACAGACTTCGGAACAAAAAAGTTCGAATTTCATGTATTTTTTGTCAAGAATTTTGAAACAAAAATAATATAAATTTTCAAAATTTTGGGATGATAATAGTCCACTCGATGCGTCTATGTGTACTGAGTAGACCCTATCAATTTGAAGTAAATCGGTCAAGCCGTTTTTGAGATATGATGGAGGAAAGTTTGAAAAACATGGTTTTGAGAAAAACGCGTTTAAAGTTTCAAGCGCTCCGCTCAACGCTCCGAACACCTGTCCCTTCTAACTGCTGTATCTTTATAATGGCTTCGAATATCGAAAAATCACTTTACTTCCACATTCTAGACACATTAAGGAAACAATTTATGCAAAAAAAAATCGATTTTTTGAACCTATTAAACCAGAGGACCCCCTTAATACATATTGATTGAAATATGATTCTAAAAATTCTCATTATGAGTACGACAAGGACAACAAATGTTTGTTGATGTTGCTGTCTTAACAACAGTAGGCGTTTAACTAAATAATAGCCTACTTTGACCACACAATTGTTCTATCGTATGCCGTGAATAGGAGGAGACTTCCTCCCACTCTTCTTCTAATGTACCTAGTTGCATTAGTTTACCGGTATCTATAAATTTCGAAATTTTTGATCCCTAATTAACTGAAATTTTTACAAAGCAAATAACACAATGAGTGCCTCGACAAAATCCGCTAATTTCACAAACTATCGATTGTTATTTGCTGTTTTTGTTGTTGTCGTTGTCATAATATCCCAGTTAATGCATGCTATACCAAAACATCATAATGTTTTGTTATATATTTATTTATTGCTATATTTATAACCATACCCATAGTCAATTACTCTCGAATATACATATGCTAGACATAAATTAAATTATTACAGACAGTATTGATTGAAATTGTATAGTGGGTGATAAAATATAATGGAAATTTCCATTAAATCCAGGAAATTAATGAAATGGTTGAAAACTGTTACAGTCAATTTTAATCAAATTTTTACCACCAAACCAGACAAAAAAATTACAGCATTATCTCCGTTGTACGGTAGCTTTTCGTAATTGTAGCAGCACACCTTCAAAATACCGTTCGGCGACATTCGAGCACATTTTATAAAGGCGTTTTATCATCGAAATCTCAAGACTAATGATATCCCCCATTCAATACACACGTCTTTTCATTCCCTTTCATATATACGTATATAGAATTTCAGAGTATGTTCGCTCGAATGCAAATAATGATGTCGACGAAGTCATCCTTAGACCCTCTCTCAAAAAAAAAATTCCCAGTCATATCGCCGTGCCCTTCTGTGATCTTGTTAACGATCCGCAAAAAAATATTTACGTAAAAGTTGTTTTACGTAAATTAGAAATCAGTCAATATCCGAAACGGTCGTATGTAGTCGGGGCACGAACACCACTTTTTTCCGTGTAAAAAGAATAAAAACGAAAAGAGAGATAGTTGGTGCGTACGCGGCTACAGTGGTGCCTTTAAAACAGGATTCATTTATTTGCAAAACTTTTCTTCATCTATCTAAAAACAACAATATTGTAGAATTGGTGGGAGAAGGATAGATAGATTGAGGACACGCAATGTAATCTTCTTATTTTAAATTTAAATAGAAATAGAACACACGCTATCCAACAATCGACCCGAAAATCCTTTACATGATTTCTTTTCAAGTTTATTGCTATATAATTACGAAAATTCCACGAAAACTGTTTCTCTCTCTCTCTCTCTCTCTCAATAGACTCTATTGTCGTTGACAATGATAAAATAAAAATTGTTCGAGAAAGGATCAGAGCGTAGAGCAAAGAAGACGGGAAACACGGCACATTCCTGTAGGAAATGGTCGAGGGTTTACCTGGAGCGAATTGCATAAGGACGTCCGGTTGGTGTAGTCAGTTTCATAAGTTATCTGTGCAAAAAACTTGGCGAGATCGAATAGCAAGATTTATTGTTTTATGCTTAACTACTCTACGAACATCTATCAGCATTGATAATTTCCTGCTGTTCGTCACTGCACTACTCTAAATTCCATCTATTTTTTTTTTGGACTGTTGTTGTTTGATTGCGAACCATTTCCATTCCAATTTGTACAAAATTCCATGGCATGCTTTGATGTTTAAGTGGTTGGGCGAGAAAAAAGGGCCACTATTAGAGAACAGATTGTAGTGGAAATCAACGGATTTTTTCCAAATGACAGATTCCCAACAAAAACCATTAACTCTAATTTATTTCGTATGTTTGTTAACAACACAAACTCAAGCATTTCTTTATTATTGATCGTCTCTGTGTGTGCGGTTGTTGTCTTCGTCTTCTTTTTTTTCAATTAATTTCAACCCCTCTAAATATTTTTGGTTCAAGTACCATGATCGGCATTTCAATCAATTTTCTGTGTGTCGCTGTCGCATTCGTTTTCCTACAAAGTTTTCAATTTTAATTCTCCTCGTTTTTTTTTTGTGAACTCTTTTAATAGAAATTCTTCTCTGTCTTTAATCTAAGCGATTCATTAATGAAAGAGAATCCGTACATGTACGTAATTTAAATATGTAAGAAGTCGAGGTTGACAGATCAAAGGACATCGTCTTGTTCGTTTGCAAAACAGTTACGAACAAGTTAAAACTCAACAACGTTGATCAATGCGATACATTTTAATTGGATTTGTTGGGAACGAATTAATTTATTGATTCGGTGTTGTTTGGCAATGCTCGTTTTTTTTTGCTCGTTTTCTTTGTCAACATTTTGTTAATTAGTATTTTCGGTGATATATATTTGGAAAAGGGCCAACAGCATGGATTCCAACAATTTCCACCATTACAACGGCCATAATTCTTATTTATTACGCGTTGACAAGTGGCGGGGGACATTAGTTGGTTTATTACGACATCCTGTACAGACGACTGAAATACCGGAATTTGTTGTAAATCTATAGGAACGTGATCACGTTCAAAAGCAGCAATTCTAGTCTTGCAACAGTCAATTTTACACACCTAAAAAGCGTGTGGGCTCTGAAACTAAACCTACACGAAATCTGCTTTAGCTTTGGGGTCGCAGTATAAAGGGGCCCTTCACTCTTAAGAGAAGAGTCATTGAATTTGTTGCAGGCTCTTGTTAGTCCAGATCCGGCCTTCCTTCTTAGCCAGAGTCACCCTAAAATATGAGTTCCTAACTTAAATAAATTTGTCACACAATTAATTATCGAACTGTCTCCGACTCAGAGGCCGCGTTAATTGGAGATCGCACTGCAAAGTTAAGGGTAGTTATGGTAGAAATCCGAACTTCTCAACCGAGAGCTGTTTGAAATAGCAGGCAATTGGTCCGTTCGTAAATTGTAATGTGGGTTAGCTATACTAATAAGTGGGATGTGGCATCAAAAACTGTCCGTAGGAAAGAAGGCGGGATTTGTTTTTGGACAATAAACGCTTTGATTGAAAATGGCATAAGGTTATATCTATACAACAATTGCTATCTACAACAATAAAAAATTAGAAAATTGTTCATATACACTACTTTGATTTTTCTTTTACGTAATTTTCATATCAGAGCATTATGAAATAAAATTAACAAAACAAAAATAATAGGCAGTACTTTCAATTATTCGAATTATCAGAGTCGGTTGGACACTCTGAATTTAATTAAATAATAAAATTATTTAAATAATTTAATTATTAATTAAATTTAATTAATAAATAAATAATAATAAATACCAACTCTCTTCTGTTAATCATTGTATAGAGTGGACAATTCGCGTCAGGATTCTATTTCAGGTACTAGGCTTTTCAGTTGATCCACTTCCCGTTGGTATGACCAACTGATGCCTGTTTTTATTTTTTTTTTTATCGATAATGAGAATGAATATGTACCTACATATGTATACAGTAAAACTTCGTTATAACGCTTTCTAGGGACCTGGGAAAAAAAGCGCTATTACCGGGAAACCTTAAAAACGGCTAAAAGTTAGCAAAATTTATTCTAAAACGTCCACATTAGAGGAAAAACCTTTAAAAACAAACTGCAAGTATTTCGCTCCTTTTAAATAAAATATAACTTAACAAAACCTATTTTACTATCTAGAAACCATTTCTTCCTGCTTTTTAGAAATTAAAAAATTTATTATTTAAAAAATTAATAATTCAAGTATGTATGTATATTAAAAAATCCTCAAATGGAGCGTTATAAGCGGGAAATGGGAGCGTTATAGCGAACAGAAGTACTATAGCAAGTTAGTCGCTGGGACCGGGACCAAGGAATAAAAGCGCTATAGCCGGGAAATCATTATAAACGGGAGCGCTTTAACGAAGTTTTACTGTATATGTGATGTATATAGGTATATGTTAGCGCTACACCAAATACTAGCACTATTATGATCGTTAGAAAAAAGAGGACAAAATAAACAACGAAGGGTCGTTTTGGAAGATTCGGGTCCAAAAATATACCTGCTTATTCTATTTTATATTCCTTTCTCTGTTGACTACTTTTGTTGTACATACTAGCAGAAACGGGAATGCCGATTAGAAATTCATTCCATGAATTATAAAAATTTACAATAAACATAGTAATAAATAAACAAACAAACTGTCACGGTTATTTGATATTAAAAAAATAGCAATAATTTTTTATCTAAACGATGGTACCTTACTTACAACTGTTGAAAATTTCCAAGTGTACAAGTGCCCGTTGGGTTGATGTGACGTCACTACAAAATATACAATAAACTAAATTTTCTAAAGAAAAGGATGGAGAGCAGATCGAAAGAGATAGACAGATTGCATAGCAACAGAACCTTGAGAAAAAGAGGCCAACTCTTAGACTTTACTGTCGCCCTTTTCGACAAATTTACAGATCTATGTCTTCCTTACAAAAAATTTCTAATCACAACAAAGATATTTTGTACTTTGTCACACTAGAAAAAATTCTTGACAAAAAAAGTGGAGGTAACATTTGTGATGTGGGTGTGGCTTAGCTGTTTAGAACCACCAACTTCCTATATCCGTCTCATCTGTTTTGTGAATCTTTGTTCCACTCATGGAAGAATTGTATTGGTTGAGAATCTGACAGTCTTTGCTTTAAAATCCATTTTCCGGAAAACGGATAACAATTTTCAAAAAAAAAGAACGTAGCGCACTGTAGAATAGATTGATCTAGTTGGTTGTATAAATTTTATTTAATTATATTGAAAAGTAAACGCAAAAAACGAAAAATCGGAAAATCACCTTTTGCATGTTTTTGGAAAAACTAAATACCTTCTCTTCAACTTCTAAATTGTTGCCGAAAAACGTCAAATACGATTCCCACGGAAACTAACGGGACCATAAGCACTCTTAAATGTCAAAATCCTTGGGTACGGTGGTGTAAGCTTTATCTAGCTCGGGTCCAATTTTCATGCGGCCTTTTACGAAGAAGAGTTGCTGAAGTCTGCAGTCGAAACAAGCTCTGGGCTAAAATTGCCTGAAGGCACTTCCCAAGTTTATCAAAATAACGCTAATTTCAGCACAACTAGATGTATGCAATTCAGTACAGTGTAGTGGTCTTCACAACATCCTGAAGTCCTGAAAACGAATCATTGTCCCTTGCGATACTCCTGAACTGCCGTAGTCTCAAAGATAGAGCCATTACGGTGCCTCTGTCGGCTTTTAACTGTAATCTTTTCAGTTTCAGACTCATACTGAAAATTGTGCGTATCGTGCTGAAATTAGCACAGCACCCAACAAGTTTCTTTTAATAACAATTAATCCTCAATGTTTCTGGCACGGTTTCCACTATTAGCAAAACAACGGATTTTATATTTTCCAGCATTGGCTACAATTTTTTTGTTGTTATTGTATATTTTAAGAGTACAAAAGAGAATCTAGCAAACATATTCAACAGCATAAAAAGGATAAGGAAACTTTGTTATTTCTATAGTAATTCTATTGGAAATTGTTGTCGAAGAACTACTTGAGTGAACAAGTACGGCAGCTGAAAAATCTATATACACTCAACTTTACTCTCTCTCTCTCTCTCTTTCTATCTTTGTCGTTCGCATAATCCTGCTCTTGTAATAATATTAATAATAATAGTAGTAATAATTCGGTGTTAGTTTGTTTCAAAATACCAAATTGTGTTCTATGTTTGTTAGGAAGTTTATTAGAGAAAACCGAAATTGTACATTATAGAAGTTTGTTAGTGTTTCGATAATAATTCGAGAAACTGTACAAAACTTGGAAGATTGTGTACGAGAAACTTTTCCCGTTTTGAATTTGACAAATTCTCTAATTAATAAATGAATGTGTACGGCATTTATAATTCAACATTCCAGACTTGATTTTTTTGCATCGTGTCGCCTGATTAACACATCGGCGGCCCCCCAATCAATTGCCTACAATACTCGACTGTAGTACAGAGCTCGTATAAACTTCTCACTGTAATTTTCTTCGTCTTCTTCCAACGTTACTGTCTTAGAAGGTCTGATTTACGGATCCTGGTTAGAGCCAATTTACGTTAAATATTGATTGTGTAACGGCAGCAATTGGCGTCTTGTGTGCGTGCATACAGCCGCCCCCCCACAATCTATCTCTATCTCGCCAACTGTGCTACCTTTATTCCTATTTTATACGGTTGAACTTTACGTGACACAGCCCTAACTAAATTAATTAAAGGAAGAAATGACACCCTCACTACACGCCGATACGCACGTTCTTCTCTCTTGTAAAATCTTTGAAAAAATATCGAATTTATCATTGATAACAACAATGATTGTTGAAGCGTACAAAAACGTGTACTTGTTTGCATTATTATTGCGTACAGTCTTGATGGTAATGTTATCGCTTTACTTAGCCGTTATAGCCGTCATCGTGTACTACATTTAGTTAATGAAGGCAGGGACGCAATGCCCGCCCCACTTGGGCCCCGCCAGTTCAATCTTGCCGTTTTACTGAAAAATTTCACCATCATCATCTTTAGAGAATCATTTTACGTAATGGGCCTTGGAACTTTTAAAATCGTTAAAGTTCTCCCAGAAAACTCGATGCTAACAACAGAGAGAGAGAGAGAGCGATAGTAAATTACGAAAATATAGAGTGAGATAAGTTTGGAAATGTTAAATTATGTATTATAGCTAATTGTCCATCAATTATTAAAGCGTCTTACCCTACGCTTAATGGTTTTTTCGTCTTTTGAAATGCCCTTAAATAGAATTTCATTTAAATTAAAATAATTTTAATAATAATTTCGTGTAAAATTCTTATCAAAATCCGTCTAGAATCCAATTTAATTTGAACTCACACGCCGCCGCCCACCGAACACGCTTACATCCCACCACACCAACATCGACTTAATTAAACCGAATTAAAAGCTTAAATTGAGCTTGAAATGAATTAACAAACGGTTTTACAGAATGCTGATTGAACGCATTTTTCACACATACACACGATAAAATCTTGTGTAAAACAAGCGAAAATGAAAAAAATATGTATATATGTAGTGATATTTGGAAAGCACCCCAGGATGTAGCAATACCCCCACCGCCACGTTATCTAATAAAACAACCCCCCGCTGTTGAGTAGGTGGGCGTTAGAGAATGACACTTTACTTTTTACCACTCCGTCGGGACAGGAACAACAGTCGGATAAAAAAATAAACGAGGGAAAAACCTCAAGTTGAATCTCATTTGTCTTTAGACATAATAAAGTGTGCGCCTTCCATTAGTTCCGGTTTCATATCTTATGGCGCCCGTATTTTTTCTATTTGGTCTAAACTAAAAAAAAACATCGGGGCGAAAAAAAAACACACGAATAGAACAGGTCGAATTGTCGTGTAAATCTAACGATAAAACGAATAATTTGATTCGCTTAAGGGCAACTTTTTATTGGGCACTTGATGAAAATCTAGCATTCTCAATAGAGTGTGTCTACGTCAAGTTGGTCGGTGCGACTCGGACAGCAACAAGACCAATCAAGTCTCGAAAATGATACGTTTTAGTGTCACAAATCACAAATCAAAGTGTTAACTTTTTCGTCAAGAATATCGGTAGATTTGGTAGTAAGAGTCAAGTAGTCTGATCGAGAATAGACGACTACAAATATGATATCGCTCTTACTATTCTAGTGATTTCTCACTACATTAATCGGTTCAATTGAAAGCTTTTTCCACCGCTCTTTGCGTGCGGTAGAAAAAAAGCCAGTTCCCATTCATCCCATGAGACTATTGTGGTAAAATGAAGGAAATTTCGTATACCTTTTGTGGCAAGTTGAAAGCGTACTATCAATGGGTTTTAATGATTCTAATGTGTACATTTAGATTATGTATCTGCGTGTGTGTGTGTGTTAAAAATCTCCCATGAGAGTACGGTTTGAATATATCAAACTATACCTTAAAAGCTGCAAACTGTTTGAAATTCTGTTAGGGCTTTCTCTACTTTCCTATCTTTATTTAACATTGAAGTTTTTATCACATTTAATTGTGATTCTCATTGTGGTGGTAGATGTGAAAAAGCACCACACTAAGTGTGATTAAAAGTGATGCAATGGGGGATTGGAAATCCACCAACAACAACGACGAATAATTATTACACACACACAAAAAAGTATGAGTAATAAAATAAAATAAACTCTTCTCGCAACAGATTTTCATCATAAATTATTTATGTTATGATGGTGGCGTTTGTTGGTGATTCTGTGGTAAATACAAAGAGGTTTCGTTGCTTTTTTATTATATTTTCCACTCTATTTCAATGTCGTTGTTGTACTCTCATCGTTGTCGTCGTCGTTCTCGTCGCTGTTGTCGTCAATTGAACAAATGAAAAATCACCGAGTCTCCTCCGGTTTTTCATTATCATTATTATTATTACGATCGCGTGCTTTCAAGCGATTAGTATTCAACGGAAATATATAAGAAGACAGTGGCGTCTCGTCGATATTACAAAAAATTGCAACACGAATTTTTCAACAGAATCAAAATAAATTTACATTTTTAAGAGGAGGTCAAAAGCGATCCTACAGTGCCTCGAAAAGCCTCCAGAAGCTCGTCATTGATCCTTAAAGTCTTGCTGCCATTTTAAGTCTAGTCTGCTGAAGTTTTTGAGATACTCGAAGTAGAGAACTTGTCGAAATTCAAAATATTTACGTTATTCGAAAAGCGACTCAATTTATTGCAAGGTAGCTGGAAAGAATCACTTAGCGTTTGAAAAGATCCAGCTAATAAGACTCTTTAAGGCATTGTTTGGACCAAAAACACACGAGGATCATTTATTATGCCGAAATCGTGAAGCAACACTCTCTCTACAGAAAAACTTCCAAGAGTGCACTGATGAAGAGAAGGCAGATAAATCCAGTGTTTTGTGCGGAGATCGCCTTTGAAGTCGATCCTCATAGTTTTGATGCCTTCAGAATTGCAGGATTTTTTTTCAGTTTATGAAATAAAACCTTTTCGTCGTCGTTCGATAAAAATTTTCTACTATCAGCTCAAAACGGCTCCACAATTTCAATCAAAATCATGGGAAGTAACTGGATCTGTAGAAGGTCTGTAGAAGCTTTTGGAGTAGTCGAAGTGGAAGTTTATTGAAAGGTATCTCGAAAGAATCGCCTATAATTCGAAAATATCCAGCTAAGCAAACTTTTTGAGGCATTGTTTGGATCAAAAACACAGGAGGATAATTTAATCTGCCGAAATAATACCTCTACAGAAAAAGTTCGTGCTATAATGGAGAGAAGACAGACAAATCCAGTGTTTTGTGGGGAAAGCGCTTTTCAACTCGATCCTCATAGTTTTGATGCCTTCAGAATGGCAGGCTTTTTCTTAGTTTCTTCGTCATTTGACAAGAATTTTCAACCATCAGCTCAAAACGACTCCACAAGCTTATCACTGATTTCTGTCAAAATAATGGATACCAACTCGATCTGTAGAGGGTCTGGAGAAGTTTTTGAAATATTCGAAGTGGAAGTTTATAAAAACGTATCTCCAGGGAATCATCTAGCGTTTGACAAAACCCAGCTGGAAAGTCTTTAAAGCATTGTTTGAATCAAAAACGTAGGATGATAATTTAATCTGCCGAAATAATGAAGCGAAACTACCTCTGCAGAAAAACTTCGTGCAGTAATAAAGAGAAGACAGATAATTCCAGTATTTTGTGAGGAAAGCGCTTTTCAACTCGATCCTCATAGTTTTGATGCTTTAAGAATGGCAAGTTTTTTCTTAGTTTATGAAATATTCTATTTTTCTTCGTCATTTGACAAAAATTTTCAACCATCATCACAAAACGACTCCACAAGTTTAACTCTGATTTCAATCAAAATCATGGGAAGCAGCTTGATCTGTAAAGGGTCTGCTGGAGCTTTTGAAATACTCGAAGTGGAAGTTTATTGAAAAGTATCTCGAAAGAATCGCCTATAATTCGAAAATATCCAGCTAAGCAAACTCTTTGAAGCATTGTTTGGATCAAAAATACAGTAGGATAATTTCTTCTGCCGAAATAATGTAGCGAAACTGTCTCTACAAAACTTTCAAGCGTGCAGCAATCAAGAGAAGGCAGATAAATCTAATATTTTGTGGAAAAACGGCTTTGTTCTTGGTAAGAATAATCCAGCAATTTCTTCTTTTTTGGATGCCTTCAGAGTGGCAGGATTCTCCTCAATTTATGATATTTTCACCTTTTCTTCATCATTTGACGAACATTTTCAAACATCAGTCCACCGACCGGTTGGAAGTCAATCGAAGTCAAAACCAAGCTTATCACTGATTTCCATCAAAATGATCGAAAGCATCCCACAAAACACAGGAGGATAATTTACTCTGCCGAAATAACGCAGCGAAACTTTTAAGAGTGCAATAATGAAGAGAGGGCAGATAATATCAGTGTTTTGTGGGAATTTTATCTTTTTGATGCCTTCAAAATTTATAGAATACTCACTTCTCTTTCGTCATTTAAACAGCACATCTTTTGTAGACAAAACAAAATAATTCTTTGAACAAATAGATTTTTTCGAAATTTCAGTAAGCACTGCAGCCGCCACTTTCAGTCCCAACTTGTCGTCCGGATTAAATTTTAATTTCAGAACTCACGAAACCTGCTTCGATTACATAACGACAGAGAATAAGAGAACAAGCTTTCTCTATAATAATCGACTGCATTTGAAACGTTTCATATCTTCTATTGAAAATCTGTACGCCTCTGATTTCCAGTTTATTATTAAAGATATAGAATTCTACATCATTAGCAAAAATTGAAAATAGTCTTAAATATACAGCAGGCGCTTTATTATCATTATTATCATCATTATTATTATTATTATGACAAATAAACACAAACGATACGCCTGCAATGTGTATAGAGTAATAACGTCGGATTTCAACGTTTTCCGGACGAGAATTATCTTAAATTTTCATTAAAGTTAGTTGATTTTATTAAAGAAAGATATGGTTTGGAATAATTTAAACTTTTTCACTCTTCATTGTAGAGTTGTTTTTTCTTCTCTCTTTTAGTTGAAGAAAAATTTAAGGTCTTGTTTTCCCACTAATTGAACAGAAATTAAATCGGTGCCAGTCAACTTTTGTAATTTATCGCCGATTTTAATAAAATAGAAATTCTCCAACAGTTTGTTGTTGGTTTTTTTTCCTAATATGCTTGTGTGTGTATGTAAATAAACATAAATTTCAAACTAAATTAATTAAAACTTAAGCCTTCTAGTTGTCTTGTCACACTCTCTATGTAATGTTGTTTAAAAAGAAGAACAAAATGCCGGCTTTAATAATGAAAGAGTCGGAGTGGGATCGGGAAAGTTTTGCAAAGACAATTTTAGACACTTACAAAACTGGGTTGTACGCCATAGACACACACACACACACCCACACGCACACACACAAGTTAAGAACAAACCGACATTGGTAAAATTAATGGCTGTACAACAGAGAGTATTCTGTCATAATCAGAACGACATTTACACAACGATAGGCAGCGAGCGAGGCGGATAGATGTGTAAATGTCGCATAATATAATCCACCAAAATGTGAACGATTTCGATTAATAATATCGAACGATTATACGACAGGAGAAAAATTAATAAAAGAGACGAATGTTGTGTGCCACAACGACGCCGAATAATGGATGTGTTTTTAACTTTAGCCAGGACAGTAAGAATCCCACGGGTCGCATTAACGTAGAGAACTTCATCACACTAGCTCGTTATTTTTGTTGACACTGACAATGGTGGTGGTGTTGTAGCTACTGACCCTTAAAATTGGACGCAAAATTGTCTAGATATATATATACGTATTTTTTTAGAAAAAAGGTTTTACACTAAAACGCATCTATTTTAAATATTAAAAACGGTCGACTATTTATAGATTGTAATCCATCCCCTCATTTGTATCCGTATTAAATTGTAAGCCAGCGGGGTGAGTAGTTGATACACGTTATAGCGGCAGAAAAAATTACTATCGATCCAGTTGTAAATGGAGACGCTTAATTTTTGATAGAGGATGAAATTGCTTTTTATTCCTAAACAACCCGGTATAATATCAAGGATTTCATTTATTCCTAGCTCATTTCGAACATGAACCACACAAAAAAATTAGACTTGTTTATGGATTTAAGTGGATGCGCTGTCGACTTTCTACGATAACTGGAGAAACCGAATAAAATTTGTGGAAAATTCTACTCTATACATGTCGTACATCGAAAACAGATTCGTTTCAATGTAAATTTTCAATTGGAGAGGCTTGAAAGCTGGCTGTTTCCAGGTCGACGGATACCACGTATAAAGGATCACGTAGGGCTTGTTACGACTAATCCCGAATAGTATAACGTTAAGTTCGACAACACCTTTGCACCGAATCGACATGCCAAAGTATATTTGTGTGCTTGATTTTTTTGTTATTATTAAATTTTTCTAATCGTAGTAGAAGTGGAACAATTTCATTATCTCACTAATGAACGTATTCTACTTGTACGAAGTTTAACCGTTCCAACAACAGCTGCAATTAAACGTTAACAAGCTGGAATTCGGACAACATTTTGATAAACAACAGCATTCTATTGACAAACAAAACAATCTTTTTCCAACGAAATAATCGTGTTATTTTAATTAATTTACAACGAATTCAGCTTAGATACCGTGATTTTGAACCCGAATTACTCCCAACAAATCCGTTTCGTTAGCATTATTATTATTTGTCTCTCCAGATTAGAGTGGTAACATATGTGGCCACGTATGTGACTTAGAACTAGATGAAATCGCTATACAGTTGGTGTGACTTGTATTTTTTCTCCGTACATCCATCGTTTCGATATTTGCTCGTTTTCCTTCCACTTCCATCAATTTTTTGCCACCAATTTTTTTGTAGAAATGTGATGAAATTACTTACCACACCTCATTCGATACGAAAATATCGTAACATGGCCACAATAAAAACGTTTTACAGTCAATAAAATTGGTGGATGGAAACAGTCGGCAGAAAAAAGTCGCAGGTGGTATTGTATTCACCATATCAATGGTATTTTCGTGTGTGCGGGTGGTTGTTGTTGAATATCAAATATTCATGCAAACGATCCAAAATGTGCCGGAGTTGCTGCGTTATAAGATTCTTTTCTAATGGAGGAAAGTGACGGCGCCCGGCACATCCACCAATTTGCTCCAATAATTCCGCAAATTTGCCCCCAAAAATCGCTATAAGTTGATAGAAAATACGAACTTGCTACAATAATAACTTTCGAATTTTATTATTTTTGTCGCGTTGTAGTTGTTTCAATGGCAGAGTGCGAAAATTCTAAAAGCATTGTTGCCTTTTGTGTGTGTACGCTGTCGCCTCGTGAAGTTATTTGCGACGGATTTCCAGAGGCTGCAGTTGAATGTTGAAAGTTTCATTAATTCGAAGAATTGCTACTCAACATTTCATCTTCTGTGACGTTCTAGATCAAATGATTACAATTAAATTGGGGTGGCGTGGGGCGAGTGGTGTGTGCGCTCGTGAAATTCACGGAGACGGATCCAACAATTTGCATCTAATGTTTTTGTGGAATTTATGCGATTCTCATTAAGGGTCTGCTTCCGATCCCCTATTGCTCCGATTTGGCTTTCAGAAATTTGAAACATTTTTTAAAATGTATGCAACACATAAAGCTGCGCCCTCTCCCACAAGAGGGTGAAACATTGTTGCCAAATATTTTCACAATCATTTCGTAATTTTTCGCCTAACATTATAATAAACAATCCTTGCATCGCTGACTGAGAAATACGGATTTAGAGTGAATGCAGCTAAAGGCAAATTCTAACGTGAGAAAAATTTCAAACTGATGATTATTGTTTATTGCACTCAAATATGTACTAATTATTCAGAACAATGGTTGAGACATAAAAAACGGAATTAATTAATTTTTCGACTGTAATTGTGGTCTATTATTTCAATACGTTCTTCATTATCTTTCTTGCCGGTAAATTTGGTGTGTCACCTTCAAACCGGCAACACTGTGTGTTTAGGCAAGTACTGATTGGTTGTTTACAAGTTCTCCACCACTCCATACTTCTAAGAGCGGTAACTTTTCGTTAACTAACGTTAAAAAGAGGAATAACAAACATCTCTTTAAACTCAAATCACCAAAAAACTAGAAGATTTTTCAAAAAAAGAGTCGAAAAGCGACCTCAAGTTTTCTTTTCTCTATCTAATGCACCCAAGCACTTGCCGAAAAGTTTTAATTTGAGAAAATAAGGCTTTAAGGAAGAATCTTTTGATATTTGCTCTTAAGCCCTTGTTTTTAAATTTGATAAGAAATTTTGAAAAAAAAGTTTAACAGGGACCGAGATTTTCACTTTTGTAATCATTTGAGCTATCAACCTTCTCTTCAAATTGTGAAATGCGACCGTGAGATCTTAAGAAAAAACACCGTGTTTTGAGGTAGAAGATGCGCGGCCTTAAGAATATGCAATATTTATGATTTTCTATCGGCTGCTCACTGGAATCGCCATTATTTCCTTTATTTCTAATCATATTTTTGCCAGTTGCTTTTATTTGTTTGACCAACGAATTTGGTCGCCTTCAACAGCTACAATTATTCGCAATATTATAGATGAGTCCGTCTTCTTGAGTTAGAGAGCTGGACGATAACATTTTCGGTGTTTTTCAGTGATTGTTAATCCCCTCAACTTCTATGATTGATTTAGAAATAAAATATTTAAATTTCACCCGGCGCATCCACCATATTTTGCATAATACTGCAGCCGTCTGATTTTTATCAAGTTTTATAGAAATAATCAAAGTATTACGCAATTCTAGAGCTCCAAATAAAATCCGATTCTTCTATCAACTAGTGTACTTTGTTTCTGTGACAATTTGTGTAAATTTCCGTCAACATTTCCAACATATTTTCTCAAAAGTGCATCAATCGATCTTGACGCAGATTGACTTGTTTTGCGGCTACAATTTGTGGTATAAAATAATTGGATATTTGTAATGAGACATTGTGCAGCTTACAAGTACAGTTCGTTGTTGTTTTATCAGTGCAACTGGTTCTTTTAATCAGTTTAATGAATTTATTCGAATATCCTGAGGGAATGCGAGATATAAATATCATCAAACGGGATTACTCAGAAGGGTTAACGACTGGCACCTCAATTTAGCCAACTACAAAAAAAACAAGATATTCCAACAAAAGAACTTACACTCTAGAGAACTCCAATACGTTTACCTGTGGAATAGTTGATGAGATGTTGCATATCGCATTATTTCCTCGTGATGGAACGACTTGAACAACAAAAGTTTTATCAATTGGAAATGCTTCAAGTCAGTCGTTTGACATCTTAGATAAGAAGTTGGCAATAAAATGAAATAGTGTTGGCGCATCCACCATTTCCCCATAGTTTACAACTTATTGCAGAAAATATCAATTATATTTGATCTTTCTGACAACATGACACGCGATATTTCGTCGTGATTTTGCCTTAATTTACCGCGCCAATATTGTTTTACTAGGAAATAGTGGGCATTATGTAGATCGCCCGGCGCATCCACCATTTAGTTGAATTTTAACAAAAATTCGATGTTTCCACCAACTCAACTCACCATCGTTCTATATCGGTGCCAATTTATGATTCGGTCTGATATTAAAGCAGTGGTTTGCCATGTTCTTTGTTATCTTTGTTGACAGATCCTTTTATGCTGTGTGGTTATTTGTGACCTATTTCTATACAACTCAAAAGTCGTATCATCTCCACATGATTATAAAGAGATTTTATTTAATTTTCAAACAAAACTATAGAATTTGATCATAAATGATCCCTTATCGCATCAATAAACCTTCGATTCTTATTTCTATCGTCTTCTCGGAAGGCTATCAATTCGGTGGACGACTTTTCTTGAATAATATTACATATTTTTCATGATGGTTTAAATATGGAGCACCTGGCGCATCCACCATTTCACATCCAGTTACATTTATTCCGGGTTTTTTTTTTGTAATGTTGTCCCCGTATCATTCCATAAATATCGATAGTTTTGCGAAATAATTCCCGTAAGAATATCCATCGCTGAAGTCGATGATATATGATGCTATTGTCGAATATTGAGTGTCGTCAAATTAAAGGCGCAGTATCCGGTAGCATTCCGAGTAAAAGCCGTATAATGAGGCGAAGGCTGTATGGATCATGTGGCATTTTCAATATCTCCCATTTACCTCAACAATAAATCGGCTGTTCTTCTGCGTTCTGGTACACAAAACAATTTGATGTTTAGAAGGCTTACCAGAATGAAGAATGATCGGAATTACAACAGCAATACGTAAATGTTATTCGACAAATACCAATTCGCTCGCTATTTATCATTCTAACGAAATATCTTTCAACGTTTGTAATAATTTAGGGTACTATTTGAGTGAGTACAGCATCAACACTTTTTTAAAATATCAGATTTCTATTTGGAGAACGTGAAAGAGACGCGCCCCCAAAAATCCAAGCTTAAAGATCGCGACGTGTGTCGCTTAACGCTGATAAATGAAAATCTCTCCTGCGGGACAACGTGAAGATGAAGAATTGCGGATAAATCGTAGACAGTTGACAACGAGCTAGACATCTTGCATAACAATGCCTCTAGTCACGTGTAGTCTCATCGATATAGAACAAACAATCTTCAACTTCCCCTGGAGAAGCTCTTCAGTACACGATCTTGCTTATTCAAATTATCATCTGTTTAGATCCGTGTACGGTACACACTTTATAGTGTCTTAAACAGAATTTGTCGTTCAAGATTTATAGGCTAATATGATCGATCAGATGGCCGTAATTTATGCTTACACCGGACAAATATTTGAGAAATTCGATTCAATGAAGAGTTATGGAAGTTGTACGGAACGTACGCTGATATTTGCCACAAATCTCAATAGAAACTGTCTCCTTTTATCAATCCACTCAAATAAATAATAATTTATTGTTTTCTGTGATATTTTAAAAGAATTGCGAGTGTCGACTACATCAATTTCAAGAGCTCGTTTTTGACGTTTTGTTGGCTCGTTTGTAAATCGAAAAAAATACGGCACACTGCAAGCGCATCCACCATTTCTCATCGCATATTCCGTGTTCTATTATTTTTTATTAGAAATAATCTATAGATTTCCACGTCGAGTTCAATATTTACATATTTGACTGGGCGACAAAACACACTGTTTTATGCATAATTTTCTTTCGATAGTAGTCTACAATTCTAGTCAATTTACGATTAATCCGTTTTTGATTCAACTATTAAAAGCACTAATTGACACACCAATTAATTAGATGCCGATAATTTATTGGTTTCTGTTACATTTTAGAAAAGTTGAGTGATATATAAAATTACAACTAAAACATTGCATGTTGTGTTGTTTTCGTTTAACGCAAGTTTTTCACGATATGTTGGGCATCTGTATCGCTACATCGGATTAATCTTTTCAAGGCACAATTCCCTGAAAACAGCGCAATTTAGCGGTAATTGTGAGGCTCAAAATGTGTCGTTAAACTTTCCCGGCGGTGCATCCTCTACTTTTATCATTACGTGTTTCATTATTATCGAAATTATTTGAACAAGTTGCCTCGAAACCTCGGTACCTTAATACAAAGAAATCCTCTCTATTGATTCTAGATAGTTTCCATCTGTTTGGTTTATTCTTTCACATATTGTAGAGCTCTACTTGCACTGTACATACAATTCTGTCTGGTTTGGTTTAAAGTTGATCCCGTAAATTTTCGTTATAAATGGCCGGAGATGTCATCAATTTGTAGTTTTCACCGCCCTAAAAATATCCTCCGATATGGTAAATATATTGCAATATAGAGACGAACTATATTCAAGTGATTGTGAAAGAATTAAACCCAACGGGATTGAGTAACTATGTTAGTCATATCTATTCGTTAATTAATTCCGAAATACTCAGTTAATTATACTGTAATGGGTTTAGTCAAGACTAATGTATGCAATAGAGATATGTGAGCATTATAGAGATAGTATTATAAATTTCAACATTTGTTCGTGATTCAAATCTCAATGGTTTTTCGCTTTTTATTAGTTTAATGGAGCTCGCGCTCGTTCACTATCTTTACACTAAAACGAACAGCTTTTTCCTCTCATATTTATCCCGGCTATTTACAAGTGAATTTAATAAATGGAAAAAGCTCTATTAGTTTCCCGGATTATCTTTGTAAATTCGACCAATTGCAATGACTGCAAACGATGAATTGAACAACTGACAGGAGCTCTGTGACTCGTTTAAGCCGCTTGTAATTTGATCGCTTTTGATCGGCAGATGTGTAGCGTTGATTTTAACACAAAAAAAAAATTACTATTATCATGTCGCAATATCCAAGACTTACAGGCTTGTTTAAAAGATTATTTATTTCCGATTATAAGCTGCTTATTTCGCACGAAATGACGCTTTGTTTTTATCGAAACAGTCAGCATTTATTCATTCTTTAGAGAGTCTTCTGCCTTGATCAGTACACGGAGCTTTACTGTAAAGTGGCGAGTTTATAGGAGATTAGGTGTTAGTCATTAAAAGGCTGCAATTTAATTTTGAGTCGCTCATCTCATGTAGTCGCCAATTTGAGAGTTTGTCCAAAATAGACTCGTTTCCACAAATTTACAATAATTGAAAGCCTTATTGGAATTCTAGAAGAGTAGAGGCATATCAATCCTATCTACAAAAATTTCAATTATTATCAACTGAAATTGATCTTTTTTTTCATATTCCTCATGTTCAAATCTTACCAATTTCTTGGATTAGTCGCCTGAATTTACTTATCTACCAACATTTTGCTATTCTCTTGAAACTTTTCTAGTTTTCTTGCAAATCAACAGCTTAATCTTAATTTGTGTTCAACTGCTAAAGTGCAACAAAATCCTTTGTTTTTGTTCGAAATTACAACAAAGTGTAGTTTGCTGGCGCATCCACCATTTCCACCCGTTCTCTTCTAATAATCTTTACAAACAAGAAAATAAAGTGAGCCAGTACTTTTTATATTGAATAACAGCCTCTCAGCATCAATCACAAAATTTAAGTTGCACCTTCTCCCTGTCTCGCTTTCACCTCTTCTGTCTCTCCTTTACTTATACTGTCTTTCCTTCACACTCTCTCAGTCACTTTCTCCTTGTGTTTTCTTCGCTTCTTCTGTCTTTCCTTCACTCTCTTCGTCTCTTTTTTACCTCTATTGTATGTCTTTACTTATTACTGTTCTTCACTTCTTTACTTTTACTGTCTCTACTTTACACTCATTGTCTCTCTTTCACCTCTATTCTCTATCTTTCATTCTATCTGTCCTTCCTTCCCTTTTAAGAGATCCTCCTAAATGAAGATAAACCTTGAAACATCACCTTCTTATGCGTCCACATTCGCTGTTAATTCTCAAACAGATTTACTGTGAAACTAACACTCCTGATTCCAGTTCTTGTCTCCTTCACTCTCTTGCTGCTTCATCTCTAGCGTGTCTCTCTCTCTCTTCTTTGTTCTGATGTTTCTCCTCCATTTTTACTATCACTTCTACAGTCTCTACTTCACTTTCTCTCTGTCTCTCCTGCACCTCTACTGTCTCTCCTTCAATCTCTGTGTATCTCCTTCACATCTACTCTCTCCTTCAGTTATATTGTCCCTCCTTTACTTATACTGTTTGTCCTACAGTCTCACAGTCTCTCTTTCACTTTCTTTGTGTCTCTTTCACTTCTACTCTCTCTACTTCTCCTCTAGAGTCTCTCCTTTACTTATACTGTTTATTTAGACGCAATCTTTGTCTTTGCTGGTTTGTTTTTATCGAATCCACAAGGTGTAGTTTCCTGGCGCATCCACCATTTCCACTCGTTTTCTTCTAATAATCCTTCCAAAAAGGAAAATCAGTACTTTTCATATTAAATAACAACGTCTCGGCATCAATTATAACAATTAAGTTGCATTAAAAACTGGTCAAGCAGCGTCTGGACAACAAAACAACACCTGATTGCAACTATTTTTTGTGCATATATCGCGCTTAATTTTCCAAATAACTCTGAAATTACGAGACCAGCAAGATTAAAAGTACACGCTTTTCTAGTGTTATTGCCGTTATTTAGTATCGTATATTTTATAAACTTTAACAGACACTTTTTTGTGTTTGCAAAATCCAAGTAGATTCAAATGTGGTAGTCGATTTTGCCAAACTCAGCCGGCGCATCCACCACTGTCATGCATACTAATGAAGAGAGTCCAACTTTTGTACCAAAAAAAATATATATATCTTATTGAATCAACAACACCCTCGGTTAGCCTTGCGCCTCCGCCATTTCTGATACTTCGCATAGGTCAACTACGATGAAAATAATTGATTGTTTGTCTCCAAAATCGACTTGAAACTATAATTGATTACAAGACAGAGAGTAATCGGTTTGGAGGGCGTTCACTATGAACTATCGATTGTTGAATATTGTTTGAACCTAATTAGCACATAGTAAACCCGGTATGTTACTTCAAGGTTGATTTACTAACAGTTCGGAATGATATTTGAATAGCATAGCTGCTTTCAGCGGAGTATTTCTCTAAAAAAAAACACCATCAATCAAAACGGGTGCATTCACCATTTCCAGACTATTCCAGACTATTCCTGAGATTTTTTGTGATTATTAACATCGAAATAAATCAAAAAATTGTGCCAATTGTAAATACAACAGTTCCCGAGTCTGTAATAACACGAGCATCCCGTGGAAGTTTTGTGAAACTTGATCCAAACTATACTCTAGTGTCTAGTTATCATTTCATATTCGCCACCTACAATGCTGCTACTACTGCGATCATCAACAACATGATGATGATGATGATTGGAACAGACCAACTTTTATAAACTGAAATAAAATTCTATACAGTTACTTGAAAAAGTTGCCAGAACATTTCGTTGGTTCGTTGCATTGGCTTGGTTACTATCCAGTTGGATTGTGAATTGAAAAACTTCAAACTTCAAGTATACTACTACTACAAACATTATAAACTTCAACTGGCATCCTCCAGTTTTTACTTAACAATCCCCTATAGAGTAAAATGGAGAAACGAGTTGTTTTTTTTTGGCCTGTTAACATCCACTATTTCTACAATTTTATTGAGGCGAATTCAATAGTATTATAATCTTCACATTGATCGATAGAATTTATAACATGATTGCACAGTTGAAATTGTTACGGTTACTATTAAATACACCGATGAATTTGAATGTGTTCCATAAAATCTGCATTAGTGCCACACTGTATAGAGTCCGGACAGGTTCTATATAGATGTGGATCTATAGAGAGTATACAGGACTCTATCATTATAGTGCCGTTGTGCACATTTATGCTTTTGATCTTTATCGGTGGAAAGCTGCTGCTATCATATACGTTTATTATGCAAATCGTCCATTTTTGCCGACAACAAAAAACATATATATGTATGGAAGTAAAAATCTTGTCTTTATTTATTGAAAAATTCAATAATACGAAAATGAAAAGAAGTCCCATCATAAAGGAACCGCACACTCATAAATAATAATCATAAAAATGAAGATCGGCTATAGAGAGAGAGAGAGAGAGAGAGAGAGCAGTTAGCTATTTACATAAGATGACTGGTTGGAAGCCTCACTGCTGCTAAATTTGGTCTGTCAATATTTTTTCTCCGTCTACGTTTTTATGGTTTCATCTTTACAAGTTGCGTGATTACCGAATTCTCTAATTTACCCAAATTATTTACAAATTCCAGGCCAGTACGAGGTCCATTGCAGGCGTTTAGTGTAATGTTCGTTTAAATTTTACCTGTCTTATGATTTATAATCTCTGGCGAAAAAAAATCAAATCGAAATTTTATGGTCGGCCAGAAATATTAAAGTTGCATTAAGACGGGACAAGTCCAATTCAGCTTGGTTTCCTCGTTCCTTCACTTCTATTATCTCTCCTTCACTCTCGCTCTGTCTCTCCTTCACTCTTCCACTGTCTCTCCTTCACTCTTCCTCTATCTCTCTCTCTGTCTGTCTCTCCTTCACCACTAGTATCTCTCCTTTAATTATACTGTCTCTCCTTCACTTCTACTGTCTCTGCTTCACACTCTGTGTTGGACCTTCATTTCTACTGTCTCTCCTTCACCTTCTCTGTCTTTCTTTCACCTCTTCTGTCCTTCCTTTACTTATACTGTCTCTCCTTTACCACTACTGTCTCTCCTTCGCTCTCGCTGCGTCTCCTTCCCTCTAAGGAGGGATAGAAGAAGACAGGACAAGTAAAGACTTCTACTGCCTCTCCTTTACTCTCTTTGCGTCTACTTCACTTCTACTGTTACTCCTTCACTTATACTGTCTCTCCTTCACTTTTACTGTCTCTCTTTCACTTCTACTGTCTTTACTTCACACTCTCTGTCTCTTCACCTCTAGCGTCTCTCATTCACTTTCTCCCTGTCTTTTCTTCGCTTCTACTATCCATCCTTCACTCTCTTCGTCTATTTTTCACCCCTACTGTCTGTCTTTACTTGTTACTGTCCTATACTTCTACTGCATCTCCTTGGCACTGTGTGTGTGTGTGTGTCTCTCTCTCTCTTTCTCTCTCTTTTGCAGCTCTACTATCTATCCTTTACTCTGTGTGCCTATTCTAGAGAATAGAGGTGAAAACCTCTATTCTCTATCTTTCACTCTCTCTGTCTCTGTTTCATTTCTTCTGTCCCTCCTTTACTTTTACTGACTCCCCTTCACCTCTACTGTCTCTCCTTCACTCTTTCTGCGTCTCTTTCACGTTTACTGTCACTCCTTCACTTATACTGTCTCTCCTTCACTTTTACTGTCTCCTTTTCACTTATACTGTCTCTCCTTCACTTCTACTGTCTCTCCTTGACACTGTGTGTCTCTCTCTCTTTCGCTCTCTCTCTTGCAGCTTTACTTTCTATCCTTTACTTATACTGCCTCTTTTTGACTCTCAGTGTCTCTCTTTCACCTCTATTCTCTATTTTTCATTCTCTCTGTCTCTCCTTCACTCTCTCTATCCTTTCTTCACTTTTAAGAGACACTCCTAAATGAAAACAAAACCTTGAAATATCAAGTTCTTATGATTCCATATTCGCTTATAATTCTTAGACATATTTACCATGAAACTAACACTCCTGATTCCAGTTCTTATTTTCTTCATTCTCTCTTTCGCTGCTTCACCTCAGGAACTCTCTATCTCTTCTGTACTTCTGTTGCTTCTCCTCCATTTTTACTATCCTTTTTTCATTTCTACAGTCTCTATTTCACTTTCGCTCTGTTTCTCCTTCATCTCTACTGTCTCTCCTTCACTCTCTGTGTATCTCTTTCACATCTACTCTCTCTCCTTCACTTCTATAGTTTCTATTTCACTGTCCCTCCTTTACTTATAGTACTTTTCCTTCACTCGCTCTGTCCCTCTTTCACTTCTCCTCTCTCTGCTTCTCTTCTAGAGTCTCTCCTTTACTTATACTGTTTCGATTTATTTAGCACGCAATCAATGCGAAACCTAGGCGAAAAACATCTCCTGATATCAATTGAGTTGCATAAACCTGAAAATTTTATGAAATCTAGTTGGAATCAAGCATTTCGGCTAAGGTGAAGCTATCGTAACTCTATTTTGAAATAGTGTTGAACCACTTCAGCGATCTCTGATGAGATTCCATTGCAAAGCATAAAATAGGCCAACTACAGTGCAGAATTCTCGTCAGTAAAGAAAAGGCCTCAATTCAAAAGACCATTAAAAAATCGAAATTTCAATTAAGCTTAATCGATAAAATTACAATTAGCTACTTTTATCCGTTTCTGAATAGGATTTTTCTTATTTATTTCCAGTTATTTCGAGCTTATCAGCTTACCTTCGTTTTCATTTGTTCATGCTTATCTTCATTTGTTTGAATGTTTATTTCAAGCTTTTGCATGTCACTCACCAAAGCGACTTGCACAAAGCTGCCGTACAGCAATATCAAAGCTGGGTCAGAACAAGTTGGAAAATATGGTCGGTAAAACGCCTACAATCTCACAATATTCATTATTTTCTCTATCATGAATTTCAGCAGTCCTGATACTGATAAAAACTGAAGAATTTTCTGAAAGCTGTTGTTAGAGTATCATCTGCTTACTTTTTTTCTCAAGTCCAGAAGAGAAAGAGAGACCTAAATCCAACATTTTGTCTACCGAAAGAGGCTGCAGCGAATTTTGCACAATCCGATGCACATGTTAGCTGCCACGGAAGAAATAGTTCAAACACAACTGAATTTCTAGTCAAAAATTCTATTCAAAACAGTTGATTTCGGATCAATATCCTCAACGTAATGGCATCATTCTAGAATATCGTTTAATAAAATTGAATATTTTTCAATTTCCTGATGTGATGTCGCAATACGAATGGAAATGTTGAAATTTACCAAACATCTAACAAACATATCCAATGTTGGTTGAATTTGGCTGGCAGGTAATCGTCTACTTGTCGTTTGATGATGACAATAACATCAACAGAATAGAAAATATCCAATAGCAAAAAAATAAATAGTAGGAAAAACAGAATATTTCTATTTCCACAATTGGAAATTAATTGAAATCGATCAATACGATAATCGTCCATCATACGAAATTGGATTTTGGGCCATCATATGGCAATGATTCAAACTGGCGAAAATGTCGTCAACAGTAGTATCGCTGCGACTGTTGCTATCCATGTAAAATGTATTATTATCTGTTAATGCCATTAACGGGTCCGGCCATTTGAATACAACAACAATAACCTGCTGAATTAATATTTGTGTATTATGATCGGTTGACAAGAAAATCGATAAATTTCATAAATTCCATTAAAATATATCGAAATTAGTTGGAATTAACACACTTAATCTTGCATTATTCAAATTTCAATAAAATCCCACCCGTCCTTTAATGTTACTTTACACAAACTAAAACAATAACATTGTAGAGTATATAGGAAAGGTTGATGAGAGCAACTAAACCTAAACAAACTACCCTTTTCGTATATGTACGCTACAAACCCTTTTTAGGATTAATCCCAAAGACCTGATGTGTACATCAACCAGATCATCACCATTATTCCATGATTCGAATTTCACAAACTTTTACCAGAATGTGCTCGAAGGGGGGCGCCGGGATAAGTAGGCCGGACTAAACATTACAACGATCACCACTTAGATAAGACAGTGTTGGAAATTTCAATCGGTGGAGGGTGAGTTTTTTTTTTGTTGTTTTTTTGTTGGAATATTTTCGGATATCAGTGAGAGTATTCAGTGTTTGCTTTTAATTAAGAAGTTCATTGAAGCCCAACAATTGACTTGTGCAAGTTGGCGGATTCGCCCCTTTCTCCTACTACTGTGTTGGAAATTCTTGCTGTTTTTCTTTATTTAAATATCTCAATTATAATTTCACGCTACAATTACTAATTGTTTTAATGATGAATTCTTAAATTAAACAGTGGTTGGCGTACAACTTTGAGTTGTGAGAAAAAAATTCAACAAAAACCGTGCAATCACGTAATCAATTAATGATAGTAATGTTGATGGTACGTTATTGTAATGGTAAAGTTCACATTTCGTATAAAATATTGACCATATTTAAAGCGCAATTACTTGGGTCTTATAGTTGGTGGTGGAAGGCGTTGAATTTATGTGGGATTCCACTATTCCAGCCTCCCTAATTAAATTAAAATTAATTGTTGTAAAGTCCATGGGATGCTTTTGAATAATTTCATTAAAATTATCATTTTATTGGCTAATTAAATGGAAACTTTTAATAGAACTTTGAATAATAAAATATAGAACTGGAATTGGAATTAATAGAATTTTATGTTGCACATTGTAGGGAATTAACGAACGATAAAGTGGTAATTTGCCCCACTGCAAACTACTTTAACTATGTGTTATTTGGTTTGGTAGCTCATTTTTATTCTTCTACGTCTTCTCTGACTGATTATACTGTACTTAGCAGTTTTGTTCTACTATCTCTCCATCCGTTCTACTGGCTCTCCAATTTCTCTCTGTCTCTCCTTTACCTCTGCTGTCTATTTTGCACTCTCTCTCTGTGTCTCCTTCACCTCTACTATCTCTCCTTCACACTCTTTGTTTCTCCTTCACGTATACTGTGTATTCTTCAATTCTACTTTCTCCTTCACTCTTTCTGTCTCTGCTTCACCTCTAGCGTCGCTTCTGCACTTTCTCTCTGTCTTTCCTTCGCCTCAACTGTCTCTCCTTACTTATACTGTCCTTCACTACTACTGTCTCTCCTGAACATCCACACTCTCCTGTATCTCCCTCTATCTCTCTCTCTTTACATATGATGTCTATCCTCCACCTCCACTGTCTCTCATTCACTTCTACTCTCTATGCTTTTTGTCTAGAGTCTCTCCCTTACTTATACTGTCTCTCCTGCACTTCGAATGTTTCTGCTTCACTCTCTCTCCCTCTCTGTCTCTCCAGCACCTCGACTGTCTATCCTTTACTTAACTGGCGCACCCTTACTTAAACTCTCTCTTTCTCTCTCTCTCTGTCTCTCCTGCACTTCTACTGTCTGTCTTTTACTTGTACTGTCTCTCCTTCACTCTCTCTGTTTTTTTTTGACCTCTGTTCTCTATCTTTCACTCTCTCCCTGTCTCTCCTTCACTTGCACTGTGTATCCTTTACTTATACTGTCTCTCCTTCACTTACAGTGTTTCTCTTTCACCTCTAGTGTTTCTCCTTCGCCTGTACTTTCTCTCCTTCACTCTCGTTGTCTCTCATTTACTTAGACTGTCTCTCCTTCACTTCTACTGTCTCTCCTTCACTCTATCTCCCTTTCTCTCTCTCTCTCTCAAAAAGCCATCACTCAATCAATAAATCTCTCTCCTGCACCTCTACTGTCTATCCTTTACCTATATTGTCTGTCTTTTACTTATACTCTCTGTCTCCTTTACTCTCTCGGTCCCTCCTTCCCTTTTAGGAGACCTTCCCAATAGAAGACAAAACCTTCAAACTTCAAGTTCTTATGAGTCCATATTCGCTTTTAGTTTTTAGAAGTTCAAAGGCTTTTAAATGTAGGTATATCATTTTCTTATAGTGCAAATAAAGTTGTGTAGGTTCTCTAAAGATCTTTGCAATCTTCATTAGGTGCCCTTAGGTTTTGTTAATTTGGCTCATCAGCAAGATGAAGGGCACGATACAGTGTAATTAAGAGCATAGCAACTGAAGAACGCCCTTACAATGGAGACTTACAAGACTTAGGCGATTTTAGTAGTTAATTAATGAAGATTTGAAGGTAAAGAAAATAACTTAAGACTACTGTGTCACGTTTTCCTTGATCAATATTTCTTTAAGAAGAAATTATTTTGAAGGAAGTCCAGACCGATTCAAAGCAACGTAGGCTTTGAAGTCTGTGAAATTCGTACAGGCAGCCATAATTCCTGCTCTAGAAAAAAAATTGGAGAGCCTCTCCAACTTATCAAGAAAGTTTTCTTCTTTCCAATTGAAATAAATTTATTTTCTGTCCAAAGCAGTGCTCCTTTTCGACAAAATTCATGTTCAACACGCAACTGCTTGCTGCGTTGTGGTCTCAAGCCGGTTCTGCTTATAAATACCCAGCTTTCCCAGCTTCGCATCGACTTTTTCTACGGTTTACTTGCGTAACACGTTTCAGTGCATCGCCACACTTTTATTGTTCGTTTCCCCCGAACATAAAGTACAATATTTTAATACAGCAGTGAATTTATTCATTAAAGTCGACTAATTAAAACAAATCTTGTAACTGGAATTTACAACTTTTACTAGATTCTTGATGTTCGTTTTTCGTCCACCACCACCACCCGCGCCCCTATTCTCGCCCCCGCGTACAACACCGCAAAATCCAATCGAATCCCAATACATTTATTACTCAAAAGGGGTGAAACTACTACCAACTAACCAAGTTGGTTAGCTTCCTGTTAGCGTAACACGAACAAAATTGGATTTATTATTACAACAGCACTATCGAATTGAGTTCAACTAGTTTCGTTAGAGGCGAGTGTGTGTATATAAGAAGTCTTGTAACTACCACCCAATTATTTACTCTACCTATTATCAATTTAATTATATTGGTTTTTGATCAGAAAAAAGTGTACAGAGAGTTGAAGCAATAATAAAAAGTAAAATAAACGAAACGAATAATTTACAACACTACTTGTGATACTATCGGGAATTGATAACAGATTCTTGACGACTATAACACACTCTCGACACCCTCTTCACATACACTTGAACACTCCAAAAAATATATATATAGTATACATATGTATATAAAAACCGATAGTAGAGGAAGTAGAAGTGGAATAACGAAAAAAAAACGACCTGTTTGGAATTTATTATCAGCTCTTTTTTGGGGTGAAAAAACGAGTGAGAGAGAAGAGGGGGAAAACTCCGACTATACCATCACACATTTTTCCATTTTCGTTATAGTCGAAATATGATACGAAATAAAAAGATGACGATCGCGGATCGTATACAGGCATGGCATACCATCCAAGTTCATACAGAATGTAATCTTTACGTTGATTCAGACCTGCAAGTACGGCATTACTACTGATTACATACTTCGACTAGTAGCAATAAATGTCTGTAGTATACTGGAAAAGTTGCATAATGATTATATCTATCATTGTGTCTATTTCGGTTGCCGCCACTGTATATGCACGATTGCAAATATCTGGAAATTGACGGTACTGTATCGTCGATAAACCTGTCATATACATAACGAATAACAAATTTAAAGGGATGAAATTCTATTCCAACAAACATAATCTGTGAGTAGATATAGAGAAAATGTGCAAATTTATAAAAATTTCCCAAATAAGAGCTACAATTAACGAATTAATTACCATAGTCACAGATGGCCGGATGCTTGATAATTATTCAATTAATTAACAATTTTTTGGATAAACAAATGGATTGCCACAAATTGTTATAAAATTGACAAATCCTAATAATTTTTGAATTTTTGTATACATTTATTTGTTTAAAAACAAGTAAAATATTTTTATATTTCAGAGCTACAATTAACAATTTATATTTATATTAAATAACAATTGATATTTATTGCAATAATTGAATATTTATGTGACAAAATTATACGTAATTATGCGATAATCAGATAATTGTTGAAGTAATAATTATTTGTATTATTATAAATTGGCGAATAATGATGGTACCGCTACAATTAGCTAATAAGAAGTAAGGTTATTTAAAATTGTTACGGTTTTATTTAAAATCTCTTCGAATATAAATAGCGAAAGTACATAAAATAACGTCCAATTTGTTGTAAAATTAATTCTTAATTGATCATTTACATAATTCTAAATTTGGAGTTATATTGAAATTTTGGTTAGTGCGCTACAATTAGTCCAGTGTTATTGACGTTCGAAAGTGGGGTTATCTGGGATTATAGCGTTTTTTATGAAATTCCCTCAAAAATATACCCAAAAACCTGCAAAAATTCTAGAAAATTTGTCATAAACCCGATTATAATTCGTTAAAGCTATAAATTAGGTAAATAATTGTAATTGTGAGCGATTGTAGAAATTGAGGTTATGTTGTGGCGTCTTTTTAGGGGGCGATTTCCACCATTTCAGCGCAATGGTGGTCGAGAATAAACGTAAAGCTGACGATACAGCACTGGTACCATCAAAACGGACCAAAAATGAACTTGCAAAACACCAAAAAACCCAATTACAAGCCGTACGTGTTTTTTTCATTTTGGGTGATTTTTATGTTAATTTAGCAAATTTTCCAGGCACCCGCACGTACATCTAATCTATTCTCACCGGTCATGCTACTGGAGGGCCATGAAGGCGAGATATTTAGCGTTGAATTCCATCCGGAAGGCCAATATTTAGCGTCGTCCGGATTTGATCGTAAAATCTGTAAGTTTTCCAATTTTCTTGCGAATTATGATTGAATTGTTGATTTTATGGTAGTTTTATGGAGTGTTTATGGTGAATGCGAGAATTTGTCAGTAATGACCGGTCATACCGGTGCTGTAATGGAACTACATTTCACACCAGACGGCTCGAATCTAATCACGTGCAGTACCGATCAAACTTTAGGCTTATGGGATCTACCGACCGGACAACGTGTGAAGAAATATAAAGGCCATACGACATTTGTGAATAGTTGTCAGGGCGCCAGACGCGGCCCACAATTATTGGTGTCGGGCAGTGATGATACAACCATAAAATTATGGGATCTACGCAAGAAACAAGCCGTCAAAACGTTCAATGCCACCTATCAGGTGACTGGTGTCGAATTCAATGATACGGCCGAACAGATCTTTAGCGGTGGTATTGATAATGAAATCAAAGTGTGGGATATAAGAAATCACGAAGTGATCTACACGCTGAAAGGTCACACCGATACGATAACTGGTCTGAAATTGAGTCCGGATGGTTCATATCTATTATCGAATTCAATGGATAATACGTTACGTGTATGGGATATACGGCCGTATGCACCACAGGAACGTTGTATCAAAATTTTTAATGGACATCAGCATAATTTCGAGAAGAATCTGTTGCGTTGCGCCTGGTCGAAGGATGGTAGTAAAGTGAGTTGTGGTTCAAGTGATCGTTTCTTGTACATATGGGATGTATTGAGTCGGCGGATTATCTATAAATTACCCGGACATAATGGGAGTGTTAATGATGTGGATTTCCATCCGGATGAGCCGATTGTTGTGTCCGGTGCTAGTGATAAACAAATCTATTTAGGTGAAATTGATTGAATTGTGAATATAATAAATAATTTTATCTTTTTTTAAATGATCAAAACATTTATTTAGTTTTATCTACCAAATTTCTGCTACGTATGCTGATTTTCGTTACTGTATTGTTGGTTGCATAACTTTTCTTTATATTGCCGATAGGGTGCGCTATTGTATCGCTAAATGTCAAATTTCGACCAATCAGATTTGAATTTGCGCCACCTGCCGGTCAAAATGCGTTCTACTTAACCGTCACTAACGGTGTCTTTTTTCGCTACTTCTGCAATAAATTGGAAAAAATCATACGTAAAGGTAATTAAAATTGAAATTAATAAAAATGTCGCTTTGTCGTTTGTGCGGCTCTGAAGTAAATCCTTTAGAAAGTGTCCATCTTTTCGATACAACATTAAATATTAAATTTGTCGAGATGATTAAGAAAATTTCATGTGTAACGGTAAGCAATCTGTGTTTATAAATTATCGAAGCGTAGAAGTTCTGAAATGCTTTGTTTTGTCTCGTTACAGATTAAAAAAGATGATCCTTATACGAAATGGGTATGTTCGGAATGTTTCAGTACACTAGTCGATCTGTATTTGTTTCGACAACGAACGGCAAGCGTTCAGGAACGTATCAGAAATGAAGCCACTTGATTGGTTCGTTATTTTGTGATATAAAATACTGTTAAGAACTGTACAAATACTATTAATGCATAATTGAAATTAACCGTTCATTCACATTGATAATAAATATTTTCCCATAATGCAATTTTATTTAAGCAAAATGCAAGCCAATTTGGTCAATACAGTTCTGCAGTTGCAGAGCGTATTTTCAGTTGAATTCGGGGATTCTGAGGGGGCAACATGTATAAGAAGTCCGGCAGATGTTGACGAAAGCGAAAATTTGTTCAGAAAGCGCAAAATCTAAAAATTCTTGAAAACAGCTTAATGAAGCTTTCAAAGGAAGTAATCAAACCTTCAAGGAACCTTCAAGGAGATGTAATGAAGCCTTCAAAGAGACGTAAAGAAGCTTTCAAGGAGAGACGTAATGAAGATTTCAAGAAGACGTAATGAAGATTTCAAACGGAAGTAATGAAACCTTCAAGTAGACGTGGAGACGTAATGAGACCTTCAAGGAGACGTGGAGACGTAATGAGACCTTCAAAGAGACGTGGAGATGTAATGAGTCCCGCAAGGAGACGTGGAGACGTAATGAGACCTTCAAGGAGACGTGGAGACGTAATGAGACCTTCAAGGAGATGTGGAGACGTAATGAGACCTTCAAGGAGACGTGGAGACGTAATGAGACATTCAAGGAGACGTCGAGACGTAATGAAGCCTTCAAGGAGACGTAATGAAGCCTTCAAGGAGACGTAATGAAGCCTTCAAGGAGACGTAATGAAGCCTTCAAGGAGACGTAATGAAGCCTTCAAGGAGACGTAATGAAGCCTTCAAGGAGACGTAATGAAGCCTTCAAGGAGACGTAATGAAGCCTTCAAGGAGACGTAATGAAGCCTTCAAGGAGACGTAATGAAGCCTTCAAGGAGGCACAGTAGAAGTTTCTGGGAGACACGATAAAGACCTCAAGATAATAAAGCTTTCAAACAGAAATAATGAAATCTTCAATGAGACGTAATGAAGCCTTCAAGAAGACATATTGTAGCCCTGAAGCCTTGAAAGAGATGCAATGAAGGCTTGAAGTCGTAAGAAAAACGAAAAACACTTCAAGGAAACGTAATGTAGGCTTGTGGGAGACTCAACGAGGACTTCAAGATGGGGAGAGGACAATATTCGGATTAACTGCTTTGTGTTGTAATAAAATTAATTTATTAATAAAAAATGTAACATAATTATGATCGGCTCCGTCTACGCCTATGTCTGTCTCTGTGGTAATCATTATGTCGATCTTTATGTTTATATTTGTGTGATTCTCGATGCGATTTACCATGTCTCGATCTGGACCGTGATCGTGATCGACTCCGTTTATATTTGGGTTTCGATCTAGACCGACTTCGTTTCGATCGCTTTCCACCACGATCCTCACGCCTCTTATCATCTCTCCTATTCCGCTGAAAACGTTCATCTTTCTGATAGTTCCCTCTACCCAAATCCTTCGTATTTTCCCCGTAATTCTTAACACCTCTCCCTTTACCCAACCATTTGATTTTAGCAACTGACTGACTGAAATCCACATGTATTCGCCGATCATCAATCAACACATTATCCATTTTAAAATAAGCATCTTCACACGCCTTCTTATCTTCAAATTCAACAAAACCATACTGCAACGAATCACCACTTTTACGATCACGTATAATTTCACACGATTTTATTTTACCAAAACGACTAAATATAATTTCCAAATCATCATCAGTAGTCACCGGATTTAGTTTACAAATAAACAAAACGTTCTCGGGTGGTGCCATATCGGCGTGCGGTAAATCACCGACCATCTCCAAAATTGTGGCACGCGCCTTCGCCTCACGATCCGCAATAATTTCGTTGACTTCCTCCACCGTTTTGCCAGCCATCTCGTCGATCTCCTCATCGGGTGCAATCCGGCCGTTCTGTAAACGATCGGGTGTCGGTGATGGCGACCGTGACGGAACACGTAACCGTTCCGGATCCCCAAACGGATCATCCAGTATTACCGTATGCGTTATACGGATATCTTGGTACGGACGATCGTCATTATCACAAATTGACTCGTTGATTATCTCTAATACATCGAAACCTTCAACCACCTCACCGAATACGCAATGTTTATCGTCCAAATAGGTCAGATCATCGCCTAATGTAAAAAAGAATTGGGAACCAATCGTTTTATCATCGGTATTACCGACAAATGATAACAGGCCGAATTTCGTATGTTTGATGGGCGGTATTGTTTCCGGTAGGAAATAGCGTTTGTCTTGACCATCCAGAATGCAGTAGATCGATTCACCACCGGTCCGGCTACCGGTAGGATCACCCGTTTGAGCGATAAAGCCCCGACTGACCGTGTGGAATAAGTTGTAATTGTAATATTTGATTTTGCACAATTTCAAGAAATTCATACAGGCTTTCGGACGTTGTTTTAGATATAAATCGACAGTGATGTCGCCTAATGTTGTTTCAATCACCACCGACATTGTTTTTTTGGTAATTTCAACCGTTTAGCTTGCAGATCAGAAAACAAAAACAAATATAACCTCAATTTAGGTTATGCGCTTGACAGTTGACAGAATTGCCGGTTGGCGGCACTGTATTTATAACTATATGTAGCGCACTAGAAAAATAAAATAATTTCTTCTAAATCCTCAATTTTTAATTTGATTTTAAATACTCTCTCACTTTATCTGTGTTACATATATACTCCGTCCTACAATTAAGTATAAAATTTCAAATGACAGAAATACAACTAACCTACGATGTTATGTATATTTGATTACATAACCAAATGGATTTAAATTGATTTTCGGTTAATAGATGACGCTAGTTGTTGCTTTCAATGTTTCGGTTGGCAGTCGTGATTTTTACAACGCCATCTCTGAGAGAAATAGTGAAGCTGGAAATCGGTTGGCAACAATGCTGATCAGTTGACAGCAAATTGTTTATTGTTGAAAGTTGATAAAAATTTAATTGTTTATAATTAATTTAATTAATATTTTGCAATTTTTAGTGTCCCAAGAAGGCTGGATTGATTGGTTAAAGAAGATGCATTGTAGTTATTATTTATGTGTGAAAAATGTTTCAGGAACATAACCTGAATTGCAGTTCAACAATTGTTATAAACAACCGAGATCATTTGGCTTTTAGACGTTGCAGATTCCACAACGAGTTTTATTCAAAGGTATGTGATTGTTTAAGATTAACGCATTGTTAGAGTTGATTGAAACATATTTTTGGACTGTTCACTTCATCTTTATTTTGTTTTTTTTGTGTTATCTTGCTAATCAACAAAAAAAACCCTGTTCTAGGATGTTCATTCAAAAAATGGACAAGTGATTATTGAAGGTATTAAAGGTATTTGATTGTTATTAAACTGAACTTGGGTCAAATATTCAAATAACTCTCAACATTAATAGTCTCGCTTGCACTAAAGAATATTTCTCAAGTTCGTGTTCTATGATTGTATTTATTATTATTTCCTTGTTATATTTTAACGACATAATATTCGAAAAGTATAATTTAAAGTCACTAAACATAGATCCCGGATGTTAATTATAATTTCTGTGCAATGATATAAAGGTACATAGATTGCTAACCTTCCATCTCTCCAATGCTTTAGAAATGTAGCCGGATAGGACAGAATTTCACAGTTCGTCGTCTCTTTTTTCCTCCGATGTTGTCTATATAGTCTATCTCCTACAAAATCTAAACTCGAGTTTTCTAAAAAAAAGAGATAGACAATATAAGCAATATTACTATCGCTGTATAGCATATGCTTCAATAAAAAAGCGTAAGATGACGACACTACCATTTTTATGCTTTTTAAATTGCAATTTTGGGTGAAATTTGTATAAGAAAATAATTTTAATTTGTTAAAACGCTTATTGTTGAATGTTTCGATTCACTGTATATAAGAATAATAAATTTCTTTTCTTTTATAAGCTTATGAAAAATAGTCATATAACCATTTATTAGGGATCCTATGCATTTAAGAAGGATCCAAATTTTACATTCTTTAACATCGAGGAAAGTATATTTTTTTGTTTGAATGGAATGTAAAATTAATTAGTTTAAAAGTGATCTCAACTATACTGGACTTTAAATGGCATTTTTCTCTAAATATTTGTCTTAAACTTGTATTTATGCAACCAAAAATAATGCTGACTGTATTTTGTCAGCAAACCTCGACCAGTGAACTCTATACAAGTATCTGGAACGGCCCCGCACATAAGCTTTCAATAGGATGCTGCGAGGCAGGGGCAAGCAACAAGGAAAGCTAGATACTGCAGTGTTGCCAACTCGTTCTAACTCACTAGTTCATATGGAAGAAAAGTTCGCAAAAATACCATTTTCAATCTTTCAACTAAAAAGAATTTACTATAACACTAAATTGAGTTCAATTTACATTCAGTGATAATTGTAGAAGATTTTAATTTTACTTTATTCTATAAATCAATCATTAGAAGAATCAGGATTTTCGCTTTTTATGGTCATTCATACTCTACGTGAATGACGGACGCTTATTTTTCAGTTTTTAATTGAATGCAATGCTTTCAATTCATTTTAATCCAGATTTGAGTAATGTATTTTCAATTTTTACAGCAACAATAAAGCAGTATATAATAAATTTATGTAACTACGTAATAAAATTGAACTTTCTTCATAATATAAGGGAAAATTCAGTATAATAATTATTAATTACATTAGAATATATATGTACAAAATGAATCAGATATTAGTAAAAAATAAAAGTAGTTTTTGCTAAGAAAAAAAATTTACAAATGCCATTAATCGTGGTGGATAATTGTACGCATCTAACATTGCGTATAAAATTGCGCACTTTATTGAAAGTAAATTTCGCATTCTTAAAGTTAAAGAGATGTTAAAATCCAATTTTAATAATTAGACATATGCTACCAAAGAAGAATTTTAGTAGAAGAATTACATGTAAGTATGTTTATAAAATGTCGTATGCACCATCAGACAAAATTGATAAATTTACAATTGCATGGCCGTAAAGCTTCTGTAGGGCAGCAAGTGACAAAATTAATATTATTTAATATCTAATTGTTGACAATTGCCAGAAATTTGATTACACATCGATAATTTTACATTCTTTATTATTTATTATTATTGATTCTATTATCTGGTCAGACTTATACCGTACTTGTGAATTTTTATTTTAATTGGTATGGCTGGAATGAATTTAGAAAACTACCAAAATTGTTTATATTATTATTTATTGTTTTATTATTTTTCTTATTGTTGTTTAATGTTTTTTACATTTCAATTAATTTCGTTAATTGAATATAAAACAACTGTTGGAGATTTCGCACGGCAAAGAATGATAGTTTTTTCAGTTTTAATAAAGAGATTTATGAACATTTTCACAACTATTTGTACTTTTGTTTTTTGCTTTTTATAGTAGGAAATACCTAGTTATTTTACTTCATAATAAGCGTCGTAAATCTAATTAAATTCAAATTTATTAATTAAAAACGAGATAGAAGTTAATGTATTTAGTGGCGTAGAAAGAGAGGAGAGATCTACACAATGGCGGGTTGCATAAGATTTAGCTTTGCCTTTCTTTCTATACATTGCGGGGCCGTTCCAGTTACTTGTATAGAGTTCACTGCTTTCAATGTGTCGGTTGGCAACCATGATTTTTGCAACGCCATCTCTGATAGAAATAGTGAAACGGGAAATCGGTTGGCAACAGTATTAATCAGTTGACAGCAAATTGTTTATTGTTGAAAGTTGATAAAAATTTAATTGTTTCTAATTAATTTAATTAATATTTTGCAATTTTTAGTGTCCCAAGAACGTTGGATTGATTGGTTAAAGAAGATGCATTGTAGTTATTATTTATATGTGAAATATGTTTCATGATCATAACCTCAATTGCAGGTGAACAATTGTTATAAACAACCGAGATCATTTCGCTATTAGACGTTGCAGTCCCATAACGAGTTTTACTCAAAGGTATGTGATTGTTTAAGATTAAGGTATTGTTAGAGTTGATTGAAACACATTTTTGGACTGTTCACTTTATCTCTATTTTATTATTTTTGTGTTATATTTCTAACCAACAAAAAAAGAACACTGTTCTAGGATGTTCATTTAAAAAATGGACAAATATATTTCATTGTTATCAAAGGGAACTTGGGTCAAATACTCAAATAACTCTCAACATTAATAGTCTCACTTGCACTAAAGAACATTTTCCCAAGTTCGTATTCTATGATCGTATTTATAGTGATTTCCTTGTCATATTTTAACGACATAATATTCAAAAAGTATAATTTAAAATCACTAAACATAGATCCCGGATGTTAATTATAATTTCTGTGAAAGCTTCTAACCTATGGTTCATTATAGATTATACCTTGTCTCGGTATGAATTTCTAATTTTTCCTGGTACTCTTCTGGTCCACCTTGTGCAAACTTTATCATTACATAATCATTTTCAAACAGCATTTTCGTCACACTCATCCTCCTCCTCCTCCCTTTCTATATTCAGTATTGTTTCCTTAATATCTTTAACGTGATAATCATATTTTCTACTACCAAGTGCATCCATATTCCCGTTCTTTCTACCTTCCCTTTGAATTATCTCAAAATCAAATTACGATCTCAGCACTAACGTCCACCTGGCAAAATGTATGAAGTCGCTTCTTTCAAAGATAATACCCATTTTAGTGGTCCGCAGTGATATAAATAATAATTTTGAATTTTCTTCCGTATAGCTTTCGCCTAGCAAAAGCAATATTATTACGTATGTTGAGTATAATGAATGTTTGGTGCTTTTAATTTCAGAACATCATATCAAATGAAACAATTAATTTGAATTTACCGCTAATTCTCAGCCAGCGCCATCTCGCACAGAAATTCCGAAACAAAAGACCGGTTGGCAGCATTGTTTTTGTTTCAACGCCATCTTTTGTAGAAACCGCGATGCAGGAAAACTGTTGGCAACAATTTGTTTACTACATTTCATTAAAAATTGGTGATTATTGCTTTTTTTTGAAATTAATTGAATTAATTAAGCATAATTATACATCATTTTTCATTTTTAGGATTGTATTAGCTAAGAAGTAGAAATAAATTCATGATTTGCTTGTTGTGTAAAAACGTTTGAAAAAGTTTTGTGAACATAACCTCAAATATTGGTTCAACAAGTGGATTAAAAAAAAGAGGTAATTATTTAAATTTTCTTTGTACATTAATTGAATATTTACTTTTTAGAGGTTTTGACTATTTGGACGAGTGAACTTTCAACATCATCAACACCATCACCAGGACCCGGTGACTACAAAAACAACAATAGCAATGACAAATATCCACCATAAGCCGGTTTTTATAACACTGGCGAGTATTCGGCCGTTACGATCGTTACGGTTGCGGAAATCGAAAGAATGGACACCACCGAGAGAGGTAATGATTGTAGTGGGTCACACACTTGTCGTTATTTTTTATTGAAAGTGGTTGAACAAGAAACAAATTGTAAATCAACAGCAGCGTGAATATAGATCATTTATTAATAATCGGACCGAGTAATGGTGGTGGTGAATGGGCTAAACGTCTCAAGGAACAAACGGACGTACCATCGAAAGTAAGGTTAGACATTAAATTATTTTGCTGATTTTGTTAGTCATTGTTGAATTTCAATGTTTTTTTTTTGTTTTTGTTCTTAATAAATAGATGAGATTTTTTTTTTAATTCCAGCTATTATCCCGTAGTAGTGAAACCGATAAGGAACGATGATGGATTGATGCGCATTAACACCAACCCAAAATCCGACATCGATGAGACACGTTGTATGAATGTGTTGAGATTGCCCACAAAAGTTCCTGCTATAAATAATTTTATATATAGCAAGATTGTTGTGGGATGTCTATGGAGAGACGGTTGTTGATTTCGAACAGGAAGTAAATTTCGGTAAAATAATGCAGGATCGGGATCTGTTATCTATTATTTGAAATGTAATTAATATTATTCTGTAACTATAGATTTTTGCAAAATATAGTAGATTATGTTATTAGGCGTAAAACTGGAACTTTGTGTGCTGAAGCTGACTGTTGACTGCCGAACGCCAGTGAGGCAGACATGTCAGCTGAAGCACACAAAGACAGTTTTGCGCCGAATGACATATACTAGTTTATCTTCAAACGTCTTAATTTAACATTCTTTTGTATTGAAAAGTTTTTAAAAATTAAAATCTTAAATGATCGCAATATCTTGGCAGCACTGCTTCCATGGCGATGCAAAAAACAAATGTCAAACAACGAAAAAAATTAAACGCCAGTGACAGATTTTGTCATTTTGTCTGCCTAAGCTTATAAAAAAAGAAAAAAGCGCCTAGGCACACAAAATGCTATTTTTACCTTGTCATTTGAGTCACAAAAACTGTCACTTTTGTGACGTTTGAAGATAAAATTTATTTAAAACACTTGTTTTAAAGAATTATTTCAAATAATTATGCCGTATTAGGAGTTTGGAAGAGGTATTTAGGAGGGAATTTTTTTTAGATCAAAATACCTCTTCACTACTCCTAATATCCTAATAAGAACTTTTAAAATTTTCGAATTTTGTATTAGGAGTTGAGAAGAGGTATTTAGGAGGGAAAATTTTTGATCAAATACCTCTTCATAATGAGAAATTTTCGAATTTTGTATTAGGATATTAGGAGTTGAGAAAAGGTATTTAGGAGGGAATTTTTTTTTAGATCAAATACCTCTTCCCTACTCCTAATATCCTAATGAGAAATTTAAAATTTTTCGAATTTTGTATTAGGATATTAGGAGTTGAGAAAAGGTATTTAGGAGCGAAATTTTTTTAGATCAAATATCTCTTCACTACTCCTAATATCCTAATGAGAAATTTTCGAATTTTATATTAGGAGTTGAGAAGAGGTATTTAGGACGGAAATTTTTAGATCAAATACCTCTTCACTACTCCTAATATCCTAATGAGAAATTTTCGAATTTTGTATTACGATATTAGGAATTGAGAAGAGGTATTTAGGAGGGAAATTTTTTTAGATCAAATACCTCTTCACTACTACTAAAATCTTAATGGTCTACAGGACTACCCCAGAAAGCGTACAAAACAAACGAACAGATTTACCAAATCGTATTTATTTCATTCAGTGATGTTTTTCTGTCATGTGGAATCATAAATTATAATAATTTTGTATTTAATTTTTTAGTTACTCAATTAATTAATTAAATTGTAATAATAGTTGTAGTAGATAAAAATATAAAATATTCAATAACAAAAGTTTAAGATTAATTAAGGCCATTTGATGCGCAACAACGCAAATTCTCCACAAACATTCATACAATCGCACAATTCTATCAAAGACAAATAATATTAATTAATAATAATAGAAAAAAATTGGAGAAAAATTTAAACACAAAACCAAAAAAACCACCACCAGTTTGTTTATCATTTAAAAAAAAATAATTGTATAAAAGCTGCTAATAATTCTAATAATAATAGAAGACAAATACTGGTTTAATTCAATTAAAATTATTTTAAATTTAAGAAAAAAAAATTGGAACGAGTACAGTATTTCGTTCAATTATTTGAAACAAGAATGGTCCCGATTGCTACAAATTCAACCAATAAATACTTAAAATTTAGCTGATCAACGAAATACTGGACATCGATATGGCATTGTGGAACAACTTAGGCATCTCCATCATCTTCGGCAAGAGCCAATGGAGCACGTAACAACAAATCACCAGTTCGTTTAATCTGCAAAAAAACCAACAAATTATCAATTATTATAACAACATAACAATACTCAACAAAACTCAATCAAGCACAAATTTGTGGCTTGATTGTGTGGAAAATGTGGTTAATTGCTTTAAAAAAATTTGTTAATTGATAAAAGGAAAATTTGAAGTCTAACCTCAAGGAGCGGTGCAGGTCCATCCGTGACACTCTCTATTACTACAAAAGCAACACAAAAATAAACAGAATACAAAAAGCGTACAGATAGTGTTTGTTTCTTTTTCTTTTTTTTTGCAAATATATAAAACAAAACAACAAAAAGCAACTCACTAGTTTCCTGTAAATTATTTGTCTCAATTGTTTGTGTGGTTGTGGTTGTTGTTGAAGCTGTTGTTAATTGTCCCATTGTGGTATTCTCTTGATTACTCACAATTACAGTTTTCGTAATCGTTACATTACGTCTATTTAAATCCTCACCTGAGCCTAGATAATCCTTAACACTATCAATTGTTATATCACCAACACTACTCGATACAGTAACATTATGTGAATTATCACCGTCACCATTTTCACGTACTTCTTCTATCTAAAAATTTATAACACAAATAATAGGTATTTACTGTAGAAGGTGGTAAAGTGATTTTACCACCGTGTGTAGTACAAGATTTTGTTTAATACCAACTTTTATAACTCTTTTAAATTATACAGGCATCAAAGGCTGTTGGTTGCTATATTTCCCTAAACAACTAGCATTTGTTTTAGTTTGTTGATATGTGAAAGACAATTGAAATCATGTTTACGTTTCTTGAATTTCTTTAAAATGCGTGCTATTTATTGAACAATAAAATAAGTAATGCAGTATTTGTAGTTAATTTTATCATTACTTTTATAATATAGCTTACTTATTAAACACTTATTTTATAAAAATTGTTGGAGTTTTTTCGCCTCGATGGTAAAGTAATGACTTTACCGTAAAGGTGGCGTAAAGTATTACTTTACCGACAAGCATCTAGTCGATAAAGTAGTACTTTAATAGTTAGTATTAAACAAAACAAAAATTGTTGGAATTTTTGATTAATTAATCAATTATAGCAAACCTTATCATTATCTGTACTACCATTAACTAATTGTTGTGATTGGTTGGTTTGTTCGGTTGATTGTTCTTGTCTTTCTGTATTGTTATCATCCTGTTGATTACTATCATTATGTGTAGTTGGATTACCAATAGTTGATGCGATCTCATCACGTATACCAACTGGTAATGATAGATAGCAACGAGCATTGGTTACATACGATGATGCTAATGATATTCTTTGTAATTCAGATGATGAATGTAAATATAGAGCTTCAGCGTTCTTTGTAAATACCAACGATGATATTCCACTGAAATACACACAATGTTTAGTTGTTTTAATCGGTAATTTCATCATTAAATAGTGGATAATTTCGCATAACGTTTTTTTGTCATTTTTGGCAGCTTCAAGGGTACTTATTTCGAGACAAGCTACACGGGTGATGTTTAAATCCAGCGTTTTATCATTATAGTGTGTCTAAAAAGTGTCTATAAAGTGTCTAAAAGTCGAGATGTCTAATAATTTCCGATAAATTAGTAAGAAAATCGACCAAAACTACGAGATTTCTTGAAAAAAACACGAATTTTTGCTTAAAAGTGAACGAAGCCGATTAATTTCCAGTAAGAGGAGATTTTATCAGAGAAAATCGATCCAAACTAGATTTCTTGAAAAATGTTACACATATGTGACTGAAAGTGAAGAAAATCGCGAAATTTTCACAAAATAATGGACTTTTTGAATGAAAATCGATGGAAAAAAAGACGAGATTTGTCAAAGAAAACCGAACAGTTTCCAAGAAACAGTGAGTGAGAAATAAGATCGATCAAGAGACCTTTGAGAATGATCACGAATTTATTGAAAAGTGAAGAAAATAATTTTATCAGAGAAACCGTGTCCAAACTACGAGACTTTATAAGAATAATCACGAATCTGTCATGAAAAGTGAAAAAAGGGTAATTTCCAAATTTTTCCTCAAAACAATGTCCTGAAAGAAAATCGAAAAAATCAAGAAAATTCCTTGAAAATTAACACTAATTTGTGTTTAAAGAAAACCGTATAATTTCCGTAAATTATTGTATCTACTGCATGGAAATTGGTCCAAAATAGAGTATTTCTTAAGCTTCTATGGATCAGTGGTAAAAGTGCAGAAAACTGAAAATAGTGAACGTTATGAGTGGAAATCGGTTATAAACAGAAAATTTCTTGAATTTGTACTAAAAGTGAGGAAAAAAAGCGGATAATTACCACCTTATGAGAGAAAATTGATCAAAATTGCCGGATCTCAGGAAAATCGTATCAAACTTGTGAATAAAAGTGTGTAAAAGCGGATAAAACAGTACATTTTGTGGTTGAAAGGCGATAAAAAATTAAAGATTTCTTGAGTTACTATGCAATTGAGCTAAAAGTGAAGAAAACTGAACAGTTTCCATGAAGCAGTGGATTTTATAAAACAAAATTGATCAAAACTACGAGACTACGAGAATGATCACGGATTTGTCATTAAAAGTGAAGAAATGGATTACTTTCAGGTTTATCATAAAGTTTATGATAGATTTCTTCAAAATTATAACAAATTTGTGTCTAAAAGTGAAGAAAACCGGTTACTTTTTTGCATAAAATACTCTGAAAGAAAATTGAAAAACTGCAAAATTTCTTTAAAACCGTCACTAATTAATTAATAAAGAATAAAATAAAGCAAAGAAAATTGAATAATTTCCTGAAAATAACGAACTTTATATAGGAAAATCGATTCACTAAAAGTGAGGAAAACCGAACAATTTCCATGAAGCAAGAGGCTTTAATCAGAGAAAATCGATCAAAACTTCGAGACTTCATGAAAATCATGACACTAAAAACAGAAGAAAAAAAAACGATAATTTCCTGAAAATCGTACACTTTATGAGAAAAAATCGATCAAAACTACCAGATTTCATGAAAATTGTAACAGATTTCTGAGTGAAAATGAAGAGAATCGTAGAATTTTCATTAAAATAATGGACCTTATCACTGAAAATCGATAAAAAATACAAGATCTCTTGGCTGACTGAAAGTGAAGAAAACCGAACAGTTTCCATGAAATAAAGTTGTTTGTCAAAGAAAAATCGAGCAAAACTACGAAACTGCGAAAATCCTCTCAAATTGGAAGAAAATTTACAAAAAATTGTGACTTATGAGAAAATCGATCAAACTGCGAAATTCTTCGAAAATTGTAACGAATTTGTGCCCAAAAGTGAAGAAAACTAAATGATTTCCATAGGGCATGGAAAATTTGTTGGAAAATAATAGAATTTATAAGTGAAAATCGATTAAATATGTGAAAATTGTAACGAATTTATAACTAAAAGTGAAGAAAACCGGATAGTTTTCCATAAAATATTACACTGAAAGAAAATCAATAAAAACTACAAAATTGCTGGAAAATTGTCACTAATTTGTGACCGCAAGTAAAGAAAATTGATTAAAAATGTGAGATTTCTTGAAAATTGTAACCGATTCATGACTAGAAGTGAAGGAAACCGCATAATTTCCATAAAATGCTCGAGTTTATGAATGAAAATCGATAAAAAATACGAGATTTCTTCAAAATTTGTCGACCTGTGATTTAAAATGAAATTACAAAAGAAACCATTGAAATCCTAAAGATTAAGAATCTCTGATATACAACATAATATAACTACCGTGTTATTTGGAACCGTGTTAAGATAACCACGTTATGCGAGTACCCACCAAAATAATCCAAATTCAATTACTTGATATCTTCTCGTTTGATAGCTGCAGCATTGAGTTGTCGCTTCAAATCCGGTATACTTAAAACTAAACAATCACCTAAATTCGTTAAACACAACAAATCAATCTCTTTATGTTCCTGTGGTTGTTGTTGTTGTTGCTGTTGATCACCACCACCACCACCACGTTGCTGGGCTTGTTGTGGTTCCGGTAATGTACATGAGAAATTACCAAAAGCCATCCGTCTAATACGTGCCCCCTCATGTGCCGTCAATTTATATTTACAAAACGCCTTCACCGATGGCAATGTAAATATTTTAAATTGTTCCTCAGATGCAATAATCACACGATGCGATTGTTGTGTATCCGGTAATGGTGCCACACCTTTCTCCACTTCTAATGGTTCCGGTAATGGTTTATTTGAACCATCCAAAACAGCAATACCGATAACGGGAGCACGATGTTTCAATTGGATTTCTTTTGCTATTTGACATGTCACATCGTCTTGTTCACGTTTCGTACCAGATGGTACTGAAATTGTGAATGTATAAACTGTACCATTATTTGTACCAGCCCATAATGTTGGATTTGTATTTTGTACTGAAATTTTTTTGTAATAATTAATTATTTTAATTATTAATTTACAAATAATTGGAACCTTGCACCAATTCTCTCAATTATTACCATTAATTAGAAAAGTCCTGGCAAAATATAAACAACGTACAAATGAACCCATCGAATCATCAACAGGCCGTGCTTCGATTTGTCGTTCGACAGGTTTCGCCTCTAAAATATTCACATTATCATCTCGACGGTTTGGTGGTGATTCCGGTGTTGTGGCAGGTGTTTGTGTGTTTGTTCGGCGTGTCGATCGACCTTTCCGTAAACGTCGAAACGATTCACGTAACGATTTTTTGAAGGATTTCCGACGTGAAATCGGCGTATCTCCGGCACCAGTCAAATCTATCAAATCAACAAATTAATAAAAAAAAAAAAAATTGAATGTGCGTTAGAAGTGAAACTTCTTAGGTTAGAGATGGAGTTCATTTTCGTTCTGTCGTTGCCTGAAAGCTCGATTGTTCTATGCAGTTTATTTTTTTTGCACTTCACTTATCTCTAAACAATCTTAATATATAATTTAACGCCATTAAAATACAAAAATCATAAATCGCGGTAGGCCAGGATATTTTAGTTTCATTCCAGAGGGTCTACATCGATCAATAATACCAACTAGTGTTTATTTTACAGAGTTGGCAGAACTGACAGAGTAGAAGCGATGCTATGGCAACGCCCCCACTCTTCCCTCACAGCTGTCTGTTAGAGGAGAAGGGTTTCCCCTCCTATAGCATGCCTAAAGAAGTTTCACTTCAAAAATTCTTGAATCTTCACGCGAAATATTTACCGTTTGGATTCAACGTGCATTTCACCATAACAGGTTTATTTTTAATATAATCGAATAATGCTAAACCGTGTGCGGTACCGGCTGCCACCAAACCCCAATCAGCTTGTAGAACACATGCTGTGATGGCAGCTGGTGGATGTAATTGTAGAATTGTTGTAGCTTGAAAACCACGTGGTTGTATCAATTCTTGTTTTTTCGGTGCCAATTCATTATGTCCCTTCCATACGAAATTATCACGATCATTTACAATATTCATTGTTGTTAATTTGATTTCATTCTGTAAGATTTCCGTATCGAATTTCGATATAATCGTATGACCAGCTGTACCAGCAACAATTAAAATACCACTCAATGGACATAGAACGACTTTCTTAACAGCTAAACGTGGATCATCTGAATACGGATCGAAAATACCGATTTTACGGAATGGTGGCCATTCTTCTTCATCATCTGCATCATCAGCATCAGGAGATGGTGCTACAATTAATAATCGATTATTTTCAAATCAGGATAAAATGATAATAGTACACAAACCATCTAAATCGTCTCCAGTAAAGAATTGAGATGTACTAAATTTATAGATTAATGTTAAATTAACGGAACCAGCATCCCAGAATTTCACACTACCATCTTCATGACCGGTTAATAATAATTCACGACGTGGTTGACTACCTTTTGCACACAACAAATTACCACCATCAATCGGCCATGGGTGGTTGGAATATAGATGATTTGTTTGGGCTTTACCGGCATCTTTTAATTGTTCCCATAATTCCTCAGGAACACCTTTTTAAATCGAATATAATTTATGTAATTTTATTATCGTGTAAATTTGTTGTGAATAATTACCAGAAACGTGTTGACTGCACGTAATCGCCGATGCATGTAATGAATTCAAATATGGTAAACTCATCATTTTCCACTCTTTATTCTGCAAATCGATCACAACCAGTTCTTCTTCAGCTAGAACAACTAAGGCTTCCGGTTCTGGTTTGGTTGTTGTACCATTCTCTTCACCAGTTTCAAGTGTTTCAACTTTTGTATCAATAATCAAGAAATCAATCACCTGTATTTAATAATATTTCAATTATTTGCGGAATTATGTTGTTTTTTTTTTTAGAAAAAAAGTGCAATGTCTAAGCATAAAAACACGTAAATCTAGACGAAAACATTAGAATGTATCAAACAAATCGACTATTTTTTTTCGTGATTTTCCATTTTCCTTTTAATTAACATGGGAAAATTTCTTCAAAATTATAACAAATTTGTGTCTAAAAGTGAAGAAAACCGGTTACTTTAACATAAAACACTTTGATTGTGAGAGAAAATCCAAAAACTGCAAAATTTCTTTAAAACCGTCACTAATTAAATGATAAAAAATAAAATAAAGTAAATAATGAACTTTTTTCGTTTTCTTAACTTTTAGTGAAGAACAATTTCCATGAAGCAAAGGACTTTGATCAGAGAAAATCGATCAAAACTTCGAGACTTCATGAAAATCATGACACTAAAAACAGAAGGAAAAAAAACCGATAATTTCCTGAAAATCGTACACTTTATGAGAAAAAATCGACTAAAACTACCAGACTTCATGAAAATTGTAACGAATTTCTGAGTGAAAATGAAGACAATCGAAGAATTTTCATTAAAATGATGGACCTTTTATCACTGAAAATCGAGAAAAAATTCAAGATCTCTTGGCTGACTATCAATGTGTAGCGAAAAGTGAAGAAACCGAACATTTTCCATAAAATAAAGTTCTTTATCAAAGAAAATCGAGCAAAACTACGAAACTGCGAAAATCATCACAAATTTGTTACAAAAATTGGAAGAAAATCTTAACTTTTGAAAAAATCGATCAAACTGCGAAATTCTTCGAAAATTATAACAAATTTGTGTCTAAAAGTGAAGAAAACCGATTACTTTTACATACTTTCTGAAAGAAAATCGAAAAACTACAAAAGTGCTTTAAAACTGTCATCAATTAATTGATAAAGAATAAAATAGACAATTGAATAATTTCCTGAAAATAATGAACTTTATATAGGAAAATCGATTTACTAAAAGTGAAGAAAACCGAACAAGTTCCATGAAACAAGGCACTTCGATCAGAGAAAATCGATCGATACTTCGAGACTTCATGAAAATCATGACACTAAAGACAAAAGAAAAAAAAAACGATAATTTCCTGAAAATCGTACACTTTATGAGAAAAAATCGATCAAAACTACCAGACTTCATGAAAATTGTAACGGATTTCTGACTGAAAACGGAACTTTTTATCACTGAAAATGGATAAAAATACGAGATCTCTTGGCTGACTATCAGTGTGTGACGAAAAATGAAGAAAACCGAACAGTTTCGATGAAATAAAGTCCTTTATCAAAGAAAATCGAGCAAAACTACGAGACTGTGAAAATTTGTTACAAAAATGGGAAGAAAATTTGCAAAAAGTCGTAGACTTATGAGAAAATCGATCAAACCGCGAATTTCTTCGAAAATTATAACGAATTTGTGGCCCAAAAGTGAAGAAACCCGAATGATTTCCATAGGGTATGGAAAATTTGTTGGAAAATCACATCGGCTTGTGACTGTAAATAAAGAAAATCGATTTTCGTAAAATAATAAAATTTATAAGTGAAAATCGATTAAATCTGTGAAAATTGTAACGAATTTATAGCCAAAAGTGAAGAAAACCGGATAGTTTTCCATCAAATATTACACTGAAAGAAAATCGATAAAAACTACAAAATTGCTGAAAAATTGTCACTTATTTGTGACTGCAAGTAAAGAAAATTGATTAAAAATGTGAGATTTCTTGAAAATTGTAACCGATTCATGACTAGAAGTGAAGAAAACCGCATAATTTCCATAAAATGCTCGAGTATATGAATGAAAATCGATAAAAAATACGAGATTTCTTCAAAATTTGACGACCTGTGGTTTGAAATAAAATTACAAAAAAAAAATTGAAAGTGCGTTAGAATTGAAACTTCTTAGGTTAGAGATGAAGTTCATTGTTTTATTGTTTTCTTTTCTTTCTGTCGTTGCCTGAAGGCTCGATTTTTTTCTACAGTTGTCTTTTTCTGCATTTCACTTATCTCAAAATTATATTCACATAAACAGTTGCAATCAAAAAATTTCGAACAATCTTTTTTCTGACGTCCAAAAATGTTTAATCTGGGCCGAGCATTACTGTTATTATTGACGTTTTAAATGTCAAAACTGACGCCAATACAAAAATCATAAATCGCGGTAGGCCTGAAAATTTTAGTTTCGTTCCAGAGGGCGCTGTACATCGATCAATGACACCAACTTTAGACCCTAGTGTTTACTTTACGCAGTTGGTAAAACTGACAGAGTTTAAGCGACGCTATGGCAACACTCCCACTATTCCTCTGTTTCCCCTCACGGCATCACGCATTTTCGTTACGCTTTGAAAAAACTTTACTACCCATGCGTTTCACTTCAAAAATAGTCGATTTTTTTGATACAGTCTACGAAAACATGCAGTTTTTTTTTTTGATTTGCCACACACAAATACCTCATTCCCGTAAATCTCATCCGCTTCATCATTTTCACAATTTTGATTTGTTTTCTAGGCGTGTTTAAATTGATGGAAATCAAAACACAAAAAAGAAAAGCAAATTTTTTTAAATTGTTTTTCCAAAGGGGATGGAAAATAATCAAAAAAAAAAAATAATTAATCCAACATACCTTGCTTGTAAAATCGAAACAAACATGTTGTTCTTCATGTATCACCGATACCGTATATTTATCACTATGATTGGCACGTTGTAAACCACCACTAAATACAATCAATGATTTCTGATTTAATTGTTTACGTAATAATTTTGGTATTGAACGGCATGGAAATGGACCATATGTTGTGATTGGATCTTGTATAGGTTTCTCATTTTGTTCAATATCCCATATCATATAACTACCATCATTATGTGAACTTGTAAATAATTTACAATCATTTTTATGTTCATTACCATTATCATGCCAACATAATGATTCTAATTGTTGATTTGATATAAATGTTTTTATTGCTGTATTATCTTGACGATTCCATAATACAATTAAACCACGATTATAACCAATTAATATATGATTTGGTTGGTTTGGTTGTTCATGGATGGCTTCAACAGCACCCGGATTCAATTTGTAATCTTGGGGGACACTGGAAATATCCAAAAAAAAACAACAAAAAAATAATGAAAATTATGCGACATTAGAGCATCTTATTGGCACAGTAAATTTGAATTCTTATTCTTACAGATAAGCACTTCAGAAAGACAAGGATCTTTTTTAACATGTCTATTTCGTTAGCCGACACTGTACACATTTTGCACTACAACTAGTTAAAGGATCACGATTGCTTTATTTACAGCTGTCTACCGTGCAAAAATCGGTTTTTATTGTCCATATCAATGCTCTAGCGTGCAAAATCCTGTTTCTCTATTCAATTGTTTCAATTTTTCCGTATATACAGTATTGGCAAATTGAATAAACATACAAAATTTGCAGGAAGACAAATCTGATATATCTATCAAACGAAAATGGAGAAATATAAATAATAAATTTGTAATTATTCTCATTTTATGGAATAGAATTGTGTTCTTGTCTCACACAGTTTCTGTTTCTTATTGGATTATAGAAACGATCTTATTTCGTTTGCCGCTACTGTATAAATTTTCATAAATACCAAACGAAAGCTATACTCTTGATATTTTGTATACAGAATAGGCACTCCAATTAGGATTATAAATTGGTTGCAAAGATGAGAATTTCTAAGAACAATCCACATTAAAATTGAATTATTGAACGATAGGTTACCGTGCAAAGATCGATTTTTATTTTGCACAATAATGTTCTATAATTAATCGTCCAGATTTCTCTGAAGACTTCAATAGTTTCAATTATTTGTCCATATACAGTAGAGGCAAATTAAATAAGCATATAAAGTTTCTGGTACATAACAGGAAAACAATTTGGAAAAATAAATGATAAATTTGTGTCTTATTGGATTTTCCATCTTTCAAACTATAAAACTTGATAAAAGAAATTTTGTTTGATGTAGAAATGATCTTATTTCGTTTGCCGCTACTGTATAATCCAAATTATGATAACTATCAAAGGAAATCTATACATTCCATGATTGTCACTTGTTTATTGTTGATATCTGATATACAGCATAGGCAATACAAGTCGAATTCTAAATTAGTTGCTCTATTTTGGCTATCGTGTAGATTTCAACTGTTCCAATTATCTCTCCGTAAACAGTGTTGGCAAATCAAATAAGCTATATACAGAATAGGCACTCCAATCAGGATTATAAACTAGTTGCAAAGATGAGAATTTCTAAGAACAATCCACATTAAAATTGAATTATTGCACGATAGGTTCATCAATAACTCTACTGAATCTATACGAGAAACTCAAAATTCTTTCATATTGTTACCTACCGTGCAAAGATCGATTTTTATTTTACACAATAACGTTCTATAATTAATCGTTTAACGCACAAATTCCAGATTTCTGTAAAGTCTTCAATAGTTCCAATTATTTGTCCATATACAGTAGAGGCAAATTAAATAAAGCTCCTGGTACATAACAGGAAGACAAATTGGAAAAATAAATGATAAATTCATGTAGAAATGATCTTATTTCGTTTGCCGCTACTGTATAGTCCAAATTATGGTAACTGTCAAAGGAAATCTAGACATTCCATGATTGTCACTTATTTATTGTTGATATCTGATATACAGCATAGGCAATACAAGTCGAATTCTAAATTAGTTGCGTTATTTTGTCTATCGTGTAGATTTCAACTGTTCCAATTATCTCTCCGTAAACAGTATTGGCAAATTAACTAAGCATACATAATTTTCCATCATTGAAACCACAAAATTTGATTTCTTGTAAATAAGATCTTTCGAATCTATTTCGTTTGCCGTTACTGTATAAATTTTGCATTCTAAACTGTGGAAATTACCAGAGGAGATGTACGAGGTTTTCACATGCTTATTATTGGTGGTTGTGTATATACAGTGTAGGCACTACAAATCGACATAATACAACACTGACATTGAAATTTCAGAAAACATTTTTGAAAATCCATCTCTTAAGGTGGAAAATAAGGCGTATTACTAGTAGAATTATAAACTAATTCTTAAGACTACTTATAATGCCTTCACTGTATATCGATTATTGATTAAAATATGTTTAGAAAGAATCCCTAATTTTACTGTGCCAATAATTTAACGCGCCAAAAAACAAAAATTTTTGAATAATTACTTTTGCATAACAACATCCTGATAGATGATATCCGGTGTCATTGTGAACGTTTGTAAATCTAATAAATAAATATTACCACCTTCTGTACCTAATAATAGGTATTTCCCATTACTTTCACAACATATTGTTGAGATTTTTTTCAATTTTCCCTCTAATGATTGTTGTTTAATTTCAATTAAACTACTCTTATTAATTTCCCATAGATGTAATGAATTATCATCGCATAATGTCACTAATCTACCATGATTAATCAGGAAAACAATCTGTATAATTGCCAATGGTTGTTGATGTTGTCCATAGAATTCACAACCAGGCCGGCCAAATACTTTAATAGCACCTGTTGCTGTACCAATACATAATAAACGTAATTGTGGATCCCATGCCAATGCGGTTGGTTTATGTGGAAAGCCATGTTGTAATGTCTATTAACACAAAACAAAAAACAAAAAAAAAATAGATAGAGAGAGAAATAAAGAACCGTTACGTATTAGTCATCAAATCAATCTATCTCTATTGTTTCTATAATAGTAACAGAGATAAAAAGATTTATTTTTCGGTGCAATCATTGATCATACACACAAAATCTAAATCAATAACTGTTATCATAAATAATTGCAATTAATTGATAAGAATTGCTGGAAATTGGTGTAATTTCGTAGAAAATTACCTGAAAAAAAAGCCAAGTGGATAATTAAATTGCCATTGTTTGTGTAATCGAAAAGTTATTACTTTAATTAATTATTGCGATTAAGACCTTGATTATTTTTGCTTACATTATTATTATTGTTATTTATTTATTTATTTATTGTAAAACTAGAACACGTTCTTGTGTTACTTTACAAAAATGTAAACTTAGTAGGCTACGGTTGATCTAGCGATTGTCTTTTATTAAATATTATGTATTTTTTTCTATTATCAAAGTAGCCTATTATTTGAAAAGTTAAAATAGGCGTTCTGGTCGTGATTGTGTTTTATCAAAATCAATTGTTTTAATTATTTTGTTCTCTATACAACATAAAATCATCGACAAAATGTGAAATTCTATAAAAATTGTAGTTTTATAGGTTTATTTAAGGCAAATTTGATAAGAAATTGTTAATAGGCAAAAACAAAAACAATTATTACAACCTAAACTTAGAAGGCTTTGATAATTATTGTTGTTTTGTTTTTTTGTTTAATATAACCAAGGTATTTTCTGATAAAACTCTCAAAAAAGTAGGCTTGGGTAGTGATTGTCTTTTGTCAAATATAACCTATTTTTTAAATACCCCAAAAAGTTGTTAAATTCAATAAAATTCCTGGCATTTTCAGTTGATTTAACAACAAATTTGCTAATTATTTATAATAGCAACTAGCAAAACCATCACAAAGTTGATTCTAAAAATGTTTAAAATACAAACTAGTGGGCTTTGGGGGGTGATTATCTTTTATTAAACATAACCAATCTTTTAAACACCCCAAAAAAGTGGTTAAATTCATTAAAAAACCTCGCATTTTGGGTCTATTTATCAACAAATTTGCTAATAATTGTGATAAAAGTAGCAAATCCAATCGCAGCAATTTTTAAAATACAATCAATTGGCTTTGGTGGTGATTGTCTTTTGTCAAATATAACCTATTTTTTAAATACCCCAAAAAGTTGTTTAATTCAATAAAATCCCTGGCATTTTTACTCGATTTAACAACAAATTTGCTAATTATTTATAATAACAACTAGCAAAAACATCAAAAAGTTGATTCTAAAAATGTTTAAAATACAAACTAGTGGGCTTTGGGGATGATTATCTTTTGTTAAATATAACCAATTTTTTAAACACCCCAAAAAGTGGTTAAATTCGTTAAAAACCTCGCATTTTGGGTCGATTTATCAACAAATTTGCTAATAATTGTGATAAAAGTAGCAAATCCATCGCAGCAATTATTAAAATACAATCAGTTGGCTTTGGTGGTGATTGTCTTTTGTCAAACATAACCTATTTTCTTAAACACCCTAAAAACTGGCAAAATTCATTAAAAATCCTACAATTTTCGTTCAATTGATCAACAAATTTGCTGATTAATTATAATAAAAATTATCAAAGCAATCGCAGCAATTTTTAAAACACAAACTAGTTGGCTTCGGTGGTGACGGTCTTTTGTCAAACATAACCCAATTTTTTTGAACCGTTTTTTTTTTGTTGATAAACTTCAAAAATTGTGAAATTTGTTAAAAATTTCTCAATTTATGGTTGATTTAACACAGAAAAAAAATGTATGTTGATAACCTATAGTGAAAAAAAAAAACGTAGAAAAACACCTGTAACGCCTATCCCACGAATTATTACAAATGTTTGTATTTGATAAGATAAAAAAAAATAAAGATTAGAACAATAATTTTGTGATTACAAAACAAATAAAGGGGTAATTTGTGGGGAGAAATTTTTTAAAAATAACTCACCCTTCTGTACGAGAATAGATCCTTCTGTAATTTCTGGCGTTCAGCTGTCGGATGCGGCCCTTTCGCTTTTATAAACTTGAACATCGTTCCCTAATCCAATTAAATTCTAATTAAAATCAATTAAACAATTAAAAGATAATAATAATAATAGGCGGCTGTGACAAAACAAACCCTGACATATGTCACAAATCACATCCCCTACTATTTTTAAAAAGACACAAACATCAAAACACCTCTGGCCAACGCCTGCTAACTTCATTCGTTTTTTTCGTGTTTTGTTTTATTGCTATTTACAATAGTATGAATGATTTACCTGTGATGAAACTGGTTAAAAATCGACGAGCACGTAATAAACAACGAATTTTCACACAAATTTCTAATTTACGACAAAAAAAAAACGTATAAAAAAAATTGCCAACTATTTCTAACGAACCATTTACACGTAGATGATTGTTGAGTCACTGACCGGCATAAAATGAAAAGTAGGCGGAGACTTTTGTTTTTTGTTTAATCCCCCACTATTCACCACTCAACTACCAACATAACAACACTCAAATTTACCAAAAATTTTATTTAATTAATTTAATAACAAATTATAACAACTAAAACAATACGATTTTGTTGTGGAATTATTAAAATTCTCTAAAATTGTTGAATAACGCTGTAACGGTGCCAATTGATTGTCAATTGTTTGTGTCGATAGCCAATGGGAGAATCTGGTTGATTCGGCTGAAGTTAGTTGCGAGTCATTTTCAAAAATTGGCGCCTATAATTCGAAATAAGTATATTGACGATTTTCGAAAATATAATAAAATACCCGGCATAAATTGCACAAATTATCATTAATATCGATCGCTAATTTATCACCAGTTTTTAGAATTGTTGTAATAGTGGCTGGATAATTCGTTTGTAAATCACCAACGAATTTCTTCATCAAACTCTGTACGGAACTGTACGGATTGTCTTCGTTTCGTTCAAACACGACCGGTTCTAAATCATTAAAACGATTATAAAACACCAATTCTTTGATATCAAATTGTCGTAACGGTCGTAATATTTTGATATGATCTCTGGAATCGCAATAGCCCTGAAATCCGGCATTTTTTCAGTTATTTTACAGTAAATTTGAATAAAATTGCTACTAACTGCGTGTAGAGGGATTTGTGAGCCGCGTCCTAACGATACATCCGCTAATAATTGGGCTGCAACGTCCAACGAAATGTCCGGAAGGAAAACAAAGCGACATTGCAGCTTCCGCGCGATTTCTACATAGAAATTTCTAATTGTAATTTCAAGATAATCTAGTTTCTTTGTTAAACTCTTTTGTTTATCAACAAATACGCTCAATTGTTGTTGATCATTAGCATCCAATTGGAGTTGTTTTAGATCTTTCGTAATGTCGTGATTATTTGTGATAATTTGCGTTATTTTGGCAAAATTTATGCTAAAATCGAACCGTTTCACTTCATTCTCGATATTGTTAAGGATTTCCAATCGTTTTTCCAGCAATAATTCCAAATTATCTACAAAAATATTGAGTTTTATCAACTGTTTTAATTGGTCGAAATAATTACTTTCTAGATAGAAGATTATAGGTTGAAATCGTAGCTTCTTATGTGTGTTTAGATCTAATCCTGTACGTATAAAATGTAGTAAAGCTGTGGTCGCATGGCCCCCTTTATAAACAATCAAAACATGATCGTTCGGTTTGATTAATTTCAATTTTCCCAAAGTTGCTTTGAATTTATGCGTGGTGCCTTGTAGAAAACAGTTCCTACAGTATTTATCTTTCGAACGTAATAGAATACATGGATTGTCTTCACGGCATTTATTACATTTGTTTGATCTGAAATAAAAAAATAAAAAAGTGAGGTTATGTTAACACACTAATTAAAATAGTGCAAATATACTAATTACAATGTTAATTTTTCGGTAATTGGCATCAATTTCTCAGCAATTTCATTGAATTGATCGTCATCATCCCCTAAACTGCACATTTTCGTCGATTTGTTTGAAAAAATTCAACGATACATAACCTCACTTGAAGCACGTGGTGGCTAAGTTCACGAAACGTAAGCTGAATCGCCTAAGGCTCTGTTTACGGGGCAGACGTTACCGCCAATAGCGTTTTTTCCTGCAAACTGTAGCTGATTGTAGGATATCTCGAGAAAAATTATATCATTTCTATCTAAATTATATTGCTGAAACTTCCCAATTTTTACATGTATATTTCTTTGGAGATTCTAGAATATTTTTTGAATCAATTTTCAGTTCAATACAAACTGAGGAATTGAATTTGAGGGCCTTAATAAGTCACTTTTTCTGGTAAAATCGTAAAATTTTCTGATTTTGCGAATTTCATCCTGAAACTCACCGTATAATCAATGTGGTGTTGGGTAGGCAACCAATATAACACGGTTCTGTTGTCGTATACAACGAGCCTTAGCTGAACCGCGTTGTGTCTAAAGTGGAGTAGTTCCGTTGTATCAAGTACAAAGTAGAACTACTTTTGGCGCGTTTTTTCACAAATTCAAAAAAATTGTTATCTAATCATACAAAATAAATGAGGCTAATCCCAGTAATTAAACGAAAAGCAATAATTCCCTCTAATAAAGTTATTAATGAATAGTTTAATTGGAAATTAAACTGTTTTTGTCCTTTTGAATGGTTTTTGTGGTAAAATCTCATATGTTTCGCGGAATTTCTGCAATCATAATAAGAAACGATAAAAAGTTCCAAAAATTCCCCACTACCTAGGCGTTTTTAATTAGTCATTAATTATGTTGGAACGGTAAATTCGAAGAAAGTTTCGACGTGTCCAATGTAACGTGTTTATAAATAAACAGTTACATTATATAAAGATGCAGACAAGTTTAAAATAAAAGTAAAATTGAAAATAAACACATAAAAAAATTCAGGCCAAGATGTGTGACTTAGAAATCTCGATAAAACTTGAGAAAGGTAAAAGTCCACACAGAAATTTCGCCACAACATCAACGCAAAACATATCCGTCCGACTTCCTGTTATCGAAATTTAAATAAATGCCATCAATCAATTTTCCCCATAATTGCGTAAGAGATTAATCAATAAAAACGTGCCATACTTCAGAATGCGTACTTAGGTTTTAGTTTGTTTTTCAAAAAAATTGCGCCTTATCGTAAACACTACCCATCTCATTCTAAACAATTGTTAGCCATTATAGGCGTCATTGTTTAACATTGACGCGGCTGTGTCAAAAGGCACAATTCACGTACAAAAAGATCTATAATTATAAAGATAATTATTACATAATTCTCAGTAAACAATCGAGATATTCTATAAAAGGAGCGTGTTCGATCGAATTTAGTTTATCGATTTTTTTTTGTTCTTTTCACTAATTGATAATAAAATTTGCGTTGTTATAGTAAAAGTAGGTTACTAGATTTGCCGATTTTTTTTTGTTGTGTGCGATCGTCTTTTGTTTGCCATTACAATTATCACAGTTTACTTTGTTTTATTATAAAACGGGACGTGTTAAAATTGATTGTAAAATCGATAATACAACGGAATATTGGAAAAGAGATTATTGAATAATTGATAAAATGGGGCAAAAATAGATAGACCACGTCATGATTGTGTCTTAATTGTCATCAAGTGGTGGTTTTATTATATAAATAAATGAGGAGAAATCGAAAGAAATGCGCAGTCTTCTATACGACTTTCACCAAATCACACAACCACTTTTCACTTTGCGATACAAACAAAAATTTTTCGAAATAGAAAAAAACAATTTTAAAATCACCGCCTCAACGGCGTCATTCTAATCACAGCCTGGCGCAGTGCTACCAAATTTTCGCACAGAAAATTCGGTTTTTTTACAGCACGCGTGAATCAATTTTCGTAGAACCGCGAGTGTGTTAATATCATCGCGATTAGAAGTGATTAATAACGCCAAATAATGGAAATTATAACAAATACAACGGTGTTATTAACAATTTCGATCGGTTTTTGTGGTTTTTTACTGTTTTATATATTAAAATTGTTGAGAAACGAGCAGGCGGCCCGCTCCGCCGATAATAGTAAGTTTTTGTCAATTGTTTCATCATTTGTTATTTTTCTAATTGTCACAGAAACTTTGATAGTTTTTCAAAATTTCCCAAATTTTAGGTTATAACAATTCCATCTCTCTCTCGTGTGGGTTTGTTTTGTATGTGTTGGAGAGAGAGATGGGTATCATGGGGGTGCAGGTATAATTGTTGTCTGAATTTTCCAGGTAAAAAGGGGCCGGACAAGAGCGAGCCGAAGAAAATCCAAAATAGTGGCGGGGGTAGTATGAAGAATCGAAAACGGCCAGTTGATAAATTACCAAATTCGAAACCGAGTCAGTGGTTGTTAACAACATTGAAAGGCCATACCGGACAAGTTTTGAATATTGATATAACAACAAATAATAAATATTTAGCGTCGTGCAGTGAAGGTAAAGATCGCCTTTTTGATTAGCGAAATAGTTGATTCTTTTGTTTTTAAAAAACACAAAACAAAAACAATTAGTGATAACGGTGTTATTATTGTTATAATCGTGTGTGTGTGTCATTTGTTGCTTTGTTGTTTTGTTAATTTCTATTTTATAAATACAGATTCCGTGGATAACTGCGATAATTCCACAACAATAACAACAACAACAACAACAACAACGACGACCAGAAAACAGAAGATTATCGATAAAGATAAGCGAGCCGCAAAGATAAAACGTAAACGGCGCCGTAAAAAGCGTACAAACAAAATAACAACAACAACAACAACAATAACAATTGATAAAACAAGTGATTTGATAACAACAAAGACAATGTTACCATTAAAAGAATATACGATATTATGTAATTATCTGATAAAAACTGGTTATAATCCAGTTAATGATCTAAACAAATTGTTTGAACGTTATCTATTAACACAACAAGACCAATACGAGATGGGCTATCCGTTATATTCATCGAATCATGTCCAATTCTACCATCACTACAACAATTACCATCAACAACAACAACACGTGAAAATCTATCGACCATCGATTGAAGACGATGATAGTGGACGTAGTTCGGGCAATTCAAGTGATACCGAATCAACAACGAGCGCCTGTACTGGTGACGACAGATTCATTAATGTGTTGCATAAATGTGTACGTTGTGCGGCTACATTTTCAATTACAAATAATTGTTATAGTGCCGAATATGCGTGCATTTACCATCATGGTAAATTGGTGAATGTGGGCCGTGCCGAATTACGTTATAATTGTTGTTATGGTTATAAACATAGTTATGGTTGTACAACACAACCGTTTCATGTATATAATGGTTACAGTTACGGTTGGAATGGGCCGTTTTTTGATTATTTCACAATTAATCATCAATCAACTGATAATAATTGTTGTATTTATGGGATTGATTGTGAGATGTGTTATACAACACAAGGCTTGGAAGTAACCAAATTAACAATTGTCAATATCGATGGTCAAATCGTTTATAACACGTTAATCCGTCCGTATAACACGATCTTAGATTTTAATACACGCTATTCGGGGATAACGCCGAATACGTTTCAAGAGAATCACGCGAATTTGAAGACATTGAAACAGGTCCAGAATGATTTGAGATTGTTGATTGGTGCGAACACGATCATAATTGGACATGGTTTAGAGAATGATTTACGTTGTTTGAAATTTGTACATAATCGTTGTATTGATACAGTTAAGCTGTTTCCGCACGAGTACGGTCTGCCGTATCGTAACAGTTTAAAGAATCTTGTTAATCAATATTTGAAACGTACCATACAGAATTCGCAACATTTAGGACATGATAGTTATGAAGATGCGTGTGCATCCATCGAATTAGTATTATGGAAGATACGTAAAGATTTGCAGCGTCACAAATAATTCATTAATTTTTTTATAATTGCTTTTAATTTATTATCACGCTATCATTAATTATTTTTTAATAATAATAGAAAACATGTGATAAAGAATCTCGAGTTCCTCGTTGTGTAAATAGACTTATTACAGAAAATACGTAATAATGCGTTTTTTGTTGTGTCGTTTTGTTCCATATTTTTTTAAAAAAAATTGTAAATAAATTTTCAAAAATTTCCGATTTTATTTATTGCTCTCTCTCTCTGTCTCTCCTTAGATCGCACGGTTTTATTGTGGGATATACGCGATTTAGTCCAAGACAATCGCCATTATCGGTCGTTGCGTGTTAATATCGAATTCGATTATGCCGAATATGTGCGCTGGAGTCCGGATTGTAAAGCGTTTCTGATACACAAACACAACGAGAACACGATCGAGGTGTATAAGGTTGAGAAAAAGAACAATCAACTGGGCCACGCCACCAAAATCTCCACATTTCCTAAAGTATCTTATTATTTATTTATTTAAAAAAAAATTGATAAAAAAACACAAATGTTATAGGTGCACGATGTGGACGTGGTGGGCTTTGCGATAGCGTCAACTGGCCGATATATTCTGACATGTTCGAATCGCACCGATCTGGTGGTGTTGTCGTTGCGTGGCGATGTGTTGGCCCGGCTCGATACGTATCTGATGTCGACGTTGTGTGCAAAGGTGTCGCCGTGTAGTCGTTTTGTTGTGGCCAGTGGTTTTGCGCCCGATGTTAAAGTTTGGGAGGTGGTTTTTACGGCGACCAGTGGTGGCGAGGATGGGGTTGGTGGTGGTGAATTCAAGGATGTTAAGCGTGTCTTTGATCTTACTGGTCACCAATCGGGCGTCTATGATGTCTGTTTCGATAGTAATTCAACGCATATTGCGACCATTTCGAAGGATGGGCGATGGAGATTGTTCAATATTAACAGTAAGTTGGATGTTGTTCCTCTTGTGTGTGTGTCTCTCTCTCCCTCTCTTGTCTCCCCACCCCTCACTCTCTCACTCATCCCAAATTACCGCCTCTAAGTCGGTAGAGTTTCACGAAACACCTATTATGGTATTACCTTTAGAGGTAATTTTGGAAATAATTGCCTTGACGAATCCACAAAAACGCAATTTTCACAGTTTCTTGTATCAGATGGTAAACTTTCTGATATTTCTTCGGATTTGAACAATGGGGGGTAGTTTTGAAAGTTTCTCGCTTGATTGCCCATTGAAATCACTTGTTCTTTTAGTTTTTATTGCTATAATTCAAGATTGCTAACTGATTATTGTTTAAGTAAACGTCTAAAGTCGATTAATTTAATGTAGGGCATCAAGTTATTTTAAAAAATCGATCTAATTTTTTTTTAATTTTCGCTTGTTTTCTTAAGAATTAACAAACAGCCTTTTTGACCTGTTTTGTCGGCTAAATATTCTAGAAAAGGGGTGAGAGTTCCTTATGAAAAAACAAATATGTCGCCAATGATCTGTAGTAATGCTACAATAGGGGTAGATTTGGAAATTCCTTCTTTAACGTATCGTTGAAATCTTTTAAATTTATTGTTATTTTTTTTAAATTTGAATCTGGGATTTTCTATCGTTTTATGGAAAATATATAGCGGAAGTCAGTCCATAAGCCATAAGCCGATAGGGTTTCACGAAACGCCTAATATTGTATAACCTTTAGGGTCAATTTTGGAAATAATTGCCTTGACGAATCAACAAAAACGCAATTTTCATAGTTTCTTGCATCAGATTATGATATTTCTTCGGATTCGAAGAATGGGGGGTAGTTTTGAAAGTTTCTCGCTTGATTGTCCATTGAAATCACTTCGCTTTTATTGCTATAATTCAAGACTGATAACTGATTCTTGTTTAAAAACAAACTAAAAACACCTCTAAAATCGACTAATTTAATGTAGGGCATCAAGTTATTATTAAAAATCGAGATAATTGGATTAGTTTTGTATAATGTTGCCTGTTTTTCTCAATTCCCGCCTGTTTTCTTAAAAATTAACAAACACTCTTTTTGACCTGTTTTGTCGGCTAAATATTCTAGAAAAAGGGGAGAAAATTGCCTATGAAAAAACAAATATGTCGCCAAAATGGCATTTATAATCAGTTATCTGAAGTAAAGCTACAATAGGGGTAGATTTTTGGAAATTCCTTCTTTCGCATATCGTTGAAATGCCTTTAAATTATTGTGTTTTTTTTTAATCTGAGTGGGGGATTTTCTACAGTTTTATACACTTTGTCGAGAGAAAAATACAATAAAACAATCAAAACTTTGTTGGAAAATTCATAACTTTTTTATTTAAATAGTTTGCGTCGAAAACACAAAAACGAAATTTTCCCAGTTTCTTGTATCAAATGGTAAACTTTATGATATTTCTTCGGATTTAAACAATAGGGGGTAGTTTTGAAAGTTTCTCGCTTGATTGCCCATTGAAATCACTTGTTATTTTCGCTTTTTTTTTGCTATTATGCAAGCCTGGTAACTGATTATTGTTTAAGTAAACGGCGAGAAACAAACGAAAAATACGTCTAAAGTCGACTAATTTAATGTAGGGCATCAAGTTACTTTAAAAAATCGATCTAATTTTTTTTAACTCGCCTGTTTTCTTAAGAATTAACAAACAGCCTTTTTGACCTGTTTTGTCGGCTAAATATTCTAGAAAAAGTGGTGAAAGTTGGATTATGGAAAAACAAATATGTCGCCAAAATGGCCTTTATAATCAATTATCTGTAGTAATGCTACAATAGGGGTAGATTTTTGGAAATTCCGTCTTTAACGCATCGTTGAAATCTCTTTAAATTATTGTTATTTATTAAAATCTGAATCGGCGGTTTTCTACAGCGTTATGGAAAACACATAGCGGGAGTCATGGCCGAGACGACAGCAAAGTGGAGCGGCATTTTCTAGTGCGTTTAGCACTTTGTTCAAAGAAAAATACAATAAAATCGTCATAACTACCATGGAGAATTATTGACTTTTTTATCGTTTTTCTGGGGAGGGATGCGGAAAATAAGCGGGTCCTGGCTAGTGGTTGAATTTTATAAGGGTAGATTTGCGGGTTTCCCGCTTGATTACTCATTGAAATCACTTGTTAATTTCTCCTTTTTTGCTATAATTCAAGACTGATAACTGATTATTTTTTAAGTAAATTGCAAACAACAAACGTCTTAAGTCGACTAATTTATGTAGGGCATCAGGTCATTTTGAAAAATCGAACTATTTCGATCGCTTTTGTATAACGTTGCCATTTTTTTTGCAAATTTTCGCCTGTTTTCTTAAGAATTAACAAAAAACAGCTCCATGGAAAATATTTAGCAAGGGTCAGGGTCTAGATAACAGTAAAATGTAGTGCGTCTTGTACTTTACACTTTGTTGAAAGACAAATACAAAAAAAAACAGTCAAAACTTTGATGGAAAATTCATAACTTTTTTCTCATTTTTCTGGGGGGAGGGAAGCGATAAATAAGTTTGCTTGGATCGGTCCTGGCTAACGGTTAAATTTTATGAATCTAGTTTTGCAGGTTTCTCGCTTGATTGCTAATTGAAATCACTTGTTACTCTCTCTTCTATCGTTTATATCCGATACGTGATTATTTTTTAAGTAAACTGCGAAAAACAAAAGAGAAATGCATTTAAGGTCGACTAATTTAGGCCATCAAGTTATTGCTTATTTTCTTAGTAAATGTAAATTAATCAGATCTGCAAATTCCTTCTTTAAAATCCCTTAAGATTTTTGTGAGTTTTTGAAATCCAAATCAGGGATTTTCCACTGCAGTTTTGTAAGCTTCTCGTTTGATTGCGCATTGAAATCACTTGTTATTTTCTCTGTTATCGTTCAAATCTGATACTGATAAGTGCTTATTTCTTGAGTGGTCCTTGAAAAACAACGGAAAATGCGCTTCAGGTCGACTAACTTATCTATGGCGTCAAGTTGTAGTTAATTTACAAAATTTATTTATTTAAATAAAGAAAAAAACGGAAATACCCGGATTATTTGGACTTGCCGGATCGGCATTGAATATTTTCCATTTTATTTCGCATTGCATTATTTAAAAGATACAAGAAGAAACAATTCAAAATCGACTTTAAATTTATTCTTCTCTATTTAATCAGTGCATTTAACGCAATTAAGTACTTCTTTTGAAAACCGAATCGGCTGGAAATTGATTGAGAAAAGAAACAAAAACGTTGTTGCAGAAAACTGAATTATAGCTTGATGCTCTGTAAAGCGAATATAGATAAATAAGTAAACAAAAGTAGTATCGCTAAAGAGTACTTTGGAACTTAAATTAATTACTCGCAGCGGTGCTATAATTGTGGAAGATTTATCTCGACCGATCATTGAAGTCACTTAATATTATCAATTGTTTATCTTTAAAAACTAGTCCCTAAAATTTTCCAATTTCTCGCCAAAGTTAGTGTTTTTTTATAGTCACGGGATTTAGGCTTGTTTAAACAAGCATGTTTTTATGAAGAAAAGCGGAAACAGATTTTATGTATCGTGTTTTAAAAATCGAGGTATTAGAGAAAGTGCCTAATAAACGTATACCTAAAGGACTCGTTACGGTGTCTGCTTTACTGGGAATTTTTCGGCTGAAATTGACTTTTCCCAACTTTCTTTGTACGCCTGTTCGTTTAGTCAAATTTACGATATTACCTCGTATTGTTGGATCATAATCCTATTTTGTTCAACAGTTATGATTGTGAAAACACTACAAATTTGTGCATGCCATATGGAAAATTAATAATAGACCCGTCTTATTGACACTAGAGTTTTACAACCCAATAAATATTCGCCGTTGTTTGGGCCGGAGGTGCCGAGAATTTTGCTAAACCGATTACAACTTAGATTCTTAAATTTTAGAACAAAAAGTCGGCAAGTCGATTTTCTGAAAATAAACAATAAAAACGTCAACGTCATTTTTGCTTTCCTGCTGTTATAGAAAAATCTCCAATTGTTGCTTAATAAATTACTGCTTTATTGATGCAAGCATATATTATTAACAGGGCCGGATTTACCGATTAAAGAGGCTTAAGCTGCAGGCACCTTTTCGAAAAGTGGTCCTATAGGCAACTAGTCTTAAATTATACCAAGTAGTTTTTTTCACTTTTTCTTAGAAAAAACAAAAAACTTGGTTGGAAAAATAATAGGGTGATGGTCCCTCAAAAGCGCTTTTTCCAACAGTGAAATTGATTGTTCGGTCTTTTTGCATTTGAAACAAAACTCAGACGTTAAACGTAGTATTTTTTTGGAAAAATTAATTTTTAAGAAAACATTTTGGAATAAAAGCGACACTTAACGGGAGGCTCCCAAAAGATACGTCTCGATCATCTTTTTGTATTTTGTTTTTTTAGAAAACATTCGTTTAGATCAGTGATTCTCAACCTTTTTTTTTGTTGTGGTACAATTTCAACATTTTCAAAATTTGGCGGCACTAACAGTAAAATAAGCTAAAAAATAAATAAAAATAATTTGCATTTCTAAAATATGGCGGTACACAAAAGTGCTGTGGCACAGTGGTTGAGAATCACTGCTCTAGGGTTTTGCAAACAATTCTCTATAGCTTTGCAGACAATTCTCTAGAGTCTTGCAAACAATTCTCTAGATATAGCTTTGCAGATAATTCTCTATAGCTTTGCAAACAATTCTCTAGTGTTTTGCAGACAATTCTCTAACGTTTTACAAACAATTCTATGGTGTTTTGCACACAATTCTCTATAGCTTTGCAGATAATTCTGTATAGCTTTGCAGACAATTCTCTGGTGTTTTGCAAACAATTCTCTATCGCTTTGCAGACAATTCTCTAACGTTTTACAAACAATTCTATGGTGTTTTGCACACAATTCTCTATAGCTTTTTAGATAATTCTCTATAGCTTTGCAGACAATTCTCCATGGCTTTGCAGATAATTACAATTCTCCATGGCTTTGCAGATAATTCTCTATAACTTTGCAGTCAATTCTCTATAGTTTTGCAGACAATTCTCTACAGCTTTGCAGACAATTCTCTAACGTTTTACAAACAGTTCTATGGTGTTTTGCACACAATTCTCTATAGCTTTGCAGATAATTCTGTATAGCTTTGCAGACAATTCTCTGGTGTTTTGCAAACAATTCTCTATCGCTTTGCAGACAATTCTCTAACGTTTTACAAACAATTCTATGGTGTTTTGCAGACAATTCTCCATGGCTTTGCAGATAATTCTCTATAACTTTGCAGTCAATTCTCTATAGTTTTGCAGACAATTCTCTACAGCTTTGCAGACAATTCTCTGGTGTTTTGCAAACAATTCTCTATCGCTTTGCAGACAATTCTCTAACGTTTTACAAACAGTTCTATGGTGTTTTCCACACAATTCTCTATAGCTTTGCAGATAATTCTGTATAGCTTTGCAGACAATTCTCTGGTGTTTTGCAAACAATTCTCTATAGCTTTGCAGACAATTCTCTAACGTTTTGCAAACACTTCTCTAGAGTTTTGCAGACAATTCTCTATAGCAGTGATTCTCAACCACTTTTTTGTTGCGATACACTTAAAAATAAATAAAAATAATTTGCATTTCTCAAATTTGGCGGCGCACTTCAAGAATTTGGCGGTACACAAAAGTGCCGCGACACATTGGTTGAGAATCACTGCTTTAGATCCTTAACGTAAAAAAGTTTTGGGTCCTTAAAATATTACTTGCAACCGGGCCCCTTTGTGGTGAAGGCCGGCCCTGATTATACAAAAACAAAATTTACCATCGGACAATATGTTTTGGTGTTTTTTTTTTTAATGAAATTAGCTCAAAATTCTGGTATCGATTTTATGAAAGTATCGAGTTCTTAACAAAAGAACAATAAAAACAGCAAAGCTGTCTTTCGAACATTTTGTTGCTATTCCGACATATTAAAAAGAGTTCTTTTATTAGGACAAAAGCTATTGCCAAATAAGTGTACATACATAATTGCTTAAATCAGTGGATAATAGAGCTAATCTTGCACTTTACCAGTCCAATTTGCTACGCTTTATGTGGCAACTTTCTCATCTCTTTGTACACCTGTTCGTTTGGCCAAATTGTACAATTGACTCCATTCCATGAAAGGGTTTATTATAGGGAAACTACCGCATATTTTGAAAAATAACAATAGAAGCAACTGGTTCTGATGACTAGGTTGTAAAAGCAGCGATTTAGCTGCAAAAATTGCTATTTTGGACATATATTTTAAAACAAGACTGGTAGAATTTTTCCAACTGTGGAAAATCCGTGTCAGTATCGGAAAAATCACCTGTCAGCATTTAATAATGTATTTTTTGCTGATTAATCTTGTTATCGCGAGAAGTGTTTTTAGAATTGCTATTATATTCCATGAATTGTTGCACGGAAATTTTCCATTTGTTTGTCAACGTAAATACCAAACGTTATCAGATTGTTGCCAATATCTAGCTACTTATAAACAAATTGTTTTCTACGTACAAACCGGTACAAACTCTAACTCCTGTAATACAGGATATATCAATGATCTTGAAGCTTATCTGAATAGTAGATTAGATAAGAAAGTAATTTAGAAGAATTGTAATAAAATAGCTAAAGTTCCATAAATCTGATAATTGAAAAAAAAAAACAATCTGATCATCGAGTTAAGTAGTCTTAACTTATTGTTAGACAAACGCAATAACGTTTTGTAACAAATTGTTTGTTTGCGATAAAGTGGACGAGTTGCGATATTGTTTGCTATCACGTGTAAAATTATATCGTTCAAGTCGCAATTAGTTTCTTAATCAACTAATAATTGCGTCTTTTTTTACGTATTTCTAGTTTGTTGTAATTGGTCGATTAATTATTCATAAAATAACAAAATTTTAATTGAGGTGTGTTGCGTGTGTAAAACGCGATGTATTCAGGCAAATACGCAAACAGCTATTTTCCAGACAGAAACATTAGACTTAGATAACATCGACATAATTGAAAACATCGACGATATATTACGCCGTCCAATTATCACTTCAATTGTTTGCAATCTAACACGGTATTTTTCTATCAACGATAACAAAAAAAACAAGAAAATAATGCGTTTAAAGTCGATTAGTTGCTGTGTTGGCATGAATTTGAAACATTTATCAGTTTCCTGAAATCGGGCGTTTTTTGTTTGAAAACCTCAATTTCCAAATTGATTGTTACTGAAAAAATAATTGCCAACGTGTCTCTTAAAATTGGGAATTTTCTAGAATCGAGAATTATCAATCGAATTGCAGATTCCTTGTTGCATAACCATGTCCAATTGTTACTAGAAATTTTTGTTCTTTACAGTAAATAGCAAAAAATAGGGTAGTTAATTTGAAAGATTTATGAATTTCTTGAAAAATCGGTCATCTCTTTTGTAGACCAAATATTTTGAACAACGACTGAAATTTGTTGTAGAAACAACACGGTTTTGCCTCTAAAATTGAGAACTTTCTAGAATCGCGATGTGTCAATATAATTGCGAATTCCTTGCTATATTACCGCGTCCAATTGTTGCTCCAAACAAACGAATGATGAGTGTAAAGTTGATTAATTCATGTAGGGCATCAATTTGCAGTTGATTTGGAAACGGAAATACTCTTTTTAGAGAATACTTATTTCCTACTTTGATTTCTTTTTTGAATATTTTCAACTCTTTTGTAAACACGAACTTTTGGAAAACGCTCGAAAATTGACTGAAAAGAAATGAACCAGTGTTTTCGAGTCGTTAAATAACTGCAAAAAATCAACGAAAGAAAAATAAGGTCGACCAGCAGCACCTGGTTTTTAATGATGCCGGTAATTATAGTCCGTTTCATGATCAATTTCAGGGAGTCGTGGAAAAGGGGTACATTCTGAATTATTGAAGCCTCTCTCATTTTCATGATGGTCTCCCTATCCCCCCCTCTCTGTCGCTCTCATGTATAACATAATCTTCTATAAGCCACGTCTTCGGCCAGCTAAACGATCTTCTTCGTTACATGAAACGATCTCTAATCAATCATCATTTCAACCATTCTCCTGAAAAATTGCCCAAAACTGACGGGTTTCCTTTTTAGTGTCTATTGCAGGCCAAATTTGACTATGAAAAGAAATGAAACGTTAAATTTTACAAACATTTTACTTGATGCCCTACATAACTAATGTGAAAGGGTTTATCTTACGTGAAGAGAAATAAAGAAATTATAATTTTAGTCATTTGTCCCCCCACCCCTCTCTTTCTCTCTCTCGTCTGGGCTACAAGAACTCCATGTCCACTCTATTTCTGAAAAACTGAAGGCAAAAATTTTCGGAAAGTTTCCTCCATTAATGAAATAAGAAAGTCTGTCTCTATTGCTCGTGTTATTTTGGAGAAATTATGATTTTATCGTAATAAAACGAGAACATTTTCATTGAATTGTATAGTTCGTTTCATGAGAAACTTTCAGAAGGCTCTGGAGAAAAGAGTACCGTGGAAGGCCACGCCTTCGCTCGGCTGAAGTTACATGAAACGCGCTCTAAAAGATTGTTTTCTCTTGAATTTTTCCCCTTTTCCTAAAAAAATTGTTTCGAATTGACGATATTCCCTTTGAGCCTCTGTTATAAGCCAAATTTTCTAAAAACTGGACATTCGACATTATTGCTTGATGCCCTGCATTATTAATCTTCTACATACAGACAAGAATGAAAATTATAAGATAAGAAAAATTTCTTCTATATGAAGCTATTTTGAAAAATTCTGATATTATTATAGTTCGTTTCATAACAAATTGCCAGGGCCGCGGGAACATTCTGAGTTATTGAAGTCTCTCTCATTTTCGTCTCCCGACTTCTTTTTCCTCGTCCTCTCTCTCATTTTCGTCTCCCTACATCTCTCCCCGTCGCTCTCTTGTTCTATTCTATAGTTCGTTTTACAATAAATTGCGCGATGAACTTTCCAGGCGTTTTTTTCGTCTACATAGTCTTCGCCAATTAATTGGAATTGCTGAACTATCCTCACAATTGAAGATTCCTTGCTGAATTATCCCGTCCGATTCTCTTTAAAATTTCCGTATTAGTATTTTTCTTTTTGAAGTGAAACTTCTTTAGACGCGCTGGGATAATAAATTTGTTCTGAAGCGTAACGAAAATGCGAGTCCCCGTGAGGGGAAATCCTTCCCCTCTAACAGACAGCTGAGGGAGAAGAGTGGGGCGTTGCCATAGCGTCGATTCTACTGTCTCACTGTCAATTCTGCCAACTGTCTAAAATAAACAATAGAGTCTAAAGTTGGTATCATTGATGCGTCCTCTGGAACAAAACTAAAATTTCCAGGCCTACCGCGATTTATGATTTTTGTATTTGGGTCATTCCACCAAATAAAATCATTTTTACGGGGCGACCCCCGCCGATTTTTTTCAAATTTTGTGGAGGTGTTCTCTACTTTGACAAAAAAATTCCCTGAAAGTTTGAGTTCTTAATATGCAGCCGTTTCGAAGTTATGAATTTTTGAAATTTTGAAGAAACAAAAATTTCAACTTTTTCATCAATTTTTTTGAGGTGAAAAACCTTCTTTTCAGAATTGGTAAAATGTAGCTTTTTGTAGGAAAAATTCTCAGCTTTTTAATGGGAATATTCATTTTTTCATACATGCAACGGAAGACCCTTTAAAATCCAATCAAAGTGAAAAAAGCAATTTTTCACCGAGTGCGGCGCGTGGTACATCAAATTTGATATTTTTTTCTGAAAGCTGAGAGTTTTTCCCACAAAATATGTCATTTTCGCGATGTGCATATTTTTTGTTCTTTTACAATTAAATAAAATGTAAAATCTTGACAATAAAAATGCATATTTTTTTACGATCGTTTGTAATCGGTTATTTTACGTGCATGTTTGGAGCTGTCGAATATACCCGATTGCAGTATTTTTCGCGGTTGCTATAGTAACCGCGCCAATATCTGAAAAAAGTTTAAAAATATACGTTTTTTAATTGTCGAGATTTTACATTTTATTTAATTGTAAGAAAACAAAAAATATGCACATCGCGAAAATGACATATTTTGTGGAAAAAACTCTCAGCTTTCAGAAAAACCGGTCAAATTTGATGTACCAAGCGCCGCACTGTGAAAAAAATCGCTTTTTTCACTTTGATTGAATTTTAAAGGGTCTTCCGTTGCATGTATGAAAAAATGAATATTCCCATTAAAAAGCTGAGAATTTTTCCTACAAAAAGCTACATTTTACCAATTCTGAAAAGAAGGTTTTTTACCTCAAAAAAATTGATGAAAAAGTTGAAATTTTTGTTTCTTCAAAACTTCAAAAATTCATAACTTCGAAACGGCCGCATATTAAGAACTCAAACTTTCAGGGAATTTTTTTGTCAAAGTAGAGAACACCTCCACAAAATTTGAAAAAAATCGGCGGGGGTCGCCCCGTAAAAATGATTTTATTTGGTGGAATGACCCATTTATAAATTAATTAATGGCGTTAAATTATATATGAATATTGTTTTGAGATAAGTGAAATGCGGAAAAAGACAACTGCAGAAAAAAATCGAGCCTTCAGGCAACGACAGAAAGAAAATAAACCAATAAAAAAAATGAACTTCATCTCTAACCTAAGAAGTTTCACTTCTAACGCGCGGCGTTCCACGCACATTCATTTTTTTTTTAATACAATTTCGTTTACAGTCGATTATAAAAGAGGCGAAGATCCACATCTAATAACATCAGGAACATACGAACAAACCTCAAATACACCATTAATTGCCTTATCACCAGATGCTCAAGTCTTAGCCATAGCCAATGGTAACTCTTTGTATTTTTATAATTTGATAAATTCCGAATTGGATCACACCATCAACGATATCTTCATCGGTAAGTTGTACAAAAAAAATAAAATAAAATACGTAAAACATTCCATTAATAATTGTGTATTATTTAAGGTAATATAACATCAATCCTGTTCGATTCGTCTGGTAAATATTTATTTATTAGTGGCGATAAACATATAAAAATATTTCATAATATAACTGGTTATCGTTGTCAAATACAAATGGCTAAAGACAAACTGAAACAATTACAACGCCAACAACAGTCAGCAATGAAAGAACGTTTAGAACAATTGATTAAAGATTGTCAAGATCGTATTGCTGCAATACTTGGAAATTAATTAATTTCATCAATTAAATTACAAAATTAAATAATTATACAATTATTATTATGTATTATTATTATTTCTAAACAAACAAAAAGTTAGTATAGTGGATTCATCGACCAAAAAGTTACTAGATTTGACAGATGTCTGTCAAATATTCACGGGTACCAACTTAAATCTAGGTCCCTTTTTGGTCGATAAATTTAATATATCTCCACCTAATATGGCAGTTGAGCGGTTCAATCACCGACCTACGTTCTATTTTTTCGTTTATTATTATTATTTATAGTAATTATTGTGATTATTTCGGACTTCTATAATAACCGGACTAGGACTAGTTCGTAGTGTTGTTGGTGACGAAGAACTAGCGCCATTATAACGTTTCGTGACCGATTTGATCTCTTTCGATTCAATCGTTTCAGTTCGATGATTATTTGGTATTGTTTTCTTCGTATAACTGGTCACCGTATTCGTCACCATCGGTTGATACGGATCATTATTATGTGTGGTTTTATGGTAAATTTCCGAATAATCCGTACTCGATGCACCACTATTCCGACGTATGATCGTTTGATGATTGTTTAAGCGTTGCGGCGCCGTCTCATTAATATCGTTCTCTTGCAGGGTTTTATACAGTTCGGGGGCGCGATCTTGGAGGCCTTTCAAAAAGATCCGTTTCCGTGTGTCGGTTTGTTCGATCGTTTCGTTTAGATCGCGTTGACTGCGGCTCAGATTCGAGATTAATCCGGGACTTTTCAGGTCGATTGCACGATTACTGTTGTTGTTGATGCGTTTCCAATTGTCGGTTTGGTGGTGATTGAAGCTTTGGCTGCGTGCTAAATTCGAACGGTAAGTACGCGCCGGTTTTGCGGGTGGTTCGTTTTTTAGTATTGGCGGCGGTGGTGGTGTGGAGATCGTATTGATTATCGATACGTTGATTGTGTTGTCTTCGTTGGGGGATTTTTCGAGACGTGTTGGTGTCTCGTATTTGTAGTATTTGGGGTGTTGTTGGGGGCGGCGTGGTAGACTTTGTGAATAGCGATGGTCTTGATTGTGATCGGCGGGGTTGATCAGGCCTGTTGTTGATTTACTGAAGCGGCCCAAAGTGCTCTGCGACCTGTAAAATAGAGAAACCAACACATTATCACTCAATTATGGTAGAAGTTTTCTGTTTTAGCTTCAAAAAGCACGATTGATAACAACTATTTTTAGAAAATCAGGATCTTCATTCTTATCGTTGTTTTAGTATAAAGTTCTACCTCTTTTTAAGCATCTAATCGTGTTTTATGCTTAGATCAGATGCCGCACCTGTATACGTTTAATTGAACATACAGGTGTGGATCGATATCTAGGTTGCTATATTATACATTTTTGAACCAATAACAATCGACAAAAAAAAGGGGTTTGTGTTGTGATCGAGTACCTATTGAAATCACTTATTTCCAATGGAAATTCCAGCGGTATTTTTGGCAAAATAGTTTCGCAAAGTTTCGAACCATTATTTCTTGTGGCCCAGTTTCCGATTCCGGTTTCCTTCCGGAAAAATATTGCTTTTTTCGGTTCAGTTCCTGTTTTCGTTCCGGAAATGATATCGTTTTCTTTTCGATTGATGTTTTCAAGAAATGCAAATAGGGATCTGTTTCTGGTTCAGTTCCGGTTCTGATTTCAAGAAATAGAGATGAGGATCAAGTTCTAGATTTGTCAACAATAAACAATTCGACAGCTTTATAAGAGGACCATATATTGGTGAGGCGTTTCGTTCAGGGTGAAAATTTTATATTAATCTTGGAAGAAATGTTATTTTTATTATTCTGAACAAGTCGAGATCTCGATACTTATTTTTATTCGCTGAAAGTTTATATAATGCAACGTGGAGAGATTGTTTGTTTAAGAACTGTAGATAGAGATTAATATTGAAATTAGTACAGAATATATTTATTGGCATTCTGAATGAGTCGTGATCTTCATCTTAATCTTTATTAGAATGATTATTGCATCTCTTATTATTATTATTTTTATTACAATAGATGCAAATTAATATCTGGGCTGCTTCAGAACACATTTTTTAATCAACACCAATAGATGGGTCATAGTCAAAGTTGATGATTAATGGTCGTATTTCAGAGGGAATACGATTAAAAAAATTAGCTTTCAATTATTAACACTTCTGAGAAAGTCAAGGTCTCCATTCGTCTTTAATTTCATCGTTATTTTAACCTCAATTATATTTCCTCCATGAATTGAAATGTTTTTATTTTTTTTCTTAAGAGTCATATTAGAGAGGTGGTCACAATGCCATTTTCAAAAAAGATGGAATTCTAGCTTCATCTCCGAGAAAATAAATCTTCAGCCTATTTATTATAAATGGAAATACAGATTAAGATGTAGACTGTGCAAAATAGACAAAGCAACGTATATACCATCGAGGAAGCGTTGCAAAATAATTCTTTAATTCGTCTGTTTATAATTATTGATATTCTGAAGAAGTTGAGATCTCCATTTTCATTTTTATTTCAAGAATCATCAACATTCTGATATACAGCAACGGCATTTTCTTTAAGCACATACGGTAAACTTTACATAAAACGCCACACCTGTATAAATTATTAACAACAAGATTTTAAATAGAGATTGATATTCAGATTAGTACAGAATACATCCGTAACAGGTGGAATTTATAAAAATATAATAGTAACAGTGATGCCAATTTGTAGAAGGGGAGCGAGATCATTGAATACATAGATGGTCTCATTAGAGAGGTAATCATAATGCAACTAAGAAAGGGCAGGTTTGTGTTGTGATTGAGTATTGAAATCACTTATTTCCAATCGAAATTTCAACGATAATTTTTAAATAAAGTTTATTTGCATCCAAATTTCAAAAAATGGAGATAATGATCGAGTTCTACGTTTTTCTAAAAAAAAAGAACAACAGTCGTAGATTTTTTGTTTTAATTGAAGATAGGGTTAAATCTTTCAAATGTTTACAATTGGAATCATCGTATGATGATTGAATTTATCAAATAATGGTCACTCTAGAGAGGTGATAATAGTTGGGGATTTATTGTCATTTATGCGACGTTTTGTTAAAAAAAGCGTTGTTAAAAAATTACTTATTCTGGATCAGTTACGGTTCCGGTTTCAAGAAATAGAGATGAGAATCAAGTTCTAGATTTGTTAACAATAAAAAATTCTGCATTTTTATAAGAGGACCATATATTGGTGAGGCGTTTCGTTCAGGGTGAAACTTATTTTTATTATTCTGAACAAGTCGAGATCTCGATACTTATTTTTATTTGCTGAAAGTTTATATATTGCAACGAGAGCAGATTGTTTAACAACTGCAGATTGAGATTGTTATCGAAATTAGTGCAGAATTATATTTATTGGCATTCTGAATGAGTCATGATTTTCATCTTAATCTTTATTAGTATGACTTTTTAAACGTGCATATGTGTCGATACAACTTGTGTTGTGAGGTGAGTTTGAAAACGTCACATCATATCGAAGTCAAAATTCAAAAAATAGAGATAAGGATCGATTTCTACGTTTTTCTAGAAAAAAACAACAGCCCTAGATTTTTTGTTTTAATTGAAGATAGTGTTGAATCTTTCAAATTATTACAATTGAAATCATCGTATATGTTATGATTGGATTTATCAAATAATGGTCACCTTAGAGAGGTGGTTATAGTTGGGGATTTATTGTCATTTATGCGAATTTTTGTGGAAAAAAGCGGTAAATAAATAAAATCATAAAATAGCGTGCTTTTATGCAATTTATCGTTAAAACATCCAATTTTATTGTGCATCATCTTTTTTAGCGTCCAAGTTCCTATTTTAATGTTCGATTTTTTTTTTTGGAAAAAATTACCTGTAATCGTTATCAATAATCTTCCTCGGCTTGACACCATCGTACTTATTCTCCCGCCCATAGATACTACCAGCGAATGGATCTTCACCCAGATAATACCGTTGCACCGGTTGATGATAACGATTGATATGATTGTCATCGATAATATGACCTTTCTGATAAGAAGGACTAGATGATCGTTTACTATTACGTTGTTTGGCCATTTTACGTTCAGTACTAGCTGAACGTATTTTACCAACTAATTTACGTATCGATTGACCTTGAATTAAACGATTAAATTAATTAGAATTAAATTAATTGAGGTAATTAATTAATTAAATATATGAGACAATCTCCGTTATTTTAATCCGAAAAATGTTCAGCTGTCGACCGGGATTCGAACCACGGGACCTCTCCGTGCTATCCGGGCCATGGAGTGCTCTTTAACCGCTGAGCTATCGACAGCCTGTAAGAGCACTGTAACAGTCGACAGCTAAACATTTTTCGGTTTAAAATAACGGGGATTGTCTCATATAATTAATTAATTAATTAATTAATTACATCTATTAAATTGAATTTCTATTAAATTAATTAAGAAATTTACCGATAATATTGCCGCTTTTTTGTTTGGTTTGTGTCGATGTTGTTGACGTTGTGATCGGCGCAAATCTAGTTTTCTTGTTATCATTCACTTTAGGTTGGGGTTGTGGAGGCGGTAGTGGCGGTGGTGGTGAGACACGCGGTGGCGAGTAGTCGGGCGGCGGATCCGGTTGACGTTGCCGTTGTTTGCGTTGCGGCGGCACCGGCGTTACGCCCACATCATTATCATCGTAATCCGGCACCGGACTATGCTGGCGCTGAATCGGCGACGGCGACCATTGCGTTATTCCCTTATAATTGGCGGTCGTTACGTAATCGTTGCGGTACTCCTGCGACCGGATCGGACTCGGTGTACGTCGCACTGGTGATGATTTGATTGTAACATTAAAGAAACTCGTTTTCGGCGGTAATTTCTTGTTGGTTTCACTCTTCTCGTGTTCGTCACCGTCGAATGATTGATTCGATGAGCACGATTCGCTGCCGAAATGATGTTCCAACCATTTCGACGTTTCCACTTTACGTGTTTCCTCTTCTTGATCGAAATCCAACGGTTTACGGGTGATGACATCGGTGCGATCTAGTGGCGTTGTGGTGGTGGGTGTTGTTAGCATATTCGGATTGTAGCGGCGTTGTTGTTGTTGTTGTTGTTGTTTCTTTAAGCGTTGCGAAAACCGATCGAAATCCGTCTCATCAATCCCATTCCTTTTTAAATCGTCATCACCGTAACGCTCCATCTCACTGGCTTCCGTTTTGTATTTCATTTCATGCCCAATTATCTTACCATCACTCACATAATCCACATCTTCCTGTTCGCGCACCTTAAAGAACCGTTGATGATGCTCTTTGTGTTGATCGATCGGCGGCGGCGGTGGTTGGTCTAATTGTTCGGGCAATTCATCGTCGTAGATCTCTTCGTGTTCGGTTGTACGTTGGGATTCTGTAACGATCTTACCATCCGGTCGGACGGCACTGGATTCTTTTAGATTTTCCGTATCGATCACTTTATTCGATTTGATTGTGTCGCGTATTAAACGCGGGCCAGTCGATACGATCTTCCTGCCGTCATTGTCGATGGTTTTCAGGACTTTGCGTAAATCGTCTTGGCCCGAATGGACGGCGGCCAGGAACGCCTGAAATTTGTCGATTTTTAGATCTTTAAATTACATACAAAAAGTCGATTATATACAGTGGTGGCACATGAACCAAGTTGAAATAAAGATAAAAGAGTAGGCGCTTAGATGAAAGACCACACCTGTATACGATTAACAAAAGCTTAATTAATTTGAAATTTACAAAAAAAAAAAACAAAAGTGATCGAAAATTGATCGATTTGAAGTTTCAATATGTACATTATAGGTATAAAAAATCGATTATATACAGTGAAGGCGTTTGATCCAAGTCAACAACGTAATTATTGCATCGTCTTTTTCTATGCAAAATTTTAAAGTTCTTATCGTTTCAGTGTCATTTTAATTAGCCGCAATGGTAAAAGAATAGGTGCTTAGATGAAAGACCACAACTGTATACGATAAACGAAAGCTTAATTAATTTGAAATTTACAAAAAAATAAACAAAAGAGATCGAAAATTGATCGATTTGAAATTTCAATGTCTACATTTCAAAAAATCGATAATATATACAGTGAAGGCGTTTGATCCAAGTCAAAACAACGTAATTAGTGCATCGTCTTTTTATATGCAAAGTTTGAAATTTCTTAACGTTTCAATGTCGTTTCAAGTGGCGACAAAGGTAAAAGAATAGGTGCTTAAATGAAAGACCACATCTGTATACGATTAACAAAAGCTTAATTTATTTTAAATTTACAAAAAAAATCGATTATATATACAGTGAAGGCGTTTGATCCAAGTCAAAACAACGTAATTATTGCGTCGTCTTTTTATATGCAAAATTTGAAATTTTTTATCGTTTCAATTGGCGACAATGGTGGTAAAAGAATAGGTGCTTAGATGAAAGACCGCACCTGTATATAATTAACAAAAGCTTAGTTAATCTGATATTTGCAAAAAAATGGAAATTGAGATTGAGATCGAGCACTGCAAAAAAGTTGAAATTGTCCACGACTGGTCGCCTTAAAGAGTGATTGTTGGAATTCTGAATAAGTCAAGATGTTACCGTTTATCTTCATTACTATTTCTATCTCTAAATTAATCTGTCAATATACAGTCTTGTTTTAAATCATGTCAGGTTTACCTTAGATAAAATGCCACATCTGTATATAATTAATAAAAATTGCAACTTTTTATGCTACAGTTAAATAGAGATAGAGACCGAGATCGAATGTCGTTAGAAGTTGTCTGAAGTTGTTCATTAATGGTCACCTTAAAGGGAATTTCGTTGAAACAAAAAAAAAACAATCAGTTCTACCCGAACCACTTATTTCCAGTGGAAGATTTCAGTTTTATCTTTGCAAAAACAGGTTTTATAATAAAATCCATGTTTTAGTATTCTTAGTAAGTCAATACCTTTATCTGTATCGTTGTTTTTTATTTGGATGAAATGCGATTTTAAAAAAAATAGAGATATAGATCGATACGGGGCTGCAAAATAAATTGCTAATGGTCGCATTAGAGTTACAGCTTTATTTCTAAGAAAATTAGTTTTCAGTTTATTTATTTACATTATTATCACTTCAACAAATGGAGATAGAGATCAAGTTGTAGACTTTACAAAATTAGACAAAGCAACTACTATAGCGTCGGGGCGTTTTGTCGAAATTTCAGATTAATGTTAGAGTTCTTCAAACGCGTTATTTAAATTTATTGGTATTCTGAAGAAGTCGAGATCTTATAAGCAAATCCATCAACATTTTCATATACAGTAACGGCATTCTGTCTAGGTATATAAAGAAAACTTTATAGCTCATAGTTAGATAAAATTCCACAAATTTTTGTTATACAAAATCACTAACAATTGTGTCAATGAACTACAAGATTGTAGATGGAGATTGATATCCAGATTAGTTCAGAATACGCCCAGAACAGGTGGAATTTACAAAAATAGTGATAGTGATTGAAATTGGTAGAAAGGTGAGCCAGATGATCGTTTAGATAGGTCATGGTCGAATCGATTAAATAATGGTCGCCTTAGAGAGGTTTCCAATAAAACAGTTTATGTCTTTATCGATCGTTGAAATCACTTACTCTGACTAAAAAAAAATGTTTCAAATTTCGTAATTTCCGTTTAATAATACTTGCAAACCCAATCACTTATTTATTTTAATCGTTATAACTCCTAATAATAATCGGGTACGTGTGGAAACGTTAAAAATTGCCTTTCTCTTTTGTTCTTAAATTTAATAAAACACATCACCACGAAGGCCGTTACACTGTTTCACAAATTGATCAACAAACAGAAAAACTGGTGTTATTTTCAAATTTCCACATTTGAAAATTTGTTAAAGTCTCTCGTGTTTGAAGGGGAAAAACACCGGTTTTCCACTTAATCCGGCCGGTTTTAAGAAAATGCAAACAAGTCTTTTACACACAGCGAGACACTAAGTTGTTGTCTTTCCACGGTACTTGGAAGGCGACTACGACGAGCAGCAACAACAAACTAGTCGACCCCGGTCGTTGTCGACAAGCCTCTAATAAAATATTATGTACTCAACCAAAGAATAATAATAATCGCAGCAATACGAACGAAATAAGATGGAAAGAGATAGAGATACAAAGAGGATTAACCGGGGAAGACATGTAGATACACAAAAAAAAAACACAAACGAATTGTAAACGTGATTTTGTTTTTAAACTAATACGATTTTGACCTATCAGGATTTTCAAGAGGTGTGTATATGTTGTGTTGTAATATTAGAGATGATCTGTTCAATTAAATCGTATTCTAAACGAATCATGATCTCGATGTCGATCATCAATGTTACCCATAATGACGCAATTATGCCTCTAAATTGACCGATAATTTTGTGCTTGAAAAGCAGATCGAGATGAAGATCAATAATTTGCAATTTTACATTATTAGAGTTACAGATTTGCAAAATACAGATAGGGATCGACGCCCGAATTGACATAGAATGCACACAAATGACTTTCTTAATCAGTCACGATTGTAATTTTGATCTGCATCAACAATGTGAGCTGCGACATTTAATAATAATTTTTTATATTAGAGATAGAGATCGATATCAATGTTGATTAACATTAATCAACAGATTTTTTAATTTGGCAATTGCAAATCCGTCAAATTCTGGATAGAGATCTAGACTAGTTCAGAATACAACTTTATTTTAAGTTTGTAAACGCAATTCAGTTGAAAAACTTCGATAGAATCTGTAATATGTGAAGATACCTCTCTAAAGCGACCCTATATGGGATAAAATTCAATAGATATTGCGTTGTAATATTAAAGATGATCTGTTCAATTAAATCGTATTCTAAACGAATCTTGATCTCGATAGCGATCATCAATGTTACCCAGAATGACGCAATTATGCCTCTAAGTTGACCGACAATTTTGTTTTTGTAAAGCCGATCGAGATGAAGATCAATAATTTCCAATTTTACATTTACAGATTTGCAAAATACAGATAGGGATCGACACCTGAATTGACATAGAATACACACCAATGACTTTGGTAATCAATCACGATTGTAATCTTGATCTGCATCAACATTGTGAGCTGCGACATTTAATAATAAAAGGTAATACAGTGATTTTTTTTTAAATTAGAGATAGAGATCGATATCAAAGTTGATTAACATTAATCAACAGATTTTTTATTTGGAAATTGTAAATTCGTCAAATTCTGGATAGAGATCTAGACTAGTTCAGAATACAACTTTATTTTAAGTTTGTAAACGCAATTCTGTTAAAAAACTTCGACGGAATCTGTAGTATGTGAAAATACCTCTCTAAAGCGACCATGTATCGGATACAATTCAATATTCTCCATCCAGTATTTTGCTTAGTAAATCAATATCTTAATCTTGATCTTTACTGTCTAAGTTGCAGCGTTAGGCTTTATATTGGAGATAGAGATTAACATCCAAATTTATTATTTGAAAATCTTGAAAAATTGTAGATAGAGATCGAGATTTTGACCAGTTCAGAATACTTCAACTTTAATTCTAGTTTACAAAGAAAAGTGTAAGTTTTGTTCATAAATCGTGATCTCAGTTCTAATCTTTATTATTCCAACACGATTCAATTAAAAAACGTCCACAGAATCTGTAGGTGTGAAAACGCCTCCTTAATTCGACCACGTTACGGTTTAAATTAAACGTTTTCGAACACAAACCGTTTTCCTAGTGAATCACTATCTCAATCTTGATCTTTATTGTCATTTTAAGCAGCCACATTATAAATAATAACAAAATGACAAGCCTTTTTTATATTGGAGATAGAGATTGGCATCCAAATTTATAAAGATTTTTTATTTGAAAATCTTGAAAAATATGTAAACTCTTCAAATTGTAGATGGAGATCGAGATCTTGACCAGCTCAGAATACAACTTTGATTTTAATTTACAAAGAAAAGAGTACCTAAGTTTTGTTCATAAATCGTGATCTCAGTTCTAATCTTTATTATTCCTACACGATTCAATTCAAAAACGTCCACAGAATCTGTAGTGTGTGAAAATGCCTGCTTAATTCGACCACGATACAGATAAAATTAAACGTTTTCGAACACAAACCGTTTTCCTAGTGAATCAACATCTCAATCTTGATCTTTATTGTCATTTTAAGCAGCCACATTATAAAGGATAACAAAATGGCAAGCCTTTTTTATATTGGAGATAGAGATTGGCATCCAAATTTATAAAGATTTTTTATTTGAAAATCTTGAAAAATATGTAAACTCTTCGAATTGTAGATGGAGATCGAGATCTTGACTTGTTCAGAATAGAACTTTCATATTAGTTTACAAAGTACCTACGTTGTCTTCGTAAATCGTTCGAACGCAATTCTATTGAAAAACCTTCGTAGAAGCTGTAATATGTAAACAACCTCCCTAAAGCGACCACATAGCGGATAAACAGTATCTTAATCTTGATCTTTATTATATATTTTTGTTATTATTATTTATATTGGAGATCGAGGTTGACATCCAACTTCATAAAGGTTTTATTTGGAAATTTTGAGTATGTACACTGTTCAAATTCTAGATTGCGATCGAAATCTTGACTCCTTCAGAGTACAACTTTACTTTTAGTTTACAAAGAAAGGAGTATAAATCTTCAATTTTTATTCGTTCGAACACAATTCGGTTGCAAAACTTTCACAGAATCTACAGAATGTGAAAACACCTCTTTAAATCGACCATGTGGCTCTCAAACTTATTCTTAGTGAATCAATATGTTAATCTTGATCTTCGTCAGTGTTTTTAAGTCGCATTATTTATAAACAACTAACAAAAGTTAACAAAACAAGTTTTTTTATATTGATGACAGGGATCGAGCTACAAATTTATGAAGATTTTTTTTGTTTGGGAGTAGTAATGAAGATGTAAATTCATCAAATTCTGGATAAAGATCGAAATCTAGACTAGTTTAGAATACAACTTTAATTTTAACGTATAAACAAAACTATTCCAACTTCAGGGGAAACTTCCGCACATAAAAACCCCTCCTCAAGCCGACCATGCATCAAATTAACTAAAATTAAGCCTTCGCTACACAAATCGACCAAATTAAAGGTAGAGATAAATATCCAGATTAGTAGAGAATGCGTTTTTATTTGAAATCCCGCTATTGTCATTGGTGATTTCGATACTAGGTCACGGCACAAACCCACAACGATATCGCCTCGATCTGCCCCAATTCTCAATAAAGATACAGATCGAGACGTCAACTTCTCCACAACTCACCTCATCACTTATATCACCGTAATGTTGAACATCCTCCGTTTCTTTAACTTCCTCAATCTCTTCACGCGACACAATCCGTTTCTCTTGCACCTCACGCACCACACCATCCGGATTCGGTACACTCACCCATTTCTCTGCACCATCAACACAATCACCACCACTATCAACAACAACACCCTCAATTTTCTTTTGTTTATCATCTCCATCACCACCAAGTTTACGCGATTCAGTCTGGTGGTGTTCTTGTGTCTCGGTATCTTCCGTTGTATTGGTTGTCACCATTGGCCCGGTATCCTCGACAATTTTACCATCTTCGAGGACGACTTGACGCTTCACACGTGTCTCGATCTGTTTCGTATTGGTTACTTCCGTTTTCTTCTTACTTATCCATTCTTCTGTATTAACAAAAAAACTAGAATTAGTACAAATTATTTGGGAAATTATGAAATACAGACCTTCTTTGGTTGTTGCTATTGTCTCACCATCACTCCCCACCTGTACACAATAAAATTTGGACGGTTTTATTACGATCTTCGTACCATATCGGATCTTTTTCGTGGATAATTGACCCTGTTGTCGGGGGTCGGTTAGAATAATGATCACCACCATTCAACAAATGACAACAAATTTTCAATGATGCCCGGTAGATCGATTAAATTAATAAAAAACAAACGAAGGCCGACGCTTAATCATCATCATTATTATTATTATTAACTATTATTAGAACTAATTACGCGAGGTTTTTTTGTAATAATTTCTGTGTCTGTAGAGTTTTCGATTTTGTTGACAAATAACCGTTTTTTTTTGTTGTTGTTATTTTCTAATTTAAATAAACAATTTGTTGTGTTTGGTAATGGTGGTGGAAATTCTCACACACTATTGTCCATTAATTTGTTAATAGTCGGCCACTATCACTCTCTCTTTCTATTTTAATTATTATTATTGTTAATTAAACAACGTACTCGATTCGTGAACGGACCTACTAAACTGAAACTAGAATTGTAGCAATTTTCAATTATAATAAAATTGCTTTAATTTTACTATCACTCAACACACTGAGTTCGAGTGGCGGCGATGTTAACGGTGGCAGTGGCGGCGATTATTGTGGTGTAATTACCACAATAGCCTTATAAAAAATTTTTGTTGTTTTTGTCTCGCTTATTATTGTTGTTATGTTTGTTTATTTATTTATGTGTGTGTGTGTGTTTATGTATAGATTACATCATATTTAGTTTCTGTATTGTTTCACCTGTATTTGTTCCCGTCCTAGTTGGTTGGACTTGATTTGTTATGTTAATGGCGCACCTCGATTCTTTCTTTCGTTCTTTCTTTTTGTTAAAAGTACTGTCGATTGATAGTGAAATTTGTAATTGAAAATAGACAGGAAATTAATACATTTTTTTTGTTGTTGAATAATAAAAAATTATAATTGGAAAACTGATCGATCGTTGAAATTACTCCAATTTTTTTTTGTAGGTAATTATTCATTGTTGATTAATTAGGTATTAAAAAAAAATAGGGTTTGTGTTCTGATCGGTGGTTGAAATCACTAGAAATTCTCGACAATTCCGGTTTTATTAAGTCGCATTTTCAGCTTAATCGGCGACTCGCAAGGTTGATTGTCTTAAATTTCAACATTTTTCCATCAATTAAAAGTTAGACGTCTAACAATAAAAAAAAATGGCGAGATAAATTTGAAAAGTTTCCATCTTGATCGATCGTTGAAGTCACTTGAGATTTTTTTTTATTCTATAGTCATTGGGGAATATGGTCAATTTATCGTCTCGATTAATTCTAATAGCTCTTTGAAGTCGCTGAAGATTCTTTAAAATTACAGTTTTTCAAATCAGTTTTCAGTTGTTCGTTAAGTTGCGTATGAAATTTCAACATTTTTCCATCAATTTTGGTTTAGATTGACAAAAACAACGAAACAAGCTAGAAAAATTCCTGCTTCAATCGATCGTTGAAAACATTGTTTGTGTTCTGATCGTTCATTGAATTCACTCGAAATTTTCAGCTTAATCGGCTCGCAAGGTTGATTGTCTCAAATTTCAACATTTTTCTATCAATTTAGGCTAACTTAATGGCAAGATAAATTGAAAAAGTTTCCGTCGTGATCGATCGTTGAAGTCACTTGAGATTTTTTGCTTATTCTATTCATTGGGAAATGTGGAAAATTTATTTTCTTGGTTAATTCTAATAGCTCTTTGAAGTCGCTGAAAATTCTTTAAAATTACAGTTTTTCAAATCAATTTTCAGTTGTTCGTTAAGTTGCGTATGAAATTTCAACATTTTTCCATCAATTTTGGTTTAGATTGAAAAAAAGTAAAACAGTGGAACAAGCTAGAAAAATTCCTGCTTCAATCGATCGTTGAAGTCGCTTGAAATGATTACAGAAAACAGTGTTCGTGTTCTGATCGTTCATTGAAATCACTTGAAATTCTTGAAAATTCCAGTTTTATTAACCCGTATTTTCAGCTTAATCAGCTCGCAAGGTTGATTGTCTCAAATTTCAACATTTTTCCATTAATTTGCGCTAAAAGTTAGACGTCTAACGATAAGAAAATGGCTAGATAAATAAGTTAGAAAAGTTTCAGTTTTGATTGATCGTTGAAATCACTTGAGATTTGTTTTCTATTCTAGTCATTGGGAAATGTGGAAAATTTATCTTTTCGATTAATTCTAATAGCTCTGTACGGTCACTGAAAATTCTTTAATATTACAGTTTTTCAAATCAATTTTCAGTTGTTCCATCAATTTTGGTTTAGTGTTGATTGACAAGAAGAAAAACAGCGAAACAAGCTAGAAAAATTCCTGCTTCGATTGATTGTTGAAATCGCTTGAAATGATTATAGAAAACAGTGTTCGTGTTCTGATCGCTCATTGAAATCACTCGAAATTCTCGAAAATTCCAGTTTTATTAAATTGCATTTTCAGGTTAATCGGCTCGCAAGGTTAACTGTCTCAAATTTCAACATTTTTCTATCAATTTACGCTAAAAGTTAGACGTCTAACAATAAGAAAATGGCGAGATAAAGTGGAACAGTTTCCGTCTTGATCGCTCATTGAAATCACTCGAAATTCTCGAAAATTCCAGTTTTATTAATACGAATTTTCAGGTTAATCGATTCGCAAGGTTGATTGTCTCAGATTTCAACATTTTTCTATGTGTTTACAGTAAAAGTTAGACGTCTAACAATAAAAAAATGGAGAGAAAAATTGGAAAAGTTTCCGTCGTGATCGATCGTTGAAGTCACTTGAGATTCTTTTCTATTCTAGTCATTGGGAAATGTGGTCAGTCGCTGAAAATTCTTTCAAATTACAGTCTTTCAAATCAATTTTCAGTTGTTCGATAAGTGGCATTTCAAATTTCGACATTTTCCCATCAATTTTGGTTTAGCATAGATTGACAAGAAGAAAAACAGCGAGACAAGTTAGAAAAATTCCTGCTCGAAATGATTACAGGAAATAGTGTTCGTGTTTTGATCTCTCATTGAAGTCACTGGAAATTCTCGAAAATTCCTGTTTTCGATTATCACTTCATGATCTTCAGCAAATCCACTTTTTAGTTTCATATTTTTGAAGCAAGTTTGTATTGCCAGTTATTTTCAGGTGAACTTTCTAAATTTTCGGAGATTTTAATGCGCAATCAGAACACCAACTTTTCAGTTGAACACTAAGTTTTGAGGATGTTCTATACCTAAGTAAGAGTTGTCCTGGATGATTTTCAACATCAAAAAAAACGACTTCAGCTTATCAACACGAATATTCTTGTAAATTTATTGTTTATTTGCAAATGGCGAAAATGATTTCAGCTATCGATTAAAACGTGAAATATTTTAGGTTTCTAGTGATCTTCCTATTTTTGTTTAAAATTAAACAAATAAAAAAACAGAGCTACTCGATAAGTTTATTGTGCGCCTGAAATATTACATTTTTCTGGAAAAACTGAAAATAAGAATCTCTACAGTTGGGTGTTTTGATTTATTTTTAACTTAATTTTCGAGAATTCAGTAGAAAAAGCGCAAAAATCTGCCATTTTAGCGAGAATTTCAAATGATTTCAACGATCGATCAAGACGGAAACTTTTTCCATTTTTTTTCATTGTCTTTACTTATCTAAAAAAATATTGAAACATGAAATATTTCAAGTTTCTAATAATCTTCCTTTTTTTGTTTAAAATTAAACAAATAAAAAAACAGAGCTACTCGACAACTTTGTTGTGCGCCTGAAAAATTACATTTTGCTGGGAAAACTGAAAATAAGAATTTCTACATTTGAGTGTTTTGATTTATTTTTAACTTAATTTTCGAGAATTCAGTAGAAAAAGCACAAAAATCTGCCATTTTAGCGAGAATTTCAAGTGATTTCAACGATCGATCAAGACGGAAACTTTCTCAATTTTTTTTTCATTGTCTTTAGTTATCTAAAAAATTATTGAAATTTGAGCGGAGCCACCTTGAGAATTACTCATCTGAAAATAATTTCGAATACAAATTAGGTTTGAACATTTGAATAAAGACAAAATAACTTGTTGTCTCTATTAATTTGTTAATATTTTCTAGGAAAACTTAAAAAGCATCTGATTTTTTTTTGATGAACTTCGAATAATTAATAAACAAAGTTTCAGTCGAAGAATACACTTTTGTGTAGAAAAACTTGTAAAATGAAGAATTTTCTCTTTTTGTCTTTTTGTTCAATACCGAAACTTTCAACAAAAAAGTCTTAGCTGTAAAATCGCTCTTTATATCCATTGAAGAACCGCCTAATTGTATTTTAAGTGGACAATTATAAAGTTTAATTTGATGATGACTAGTTTCAGTAACAAGCTGAAGAAGAAAAAAATTGAAAAAGCTAAACATGTAGAAGTTACTGTTTTAATTGACCGTTGAAGTCTCTTCTAAATTACTTAAATTAACGACTGGGAAAAATTGAATAAGAACAAATAATAATAATAATAATAAATGGTTTTTGCGTAATTGAAAATTTCAGCTTAATTATGTAGAATAATTGTTAAGTTCGTGTTCCTGTTGACCATCAAACATCAACTCACAATTAGAGACATTCTATAGAAATCCGAAACGCTTATCTTTCATCAATTCGTGCCACCAGTTAACAAGAAATGAATAGAAATGATGAATTTTCGTAATTCTTCAAATGAATTCTTTACATCAGCTGATGTTGTTTAACAGAAAAAAACAACTACAAAATTTAAGATTAACCGTCAAAATTACCCAAATTTCATTTATTGTAAGGGAAACTTATCAAAAAAGCAAAAGTCGCAAAAACAGAAATTTACAGAAGTCTGTTTTCAGGATTGTCCCTTGCATAAATTGGAGGTTTGTGTTCTGATCACCTATTGAAATCACAACCTGTTTTACAATGTATTATTGCAAAGTTTACTTATTCGACTGAAATTTTCTGCTCCGCTGATCAGTGCCGGACCGAGAGGGAGCCACAATTGCCACGGGCCCAATTTTTAGTGGGTCGCAGAACCATTTAAATAAAAGTTCCAACATTTTTTTTATTTTGTCTTTATTCAAATGTTCGAGCCAAATTTGTATTCGAAATTACTTTCAGATGAGTAATTCTCAAGGTGGGTCCGCTCGAATTTCAATAATTTTTTAGATAAAAGGAAAACCAATGAAAAAATTGAAAAAGTTCCCGTCTTGATCGATCGTTGAAATCACCTGAAATTCTCCCGAAAATGGCAGATTTTTTAAATCTTTTTCTATTGGAATTCTCGAAAATTCCTATCGATTTTCAGTTTATTTTGAAACGCCAAACTGTATCTGAAAAATTTTATTTTTCTTGCAGGATTCTTAAAAAGATGAGATTTTTCAGGTACACAAAACGTTGGCCTTCTCGAAGGTCACATTTTTTATCTGTTTAATATTAGATAAAAATTACAGAAAAATTTTATGTTTTAATCGGTGGCGATTTACGAATCAATCTGAAAACAGAGATATTTATCTTAGCCGCTGAAAATCATTCAGTAGACTCAGTTATTATTCTTACTAATGCGACACGCTGAATTATTGAGCTGTAAAATTGGTGTTCTGATTGCACGCTCAAATTTCCCAAAATTTGGAAAATCCACCTTAAGATAACTTGCTGAAAACGTAAGAAATTTATAAAAAACTGACAGTCGAAAAATGGAATTTCCGAGAATTTTCAGTGACTTCAATGAGCGATTAGAACGCAAACGGTATTTTCTGCAAAAATTTTAAGTGATTTCAACGATCGATTAAGACATGAACCAGAAATATTTATCTTATCCGCTGAAAACCATTCAGAAAACTCAGTTATTATTCTTACTAATGCAACACGCTGAAAAATTGCGCTGTAAAATTGATGTTCTGATTCCACGCTCAAGTCTCCCAAAATTTAGAAAATCCACACTAAAATAACTTGCTGAAAAAATAAGAAATTTATAAAAAAAACCGACAGTCGAAAAATGGAATTCCCGAGAATTTTCAGTGACTTCAGTGAGCGATTAGAACACGCAAACTCTATTTTCTGCAATAATTTCAAGTGATTTCAACGATCGATTAAGCCATGAACCAGAAATATTTATCTTATCCGCTGAAAATCATTCAGGAAACTCAGTTATTATTCTTACTAATGCAACACGCTGAAAAGTTGAGCTGCAAAATTGGTGTTCTGATTGCACGCCAAAATCTCCCAAAATTTACAAAATCCACCCTAAAATAACTTGCTGAAAAAATAAGATATTTATAAAAAAACTGACAGCCGAAAAATTTCCGAGAATTTTCAGTGACTACAATGAGCGATTAGAACACGCAAACACTATTTTCTGCAATAATTTCAAGTGATTTCAACGATCGATTAAGCCATGAACCAGAAATATTTATCTTATCCGCTGAAAATCATTCAGGAAACTCAGTTATTGTTCTTACTAATGCGACACGCTGAAAAATTGAGTTGTAAAATTGGTGTTCTGATTGCACGCTAAAGTCTCCCAAAATTTACAAAATCCACCCTAAATCAACTGCTGAAAAAATAAGAAATTTATAAAAAACTGACAGCAGAAAAATGGAATTTACAATTTTCAGTGACTTCAATGAGCAATTAGAAGGCAAACACTACTTTCTGCAGTAATTTCGAGTGATTTCAACAATCGATTAAGACACGAACTTTTGCAAATTTTGCGTTGTTTTCCTCGCGTGACAACTATCAAACGCACAACCAAAATTGGTGGAAAAATTTTGAAATTTGAATGTCATTTGGAATTCTTGTAAAAATACTGCTGAAATCGCTTTTCAGTTGAAAATCAAACCGAAAGACTAAAGATTCTAATTTTACCTGTGAGACAGTTGAAATACCGTAATTTTAAAGAATTTTCAGTGGCTTTAGAGACTTAGGGTCCATTCTACAATCGTTTTATTCCGTCCAATTATTCGAAAAAAATTCTTTTATTCTATGTTTTCCATAAGTCGAAAGAGAATTTCTTTCGGAATATTCTGCGGAATAAATCGATTGTAGAATCGGCCCTAAATAGGAATAATCAAAAAAACAACTATTTTTCCGCATTTGTCAATGAATAAAATACAAAAAATCAAGTGACTTCAACGATCGATCAAGATAGAAACTTTCCTAATTCGTCAATAGGAACAAAGTAATTCTGGAATATTCTAGATTTTATCTCCAATTTTATTAATGAAATTACCGAGAAAAAAATGTGTAAAAATAGAAAATTATGGTTTTTTACATTAAACTCCACAAACTAATTGAGCTAATTGGACAGAAGGTTCGTGTCTTACCCGCCCGTTGAAATCACTTAAAAAAAACTCAAATATTTGACTAACAAAACGCTTAGAAACGCAGTTTTATAACCGATTTCGTGTAATTCGTGTTGTAACCGAAAAATACCTCAAAATTTGGAGATTTCTCCAAAATTAAACAAAATTTACGACACGTTAAAATATTTATGAAACACAATTAAAATCGAGAAAAAAAACCTTAATTAGAATATCTTAATCCCGTTTTGATTGTGTTAGCGTTATTGGGCAATATTTAAATAGACAAAATACCAATTGTAGTCCTTCCGGAGGTCCTGCTTCGAAATGCCGCACAGTAGCCACGCGGTGATCGCCGATCGGCGGCGGTAAATCCACGATTTTCGCCATACTCCTACAACACTACACCACAAATTAAAATTAACAACAAACAACAACTAAAATAATAATAATAATAATAAATAAACGAATGGACGACTTGAACATTTATGGAAAACGATGACGCATATTCGACCATGTTCTGTCCATTATCATTAGCATTCTTATTATTGTTGTGGCAGCCTTGACGCATTTTCTTCAATACCTCTTTTGTGATGTTTCCCGAAACGACATTGTTTTTATTTAAACTAAGCCTACGTGATTTGTTTATTTAATGATTTCGCGTGAAAAAAAAATGTCGACAAAATCGAGGAGACTATAGAAAAAATAGCAATTGTTCTAATCCAAATACAAAAAGTAGGCTATGAAAGTTTTCCTTTAAAAAAAAAATTATATAATTTCCATCGCACATCATCGCATTATCCTAATATAAATCAACACACATATAGCTATCCTTGTCTCTACAATGTTATGACAAGGTTGGCCGTGTCTCCGACCATGCCTTTTATAGGCAATCGTGAAAATCAACGTTACCACTGGAATTCAACTGTTTTACCTTATCAATCACAATGGCTGTGATTGATAAGTATCAATTGCACGCAATTATCGATTAAAATGAGTCGCTCACCTGCAATTCTCATCATTATCACTTATTAATTTGTTAATTAATTAATTGTAACGTAATTAACACGCGATTTCTAATTTAATTGTGCACAATTTAGAGATCGGAATACAGTAAACGCACAGCTCGCCTTGTTGTTGTTGTTATGATTAAGTCTTAAGTCATCGATTGAGTTTTTTCTCAGTGGAGTCGGAGAGGGGGCCTTCGGCCTTAACTCGAAAAAAACACTTTACATTTCGAAAGAAAATACAGACTGGTATGTTAAAAGTGTGGGTGTTTTTACCGGTTGTTGTTGTTGGTCGTTTTTCAGCAACGGATTTCCAGTAAATTTAACATTGTTTCAACAATAGGATGTTAGACAGAGACAGATAGATTCGAGTAATTAACAATTATGTAATGTTTATTTATTAGAAAATAACGAAATTAACAAAAACAGTCGTACCAACATTAATTACAATTATAAAACACAAAATCAAGAGAGTTTATTGTTTTTTCTTTTTGTATTCGATATTTGTGGATAGATTACGTAATTTACTATAAACAAATATTAAATTTAACAAATTAACAACGTATGTACTAACGCAAATTACACAAAGATCGTATAATTTAAAATATAGAATGTAGGCGAAATATACCGAAGCGATATTTGATAATACAACAAATAGCATCGATAATTTCGTGATAAACAATGAATTCGATTGGATTATTGTTGCTAATAGACTGTAAAACAGGATGCCAACCAAACTGTTCGGTTTGTAGAAAACTGATTGTTTTGAGACCAATCCAAAACCTTTGCCATACCTAAAAAGAGATTTTGTTATTTAAAAATGTCTACATTTTAATGATTAGATTAAATTTCGACTTACTCTGATTTGAATGCTTTCGTACAACTCATATGTTCGCTAATATCGCACATTGCTTGATAATTCCGATCATTTTCAATATTCAATTCAATCATGTACGCGTAAATCGATAAACCTAAACCAATCAAACAAAACAGGGTGATTGATGAGTTTAAGCATGTTGTTGAAACCATTTTGCAGCTTTGACGTAGCGTTTTTGCTGGTTTTCTTCTAGATTGTTGAAGAATAAAAAATTCTAACCCAACTTTTGCGCGCGGTTAATTGTAGCGCTTTGAACTTACATTAATGGTCCGGCGCATCCGCCATTTCGCGCATGATAAGGCTTGATTTGCGCGAGAATAACGTCACGCGTCTGCAACTATTACATAGATGATGCGGTGTATTCAGACGAAATTAGCAATATTCGCTTAATAATTGCGTAAATTGTAAGCTGTTATTATATTTCAATGGAGTCGCAGACTAAATAGGAAATATACTCGGTTCATTGTTGTAATATAAAATTTTGACAGATAAATGTCAAAATTCATGCAACTTAGGTACTGAAAGTCCCTAGATTTTGACATGTTTGAGGTGATAAAATCTTAAGCCTTTGTTTATATGTTTTTCAAAAAATTAACAGTTTTATTTTGTGAGATTCTTAAGAGAAAATTATCAAATGGTACTGAGGTTGGAATTAAATCCTCATAGTTAGGGCCTTTCAGAATACTGAGTTGCATAAAATTTGACATCTTTGAAATGTCACACTTTATATTACAATAGTGTACCGAGTATATACGAAATTTGCTGGTTGAACGCGTGAAATTTTAAATCTCAAATGTGCAACTGCGCGCTCCAAAAGTCCCTATGTGTTTGTTTACATTGTTTTTGTTTTGTAACCTAAAAATTTGTTATTTTTACGATTTTTTTGCGCGATTCACTTTTTTAAGAGCTTTTGTGACTTTCCGAATAAGTTTTGTAATGATTCATCGTGTTATTTTGTATCTATTTCAAGCGACACACCGTACAGTTGGGGATTTCTGGGACGTGCAGTTGCACATTTGAAATTTGAAATCAGCAAATTTAGACAAATTTATTAATTGTAGCGCTCTGAACTGACAGTGTTCCGGCGTATCCACCATTTTTACAACTAAAGGTTAATTTACACCAAACTAGCGTATTTGCGACAATCGGATGTTATGTGCAATGTGTAAAGAAAATTAGCAAATTTCCTAATGTTATCATGCAAAATGCTTTATAAGTAAGATTTTGTAGAATATTGAAAGAAAAGCCCTAAACAAATCCTTCCCATAGTGTTAATTGTAGCGGTTCTTGTACATTAAGGCCTGGCTCACACGAAAATAACAACTACACGGACGCGGACAAAATAGGAATTCACAAACTTAAGCGTTGTTGTGTTGCTAATTGTAGCGCTCTAAACTGACAGTTGATGTATTTATGATATATAAATACTGATGTGCACTAAATTAAGGAACACGTTTACGACATAAAAATTGTAAAAAATATTATGAATTATACCGAAACTGTAATTGAATTGTTCCTTCAGTGTTAAATGTAGCGCTCGCAAAACCCATTTTTAAACTTGAATTGGTTCGCAAACAAAACAAGACGTTTGATAATATCAAACTTCCTATCAAAATCATTATGCTTTCAGAATTGATGGAGTTTTTTGCTGAGTATTTAAGAAAAACGTGACCTTTGTGATGTAGTTAATAGTAGCGCTCTAAACTGTCATTGTAATGCCTTATTAAGAAAATTTGGATAAAATTAGTAAACCACCTATAACTTAATGCAACGTTTTGGGAATGCAATCTATCTTTTGTTCTGTAGCTAGTCTTAACTTAACTAGCATTAGCGACTGTACTAAGATACACTTGTGATCAAAAAATTTTGGACGTCAAGGACATCTAATTGTCAGTTGGTGTAGGACAGCCTTTAATATTTTATAAACACGTGCAGTTGCACATTTGACATTTGAAATCAGCAAATTTAACTTGTTATTTGTAGCGGTCTGAACCGACAGTGTTCCGGCGTATCCACCATTTTTACAACTAAAGGTTAATTTACACCAAACTAGCGTATTTGCGACAATCGGATGTTATGTGCAATATGTAAAGAAAATTAGCAAATTTCCTAATATTATCATGCAAAATGCTTTATAAGTAAAATTTTGTTGAGTGCTGAAAGAAAATCCTTAAACAAATCCTTTCTCTAGTGTTAATTGTAGCGGTTCTTGTACATTAAGGCCTGGCTCACACGAAAATAACAACTACACGGACGCGGACAAAATAGGAATCCACAAACTTAAGCGTTGTTGTGTTGCTAATTGTAGCGCTCTAAACTGACAGTTGATGTATTTATGATATATAAATGCTGATGTGCACTAAATTAAGGAACACGTTTACGACATAAAAATTGTAAAAAATATTATGAATTATACCGAAACTGTAATTGAATTGTTCCTTCAGTGTTAAATGTAGCGCTGCAAAACCCATTTTTAAACTTGAATTGGTTCGCAAAAAAAACAAGGCGTTTGATAATATCAAACTTCCTATTAAAATCATTATTCTTTCTGAATTGATGGAGTTTTTTGCTGAGTATTTAAGAAAAACGTGACCTTTGTAATCTAGTTAATACTAGCGCTCTAAACTGTCATTAGTAATGCCTTATCAAGAAAATTTGGATAAAACTAGTAAACCACCTATTACTTAATGCAATCTATCTTTTGTTCTGCAGCTAGTATTAACTTATAACTAGCATTAGCGACTGTACTAAGATATGTGCTTCTTAACCGAACTACAGTTGCGATCAAAAAATTTCGGACGGCGTTTTTTTGACGTTCAAAAATGTTTCATCTGGGCCAAGCATTAGTGTTTTATATATCAAAATTAATGACCTTTTGAATAGAAAATATTAAAGGCTATCCTACACCAACTGACAATTAGATGTCCTTGACGTTCGAAATTTTTTGATCACATCTGTATAATCAGTGGCACTTGATTTGTTTGCTTAGAGTTGAATTTTGAGCGTAATACCTCGGTTTTTTTTTGTTATCTCTAATTTTTCTGTTATCTAATACAAATCAATTAACTGCCAATTACACAACCTCTCATTAGATAGATTATTTACAATCTAAAATTGCTTTAGATTCGATGACACTTGAGATTCGGTTTACACAAGTATCATTCTGCCGTTTTAGTCATTCCTTTCGACATTTTAACAAGAAAATCAAACACAGTGCAAAATGAGACCCAATTTAACATCCAACAACACGATACGCCACTGATACACGTGTAGACAAATCTTAACGCACCACCACAACCATGCGCTACAATTAGCTAATATTTAAACGACTAATTTCAGTAATAATCAATATTTTACAAACTTTTAGATATTTTCAAATACAAAATGATGAAAAATTTGAATATTTTGATTAAATTGTGACCAAAAATTGTGTAATTCCATGAAAATTTGAATAATTTCGAACGTTTCTATGTTGGCAACAGTGCACGATTTGCCAATTAGTTGGCAATGTTTACTGTTAGATGTCGCTAGTAGATCGCGACATTTTACATTGTGTGTATTGACTGGTGGCGGTGTCGTGTCCCTTACACAAAAAAAAAAAACGAAACGATAGATTATTATATCTATATATACATATACATATACATATAATTTTTGTCTTGTAAATAATTCTAATTAATTTCGAAACTAAAATAATTATTAAGACAATTGAATTAATACAACATTAAACGATAACGAAGACGAATTTTTTAATAATAGAAATTTTGATCAAGAAGACGACGACGAAGAAATAAAACCTAAACGAAAATGATAATAACGACACGATAACAAGTGTGTGAGTGTGAGTTTTATATGTGTGTGTGTGTGTATGTGTGTTAGTGTGAGTGTGTAGACATTATACTGTACAGAAGTTGCATTATTGTGTGTGTGTGTGTGTGTCTGTGTGTGGGGCTACTGCCTCTATTTTGTTTCTTTCAATTTTTCTTTTAATAATTTTTTAATAATACAACAATTTCTAGTGTTTTTGTTTAATTAAATGATAAGAAGAGACGGATATGTTTGATTCTTGTGATAACATCAGTTATGATGATTATTATCAACATTATCAATGGTGGTATTTATTTGTGATAATGATATGAAGAATAGGATACTATTTCCGGTTATCTATTTACATTTGATTGAAGAAAACGAAGAATCATAGAAGGCGGTGGTGTTTTTGTTTTGTTTAGTAATCAGTTTCTTTTGTTTTTATTTATTTGAATTTTGTTGTATTAATCGAGGGTGGCAGTGACAAATTTAGTGGTTATGTCGTTATTAATATCGACACCGACATTATCATCGTATTTCACGGAATATCAATAAATTCCACAACTATTATTATTACTATTATCATTAAAATAGTATTGATAATAATAATGTGCCACTGGTATTGGCAACAATTCAATAATAATAACCATGCTGTGGATGTTAACAACAATCAAACAAATATTATTATTGTTAATAATAATAAATCAATTAATTGATTTGGAATTGTATGATGGACGTCGAAGTGAAACAAAGAAATCGACGCCGAAGACGCGCCCAGCGTATGCAAGCACAACGGGAAACGGCTAAATTAATAACGACAGCTGGTGGTGGTGGTGGTGGTACTGTTGTAACCACCACGATTACAACAACAACAACAATAAGTACAACGTCTACGACAACTGCTGCCACAACAAAAGATCACCACCATCATCACAATCATCATAGGCAACAGCATAATAATCATTGTCGATCACCGGCCGGTGATAGTTGTGATGATGATGATGATGATGAGGATGGCCAGATTATACGGGAGAAACCACAACGGCCACCGATTCGACGGAAGAAAATCAAAGAGCCACTAGTTGAGGAGGATATTGTGGAGGGATTCTCGATTTTGCAGTTTCGATCGTACGAGGATTTAGAGGTTAGTTTTTTTGTTGTTTATTTTTCAGGGATAACAAACGAAATACGAAAAACAATAGAATATAATAATAACCAATCAGAAAAGCAAGAACAAATGAATTAAACAGATTCATGGTGTCTTTATGTTTATTTTTTAGGAAAAACAACATTGGAAATTTGACAGATCTATGACTGACTTGATTTTTACAAACTTATTAATAAACGTGTTAGCACAACAATTGATAGAAGGAACAAATGAATTAAACGACAGATTCATGACCGATTTGATCTCTATTTTTAATAACAGGGTTATTTTTAGACGTAATTGATGGGGTGATTTTTGACGCAAAAAACAAATGAATTAAAGGGTAGGATCAAATGTGGAACAGATGGAATGACAGATTCACGATTTGTTTGTTTGTTTTTTTTTTAAAAAAAAACGAGCAACTAATAAGCTTTTTAAGCAAAAAACGAACGAATCAAAAGACAGATTTCAAATGTGAAACAATTGATAAATTCATGACCAATTTGATTATTTGAAAAACTGTGTCCATGGCATAGGAAGTACAAAACAAACGCTTTGAAATTGAAAATTTGACAGATTCATAGTTGACTCGATCTTTTTGAATACAAATAATAGATAAGGGTTGTTTTGGATAACTTGATCGATTTATTTAAAACAATTGCAATTACAAGGGTGATTTTTTGATGAAATTAGCAGAATCACGTGTATCAGGAAAAACAAAAGGCATAAGACATTTTTTTTTTAATAAATCATGACTGACCCGATCTTTTGAAAAAATAACTAAATAACTAAAAAACAAAATGCGAAACAAATGAAATTTTGGCACACTGACTTGATTTTTTTCGATTTTCTTTTGTTACATGACTGTTTTGATTCCACTTTTATATCTAACTAATGTATAATACTAATAATAATAACTTAAATATCAGGTTCTCTGAGGAAAAAAACAGATGAAAATTTTGACAATAAATGGGGCTTTTTACATTAGCAAAACGTAAATTAATCAAGTAAACATAGGAAAAAGACAAAACAATAACAGAACAAATTCGTACATGAAACAAATGAAAATTTGGCTCACCTAACGCTGATTTGATTTTATTCCTATTTTCTTTTTAATAATAATAATAATAATAATAGTAATAATAATCGTAACAGTTTGATGTCGTAGGAAATTAAAGGAAATTTGTTAAAATAAGGAACAATCCGGCTTTTTACAGGAAACACAAAAGACACATTCAAAAAGGAAAACAATAGAAAAATTGGCAGTTACATAACTCATTCTTTCACCTTTCTTTCTAATAATAATAATAATATTAATGATAATAAGATTTTTGTTAAAAGTGAAAGAAAATTAACCGAAAATAGAAATCAATCCAGTAACCTTCGGAAAAACAAAACTATAACAAAACAAGTAGCTACTTGAAATAAATGAAAATTTGACTGATTCACTACTGACTTGATTCTTTTTAATTTTTCTCTTAAATAATAATAATACTAATGATAATAAGATTTTTGTTGAAAGTAAAAGAAAATTAACCAAAAATAGAAATCAATTCAGCAACTTGCGGAAAAACAAAACTATAATAAAACAAGTAGCTACTTGAAATAAATGGAAAAATCAACTACCGACTTGATGCTTTTAATTTTTTTCTTACATAATAATAATGATAATAATAATTAGGGCTTCTTGTATTAGAAATATTAACCAAAAACAGTAATCTTTGGGAAAAACAAAACAAATCTTCATGTGAAACAAATGGAAATTCGACAGATCCACTGCTGACATGACTTTGATTATTTTGTTAATAATAATAATAATTATAATAATGAGGGGTGGTTATTTTTTTCGTGCACGCGGAATTAATAGAAATTTGTTAAAACAAGAAGGAATCCAGCCTCACTGACCTTGGAATCTTGCGCGATATCAGCAAGAGCGACAAGTCACATACAGAACACAAAAGCCATTGACCCCTCATCATTACTATTATTATTATCATCATCATACAATAATTCCCAATTAATTTAATTTAATTAATTAACAATTTCAGTTGGTATTGAAAATATCAAGTAAAGAGAATATCAAACGTTTATCGGAAATTGAACGTCCAAAATTGGAACCGAAAGCGCACATAACAACCCATTACAATTCCGTACATAATAATCATGTAAGTTTTGTTTTAATTAATTAATTAATAATATGTTTATTTATACGATAATAATTGTTTAATTTTTATTATAAAGACATTATCATCATTAACACAAGATCCGGCGACTAGTGATGATAGTGGTCGTGCTTCTGAACGATTAACATCATCATCAATGGCACCACGAGATGCTGATAGTTCCCGAGATCGTTTAAGTGATGTAAGTTAATCCAATAAAACCACCCCTAAATTAGTTATTAATAATTTAATTTCATCCAAAAAAAATAGGCCAGCAGTAGATGCAGCTCAGGAAAAGGATATATCGTAAGATTGTTGAAATTATCGTTCTTTTATTATTAATAATTTAAATCTGTTATAATTAATAGTGTGATAGCGAAGGTGAAGATGATAAGGTAAGTTTGTATTTACCACATTTTTTCTTTTAATCCAACAAAACGGTAATAGATGTCGTTAATATGGTGTTTCTATTTGTATAATAAACTCCCGCTGTGATTTGTCAAAACTTGTAAAAAAGACAATTGAAGTTGTATATTTATAGGAAACTGTACGGGGGTTGTTAACTTTGTTTAATTTCCTGTTTTTTGTATTTTTTCCTGCATTAGAGCGAGTGAGAGATAGAAATATTTAACGAAAGAATGATTTCGTAATCATGTCGCATCGTAAAAGTACATTTCCAACCACGTTTCAGTCATTTGTAGCAAAACTACACGTTTTTCATCTATCTTTTTTTTACCTTGTTTTTTTGTGACAATCATCCCGTTTTTATCTTTGTCTATTCTCGTGTCCAATAGAATTTATTGGAGTTACGTGTATGGTGTGGATATAAAAACGCGACGAAAATTGAAGGATTTTATGTCGATTCTTCCACTACAAATTGGTGGATGCGCCGGGTTAATTGTAGCTCGCCAATATTTTTTTTTTAACGAATTGTTAATTTGTTGTACTCAGGTGGCGGTGGTGGTAACGGTGGCGGCTGTCTTTTTGCCTGGGATTTTTCATGAGCGCATGCGTTTTATAACAAAACACCCACACAACAAATTTATCGTCTACCTATATCTACACAAATTTATTTAAAGATATACATATATAGGTGTATATATGTAGATATATAGAAATGTGTATGTAAGAGTCCAAGTTGGCTAAGGTCGGTTTGTTTCGTTTTTGTTCCTTTCCGCATCATCATTATCCTGTTTCTTTCTTTTTCTTTTATTTCTTTCGTTTCATTCTTTCTCCCTATTTTAAGTTTTAACACGCCGCCAACTATATAGAACTCTCAGTATGAGGTGGATTGTCGTCTTGGTTAGTTAGAAGAAGACTTGATTTGTGTTTATTCTATCCAATTGTTTTTTTATCGATAATTATTTTTTTTTAATTAATTAACATGTTATTAATTAGTAACGGTAAAATATTCATAGTTATTAAAATAAAAATAATGTTGATTGATGGGGGTAAAGATTATAACCGTCCTTATAACTATAAATAAATACTAAAATAAAAACAAATAATTATTAAATAATTAAAATCAAGGTAACTGGGGAATGTTGTTTATAAATCAATTGTTATTGTTGATAAATTTTTATTTATTGATAAGGATAGAAATAGTGTGACAGCAACAATTGCGATCATAGTGAAAATTCAAGATAATAATAATGAGGGTGGTGGTGGTGGTGGTAATGGTGGTGATAATCGGATAAGTGATGATAAAACAATACAAGGGGATGAAACTACCGGAAATTGTCAAGATATTGTAACACCCCCTGATGACAACATGACAATACAGGTTTTATTTTAAGATTTTTAAATCCAACAAAAAATTTATTTTTTTGTGTGTGTCAAAAGAACTCGACTAGTCGGTGGTTGTTACGCTTATCGGAGTTTTCACTCCGGATCGTATAGAGGGTTGATGTTTTCTAATGGTAGTGGTGGTATTAGTGGGGGTGAAAAGAATCGATAACGGAATGATTCTGAGATTCTATAGTTTGAAATATTCACTTCCGTATTCTGTTGTTGCTCGTTTATATACATCTATCTCTTTTTCGTTGTGTTTTTTTTCGCTATCTTTGTCATACATGTTGTTATGTTGATTTAATTACATAATTACATCATCATCATTATCTATAATAATGGATAGAGATAGACGATGGTTGGGGTGTAAGTGGGAGAGAGAATGCGTGATAAATGAATGTTGAAGTAATTAAGCTTGGGGGGTTGTATATAATAATGAATTAAGAAAAGACGTACTGTATTTTAATTAACTTTAGAGACACCATATTAAATTGAACACAGTAAATAAATTGAGGATAATTTTCAACGATTAAATGGGGATGTTTTTCAACACAAATCCCTAATTTTTTTTTATAACTTAGTTTTTAATTTAACTCATATCAATTACTTTGTTTACACTTTATAAATGTTTTTTTTTTGTGTGTGTTATTGCTCCGTTGGGATTATCGATTGCGGCGCGTTTTTAATTGCGCGCCGACTTTTAAATTTTTGTATTATTTATTTTAATTATTTTTTTATGTAAATAGGGTTCTGATGCCAGTTCGGTGATATTTGCATCAACGCCAGCATCAAGAAAACGTGAATTTCCCGGTTCATTACCACCTAGTCTACCATTAAGCAATGGTACCAGTAATTCACCAGTACCAGCACCAACACCACCCAATCTACCGGTACCATCACCGGCACCCGCCCAACAACCACCCATACATCCGGCTGCAGCGATAGCATCAGCTGCCGTATCATCAGCAGCATCATCGGCCAATCTACCTGTACCAGCGACTGTTTCGAATGGTGGTAATAGTGGCGCGAATTCACCATCAATTAGTGGTGGTGGTAATAATAATAATAATAATAATAATGGTGGTGGTGGTGGTGCAATTCCGACAGGATCAGGACCTAATGCAGCGATTGCGATCGCTCCACAACAACCACCATCAAATAGTGTTCCACCATCGATTAGTGTTCCAATAACTGTAATACCATCAGGAATGACACCAGCAGCAGCACCAATTAGTGTAGCAACACATCATCATCATCAATATCATCATCATCTAGCAACAAGTGTATCAGTTACAAATAATAATAATAATAGTAATAGTAGTAATAATAATAATGGTACAATTTTACGTTCAACTGATAGTCCAGCTGTTGCAACATCAGCTAATTTACCTATTGTAGCTGTACCAGGTACTAGTAATGGTCCAACAACGTACCATCATGCTTCTACACCTTATCAATCATCACAACAGTCCCAGCAATCATCACAACAACCTCCACAACAACAACAACAACCTCAAGCACTTTATGCTCCGTATGCTGTACACAATACATATACAGCTCCACAACCATCGACAGTTAGTCGAGAGAATACAATGGTACGACCACCGTCGCCACGTGGACATAGTCCTAATCGCGAAAGAGATAGCTATAGGTAAATTAATTTAATAATTAAATATATTTTATTGATATTTTTTTGAAATTTTAGTAATGTGAGCAGTTTAAGTCGTGGAGGTAATGTTGCACCTTTAAATTTACCACCTCCGTCATCAACTACCACAGTGTCTTCTAGTCTAGCCCTCAATAATAATAATAATAATAATAACAATAGTAATAGTAATAGTAGTAATAATAATAACAGTAATAGTAATAATAATAATAGTAATAATAAAATATGGACAACGATACATAATGGTGGTAATAATAGTTCAAATTCACGACCTACACCACCATTACATTCAACATTTGCACCACCATCAGTATTTACACAACCATTACCACCAACAACTGTAACAACATCAAATTCACAACAACAATCGACAACAACCACAACAACAACAGTTGTTTCAAGTGCTAGTCCATTAACATCTGTTGTACAAACAACAGTACCACCTCCACCAACGATTCAAGCACCACCACCTCCACCTACTGCCAATCCGAATCCATTTTCGGCGGAAAGTCTCTTTCAAACAAGTAAGATATAAATTTTAAATTTTTTAGAAAATTCTAAATAATTTTTATTTAATTAATGAATTATAGATCAAGCAGATATGTTGCGGCGTGAATTAGATAATCGTTTTTTGGCATCATCACAAGATCGAAGTGGTTTAGGGGCGGCAACAGCTGCACCGCCACCATATCTACGTACCGAGATGCATCAACATCAACACCATCATACGCATGTTCATCAACATCATACAACAACGTTGTTGCCACCACCGACAGCTTCATCTCTATTTCCATCGCCTTTGGTATATAAATTTTTTTTTGATTTATCTATGGGCCGATCGATTACTTTTCGATAAAAGTGTGCGCGCATTTTTTTTCGAAAGTGGGCCAGAAAAGGAGCCTGAAAATTTGAGCCAGATAAGTTCAAATCCGGCCGCTAGAGAAGATTTTGAAATTTGCAAAAAAGTCGATTTTTCGGCAATTTTCAAAAATTTATATCTCAGCTTCTGTATAACTTAGAAATTAGTTCGAGACGGCATTTTTCTCGGTCAACCCTGTATTTTCAAGAAAAAAATATGCCATTGAGCAAATCTTTAATTCGGTTCAGTTGTACGCTTTCAACTGAATTACTGTTTTCGCGAAATTTCACCTATATTTAAAGTCCTGTCAGATCTACAGTTTTTGGAATAGCGAGATGATCAAGATCTCAAATTTTTCGTTAAGGTATGGATTGTTGATTTTCACCCTACTTTAATTTGATTAAAACTATTTCTTTATAATACAGTAACGCAAACGTAGGACATTTCTTAAAAATCGCCATTTTGAGATACCCATAACTTTTTCCTATCAACTTCAAATTTTTCGATAATTGTTAAAATAAAATCTTAAAAATGCGATAACTTTATCCAGGCATATTCTTGTAGAGCAGTTAATTCTCTAAAAAGGTGTTTTAAAGTCGATTTTTTAACTCAAAAACTCATATACTTACGGGCTATGAAAGTTGATGAAAAATAGATATGTTTTTTTTAACTTTCATAGCCCGTAAGTATATGAAGTTTTGAGTTAAAAGAATCAACTTCAAAATATTTTTTTATAGAATTTATTGCCCTATAAGAATATGCCTGGATAAAATCTTTATCTCAAACAGTTCAAAAGTTATAGCATTTTTAATGAAAATTTCCATAATAGCTTTAAACTAAACATACCTGTTTTTCATCAACTTTCATAGTCCGTAAATATATGAATTTTTGAGTTAAAAAAATCAACTTGGAAGCATTTTTTTAGGGAATTTAATGCCCTACAAGAATGTGCCTGGATAAAATTTTTATCTTAAACGGTTCAAAAATTATAGCATTTTTAATGGAGAAAAATTGTTTTGCGTGTTATTTAAATGGGAAATTTCAAATGGCCACCGACACCTTTTAAAATTGAGCTAAAAATTTTTCCCAATTGGAGAATTTTATTTTCAACATATAGGCCCTTTGGAGACTATAAATTCGATAGGTTATTTATTTTGGCTCACCCTAATACTTTTGAAAATTAATTAATTTTTACAGGTTTAAAATTTGCATAAAAACCCTGATAATTGTTAAAATAAAAACCTCAATTTTTTTTCACTTCTTGGAGCTATTCTTGAAAGGCATTAGAAAAGATCCCCGTTGGAAAAATTAAAAAATTTTGATTTTCCACTTTGTTATTAACAATCTAAGAAGTTAAAATTGTTAATTAACAAATTCGTTTTTAAGCAATTTTTTTTTGTTTTTTTTTTAAGATCTACATTTTTTGCCATTTACTATAAGACTTTAAACAAGAATCAAAAAATTACATAAAAATAATAAAACTAATAGTAAAAGTCCAAATAATGTTATATTGAATTGAAAATTTAATATTTTTGAAAATTCATAGCTCCGATCTTACTTCTATCCCAAACTTGAAATTCTCAGGACTGTTTAAAGATAAACCAAAGTACATTCTCTGAAATTTTCGGAAGATTTCGAGTTGACAGAAAAAAGTTACGGGTACCTCAAAATGCGAATTTTTAAGAAGTGTTCTAGGTTTGCGTTGCTGTATTATAAAGAAATATTAATCAAAGTAAAGTAGGGTGAAAATCAACAGTCCATACCTTATCAAAAAATTTGAGATCTTCATCATCTCCCTATTCCAAAAACTGTAGATTTGACAGGACTTTAAATATAGGTGAAATTTCGCGAAAACAGTGATTCAGTTGAAAGCGTACAACTGAACCGAATTAAAGTTTGGATCAATAGCGTAGTTTTTTCTTGAAAATAGAGGATTGACCGAGAAAAACGCCGTCTCAAACTAATCTCTAAGTTATACAGAAGCTGAGATATAAATTTTTGAAAATTGCCGACTTTTTTGAAATTACAAAACCTTCTCTAGCGGCCGGATTTGAACTTATCTGGCTCAAATTTTCAGGATCACCTCCTTTTCTGGCCCACTTTCGAAAAGTAATGGATCTGCCCCTATTAATTTATTTAATTTTAACGATTTACCTGCAAATTTTCTGTTTTTTCTTTCCACCACAAAATACAAATTTATAATAAAGTCAGTACCTGTGGATCGACTGATTGGACGGCGGCCTAATAGTGGTGTAAGTATAGCTAAATGTTTGTGTAGTTTGTGATGATTTTGCCGTGCAAAAATTTGCAGGTAATCATGTGCAAAACATACGAATCGAATTGGTGAAGAGTTCTTTTTTACCGAGTCTACTTTTGAGAATTCTTCACCCGTTCTCGTGTTTGAATCCGGTCGATTTTAATTTGTCGATTTTTTTAAGTTTAAGGATATACCGAAATTGGGTGCAAGTCTGGAAACATCACCATTCTATCATCGTCAGAATTTAGCAATGGCAACATATCCAAGTGCAGCGGCTGCCGCTGCAGCAGCTGCAGCAGCCGCGAGTTATCATCATTCATCAGCCGGTGCACCACCACCGCCACCATCCAGTTTATTACATCCTGGTTTAACGGCACCAACACCCGGTGGTCCAACACCGTTCGTACCGCCTAGTCATTTACCAACATTTCAACCAAAGGTAATTTTGTTTTTTAATTATATTTTGATAATTAATTTATGAATTAATAATTAAATTAATATAGTTTTCTCTATTTGATTTGGCTTTAATTTTCGTTGTGCTTGCGCTTTTTTAACTCGATAACGCTTTGTTTCGTTTTGTTTTTTTGTTTTATGTCTCCAGTCGCTGTTGCCATCAGAAACAAACAAATCTAAAGCTTTATTAATGGTGAGTTTGTTTTTTAATAGAAACTTCTTTCGTCTATTTTAATCGCTTTTTCTTATCATAATTGTGTTGATTGCAATAATTTTTTATTGTTAATTTAAATTTGTTTAATTGCAGAAAACTGGTAAATGGAATGCAATGCATGTCCGTGTAGCCTGGGAGATTTACCATCATCAACAGAAGAGTGGTGAAGCAAAAGGTGGTGGTGCTTTAGCTGCTGTTGCAGCCGCTGCTGCAGCTGCATCATCATCAAAGACTGATCTATTACGACCACCGTCGCATCTATTCTCACCAAATGTCCATAATAATAATCGTACAACACACGATTTAACATCATTCCCATTGACAGCAACACATCGTCCGTCTAGTTACGATCAACAACCACCACCACCACCTCCACCGGCACCACACCATACGAGTTCGTTATTCACACCACCACCACCGAATCATTTGAGTAATAACAAATAACACAAAAATTCGTTGATGATTATTAAATTAATTATTATTTAATTAAAGGTAAATCATCTTTTGTTAGTGGAAGTACTCTATCACCGTTCAGCCGATATGGTAGTAGTTTTGGTACAGCAGCTACAGCATCACCGTTCGGTGTATCACCGTTTGCAGCGGCAGCCGCAGCAGCTGCCAGTATCCGTGATTTAAATCTAGCCGCCGCTGCAGCCGCTGGTGGACCCTTCTCAGATCCATGGCGTAGTTTACAAAGAACAATACCAACATTTCCACCACCACCAAGTTTATCGAGTTTACCACCACCAGCACCATGGACAATTAAACCGGATCCAATCTTAGAACAACATCAACGTGAACGTGAACAACGCGATCGTGAGGAACGTGAACGTTTACGGCGCGAACGTGATGAACGTGAACGTCGTGAACGTGAAGAGAAACAACGCCAACAACAACAACAGCAGCAACAGCAACAACAGGAACGGGAACGTCGCGAGAAAGAACGACGCGAATTAGAACGTCGAGAAATGGTTGAACGTGAACAACAACAACAACGTGAACGTGAACGTGAACAAAGGGAACGTGAACGTTTATTACATCATCAACAACGTTTAGATAATATGGTGAAATTAACGGCAAATTCGATACGTGAACGATCACCATTACGTAATGGTAATGGTAATGGACAACAAGTGGATTGTGTTAATCAAGAAACGATACGTATCAAAGAGGAACCACGTAAAGATGATGATTTACGTTATCATCATCATCCCCATCATCATCATCAACATCAACATCATCATCACAGCATGGGTCATCATCATCATCATCATCATCCGGCAACATCAGCACCAACACCAACAACCAATCATCATCCATTCTTAAGGCATCCATCAACACTACAACCCTTACAACCACCATTAGATCGTACACGATTATTGTCGCATAGTTTGACATCGCATTATCCTGGACCATCATCTACAGGATGGCCACCACCACCACCACCACCATCAACAACAACAGATCCATTCTATACAACATTACGTTATAATCCATTAGCTGATGTTATCCGTGCTGAAGAGGAACGTAAATTATTTAATAATAGTGGTAGTAATAGTAGTAATAGTAATAATGGTAGTAATAGTGGTGGTACAACACCAAATATTGGTTTAAATTATACAACAAATTCATCGATAATACCACCAGCTGTTACAACACAATTGCGGACGAAAGATCCGGCTAGTTTGATGCATTTACGACCAGGTCCTGGACCCGGACCGCCATCTACAACCCAACAACAACAACAACAACAAACGAGTAGTGTTAATAAATTAACAACACCACCAAATGAGTCGTTATATAAAAAAGAAGAGCCACGATAGCAATAGGCAACTATTATTATTATTATTATTAATATTATTGATGGTTTCAAACAAGTATTTATTTCTTATTTATTAATAATTTATTTATTTATCAAACACAAGTGTGGGGTAATTCTAAATACACGGTACAGGGTGGTTCTGTTTCGAAATTCTCTAAATGATCTCATAGACTTGTTTTGTAATAATAATGATGATTTGATTGGGGCCTAGTGGGTTTAATAATTAATTAAAAAAGAAAAAGCAGAAATATTCGAAAAAAATTGATATGATAAAAGGAGTATTCCTTTGAGATATTTTTACAGTGATTTTATAAATTGTGTAGGATTTCAATGAAAAAAAGTTACAACATTTAAATAGTTGGCAAATTAGGGAATAATTGCTTAAAAGTGATTGAATTAATTTATTGTAATTTATTTTGTTTTTTAATTTATTTCAAGACTGACATGTTTTTTTTATTATTAATTAATCATGTATTGCAGTAGCAACAGATCGCGCGCGCGCCCCCCCATTTTTATCACTCGATTATCGATAGTGTGCCACTTATATTATATCCCTCCAAAAAAAAATTTAGGTTTTCGTTTACAAAAAGTGCCAAAATTCTCTTAAATTTGTTTTGTAAAACAAAAGACAATTTGTTGTAAATAGTGTAAATGTGGACCAACTTATTTATTGTTTAGTTTTTAATTTTTAATCATTTTTGTTATTATTAATTTGTCGCTCTTTGTGTATGTATCCCTTTCTAATGTAGATATTTCGTGGCACATATTGCTTTAATCAATTTAACAAAAAAAACAATTTTTAATCAATCGTGACACGAGGTACTTTGTATTATATTTAAATAGTTCTACAGTTAAGTGAAAAGAGAAGTAAAAATACCAAGTCGCGTGTAGATATATCAAGCTTTATTAATCTTATCAAACAAGAGATTAAATCATAATAATAATAATGATAAGGTGAAAAGGGTTAAACCTTTGCTAATATATTGACATATATATATATGAGAATTTCACCCTTTAATACTGTTGCGTCTACTCGCCACACCTCCCCCCCAAAAATCTCCCAATTACAAATTGTCTTATAGGCTATTTTTGACCTTCTCGCCCTCCCAAAGTAAGAGCGTCCCTTAAAGATAATTGATGAAATCAACAATATTTGTAGATATTTGATAATTATTGTGCGCTATTTAAATGTTTTTAGGTTTTTTCGAGGAAATTGCAAAAAAATTAAATAAACAATACGATTTTTTATGTGTGTGATTCTAAAAGGATCAAGTGATTGTATAAAAATAATAATTATAAACAAGAAAACAATAAGAATTATGGGGTTTTCTTTGGTAAACCTGTAGGTTTGAATTTGCCGCCAGTTTTTGTTTTGTTTTTGTGTTGTTGGTGGTGCTGTACGAGCGGGTAATTTGAACGCGTAACCAAATTTTTCTCATTTTGTATTTATATACGAGTCTCTTTTATGTTGATAATGACAAAAATCTTAATTTTTTCATCATTTCATTGCTAAATATTTGGATATTCCGCTATTTCGTCCGAAATAGGGGATTTTTTCGTGCCGGTTGGTAATTCTTCGGCTCATTTTAAAAACCCCAGAATTATTTTTTTATACAAAATTATTGTCTTTTCACGTACAGAATTTATAGAAAAATAGTTTTAAACGTTTGAACTTCGTTTTTGCAAGTGAATATTGTGCAAATAATTGCTCTGGCAGTAGGGAATTTGTTTAGATTTGGGTTGGCAGTGCTGTAATTTTAACTAAATTTGAAGTGGATGTGACCTTAACCACTTCCATGTATAGTTGAGCAAATACTGTAACGATGTTATGATGTGATCACTTTATATTCGGTAGAATCCATTATTTTGACAGAATCTGAAATCTACAAATTGTAAGCTTCTTTACGAAGAAAAATTTGGTGTTTTAATTGTCGGTGTTTTTTCTGATTCCGAGTAAATTACAATTCTATGCCACATTTGCTTTTTGAACGTGAAATACCAAATGTGCAACTGAACGCTCCAAAAATCACCAACTATGAGGTGTGGCGTTTGTCACAAAAATTTAAAAAAAAAGGCTCAAAACAACCGTAACGATAACAAATCTCGAATTTACAAAAAATAATTAAACTAAAGCATAGGGACTTTTGGAGCGTTCAGTAAATTTGCAGATTGAACGTGAAATTTCAAATGTCAAATGTGCAACTGCACGTTCCAAAAATCCCCAACTGTATGGTGTGTCGCTTGAAATAGATACAAAATAACATGGTAAATCATTACAAAACTTATTTTGAAAGTCGAAAAAATGAAACTCTCACAAAATCGTAATAACAAATTTTTAGGTTACAAAAAAATAATGTAAACAAACACATAGGGACTTTTGGAGTGTGCAGTTGCACATTTGACATTTGAAATTTCACGTTCAATCAGCAAATTTGGTATATCATTGTTGCTGGTTGAGCGTGAATTTTTAAACGTCAAATGTGTCAAAAAAAATCCCCATGTATATGCCGTATATTTAGAAATATAGGCATTTTTAGGCCGTTCAGTTGCACACTTGACGTTTAAAATTCACGTTCAATCAGCAAATTTGGTATAATCAGCAAATTTACTATAAATTAGAGTCATTACGCGATAAAATCGCAACAGAATTTGTCAAACTATACATTGTGGAATTGGCAACATAGTACTCCGTGGGGTATGGGGATTTATTTAGTATGGGTTGGCGGCGCTGCAATTAAGGCGGTAAGTTCAAAACTTCCTTTTTTAAAAAATAGTATTTCCATATTAAATACAAACGTGTAGAAAATTGTATTAATTTAAATTCAACTATCAACATCTATATTACTCAATAAATCATCAAAACCATCATTAAACATATCACAAATCTCATCAGTACTCGAATTATTCGCATTATCATTCGAACTTGATGGTTGTTGAAAATATCGTGTAATTAAATTCTTCGGTTTCTCTCTATTCACAAAATTCTCCCCAACTAAACCCAATTGATGTAGAACACTATGCTTCTCCTGTAATTTCGTCCAAATCGGTATATCTGCAGTACCTGTTGCTAACAAATACCGTATTTTTACAGGATTTGTTTGGCCGATACGATGTGCCCGACTTTCTGCCTGCGTTAAAATCTAAAAAAAAAACACCCCAAAACTTAATTCATTAATTAACGTTATAATAATGTTTCGAATTACACTAGGATTCCAGTGTAGTTCAGCGAAAATTACTAGATTAGCTGCAGTTAATGTGATGCCAGCATTAGCGGCCGTTATCGATAGTACTGCAACACGACAACTATCGTTGTATTGGAAATGATCGACTAGACTTTTACGTGTATCCGTCGGTGTATTACCATCGATACGTATGTAGTTAATGTTGCGTTTCTTTATTAAATCACAAATTGAATCTAACATGATTTGATGATGGGCGAAAACTAGGAATTTCTCGCCAGTCTCTAGAACTTGCAGTATATACGAACTACAAAACAATTCAAATTAGTTTTTTTGGGTTTTGTACAGGCCCATTTTCGATAGATCTACAGGGAGTGCTATGAAAAAACAGTTGCTACTGTAGCTTATCAACAAATTCGAAATCTTGGTGGCTGTTGATTTATTCTTTTGTTTTTTGAATTCTACCAACTTATAATAACAATAATCACTAGGTAGCAATTGTTGCATGGCACTCTAATGCAATTCAAATGTAATTTCTGTAATTTCCAGCTGCCAAATCGAAATTTTCAAAATAACTCTAAAATTATTGAAAATACAAACTAAGAAATAACTCGAAAACAAAAGAATACAACAATAGCTATTTACTGTATAAGGTGGTAAAGTCATATTTTACCACCGTGTGCACTACAAGATTTTGTTTAATACTTGCCTATCAAACTCTTTTTTATTTAATTTTCTAATAATTTTTGACATTAACTATTCATGCAGTTGTCAATCGTTGTTGGTTGCTATGGAATTTACCCACCTGAGGTGGGTAAAGTGCTACTTTACCATCGAGTTTTTAGTCGATAAAGTAGGACTTTAACAGCAAGTATTGAACTAAAATCTAAGTACACCACGTGACATGGTTAAAAATATAAGAGATACTTAAGATAATATAGAAGAAGGTATGCGAATCCTTCAATGCATGACGGGAAATTGGTCAATCTGTCGCGCGTGTCAGAAGTACTAAAACGCCAAGATAATACATAAAAAGAAAAAGGTATTCCAATCCAAGTTATCGCGCCGCCATAAGTGTGTCAGAAATACAATGACATCTCTAAAGCTTGACGTATTTCCCGTCATGCATTGCAGGATTGGAATACCTTCTTATAAAATACCTTGACGTACTAGTACATCTGAAACACGCGTGGTGGCGCGACAGCTTGACCCATTTCCCGTCATGCATTGAAGGATTCGCATACCTTCTTCTATATTATCTTAGAGATATTCTGCAGATCTATCGAAGAATTTGGCAAAAATTACCAGACTGATGGCACTTTAATTTTAGCACTCTCCGAAAAGAATGTCAACAGAATCGTGTGATGGTCGCGTGTTCGCGTCTCATCCAAATAACTCTCATACAACGATTCCAACAGATTCCGTTCCTTCTCACTGATTCGATTCAAATTCACATCCAAATAGACAATCTCCTGTTGTTTCTTTGGTAACATTTTCAAAACATCCTCTTTCGTACGTCGTATCATAAATTTTCGATTCAATAAAATCTCCAATTCTTTCAGATTCGACCGCCCGCTACTATCCCAACCGAAATTCGTTTGTTTACCATCACAATAACGTCGACTATAATCGAAGAACGTACCGAAAAATTGTCCATCAATCATTGATAATTGTGTGAATAATTCATTGGGTCGTGATAGAATTGGTGTACCGCTCAATAGGATGCAGTGTTTGGATTTTTTTGCTAAATCTAATGCGGTTTTTGTACATTTTGCTTTGAAATTTTTAAAAATATGCGATTCATCAATTATAAATACACCAAAATTACGTTCTTGTAGTTTGTCCGGGTGGCGGGATAGAAAATCATGACTTACAATGAGTATATCACAATCACCGATATAATCACGATGTGATGTGATATACATGATCTTCATTAATGGTACCGATGGTAGGTAAGTTTGGATCGTTTCTTCCCATACATTCCTGTTTGATTTAAAAGAAAATTTCTGTTTTTTAAACGGGAAACTATACATAACACGAAAACTCCCAATTTTGATTATTTCTAGCGACACGAAGGCGTAAGCAGCAAATATCCAGTATCCGGCCGGATAGCTGTTAATCTATGAAAGCTCCTCAGAAGAGGTGGAAGCGACAAAAAGTTTGAGCAATAAGAAAAGATATAGGATAAAAGATAGGGTAAAAAAGAATGGAGATACAGAAGAGGTAGAAGAAACAAAACAGAAGAGATAGAAAAGAGACAGAAGATAGGGAGAAGATACAGAAAAGTATAGTTTCTCTTCAAGGGCACCGAAAATTATGATCCAGGGTTCATTCGATTCGGAATTATAAACAATTTAGTAAAAAAAAATGGGGGTTTGGTTTTTTGCAAATATCTCGGAAACTATTAAAGATATTCGAAATTTGAAAAAAGATCCTTAAAGAGGAGGAAATTTCCTACCGGAACTCTATCATTAATATTTATAATTTTAATTTTGAGGGGAAAATAGCGTTAAAAGCGGGTGAAACGCGTTCCATGCACGCTGACCGACACATTAAACAATAAAAATAATTTTAATCCATTAAATATCAATATTAAGAACTAAAAAAATTCATGTACCTTCTAGACACTTGAATAAACGAAAATCCATGGAAAAAATTTTTTCCCCGTAATTATTTTAATAGATACGCTTTTTGAAATTTCCGATTTAAACAACATACAAAAGAAATTTTGTCCATTAAAAATGCTATAACTTTTGAATCGTTTGAGATAAAAATTTTATCCAGGCATATTCTTGTAGAGCATTAAATTCTCTAAAAAGGTGTTTTAAAGTTGATCTTTCAACTTAAAAATTCATATACTTACGGGCTATGAAAGTTGATGAAAAATAGATATGTTTTTTTCAACTTTCATAGCCCGTAAGTATATGAATTTTTGAGTTAAAAGAACTAACTTCAAAGTATTTGTTTACAGAATTTAATGCCCTATAAGAATATGGCTGGATAAAGTCTTTATCTCAAACGGTTCAAAAGTTATAGAATTTTTATTGAAAATTTCCATAATAGCTTTAAATTAAACATACCTGTTTTTCATCAACTTTCATAGCCCGTAAATATATGAATTTTTGAGTTGAAAAAATCAACTTGGAAGCATTTTTTTTAGGGAATTTAATGCCCTACAAGAATGTGCCTGGATAAAATTTTTATCTTAAACGGTTCAAAAATTATAGCATTTTTAATGTAGAAATATTGTTTTGCATGTTATTTAAATAGGAAATTTCAAATGGCCACCGACACCTTTTAAAATTGAGCGAAAAATTTTTCCCAATGGGAGAATTAAACTAAAAAGCTCAAATTTTTTTCACTTTCTGGAGCTTTTCTTGAAAGGTGTTAGAAAAGATCCCCGTTGGAAAAATCAAGAAAATTTTTTAAGCACGAAACATTTCTTTTTGTCGTAATATTGCAATTTGTTCGTATTCTTGCTATTTAAAGTTACATAAAAATGATTTTTTATAATTTTTTACTCTAATTATTTAAATAATTGTTATAAACAAATGCATTGTTTATAAGATAATTGATTTTTTTTGTTGGATTTTAATCAGCAATAAATATTATGATCTTAATTAACAATTTTCACCTCTTAGATTGTTGATAACAAAGTGGAAAATCAATTTTTTTAAATTTTTCCAACGAAGATGTTCTGTAATGCCTTTCAAGAATCGTTCCAAGAAGTGAAAAAATTTTGAGGTTTTTAATTTAACAATTATCAGGGTTTTTATGTAAATTTTAAACTTGGAAAAATTAATTAATTAACAAAAGCAAATCTAATAAAATAATTACGAGAAAAACATTTCTTCATGGATTTCTGTTCAATCAAGTGTCTAGAACGTATGTGAATTTTCTCATTTCTTAATATTGATATTTAATGGGTTAAAATTAATTTTATTGTTCAAGAGTCCGTGTCGGACACGCGCGTCACCCGCGCTATATTCACCTCAAAATTAAAATTATAAATATTCGTGGTAGAGTTCCGGGAGGGAGCCTTTTTGTTAGGAAATTTCCCCCTCTTTAAGGATCTTTTTTCAAATTTCGAATATCTTTAATAGTTTCCGAGATATTTCCAAAAAAAAAACAAATCCCCATATTTTTTTTACTAAATCATTTATAACTTTTGCAATTTTAGCCGGCGCACTTTTAAATTTTTCAAAAAGTTTCTAGAGGTGCCCTGGACATTTTGTGGAATTCACTAAAATGGCAGAGTTGCCTAGACTAGGAGTAACCAGTAAATATCCGGTATCCGGCCAGGCGCCGGATAGCAGTTAATCTATAAAACCTCCCTCGTTTTGGAAGGCGTAAATATTGTTGACTAGAGAGGTCTCGGAGGAACTACAAAAGCAGAAGAGATGGAAGAGGTGGAAGCAACAAAAAGAGCAGACAGAAAAGATGCAGGATAAAAGATAAGGTCAAAAATTACGGCGATACAGAAGAGGTAGAAGAAACAAAATAGAGACAACACAACAGAAGAGATAGAAAAGAAGACACGGGAAATAGGGAGAAGACACAGAAAACTATACGAAGCAAATTTTCCGATATCTACAAGTTCAAACATCAAAATCGGGCGTTTTCCTCTCAATCTTACTTCATCGATGCCGTTGTTGTGATCAAAACCGGCCAATCTTTGCGATAATAATCCGCCACACCCAATGCTTGAAACGTTTTCCCTAAACCCATATCGTCACCTATCAAATACCGACCATTCTTATCGATACCATACCGTATCCCGTCCAATTGGAATGGCATCAAAGCATTAAACAATTCCGCATCTAAACAACTCAAATCAATTGTTGAATAATCACGTGACGGTTGCGTTAGACAATTAACAACGAAATTTGGTAATCTCTCAACCACCACGAACGGTTGCAATTGTTGTAATTTTGTTATTAATGCATTATGATCGTGGATATCGAAATCCCATTTCTTCGAATGAACATCTACAATTTAAAACGTTATTTTTACGATATTAGAAATTTGAAACAATTCACCATAATTTCGTGACGGTATTGTTTTGTAAATATCGATAATTTGTTCGTTGAAAACGGAAAAATCCGCTTGAAATCGGTGCTCAGTTATCACACTACATTGAATCGTAATTGTCTGTTTTTGACCGTAGAAATTCGTGATGGGTTTCGTTAGAATTGCGGCAGGTTTCTCGTACGGTTTCTCTACAGTTTTCTGAACTTTCTGGCGGAATTTGAACTGGTTTTTGAGCGGCGACAGTGTCGAAACAGTCGGCGATGTTTTCACAAGATTCAATTTTTTCTGTTGTAATTTTTCGAGTGCCAATCGACGTTTCCGTTCAATCTCTTCCGGTGTGCATTGATTCTGCATTTTAAATCGATCGAAATAAACTGATATTTATATTATAAAAATTAATTAAAAAGAGTTATCACAAAAATAGGTTAAATCTAGGGATTTTATCTGTCATGCAACAGTAAGTATGGCCAACTTAAAATTCTAACGTCAATCTTTATTGTAATATAGAAAATATATTTATCAGAATTATGTTTATTCGTAGCAGATTTCGATTATTTCTACTTTATTGATATAATTTGATTACAGTCATCAAAAATTTTTGAAAATTAATGAAAATTTGGGGATTTTTTTGAAACAGTACAGCCAACTCGATACAGTCGGTAATTGTAGCGCTACCAACACTAGTTTATCACAGTAATTTAAATCGTGGAAAACGAGAATTTATTCACCACATTTGCTACCACTCTCTTTACTTTCTTTGTTTTTACCATCGATAAATGTGATAAGATCGATAATACGATTCGAATAGCCCCATTCATTATCACACCATGCCATCAATTTCATAAAACAATCATTCAATGCAATACTGGCTTTAGCATCGAATATCGCCGATCTTGGATCACCTTTGATATCACTTGATACGAGTTCATCATCACTATAACCCAAAATACCCTCTAAATCCTTAGTTGAAGCTTCCTTGATCTGTTGTTTGATCTCTTCCAAGGTAAACGGTTCGGATAGTAAAACGCTTACATCGAGTAGAGAAGCATTAGTGATTGGTACACGTACACTAGTTGCAGTGACTCTACCATCTAGATCCGGTATAATTTTCGTGATGGCTTGAGCAGCACTAGTTGTTGTTGGGACTATATTCTGGAAGGCGGCACGGCCCATACGGTAGTTCTCTTTACACCTATCCAATAAGGATTGTGAAGGGGTTACAGCGTGTATTGTTGTGGCTAAAGCAAACTGTAATAACGCACATAAATTATATAAAATATGCTGTTTTTCCCCGCTCAGAATATACCTCGATTTTGAACGCTTGATGAACGGTGCATAACAGCGGCGCTAAACAGTTGGTCGTACAGGATGCATTCGATATAACTTTCATATCCGCCTCGTAACTCTCATGATTAACACCCATCACAAACATGGGACAATCTGGGGATACCGTTGTAATGATCACATTCTTGATGTGATCGCGTAAATGTTGACTTGCTTGCTCTTGCGTTGTATTAACACCGCTACATTCCACCACATAATCCACATCAGTCCACGGCAAACAATTCAGTTTTTCCTCTTGCAACACCTCAATCGGATTACCATCAATTTTGACTGTTTTCCCACTAACTTCAATCTCGTTTTTCAGACGACCATAGCTCGAATCGTAGCGCAGTACTTTAGCCAGTTGTTTCGGTTGCAAGAACGGATCGTTGATCGCCACCACTTGTGGTAAATCATCACCACCGCCGCACTTCTGCAAGAAATCAATTAATTTATTGGGTCGACTGTGGGGGTTTCACCGAGAACATTTTGTTGGCCTTTGGATAGAGTGGCGCGCAAGATCGTCCGTCCAATACGGCCGAAACCATTCAAACCGATTCGAATACCACCGGACATTTTCGAAATTTTCGTGCAACAAATTTTTATTTGAAAAAAGAGATTTTTGACACAATCAGAACCTACTATTTCGAAATTTTATAATTGTATTACCCCAACACGGTATGCAACCAATTATTCATCAATGTATTTAGTAATTTTTGTTTTATACGATTGGTAGTGATTTCCACTAGATTGTCAGCCATTTTAACGCCGTGAAGCCGCTAATTTTCCAATTAACTTTCCAAGAGTTTTCACACAAATTCTAGATAATTTCCCACAGGAAAATTGTTGGAAATTGTTTTAATTCTCTATCTACGTTTGTTTTGTGAAGCTGGTGGAAATGGGTGAGGATAAAGGTGAGTCGATGAAAGTTGGGTTATGCGTTATTTATTTTCTTGGGTTAATTTTAGATAAAAGCAATGATCGTGAACGCAGTCGGGAACGTGATCGTGAGAAAGATAGACGGCGTCGGTCACGATCACGGGAGCACCGCCGCCGGTCCCGGTCGAGGAGTCGAGATCGTCGCCGCAAAAGCCGCTCATCTTCTGCGTAATTTATTTAATTTCTAATTAGATTAGATTATAATTTTTATTCGTATAGGAGCCGCCATAAGAGCCATTCGCGTCGCCGTAAACCCTCACTGTATTGGGACGTACCACCACCCGGTTTCGAACATATAACACCGTTACAGTACAAGGCGATGCAAGCAGCCGGTCAAATACCGGCCAATATTGTTGCTGATACCCCACAGGCGGCTGTACCGGTGGTTGGGTCAACGATTACACGACAGGCACGTCGTTTATACGTCGGTAATATCCCATTCGGTGTTACGGAAGAGGAGATGATGGAGTTTTTCAATCAACAAATGCATTTAAGTGGTTTAGCACAGGCGGCCGGTAATCCAGTCTTGGCTTGTCAGATTAATTTAGATAAGAATTTTGCATTTTTGGAATTTCGTTCAATTGATGAGACAACACAAGCGATGGCATTCGATGGCATCAACTTTAAAGGTAATTTCTATTATGCAGGTGAAAATTATAAAAATTGAATCTAGAGTGCTGTGAAACAATTACTGGCCAGTAATTATTGTTATTAAAAGTTGGTATAATAGAGAAAACAAAAGAATAAGTCAGTACCAATCAAAATTAAGAATTGATAAGCTAAACTAGCAACTGTGTCATAGCACCCTATCACTAAATTCAAGTATAATTTTGCAAATATTCGAGAAAAATTGTCAAATTCAATTGTTTTAAAACAATTTAGGAACATTTGTTTTCCAATTTTGGCAAACTAATTGGTCAATTGTTTTTCAGTTTTTAGTAGCCTACTTGATACCGATAGTTTAATTATAATAGTGGCAATAATTTCAATTTTATAATTACAGTCTTTTCTTCCCAAAGTTTCTAGAAATAAATTTAAAAACAGAAACAGAAAAAATGTCAGCAATAGCCATTAATCGACAAAAAAATTGTTCAATTGTTTTACGATTGACAATTATTAACAATTAGGCAATTGTTTTTGTTTGTTTGTTTTTCCCCAATTGTAGTCTAGAGTGCTATAAAACAATTGCTGTACAGTGATTATTATTCATGTAAGTTGGTGCAATAAAACAAAAGAATAAATCCACAGCATCCAAAATTTATAATTCGTTAAGCTAAAATAGCAACTGTTTCATAGCACCCTATCACTAAATTCAAGTATAAATTTGCAAATATCCGAGAAAAATTGTCAAATTCAATTGTTTTAAAACAATTTTGGAACATTTATTTTCCAATTTTGGCAAACCTTACTAATTGGTCAATTATTTTTCAAATTTTTAGTAGCCTACTTGATACTGATAGTTCAATTATAATAATGATAGTAATTTCAGCCTTTGCTTCCGAAATTTACTGAAAATTTCTAGAAATAAATTTAAAAAGAATGAATGAAATAGAAAAACTGCCAGCAATAGCGATTAATCGACAAAAAAAAAATGTTTAATTGTTTTACGATTGGTAATTGTTTTTGTTTGTTTGTTTTTCCCAGTTGTAGTCTAGAGTGCTATAAAACAATTGTACCACAGTGATGATTATTATTCATGTAAGTTGATATAATAAAACAAAAGAATAAATCCACAGCAACCAAAATTTATAATTCGTTAAGCTAAAGTAGCAACTGTTTCATAGCACCCTATCACTAAATTCAAGTACAATTATGTAAATATCCGAGAAAAACTGTCAAATTATTCAATTGTTTTAAAACAATTTAGGAATATTTATTTTCCAATTTTGGCAAACATTACTAATTGTTTTTCAATTTTTAGTAGCATACTTGATAACGATAGTTTAATTATAATAGTGGCAGTAATTTCAGCTGTTTCTTCCGAAATTTACAGGAAGTTCCTAGAAATAAATTTTAAAATAAGTCATAATGAAATAGAAAAAATGTCAGCAATAGCGATTAATCGACAAAAAATTGTTCAATTGTTTTACGATTGGCAATTATTAACAATTAGGCAATTGTTTTTGTTTGTTTGTTTTTCCCAATTGTAGTCTAGAGTGCTATAAAACAATTGCTGTACAGTGATTATTATTCGTATAAGTTGGTATAATAAAACAAAAGAATAAATCCAAAGCAACCAAAATTTATAATTCGTTAAGCTAAAGTAGCAACTGTTTCATGGCACTTTGTTACCAATTTCAAATATAATTTTACAATGTTTTGGAATGCCTAAACCAAATTTGTTTTTTCAACGGCTCCCTGAAAATATTCGCACATTGTAAGCGATTTTAAAACCTCCTGAAATGGACAGTGTTCCAAATAGTTGCAATTTGTCCTGAAAAAACTATTATTAACCTACATGTAGATGAATTTATGATTGTTTTCAGGTCAGAGCTTGAAAATCCGCCGCCCTCACGATTACCAACCAATGCCTGGTATGGCTGAAAGTAGTATTAGTGTACCAGCTGGTGTCATCAGTACCGTAGTACCGGATTCACCACATAAAATCTTCATTGGAGGCTTACCAAATTATTTAAACGAAGATCAGGTATATTTTTATTTGAAACAGAAAGAACGAAAAAAACTCTCAAAAAAGCAAAAAAAAAGACCTATCATCTTTTGGGAGTTATTGTGAGAATATTTTTTCCCTCTTTTCTTTATAGCGTTTTAGCGCCGTCCAACTGGACAATAATTACAAAAAACGAAACCGAAACGAAAATAACAAAAATATTTCAGAATCAGTCAGTCAGTCAGTCATTAATTGAATTTTTCAGGAAAGGTTCTTATGTCACAGGTTTTCAGGGTTGATTTCTGTTTTTTTTTTTTCTAGCTAGCAATATAACAAAATTACGATAATAATAAACGAGTTTAAAAACGATTTAAAAGCGAATTAACGAAACGAGCAAAAGGGATTTTTCAGGTTTTATTTTTTCTTTTAGGAAATTTCCAGGTGTTTTTATTTGTATAGATGTAAAAATTTTCCTGGATATTTCAGCAATTTCAGGTAGAATTTTGCACAAATTCATAACAAATAATAAAAGGGAAAGTTGCAAGTTTTCGTCTATAATATTACGCAGCAAATTTTCAGATATTTTTTTTATAGTGATCTTTAGGTCAACAACACATACACAAACAAGTAATTTCGCCTAATTTTCAGTTTAATTAATTATATTTTTTTTTGTTTTAATTTAATTTTAATTGTAAATTTAAGTGCAACTTTTTCTCATATACCTTTTGCTTTGTTTTTGCCCTATAGCTAGGGTTGCCAACTCGGTCCTTCTAAATGATAAATGATGAAAAATATTGTTAAATACAAAAACGATGAAAAAATCAACACATAAAACGGCTACTAGTTGTTGTTTGTTGTTGTTGTTGTTATGTGATGTGTTTGGAATTATATCAGGCAAGTGTTCAAATTATACACAAATCCAAAAAAAATGATTAACTAATTATTTGGGAACCAATTAATAATACCCAAAAAAAAAGAATCGTTTTTTCTAAATAAATTCATTTTGTAAATTAAACCAAATCTGACTGGCTTCGTTTTTTTGTTGTTGTTCTTATTATTATTGTTATTATTGTTGTCTATACGGGGATGTTAGGGGTGATTTTTTGTTCACACAAATTTTGTAAGTCCTCTGTTTTTGTTGTTTTTTTCTTTTTGAAAAGAATTGCATCATAAAATTTGAAAATTTTTAAAACTATCCAACAATATTTGATGATAAAAAATTATTTTAGGTGAAAGAATTATTAATGTCTTTCGGACAATTGCGTGCTTTTAATTTAGTCAAAGATACAGCCTTTGGTTTGAGTAAAGGATATGCGTTTGCTGAATACATCGATATTACCATGACTGATCAGGTGTGTTGTGTTTATTGTTGAATTTTCTAATTTCGATTAATTGTAAATTATTATTTATTTATTAGGCAATTGCCGGTTTGAATGGTATGCAATTAGGTGATAAACGTTTGATTGTACAACGTGCTAGTGTTGGTGCAAAGAATGCACAAGTTTTACCAGCTGTACAAATTCAAGTACCCGGTTTAAGTTTAGTTGGTGCTAGTGGACCACCAACAGAAGTCCTATGTTTATTAAATATGGTAACACCGGACGAATTGAAAGATGAAGAGGAATATGAAGATATATTGGAAGATATTAAAGATGAATGTAATAAATATGGTGTCGTTAGAAGTATAGAAATACCAAGACCTATTGATGGTGTTGAAGTTCCTGGATGTGGAAAAGTAATTTTTGTGTTTTTGTTTTTTTTAAAGTTAATTAAGAGTCAAATCCGTGACTAATGTGTTCGAAGTTGGCAGCTCTATCGTAGGGTAGACAATTCGCCAAATTGTTTCTCTTGATTTAAAACAGTTGATGCCCTACAAAATCAACTATACAATAAGCATTAGTCACGGATTTGATCGTTAATAATTTAACAAAACAAAAAAAATACTAAATTTCTGAAATTTACAGGTATTCGTTGAGTTCAACTCAGTTCTAGATTGCCAGAAGGCACAACAAACACTAACTGGACGTAAATTTAACAGTCGTGTTGTTGTAACTTCATATTTTGATCCAGATAAGTACCATCGACGAGAATTTTAATTCGATACGTTTATTTTATTTTTTCTAAATCCCCAAATTAGTTAGGTTTCCTGGATATACAAAATAATACTTCAATTTGTATTCTTTTTTTTTGTTTTTGTGAAATACAGTAGAAAATAATTAAGCTTATTTTGTGTGTGTGTTTTTTTTTAATTGATTATGCCCCAATTGCTATCTCTTTACCACTGTAACTTAACGGATCGAATACAAATACGTTGTTGATGGTTACTTCTTTGTGCGAGACAGCTTTGATGATTTCTTGTGCTATAATACCACCTAAAATAGCATTAACCGGTGCCACTTGACCAAATATTAGATTCAATAAATTATCGATGTTTGTTAGATTTGTTATTTTGTATAATTCGATAATTTCAGTTGAGATTGTTTGTAATGATTCCAGATCGTGCTCTTTCTTTTCTATATCCGGATTGCGGTCGAAACGTTTACGGAATTCAATCAAACCTATAACAGAATAACCCAATTGGGTTGTTAATTTGATGTTTATGCTATACAGAATAAAGAAGACTTACTCAACATACACACGAATAAATTATTAGGTCTTATCGTCTTCTTGATAGATGCTGTGTCTTGTTTTGTATTCGGTAGAATTAATACTTTATTGATCGATGGGTAATTGATGTTGCCTTTCACTTTAACTGTGGTTTTCTCGCCATCAGTGCCGTGTTTACGTTTCGCTTTCAATTGAACACGATCCCTGCAATTTATAATAATACAAATTAACCATTAATCCTGTTATAGAAGGTGACCCATTTTCGATGATTTTGCAGGGTATCTCCTAGCAGGAGAGCTAAAACAAAATCACTGATGCCACATTCATGTACTACTTTTTCGAGACTATTCAGATTGTGTAGAGTAAAACTTTATTACCACCCTACCGCTATAACGTTTTTATTCCTTGGTCCCCGCCCTGGCAGATAATTTTCTATAGTGCTTTTGTTCGCTATAATACTTTCTTTTCTCGCTCATAATATCTGTTATAAACAAACACAAACTGATAAATTTTTACGAAGTAAAATTTGTAAGAATGTACTGTTTGTTTCAAGCGGCCCACCTTTCATAACTCCTTCAATTATTCAAATATTCGAATATAACCCTCCAGAATGTTAACTAGGCCAACTATGGAGTAGTTTGAGTGAAAAAACAAAGACTACTCTGAAATGATTTTTTTTTAATTTATAGTAAAGGGACCTAAAAAAACATCAACAGAATGCGGTTAGAAGACTGTTCGTCTACAAAAAATTCTTGCTTAATTTCCACTGGTTTGATCAGAAATTGAAAAAGAATAGTTTGCTTTAGAGAGGTGTTGAGAGACTACCGTTTCATGCACAATAGTATCAGTGTATAGTCCATCGCTAGAAAATTGAGAATTAGCGTGACGTTGTAAAATCTAAAGTATAAAGGCAAATTATCCGCACAATGAACCCCCACTTACAAGTAGTGGATCATAAATAAAACTATTGCAGAAATTTCAAACTGAAACGAGAAATGCAACATCTGTTTAGACCTTTCCGAAAGTAGGTAGATCCTTAAAGGATGAATGAATTTTGAAATACAATGTCAACACAAATTTCAAACAGCTTAATAACGGGGAAATATTGTATCATTTGTATTTTTAATAATTTTATTTATTCATCTTCACTTATATGCCTATAATATTTACTTATATAGTGTGTTATGTATTTAACAAGAAAAATAGACACTTGTTATTAGCCTGTTTTCTGATAATGCAAAAGAACAATTGTTGTTAATTTCTGAACATTGGCTGACAAAAATCTGAGACTCTACATTAGTCAGTTCAATTTCCGTTTATTTTGAAAGTAACATATCTAAGTCAAGAATTTCAGCCACAATCAAATTAATCAATTACTTAATACAAAAGACAAAATGGACCAAATGGAAATTGATAAGAGCGGACAAATATAAATTGATTCTTTAGGGACAAATTCTTTATATATGGAATAAAGAAAAACTGTTTCATCATCTTCTTTTTCTTTGTCATTATCAGCATGCGATTACTAAGACGGCGATACGTTAATTTGGTTGTTTCAAATGAACACACCTTCTCAACATACTCTTCTGCATTTACTTCAAAGAAAAAAACTTGAAGCGAACCGAATTCATTATACGGTGATGCGTCTCCATTTATATTTATTGCGTTTATCTGCTTCCGTTGAAATTTGGAAAAACCAAAGTCAGTGTAAAGAAACGAACTTTCTCAATTTCCAAAAATTTTCAACCCTAAATTTCAACAAAGCCAGGTAAAAACAATAAATGAGGTGCCATCAAAATGTGATCCATTCAGTTCGTTCGAAGTTACCTTTCAGGAAACAAGTGCAACAGAAACTGTGTTCTTTTGAAACAAACAAATTATCATGTGGCGACCTTGGGAATCACGTGAAGATGATGTCGAAGAATATTATAGGCATATAAGTGAAGATGAATAAATAAAATTATTAAAAATACAAATGATACAATATTTCCCCGTTATTCGGCTGTTTGAAATTTGTGTTGACATTGTATTTCAAAATTCATTCATCCTTTAACGATCTACCTACTTTCGGAAAGGTCTAAACAGATGTTGCATTTCTCGTTTCAGTTTGAAATTTCTGCAATAGTTTTATTTATGATCCACTACTTGTAAGTGAGGGTCCATTGTGCGGATAATTTGCCTTTATACTTTAGATTTTACAACGTCACGCTAATTCTCAATTTTCTAGCGATGGACTATATATGCATTGATAAAAGACTAATGGGTCATTCCATATGAAATTGTCTGATTGGCGAAGTCGACTATTCTTAGATTTTCCTATAACTTTGCGGGACTGTTTTTAGGATCCCAAAGAACAAAATTTCAAACAAAGAATTTGTATATAAACAGTGCGCTATTCGAGCTAATTATTAAACAAGACGTATCTTCTTCAGCACCATCTCGTTAATGACAGGTATTAACTGAAGAAATTTTTATCTATCAAATGAAAACTACTATCTTTCACCTTTAAAATTGCGCCCCAAATGCACAGATATCTTAAACAGTCAAATTTTTACAGCTAAAATTAATAAAGCCTAAAAATTACATTTTTTGAAAGTCTTAACTCGAAGACGCCGAAACGGCCGCTTATAAAAAATTAATGTGCATAAATTTTGTTCTTTGGAATCCTAAAGAACAGTCCCTCAAAGTTACACCAAAATCTAAGATTAGTCGGCTTCGCGGAAGAGATAAGGACATAAAATTACTGCGGCCAATAACAGTGAATACAAACATCGCCCATTATTTTTGGTAATCCCTACCACAAAGCATTTCTAAACCTCGAGATTATTTCGATTTATTTTTTATTGAAGAATTTGAATTGATAATTGAAACAAATCGATATGCAAAATAGTTTCCAGAGCAGCAGAGTGAAAGACAGCCACAATCTCCGAGTTGTCCAATTTATTTTATTACAAAATTATTGGAAATACAAAGAATAAACTTCGTACAAAGTGGTCTGTACCAAGCTATGATGAAGCGATGATTTTTCTTATAGGCCAATGCGTTTTATAAGAGAGAACATTTTTTTTCCTTCTTTTTCATGATGTTATGCATACAATTTTCAATAAATATATAGAAACTATTAATTGCTATTAATACGATGCTTTTTAATTATGTAAATATTATTTTTAGTTTGTTTTCTATGAGTCTTTTCCGAAACCTTTATAAATTCGTCCAATTCGTACGGTTATTTACGCATAGGCACATGTATTTTCTATTTCAAGTATAATAATATAATTTTATATTAAATTACCAAACAAATGAAAAACCCAAAAGAAGTCGAAAAAAGGGAGTAAAGCATAACCTAATTACACCATTTGATTGGTCTCTAAAAAGTAGGAAAGACTTGTGGTATCAGTTATTTTATACGAATTCTTCCTATGAGACATTGGAAGAGGTATCCTGTATTCTACAAGGTACTCTTGTTGACCTGACCGAATGAAATTTGCAGGAATTATAAAGGATGACGTGTTCAATGTCTGTATGATTTCTTTCTTCTACATTTTCATTCATGTTAGGTAGACTTGAAACACATTAATACTCACTCGAAATAGTCGTGCTCTTGGAAATCAACAACCGAAAATCCAAACATCCCAAACGTATCACCATAAATAAACTTAACGTTATTATCGCGACAAATCTGATCCAATTTCAAAATCATATCGAATTTGATACCGGTTGCAACGATTATCGTGAATTTTTCAAAGAATTTCGTTTGTTTCGACGACAACACTGCTGTATCAGCTGTTATCTTGACCAATGGATTCAGGGCTTGTGCTTTCAATAGAACCTCTTCAGCTATCTGTAAATTATTCCATACATTAGAAATACAAAACTTTATATTTGATAAATTCTACCTTATTTCCAAGTTTGCTTGAATGACTCAATAGGAAATTACTAATAAGATCATCTTCAGTTACATTATTCTCATCCAATATTGTTAAAGAGTTAATACCGGACAATAGGATGTTTTTAGCAATTTCGGCACCTAATCCTCGGATACCGATCAGTAGAACATCAGCAGCTCGTAATCTAGCGGGCGAAAAAGTGAGGTTATCTTAAAATATCTTTCGTTATTGGAAAAATACTCACTTTTCTTGCGATTCTATGCCCCATAAGCGAATCTGCCGGTCGTATAATTCGGCCTCCACTTCTGATAATTGTTTATCTTCCATTTTTCTTCAATTAATTAATAATTTTAATTAACAACAAACAGACGCCGGTCTATTCGAATCTTTTTGGTCTGGAATGTTGGCAACATTTTGTAACTAAATTTCAGCGCCCTCTTGTGGTGTATATAAGAACTGCGTTTTAGAGGACATGTATAGTCGGACATATTGTGCAATGGTTTTGCCGTTCAATGACTTTTTAATTAATCTGTTGGAGAAAATCTTGATGTTATACTTTAATTTCCAGAAAATTTCTTGGAATCGTTTACAAGTAACGGCAATATTTAATAAAGTGCGATCCAAAAATTTCTGACATCGGTTAGTGTAGAACAGCCTTTAATATTTTATATTCAAAAAGTCTTCAATTTTGACATTTACAACGGTAATAACAACAGTAATGCTTGGCCCAGATTGAACATTTTTAGACGTCAAAGAAAATAATGTACGAATTTTTTTGATCGCACAGTATGAGTTAAAAAAATTTCAAGGTCACTCAGATTATCCTGTATAAAATGCAATAACAAGTGAATCAACAACTAAAAACAGCATTAGGCGATCAAAAAAATACGCTATCGTGTGAACCTTGCAAAAAATCTAATGTAAACCATAATTTCCGCAATGCTGCCAATATAGCCAAAATGGGGCGCATAGCGCACTTGACTATAACTTCAGCAAAACATTTAAATAAGATTTTTTTTTCAAATTATAAGCTAAATAAAATCGTTGCTACGCCCATGTTTATCCTGGATTTATAGACATCTCTCTCAACCTCATTGGTCCTGTATTTTGTCTCTCTTTCATCTACAGCACAATATCTATCGCGCACAACTCTAATAAATTTACAGGGGCGGCGCATTTTTTCAGTCAACTAAATAATATGCAATTTTTTACACGTTTTATCAACATAATTAGTGCAAATTTCGGACCGACTACAAATTGTTTACACGTTTTATCATTACGGAAATGATAATTACATAATGGGTACGCATAAATTAAATTAAAGGACGGGTTTTTTCAGGAATTTTGACAAACCGCAGCATTCTAGATATAATTTATTTGGAAATCTTCAGTAAAACGCTACAGAATCTCTTTAAAACCTATTTACATTTTTGCTCTGCGTTTTGACATTTTTACGGCCAAACCATTGATTACACCAAAAGCTTCCTGATATTGTGGTCCTACTGCCGCTTTGACACGATCCATCCATTCAACTAAACCGGGTGCTTGTTCTTCTAATTCGAATCCACCGACTCCTAAAACACGCAAAAACAAATCATTTATACAAAAATCGAAACCATTTTTCTTCATTAATTACTCAATTGTTCGAATTCGGAAATTGCAAATAAATCAGCAATGCTTGGCGCATCCTCGGTTGCAATGTACTGGCGATTTTCCAAGAAGAGCGTTTCGAATTTCTCAATAGCTTTCAACAGATTTTCAGTGGTACGCTTAACTCTTGCCTCATCCGGTTTTGTGTTAGTCTTAGCCGGTTCGATCCACTATCAACAATATTTTAAACAATTTGAATTAAAGACGGCAATTGGAGATTATGGTATGACTTACAGCAGCGCGCAAATATGGACCACAAACGGCACGCAAATTAATATGTTGCCATTCCAAGAACTCATCGATATGGGCACGTTTCACTGGATCTTTTGGATACCAATGGTTGTCAACGTTGTATTTATCAGCAACATAACGGAGCACTGCAATACTGTTAACAGAATTGTGGGCGTACGCTCGTGAGGAATATAGAATTGTTCTACCTTTCGCTTAGCCGGAATGAGCCGTCATGGAGGAATGGTACGACTTGGAAACGATTGAAATCTTCAGCAAAACGATCCGTCAAATGTTCATCTAGAAAACAAACATTAATTAACCGATAAATTAATAATTTCATTGATCTTACCTGTGAGTAGATTAACGGGGAATGGTTCGTAATGAACTCCGGAGAACTTCATGTACAACCACATGGCCCGTGATGGTTGTGATAAGGGGCTAAAGAAGAACGTTAAAGCCATTTTGGTCCAAATTAACAGTACGCTACCAGAGAACTGACTGAATCATTACAATATCAAAATCAGTATTTAGTACAGTAGATTATCTTAAAAATCGCAGTATCTAATAGGAAATTCATTAAATTGCAATTTAAAAAAAAATAAAGGTTATAAATATATAACCTTTAATCATAAAAAAAAAATGATAACGTCGCGCGTTTTAGATTGGCGCGCGGCAAATCAATTTTTGACTTTTATTTGAATTTTTCCAGTGGCGTAGTCATTACAAAGTATACGTAGTACAATTAAGTGGGTTAATTGTTGTGAAAAAAATCTATTTGAAAATTAAAATTTATATATTTATATTACCCTTCATTAGATATAATTTTCGCGTGATTTTATTTATTTATCCATCTTTTACTGTCTAACCTTTTCCATGCACGCTACTGAACTGCAAAGTTAACTGTCAAATTTTCCCGATAGTTACCGATGTAATGTTCGGCATGCGCCGGGATCCGGCAGTCTAAAATGCGCGACGTATAACAGTGATTAGCGGGCTTTACACTACAGAGACAAATCAAGGTCACTTACTCTGAATCTAACGGTCGTTTAATTCGGCTTCCACTTCTGATAATTGTTTATCTTCCATTTTTCTTTAATTAATTACAAATGTTAATTAACAACAAACAGACGCCGGTCTATTCGAATCTTGTTGATCTTCTTGATCTGGAATGTTGGCAACACTTTGTAACTAAATTTTATCGCCCTCTTGTGGTGTGTATAAGAACTGCATTTAGAGGACATGTATAGTCGGACATATTGTGCAATGGTTTTGCCTTTGAATGGATTTACAATTACTCTGATGGGAGAAAAGCTTTGTTTCTATTGTGAACATTTTTGGGACTTTCTTATAATTTCAAATCAGCTACATGGGCTATTCTACAGATCAATGAAAGTATAGATGTTATACTTTAATTTCTAGAAATTCTATTGGAATTGTTTACAAGTAATGGCAATATTAAATAAGAGTTGAACATTTTTCCAGATCAGTCAGATTATCCTGTATAAAATGCAAAAATTATCAATATGTTTTTTAAACAATTAAAAGCAGCATTTGGCGATCAAAAAAAATACGCTATCGTGTGAACCTTGCAAATAACGTAATGCAAACCATAATTTCCGCAATGTTGCCAATTTTACAATTTAAGTGCTCACAAACATAGCCAACCTGGGACGGATGGCGCACTTGACTAAAATATCAGAAAAACATTTTAGAAATACGTCGAAGAAGATTGTTTTTTTTTTGTTTATTAGCTTATATAAGAAAATTTTTTCAAATTACAAGCTAAATAAAATCGTTGCTACGCCCATGTTTATCATGGATTTGTAGACATCTCTCTCAACATCATTGTTTCTGTATTTTGTGTCTCTTTCATCTACAGCACAATATCTACCGCACACACGTCTAAGACATTTACAGGGGCGGTGCATTTTTTCTGTCAACAAAATAATATGCAATTTTGTACACGTTTTATCAATATAATTGTGTGCACGTTTTATCATTACAAAAGTGATAATTACATAATGGATACGCCAGTATTTTATTTCTATAGCGACTTTGGTGTAAATTACAGGACGGGTCTTTTCAGAAAGTTTGACAAACCGCAGCTTTCTAGTTAAACTCCGTCCAAAAATTAAGTATAAAATTTCAAATTACAAGTTATAGGTTATGGGCAACTTAACATTTGCAAAGACCCTAACTGTTACATGTTGTTGGAATGAAATCCTACGCGGTTGTTTACATATTTTGCTACTGATTTTTCAATATTAACTCTGAAATTCGATAATTTATTTTTCTTTAGAGATTCTAAAATTCCTTTTTAATCGATTTTCAGTTTAATACAATAAAGGAGAAGTTTAATTTTGGGGCTTTAATAGAAGGACTATTTTTTCATTGCCATGGTTAGTTACATTGCTGTCATTTGAAATTTTATACTTAATTTTTGGACGGAGTATATAGTTTATTGGAAATCTTCTGTAAACCGCTACATAATCACGTTAAAGCCTATCTACATTTTTGCTCTGCGCTTTGCCATTTTTACGGCCAAACCATTAATGGCACCAAAAGCTTCCTCATATAGTGGCCCTACTGCCGCTTTGACACGATCCATCCATTCAACTAAACCGGGTGCTTGCTCTTCTATGTCGAATCCACCGACTCCTAAAACACGCAAAAACAAACAATTTATAAAAAATCGAAACGATTTTGTTTTGTAATTATTAATTACTCAATTGTTCAAATTCGGAAATTGCAAATATATCAGCAATAGTTGGCTCATCCTCGGATGCAATATACTGGCGATTTTCCAAGAAGAGAGTTTCGAATTTCTCAATAGCTTTTAACAAATTTTCAAGAGCAGGTTGAATTTTTGCTGGATCCGGTTTTGTATTAGTCTTAGCTGGTTCGATCCACTATCAACAATTTGAAATAAAGACGGCAATTGGAGATTATAGTGGGACTTACAGAATAGGTCAAGTATGGAGCACCAACGGCACGCAAATTAATATGCTGCCATTCCAAGAACTCATCGATGTGGGCACGTTTCACTGGATCTTTTGGATACCAATGGTTGTCAACGTTGTATTTATCAGCAACATAACGGAGCACTGCAATACTGTTAACAGAATTGTGGGCGTAGGCTCATGAGGAATATAGAATTGTTCTACCTTTCGCCTAGTCTGAATGGACCGTCATGGAGGAATGGTACGAGTTGGAAACGATTGAAATCTTCAGCAAAACGATCCGTCAAATGCTCATCTATAAAACAAACAATAATTGACCGATAAATTAATAATTTCATTGATTTTACCTGTAAGTAGATTAACGGGGAATGGTTCGTAATGAAGTCCTGAGAACTTCATGTACAACCACATGGAGCGTGATGGTGCTGATAGGATGCTATAGAAGAACGTTAAAGCCATTTTGGTCGAAATTGATAGTGCGCTATCAAAAAACTGACTAAATCATCATAATAGCAAAATCAATATTTTGTACAGAAAATTATCTTAAAAATCGCAGTATCTGATAGGAAATGTATTAAATTGCAACTTCAAAAAAATTAAAGCTATAAATTAATTAAAAAAAAAAACTCATCGATTGATGTCAATATAAAGTTGCGGTCAAAAAATTTCTGACGTCAAGAACATCTAATTGTCATTTGACGTAAGATAACATAGGGGAAGGGGGGGCAAGATGGGCCCCTGGGGGCACGATGGGCTCCCTAAAATTTTTGGTATCTATAAACATATAGGGGCAAGATGGGCCCCCTGTATTTTTTTTTTTAATTTTAATTTTTACAATTATTTATTTGTCGAGTAAAATCATAAAAATTTTCTAATGTCTGTTAACTTCAGTATCATGTTAATTAAAATAAAACTAAATAAAAAAACGACAATAGTCAATTTTTTTAAGGGGGCCCATCGTGCCCCACATTTTTAAATTTTTATTGTTCAACGGACGCTACATATTGACACGTAATATATGTCAAGGGGCTAAAAAACAGTGAAACGAGTAAAATAAAGTTAGATTATCAGCATTTTTTCCTTAAGGGACCCATCTTCTCTTCATTTATCGACACAACAAACGTTGACTATGCAAGTGTCCCTATCGATAGTGAACGCAGTATAGAATGCTATCACTTTTTCTTACCCCCTCTACCGATTTTCTGCATCTAGTTTATCTAGTTTTAGTAAATTCAGCGAGTAACGGACTTTTTTTATAACTAGATAGTTACTAGTTCGATGGCGCAAAATTCAAAATTATTTACAAAATACGAAAATTGTGAAAACAAAATTATAAATACTATTAGGCAATGGCGAAAGTCACTTCGATATACAATAAATAGAATAAAAAAAATTCTCATAGAAAATCACGTCAATGCGTTAGGTAAAATAGCTGCCAAATACTTAGAAGAGCTACAAAAAGCTGCGTTTAGAATTAAATATAGGAAATTTTATTCTATCAAGTTGCTCACAAGGCTGTCAAAAAAGTCCGTTCTTTGAGTGGGGTCTATATATTGAAATCAATGAAAAAACTCCATCCAAAAATTAAGTAAGATAGGTTATGTGCAACTTAACATTTGAAAAGTTCCTAACTGTTACATGCTTACTTGAACCAAAAAGTATATTCTATTGTGGCACTACTGTTCGAATAAAACCCTACGCGTTTGTTTACATATTTTGCCACTGATTTTTCAATATTAACTCTGTAATTCGATAATTTATATTTCATTAGAAATTCTAAAATTTCTTTTAACTGGATTTTCGGTTATTACAATAAAGCGAATTTTAGTTTTGGGGCTTTAATAGCGGAGCTATTTTTTCGTTGCTGTCATTTAAAGTTTTATACTTAAATTTTGGACGGAGTATATAACGATGATTAATAGAAGTGGCAACGTCGTGTATTTGCGCTACAATTAGAATGTTTTGTTTTTAACACCAGTTTTGAGGTTATGTGAGTTTAACTTAATAGTCACACGTGTTTTTTTGGATTTAATTCGATTCTGTTGATGTTTAATTGTCAAAATCGATGAATAATGAGTAACATTAACGATTCTGGTGGTGTTGATCATAAAAAAGTGCACCGAGAGCGCAAATCTGGTAAGTTCTGTTTATTTGCGATAACAGCCCAATTTTATAAAATTTCTCAATTGTAGGACGTAAAGCGGATAAAAAGAAGGAGAAAACAGTACAGAATGAGGAACTAACCGATAAACAACGTAATCCGAAAGCGTTCGCGTTCAATTCGGCGATACGCGCTGAGCGCCGATTTCGTCGCAAACAAGATTTGGAAACAAAGAAGGAACATGTGCCGCTCGTTGATCGGACACCATTAGAACCGCCACCGATACTGATCGCAGTGGTTGGACCGCCCAAAGTCGGCAAAACAACATTGATCAAGAATCTAATCAAATTGTACGTTCGGTCGCCGTTGGTCGATATCAAAGGACCGGTAACGATCGTGATCGGTAAACGGCGACGTGTCACATTCATCGAATGCAATAATGATATCAATGCAATGATTGATTTGGCGAAAATCGCCGATTTGGTGTTGTTGTTGTGCGATGCCAGTTTCGGCTTCGAAATGGAGATTTTTGAGTTTTTAAATATTTGTCAGGTGCATGGTATGCCGAAAATTATGGGAATTCTAACGCATTTGGATCTAATCAAGAATACGAAAACGTTAAAGAATACAAAGAAAGTCCTGAAACACCGATTCTGGACGGAGGTCTATCCCGGTGCAAAACTCTTCTACTTATCCGGAATCATTCACGATGAGTATTTACGGAATGAAATCAAGAATCTTGGACGATTTATATCGGTGATGAAATTCCGTCCGTTAATCTGGCGTACAACACACAGTTATCTGATCGGTGATCGTTACGAGGATTTGACGAGTCAAGAATCGATCCGACAGAATCCGAAATGCGACCGTAAAGTGTCGATTTACGGTTATGTACGTGGTGTACCGATCAAACAACAATCGATGCTTCATATCGCCGGTTTAGGTGATGTACGGATCAGTGATATCACGTATTTACCGGATCCGTGTCCGTTACCGGAACAGATCAAGAAACGTGCACTAATCGATAAGGAGAAATTGATCTATGCACCGTTTTCGGGTGTTGGTGGTATTGTCTACGATAAAGATGCTGTGTATCTGGAATTGGGCGGTTCACACAGTTTTAATAAGCGCGACAATCAAGAAACCGATGATATTGTGCACGGTTTGATTGATACACAAAAAACGATCGATTTGAAGATGCAAGAAGCCAAATTACAGATTTTCAGTAGCGGCCAACAGATAACTAGCGACGATTTCGTAAATCAATATAATGACGATAGGGATTTAGATGATTCCATGCCTGAGAAAAACGCACAGATTGATGATTTCGATGCGGAATTAGAGCGGATTAAGACGAAATTAGGCGGTAAATTTAAAGAGAAACCGGTGGAGGACGACGGACGTATTCGGCGGAAAGTCGTTTTCGACACTGACGACGATGAATTACTTCAAAATAGTGATGAAGATGAAAGTATTGAGAATACCGATGATGATGAACAAAGTAATGAAGATGGAGATGATGATGAAGATGATGATGATGATGGTATTAAATGGAAAGATAATTTGGCTGAGAAGGCACAGATTTCGTTTCAACAATCACACGATTCTATAAAGAATCTAATGAAGCATGTTTATGGTGTTTTTAATATTAGAAATAAATCGAATAATGATAAAGTTGATGATGGAGATGAGGATGAAGATGATATGACCGGTGGTATATTTAGTACAGTAGCTAAACAGCAGGAGAAGATGTCTTTAGATAAAGATTTGATGGATTTAACGGAATCGTCATTGATTGCACCGTGGAATTGTCCGAAAGATGATTTCTTAAATCCACAAGTAAGTGTCGTAATTGTTATTCTTATTTGATTGTGTATGGCCTACTTTAGGAGTCGAATCGAATAATTATCAAACGAGAGAAGTAGAATAATCAATCTAATTGATTAGAATGAGATGTAATCAATGCACCAATCTCTATTTTAATTGTAGTATTTGTAAAAATATTGATATCACAGTCTACTTCGTTAAATTTATCATATTTTTAAAAAATGCATATCTCGGTTTAACACAATACATCAGGCATGTGCAACGTACGGCCCGCGGGCCGGATCCGGTCCTCGATGTGACTTTTTCCGACCCTTGTAATTTACACATTTACACTATTCCCTACATCAAATGGGAATTATTTGTTGAATAAAACCCTGATACGTTGCGTTCAGTACGAAAATTATTGCTAACAATGAAAAATCCTTACTTTTGATCCTGGTGATAGAAAAATTAAGATGAAGACTATGAAGATAAGCAACCTCAAAAAGACATTATTAAGATTTATCAAATAAATTTTAGATCTTATCAATAGCCACAAAGGAGTTCCCTACCTTAATTATTAGTGTCCTCTTCTAGCCCGCTTCGATCACACTTACTGTAACAAAACCAAGAATAAAAATTTGACATAAATGAGTGTTTAGGGCGCATTTTAGTGTAAAACTCACCCTTTCGTTGATTAACTATCGCTTCACTCCTTGGGATGTCTACAAATTCCAATCATAGTTCTTGTAATCACACTACACTCGAGACTACATCAAAGCAGGCAACTATCTGCTCCACTGGAAAAAAATAAGAGTAATTAATGATGCTAATAATTGAATGAAGGGCCGGCGTGACCTTTTGCGGGGCCTGAATACTTATTCAAATATTACACTGAAATTTTTCAACGAGCAACTATTTTTGGGTAATTTTCGTAGAGTGCAGGGCCTCCTTAAACGCGGGGCCGGGTACCGGTGAACGCGCTGAACTTGCCTTGCACCGGCCCTGATTGAGTACTTTCATAATAAAGGGATGAAATTAGAAAGGTGCGACTCGTAGATAATGGCGTAATAAAACAAAAATATCTGGCATCTTTGTTACATTCTATGCATAGAATTGGATCAAATTATTGATAAACGTGTGAAAAACTGAAGAAAATCTTAAGATAATTAGAATCAAAAGGACACTAATTTGTTAGACTCAACTCATTGGAAATGACAGAAAATATATAAAAGATGTACAAATTATTTGCTCTCTTTACAAATTTTTAATATCCTTTCATAAGGGCTTGATTTCCTGAAAGTTCTGAAAATGCAATAACTGAGTCGCACACGTGGTTCTAATTACAAAAAAAAATGAAACAGAGATCTTAAAACAATTGAAAGTTTGGTAAATTTATAAGGACAGCAATAATCCAAACATCAAGTGTGCTCTGAAAGTTTTCCAGAAGACAACATCGAAGCCCTATTGGCATATTATAATTTCGCACCTACAATTATCGCGAAATTTCCATAAATTTAAATAAATCAAATGAACATAGAAATCCTGCTAATTGATTATATTTTATCGATAATTCGATGAAGAGATAGTTACGGAAAATAAGGAATAATTAATGGATAAAATGATTTAAGGAAAACACTTACCAATTTATAGGATTTTACTTAATTTTTTCTAACGCAACAACAGCTAGGATACAGGATAGATTTGTTCTGATGATAAAAGAAAAAAACACATCTGCTTTGATCAACAACTCCACACGCAATGGATGATGGGGAAAAAAAGTGCCGACAGCTTGATTGTTGCAAAGTATCTTCTCTGTGATTGGCTAACAACCGTCAAAGCCTTCTTGATCCATATTTTGTTAATAAAAATTATAAAGACCGTACATTAATCAAGTGTGCTCTGAAAGCTTTCTAGAAGATACCATGCCATTGTTATAGATTATATTACTTTTTGAAGTGAAACTTTTTTAGCCGCGCTTGGGTGTAAATATTCTTCAATGTATTTTCCCTATGTAACGAAAATTCGAGACGCCGTGAGGGGAAACACTTCCCCGCTAACAGACAGCTGAGAGGGAAGAGTGGGGGCGTTGCCAATAGCGTCGCTTATACTGTGTAAAATAAACACTAGTTTCTAGAGTTGGTGTCATTGATCGATGTGCAGCGCCCTCTGGAACGAAACTAAAATTTCAAAGGTTACTCCGAAAGAAAATAAACCAAGAAAAAAATGAACTTCATCTCTAACCTAAGAAGTTTCACCTCTAACACGCGGTGTTCCACGCACTTTCATTTTTTTTTTCTGTAAAACTATAATTATCTCGAAATTTCCATAAATTTTCCAATTAAAAATATTTGAAATAAATCAACTGAACAGAGTGCTACATAGAAATCCTGCTATAATATTCATCAAATCTTATAAAGAGATATTTACGGAAATTAAGGAAGAATTAATGGATTAAATGATTTAAAGAGGTAACACTTACCAATTACAGGATTTTGGTTAATTTTTTTCGCATGGAATTAGGACACAGGAGAGATTTTTTCTTTAATGATAAAAGCAAAAAATACGCCTACTTGATTCAACAATTCTGGACAAACTGAACCGGAAATGGATGACGGGAAACAAAAGAAACAATAGCGACTTCTGATTGGCTAAGTGGACCATCGAAAGCCAACTTGATTCAGCGGTTCTGCAGTTTCTGCAAATTGATATCAAAATAATTAAAAAAAAAACACTTTCAATTATTTGTAATTCTTAAATGTATCGAATCCGGCCCGCGATATGGTGTGATATTTGCTTTGTGGCCCGAGGTTTTGCCCAAATTCGTTAAATTTATCATATTTTTTAAAACTTGTATATCTCTATCTAACACAATAGATTATTATTCTGTTTCTCTCGCACTCATTCGCAATAATATATTGTTTCGATTAAAATTGAATTTTGTTGCAGAATAAATTATTAATTGCCAATTGTTTCGTAACTGGTACATGGAAGAAGAGCGAAGATGCTAACGAATTATTAAAATTAGACGATGCCGAATTGGATGATGCCAATTCGGAGATTTTCGGTGATTTTGAAGATTTCGAAACCGGGGAAAAACATGAAGCCAAAAACCCGAAACTTGACGACACCAATACTAATGATGATAATAATAATAATAATAATAAAAATGAACGTGAATTATTGGCTGAAAAGAAGCGTAAAATGAAGGCACGTTTCGATGAAGAATACGACAATAAAGACACAACATATTACGATAATTTGAAATTAGAAACACAAAAACAATCCGAATACAATCGTACAGTATTCGAGAATTTACCAGATGATTTACGTATCGATTTAGAAGGCTACCGACCCGGTATGTATGTACGGATCGAAATCGATCAGATATCGAGTGAATTTATCGATAATTTCGATCCAACCTATCCGTTATTGTTGGGTGCTCTAAATATTGGCGAAGAGAATATCGGATATGTTAATGTGCGCATCAAGAAGCATCGTTGGTATAAGAAGATCTTGAAAACGAACGATCCGATAATCATTTCGATGGGTTGGCGACGTTTCCAAACGTTACCGATCTTTTCGAAACTAGAAGACGATCTGAAATTTCGCTATTTGAAATACACACCCGAACATTTGGCGTGTAACGGTCACTTTTGGGGCCCAATAACGCCACAAGGTACCGGATTTTTAGCCCTACAATCGGTCGATTCGAATCCAACGCAATTACAACGACAAGGTTTCCGGATTGCGGCGACCGGTGTTGTTCAAGAATTGGATAAATCGACGCGTATTATGAAGAAATTGAAATTGATCGGACAACCGTTGAAGATCTATAATAAGACGGCGTTTATTAAGGGTATGTTTACGAGTGCTTTGGAAGTGGCACGTTTTGAAGGTGCCCGATTACGGACCGTATCCGGTATTCGGGGACAGATCAAGAAGGCTGTGAATAGTCCGGAGGGTTGTTTCCGGGCAACGTTTGAGGATAAAATCCAGATGAGCGATATCGTGTTCTGTCGCACGTGGTATAAAGTGGATGTGCCGGAGTTTTACAATCCGGTCACCACGTTATTGTTGCCGATCGAACAGAAGAATATGTGGCGGGGTATGCGAACAACTGGTGAGATAAAGCGGGATAGCAACATCAAGAATCTGCCGAATGAAGACAGTTTATATACGGTAAGATTTCTAAGATTTTGTGATACTTTTTTAATTGATTTCTTTGTTTTTATAGCCAATCGAGCGCAATCCGCGTCCGTTCAAGCCGTTAGTGATACCCAATAAATTACAAAAAGCTCTACCGTACCGTGATAAACCCAAACACCAAAAGAAAGCGGGTGGTAAAACGTACGAATCGGTGGCGGTTATTCGGGAACCACACGAGCAAAAGATTGCTAATTTGATGAAATCAATTAAAACCGTCTACGAACACAAACAGGACAAATTGAAAGCTGACACGAAGACGCGTATCGAAAAACATCTCCAAACGGTGCAAGCGGACGAATTGCGTAAAGCAAAGAAGTTGAAAGAGAAGAAAAAAGCCGCGTTACGATTGAAAAGTAAACTGAAGAAATAATTATTACGAAATAGTTTTATTATTAATAATAATTGAATACACAAAAACTAATACACAATAACGCAATTGTTTCCTAAATATGTTTCTTGATAGCATCCTCCATTTCCGGCAGAATGCCCTTGAACTTCTGCCACTGTTCCATGGTCAACATGATGCCCTTCTTGCCCGGCTTCAGACTACCATCTGGGGCGTTATAGAATTCACGGATATTCACGTACCATTTACCTTTGAATTCGGACAATTTCACAAACCGATTTTTACCCAAATCCCAACTCGGTTCGCCGCCATCATCAGTCTTGGGGGCTTTCGGGGCTGGACCTCTCTGTAAGTGAGGTTATGTTAACAATTAAGTTTTGATGCGGGTGATAAAACTCACATCTTCCGGCCCAGAATCGGAGTCGGATGTGTCCGGTTTCTTTGCACGTTTATTTTTCGGCATTTTCACGATTTTTTTGGAGATTTTCTGGAAATTGTGTAGTTGGCGATTTTAAAACAAATGAAGGTGGTTAGAAAAATGGCGGTTTTTTCGGCGCATGCGTCAGCTTTGCTGTAACCAATACGAATTCGGCGTGAAGGCGGCTTATTTAAAATGCCACAGTTTTCGAACAACAAATTTAGCCATATTTTTGTGATTTCATTGAAATTGGAATTAATAAAATAACTGTAGAAATCGAATTTGAATATACTGAATTTTTTGGTATACATAAATAAATCCGTAATTTTATCAAGTGGCGCCATCTATACAAAAATATTAAAAGTTGATGTAGTTACCGCTATAGCCGTATGAGTATTCACAATTTTGATAAATATACGCTAAAATTCTCGAATAACACAGAAATTCGGATTGATTTATTAATTATTGTTCTTTCTTTCTGTGTAAATATTATAAAATAACATTTAAAACAATTCAGTGTTGATACCCTACCGGACAAACCTGGAACTAATTGCAGTATTGCCAAAATTAGCGAATTCCACTAAACTGAATTAAGCGAATTAATAGCATTTTTAAAGAACGCGACCATTTCTAGCGACTGTCTTGCACTTTTGTGCAAATAAAATAATTTCTTCCTTTAGTTGGCTTGCTAAAAAATTGACTTATAGCAATACAGTTTTTGGTCCAATTTAGTAACTTTTGTGTTGTAGATTGGCAACAGTGATTGTTATCAAGATGGTGTCATTTTTGAAACTTTCAAAATAACGGCTTTGCAAAAAAAACAAACAAACGGAAATATTTACAAAATAATGGCATCGACTTCGAATTCTATTGAAATTGAGCCGAAATCCTATAAATTACAACAAATTATTAAATTGATCGACGATTATTTCCACATAAATTCCGAAGAATTACTACAACAGATCTCCAAACAATTACAGGTGAGTTTTTTACGAAAATTCGCAATTTAACTGATAATTACGTATAATTGTAGATAATCAGCGTCACAAATGATCTCACAATCTTCGATCCGTACAGAAAAGAGACAACAGAATTCTTTATCAAATTGAACGAATTTATGAATTTTATCGATATACGTTCAACGATCATTTGGTATTGTATTGATGTATTGAATAAGATTTGTAAACATCCAACGGCTCGAAAATTAGTGATCAACACGTATCAATTCGTTCCGTGTCTGTGCCGGATATTGGGCGATCATCTAACCTTACAAAAACGCATCCAATTATTGAAATTAATACAGGATCTATCGTGCGGCACACAAATCAAATGGCAAATGCCGTATCTAACGCATACGATACGAATTCTGGCCGATTGGATCGAATGTCCCGACCAACAGATCGTCACTTTATCATTGGGTGTTTTGGTTAATCTATGTTATAAGAATCCACCGGCTATTAACACGTTGACGAGTAATGTCGATACGAAACGATTATTGCGGATTTGTACAACTTTAAATGTACGATTTCTGTTTCGGTTACAATAATTTTTGGTGAAATTTGTTGGTATTTGTTTTACAGGGACCAATAGTGGAGTTGCACACTTGTCGCCTGTTGATAATTCTCGATTTTATCGATGAGAAATTGGAGATTATCACGAAACTTGTCGATTTAACCATACAATCGATTCTTGATAATTACCGTCAACGGAACAATACGATTTTACGGCAAATCATCAGCTTCTTCAATGATCACAGTTATCGTGAACAATTGAATAATGTGTTACGTAGAAATAATTTCGAACAACAATTTGGGATGATCTTCAATTTAATCTGTAATGTTGATGGTGATGATGATAGTATGGAAACGAATGATAATGGCGATTATGTTGATTTGTCTGAATGTATTTGTTTGATTTTCGAATTTTTCAATTTGATCGATTTCAAATTGGGAATGTTTAAAAATAATTATCGTTTATTGATTAAATTAGCAATGGATTGGTTGGGGAATGATTCAACAACAATTCAAGCGATTGTATTATTGAAGAATATCGCAAAAAGTATCGATTCTAATGAGAACGAAATGTTACAACAATCAACAAGAGTTGTGCCATTATTTTTGAATAATTTACAAATAATTTTCAATCATGATAATAACGATAATCATAATGAGATGGTTGATTTAGAATTATATCGAAAATTTACTAATTTTTTACAATTAATTACAGTAATGTTGAATGTAAATGGTATAAAACAACAAATCTTGAATGATGTAACAATTGAACACATTTCAAAGATTTTCTTACAAATGATAAATGATGAGAAAATTGGTAAATTAACAACGAATCAACCATCAATTGAATTACTTAATATTTATATTAATGCATTAGCATTGATTAATGAATTTGTTAAAGTCGATTGCAGTTGGAGTAGTTTCCAAACGTCATTGCTACAAAATCGGTAATTGTTTCTCGCTTGTTTTTTTAAATTACATTCGACTTGATACCCGCTAGAGATGGATCGAATATTCTAGCATGAAAGACAAGTCTCGTATTTGAATATTCTAAACGAATCGATAAAGAGAGTATTCGAAAAAGAAGAAAAAATCGGTCTTCAAAGTGACAACCTGGATAGATTGTGAGATTTTGGTAAAAAACATTCTATTCTCTATTTGTGTTTACCTAGAATTCTTATGTCTCTCTCTCTTTTCCTATCTGTGCCTCTTCCTGTCTTTCTTCAATATTCCTTCTCTCTCTGATTTTCTGCGTCTCAATCTGCTTTTCTGATACTTTCCACTATTCCGTATGTCTGTCTGTCTATGGATGTTTCTCTATCCTGTCTCTGTGTGTCTGCCTACCTATTTCTCTCTTTATATAACTGTCCCCTTCTGTTTCTCTCGCTTTCTCTCTTCCTGTCTGAGTCGCTCTCTTCCTTTATCTCTTTTTTTCTTCTTACAGTTTCTCTCTTGTTATTTGTACCTCTTCCTGTACTCTTCCTGTTCCTCTTTTCTCTTCTTTACCTAAAACCTCAGTCTCTTTGTTCCTTTCTCTTCATCTATATGATTATCTCCTTCTCTTTCTACGAGAATCTTTTTTCGTCTGTGAGTTTCCATTTTCCTACCCGTGTCTCTCTGACTCTCTTTCTATTTGTCTCTCTTTTATTTTCCTTTTCTCTGTCTTTCCCTTCTACTCTCCTTGACCCTTTAAACATCTATCTCTCTGTTTCTCTACCTCTATGAGTTTCTCTATTCTACGGTCTCTTTCTCTATGTATTTCTCCATGCCTTTCTCCTGTCTCTCTTCCTCTACGTGACGCTTTATCTCCTTATGCTTGTCCCTCTCGCTTCCTATATGAATTTCTTTTCCCCTTTGAATCTCCCTTTTCGTCTCTGTGTTTGTCTTGCTGTCTCTAACTACCTCCTTAACCATCTAAACATCTATCTGTCTGTTTCTCTCTATCTCTTCTTCTATGTGACCATCTTTGTCCGTTGTCCCGCTTCCTCTCTTCTATAAGAATCTCTTTTCCAATATGAGTTTATCTCTTGTATTCTCTTTTTCTTTCTGTATCTCTATTTCATGGTCTCTTTCTCTAAGTGTCCCTCCCAGTCCGTCCCCTGTTTCTTTAACTCTAAACTTCTTTTTCATCCTCTCTTTCTCTCTGTATTTCTCCTGTCTACTTTATAATACAACTCTGTCTCTTTTCTGTATGTGATTCTCTATTTCCTTCTGCTTGTCTCTCTCGCTTCCTCTTTGAGTCACTCTTTTCCTTTCTGTGTCTGTCTTGCTTTATCTTTGTATCTATCTATCTTTCCTCCTATCTGTGTCTGTCTCTAACTACCTCTTTAACCCTATACATACTCTTTTTCACTTCCTGAGTCTCACTATACGCTCTTCTCTATCTGGTTACCTTTTTTTCTCTTTCCACTATACTACGTCTCTTTCTGTCTATGTGTGTGTGTCCCTCTGTTTTTCTCGCTTTTCCTCTCTGTTTCTGTCTCTTTTTCTCTTTCCTCAAGAATCTTTGAATATTTCACGCTTTATTCGTGGATTTCTGTAAGATTTCTTCGAGACTCCTGTTTTCTCAAGAGCCTTTGAAGATATGTCTTGTTCGTGGATTTCTATATTATTTCTTTGAAATATTAATCTCTCTTCTTCTATGTGTCAGTGTCTTTGTCTCTTATTCTCTGTGCCTTTATCTCTTCTTCTCTTTGTATAGCTCTCTTTCTTCCTATGCCTAACTCTCCTCTCCCCTCCCCCTCTCTCTGTAGCTCTCTTTCTCCCTGTGTCTATCTGCCAGTCTGTCTCTTTCTCTCTTTTTTCCCCGTTTGCATGTTTTTCACTCTTACTCTTCTTGTGTATCTCTATCACATCTTCATCTCAGAAGAATTATTGAAAAAAGAACAAATTGAAGATTACTTATCGACTTGAGCTAGAATAGGTGGCAAAAAATTGTAAACTACCAGGAGATGAAGCAAAAACTGCAAAAGAAATTCCAGTCTGTGCCTTTATCTCTTCTTCTCTTTGTTCAGCCCTCTTTTTTTCTGTGCCTAACTCTTCTTCTCTCTCTCTCTTTCTGTAGCTCTTTCCCCTGTGTTTATCTGCCAGTCTGTCTTTTTCTCTCTTTTTTGTCTGCACGTTTCTCACTCGTATTCCTCTTGTGTATCTCCATCACATCTTCATCTCACAAGAATTATGAAAAAAGAACAAATTGTAAATTATTTGTCGACTTGAGCTAAAACTGCAGAAGAAACTCCGACTTCAAGTCGCCAAAATAGAGACTTTTCTAATAAAAGTCACGTCACCAATAAGGGAAAGAATCAAGCTTTACACGTGGTATCAAGTCGAACACACACAACACACGCTTTTTTACTAATTTTATAATCGTTTTAAATCTCCTCAGACAGATCCACATAATTCTGGCCCAAGCTCTAATAAATTGTGATAAACAAACCAAATATCTGATAATCGAGATGACGAAAGTGTCGGATTTCCCCAAAGAGCAACTTTGTGAATTATTAGAAAATTTCCAAACAACATCAACATTAACAATAAACGAAACTAAACGACAATTATATCCAAAAAATAATAATAGTCCAATATTAACATTACAACAAATCCAAAATTTAGATACAATTTTGAATAAATTAAAAACAACAACAGCAACAACACACGATTTATTAACAAATACAACAACTTGTGATATAATCGAATTATACGAATATAAATTATTAACAAATAATTATAATCAACATTTATTAGAGAATAATATTGAAACATTAAATGATAATGTGTTGAGATTAAAACATCATATAAATCAATTGAAAAACGAAACAAACCACTATCATCAATTATTATACAATTCGGAAAAATTACAAATCGATAATAGGAAAATTAATGAATTATTAAAGAAAGATATAAACGATCTAACGAATCGCATTGAATCGTATAAAGGTAAATTGAAAATACAACAACAAGAATTCAATGACAAATCCAACGAGTACGAGGAACGTATCAACAAATCAAATGAGATTAATAAGAAATTAGAATTGGAGAATAATCAATTGAAACAGTGCATCAATAAAATCCAAGAGAATGCAAATAAATTGGAACAGAAACTACAATCGAAAGATGAATTAATCAAACAATCCGACTGCACGATCTATAATCTCAATATGGTTTGTTTTTTTATAATATTCTAATTATTATGTCATACGTATATATCATTGAACCATTAATAGATATCTTACTTGATAACGGGCCGTTATGAAAAATAATAGCCCGCTGCTAAGGCCGGTTGCTATGATAAACAACTTTTTTCAGATGTCGAATAAAGTTAAATTGCTCCTTTTACTTATGGCATAAACTCAAAAATGCACCACGGGCGTTATGAGTGTAACGCCCTCGGCTCGTACACTCGTAACGCCCCTGATCCATTAATTACTATTAATTAATTGTAATTGTAGCAAGTGAAAGAGTTGGAGGAATCGTTGAGGATCAAAAACGAACAACTCAATTCGCTTAGTCACGAATTGAAAGAAGTGAAACTCGAAGCACTCGCCAAGAAACGTATCGTCGATGCTATCACGAAACTGGCAACTTCACAGCACAACGTTACCGATAGTTCTTAGTGTAGGATTGGATGAAGGGGGGATTAAAACACTTTTTTTTGTACATTTAAGACAACCTTTATTACTGAATGCATACTGGTCAATTGGGTTACAAGTACAGAGCATTTTAAACAACATCGTGTTGTTTTTGTTTTAATATATATTTTGTTTAAAGCACTTACCTAAACTTAACCTAGGCGCCCTATTGTACTGCATTTTTTCCCAGTTGTTGTTGTTGTGTTTGAAAAGTGGTAGACTTGATTGGACACAATTTTCAAAAATTGAATGATTCCACAAAATTTAGAATTAAATGGAAAAAACACAGTACAATCGGGGGTGTTGTGTGTTTGTATGTTGTGTGTGTGTGTGTGTATAGATCGTTAGCAACATTTATACAGTTTCGAAATATTCCAATACTACAACATACACAGTTCTTAATCCTAAATCAATCAATATTGAAATGTATTACTCTATAATTGGGGCATATTTGTGTGTTATCGTTTGTTTTTTCTTTTTACTTAATTTGTGTGGTAATGTGGTGTTTACGCCCACATTTGATTCAATTTGTTTTGAAAAACAAAAAAATATTTGATATCACCGTGACATTTTGGCCTGGTCCCTGAGTTTACCCTCCCGATATCGGACGATTCGCAACTATTCAAAACAAAAACAAAAAAGAGATTCACACGCCGGATTTTTCTAAATAAAAACTGGTGTCCGATTCTATAATGAAAGACACGATTTAGCCCTTTGGTTTGTGATTAATTTTTACAAATTTGTACCGCAAATTAATTGATAATCAAAACAATAAACGAATCGTTGGCTTTAGATAAATTCGCGTTAATTTCGATAATTTTTTTTTTTAAATACAATTCAATACTACGTACGATAGTGATGTTAAAGATAAGGTACCTCAGATGCGATAATTGTCAGCAATATCACATTATTTCATCAGTTTTTTTTTTTTAAATATTAATTAATTAATTACACAAATGATATATAAATCTACAAATATTGCCTTATTCGACTAAAATTTCTAACAGTTCTCAAAATTAACAAAAAAAAAAATAATTAAGAAACACAACCATAACAGTGCAGGTATCTGATAAGTCTTTATAATTTGTTTATTTATTTTTTTTTAGATAAAATTTTTGTGATTACAACGAAAGAAGGAACTTTAGCACACGAATTTGGAAGGCTTACACCACTCACGCAATCATCAAATCAAATTAAATTAAAAACAAAAATGGAATTGGTACTTTAGTGGACTAGAAATAGGAGGGAACTTGTTAGGCCATTTTCTTAAAAAACGTTTACGAATTTGGATGGTAACGAAATCATCGAACAGAGGTAGGCGCTATTGCAACAAGTCACTCAATCGATCTTGTGATGTTGTCCAATTTTTTAAATTTTTTATAATTAATTTAATAATACTATTCATTACTTAGATAGATAATAACACATTTCCCTAATAGCTAAATTAAGTATTTTCCATCATTATGTGTTTATCATACATTATAATATATACTATATGAAATTATAACAATTGTACAGTTTTTTTTTTCAGAAATTTTCCAGCCAATATATACAATAATCGTTTATATTGCATTTTCTCAATTCAAAAAATTTATACACAGCAGGTAAGCGTAACGGTGTACCGCGCGATTCTTCGACGAAAAACCGCGGATCTACCGAGTTGTGAGCAATTTTTGTTGTTGTCTAAAAAATTTAAGCAAATTTTGGCACGTTCTAAAGTACGCACAGTCGTTATAAAATTTTGTTGTTGTTGTGTGAAAAAGCAAGAGATTCTAATTGGTTGTTTTTTTTTGGTATTTGATAAGAGCACCTTTACAAATGGACCGATTTGATTTCAACAAAACTAAAACGAAAGAATCGTTACGTTAAAGCAAACAATTTTGCTTTAATCACCTGGTATCCCTACTACAGTCTTCTGGCCAAATTACAATATACCCAGCATCTTAACGACTAAACAAATCTATACAAGAGAGAGCACAAAAATCGGGTGAAATTCCGGAATTAAGGCATTTACAACCGGTTTTCGAAGTCGGTTGTAATTGACGAATTTTGATTACTGAAAGGATGAAACAAACCTGAGAATAAGGGCCTAACTATACGCATCGGCGACTCAAACGCACACTGTAAACTAATTGTGGATTAGTAGAAATAGCTCAAAACACAGCATTTATGTTACAATTTTTTTTTTAAAATCCTTAATTTGTTTAAATTGATTAACCTACAAGTATTCTTGATTATATAAGGAGACATACATAAGTTTGCTTTAATTAATGTTTTTTTCTCTTTTTACATGTGGCAGTTCCAGCTAGCTTCTTAATCTCACCAACGAGATCAAACTAAATAACAGTCGATATCTCTATTATTTTATTTTTTTTTAAACAACAGACACACATCGATTTGCTGCAACACAATCGACGACTATCACACAAACAAATCATTTGTTTGTATCATAAACGTGCAACGATATCGATTAATACATTGTTTAATTATTTTTTTTGCAAATTACAGAAGGGTTGACAATTTTGTACATGATTTGTTCAAAAATAATTTCAGAGAAATTCAACATCCATTCGAATCGCCCTATTTATATTTTAATCAATTATCAACTATTTTTGGTTAAATATCGGAAAACCCTGTATCTAAAGTCAGGCCCATTGATCAAAAATTGCACAATTATAGGCACTTGATTTGTGTGATTTTTATCTAAAAGAAATGGCCACTACAATTAGAACTTATAGAAAGAAAAAAACAAATTACAACACTATCACAACCTTAGCTGGAAGATTTTGGCGGAAATTAAACGATTTTGTGGAGAGATTATTCAAAAATTATGACACGACACGTCTTTGGTATTCAAGTGATTCAATATAGAATTTTTTTAAAGAAATGGCAAGATGTGTGCAGCAAAGTCGAAAGAGTATTACAAAAGAAAACACTGCACTTAAGCGTTTAATACAAATTTGATCAATTTGCGAATATTGCACACGAAACGAAAAACTCGATTCAATTAATAATACTTGATGTTAGAATTTTCTCGAATTGACTATTGGAATTAAGTAACTTAATTTAAGTATAAACACACTAAAACCCACCAACCGTTTCTATACTTAAATACGACTTAGATCTTTACATGTTTTTTTTTGTATATTTTTGGGGTGGCCAACATCACAAGATTACGATTTTCGTTTGTAAATCGGGGGGCGAAAGCCGAGAGAACTGTTGTTGTGTCTGTTCGGGGAAATTTCCGAGACCGGGCACGGTCACGTGTATATCGCAATTACTTAAGTCAAAGAGGCACATCATTTTGGTATTATCAAATCTACAATTATGAACATTGCTTATTGGGAAATTAATCGGGAAAAGCGTGGATCTATACACGTGTTGATGTCGCAATGATTACTGGCCTTTTTGTTGTAAATGATTGTGGATTATTGCCCGGTTTTCGCTGGGCGAAAATTGGGACTTAATTTGGCAGACTTGGAGTGACCGTGTGTGAACGTTGCAATAATACAGGAATGTACACAAATTCGCCATGTGGGGGCGATCGTTTTTTCGAAAATAATCACGTTGGCATTTCTTGATATGATCTTTTGTTTTGTTGTGAAAATTAATGTGTCACTTATACATCTGTGCAAAACTTTGGCATTTTTGTTGAGAGAATTTCAAGTCTTTTTTTTGTTATAATAATTGATTAAAAAAACAGCCGTAATTGTCGGGAAATTGCCAACGATTTTGTGAAACAGCTGCTATTTCGTTTCAATTTTTTAAGCTCAAAACAATCTTACAATCTACCGAACACCGAAACTTTATCAATCAACCTACACACTAAGGCAGATATGCCGCTATTTTCTTTATTAATTAGTTAATTAATTAATTAGATTTTTACCATATAATTCTCAATTATATTAATATAAGATATATTCAGTGGCGACAATGATTAAATATATATATTATTTTTTTTATATATATCATATAATATTAATATATACTTGAAACACAAGTGGCACTTTGATCACAAATACTGTAAAAACCTAAATTAAATGCGTTTTTTTTTGCAATTTTTTCGTCATTGGCGTTCAATTTCGGAAATTTGATTTGATCACCAACATACAGCAACGGCATCTGTTCTAAGCAATCCAATCGCGGATATGGTGGGTGTCAGACTCATCAAAGATATGAGTGAATTGTGCAACTAGCCTAGATACATCACCGTCACTGTATGTGTGGTGTGATTTGGCCAAAAAACGTGCAAAATTTCAAATTCCCTATACAAATTCTGATAGAGCCCAGAATCACAATTACTCCATGTAAATATCGTCATTTATATCAATTTTAAAGCTACAATGATTCAAAAATATGTCAATTTTTTCGGTAAATCAAAAATAATTTGGTACGTTTTTTTTATAATTGTCCCATTGAAACGCACACCTAGGTTTAAGTAAAGTTGTCTTAACGCATTGTTTGTTTTTGATTAAAACGCGAAATCGCCCAAATATTCGTAATGATTCTTTGAAACATTCAGAGTCGGTTGTCAATAGTTTTTTAGCTTTTTTTTTTGTTTTTTTTCTTTAAATATATATATATTTATATATAATACACAACATGAAAGAATACCCTACTACCAAACTCTTAAATACTAATTAATATCGTAATACCTAACTGCTAATACATATTCACTATTACTAGATTGGCAATAAGATACTAGACTTTTTCTTCATCATTCTCATCAATTTTCTTGTTTCATTTTTTTTTTTTTAGAAATTCTATTGGAACTTACAACATTATAGGCTGCTCGAGAGGTCTTAATTATAATCTACAATTAATAATTAGATTAATAAAAAATAAAGCGTCTTTTATAATTAATTTGTTATATTGAAATCCAAACCCCGTTGTTGTTTATCGTTAAATTAATTAAACAAAAAGAAAAATTAAAGCAAAACAGAACCTCCCGTTGTAGCCCAATTTTTGCACCATTTATATCATCTTAAAAATTACAATTTATATTAGGTAAAAACTAAACAACATAAAAATAAATCACAAAACCATCTATCAAGTCATAATTTCAATAATCAAATTGTTCCGTTTACGATATGATTAATTTGGCTTTACATTATTATCATTATTATTATTATTAATAATAATAATAAAGGGATTTTCTGTGGTTGGAAAATTGAACAACTTGATACACGATTTAATGACCCGCTCTCGATCTCTCGCTCTAATTTAAAAGCCTTTCGAAAATAATTGCTCTCGAACCGAAAAAAAAACGATTTTTATCAATTTTTTTTTTATATCAATTTTTTAATTATTTTTTTTGGGATTTTTTTAAAATATTTTTAAAAATTAAAAAGCCACTTAAGAGTCACAGCACAGTTGTGTACATAAAAAACATATGTTAGTCAATGCATCGAACCGGTAAGATATTGTTTATTTTTTTTTTTGAACAGAAAAAATTGAACCATTCTAGAACGGCCTTAGAGTATTAGAAATGACGCGACCATCGTCTAGAATTTGGAACAGTTTTTCTATATATAGTGATCACGATTTTATCTTGTTTTGATCCGTATAAACAATTGCTAATTATTTAGATAAAACAATTAAATGCATCAATTTTGTTTTTAAGATCGTCAACATCATCAAAATTCAGTCTTTTGTCACTAGAGTTTTGTTAGAATCAATCAATTAATCGACTTAATCGATTATTAAAGGTAACGTAATTGTAGCGGACCAGTTATGAAAAAATAACGGACTAGAATAGATGTTTTTTTTTTGTTTTGTTTTTGTTTGTCTACAATTTTCTATATAATTAGCAATTGTTGCACAACAAGATTTACTCGAGATGGCTATTATTATCATCCGTCCGCATTCACACAAATTTTTGTTATTTTTTTCTAAAAATTTTTTTTTAGATGAAAATTGAAAATATCTCATTGAACACCACGTTAACACAATTTGTGATTGAACATTGTTTTGATAATAACAATATAGGGCCGTGTCTGGTAGCGATTCTCTGACAAAATCGATAAGAGACACGGCCCCCATACCCCCAAAACAAAAAAAATCACAGTAAATGGACTAATATTACAACATATTCAAGTCTATGGCTAACATACATACAGTACACAGAATACAGTAATATATAGGTATAGAATAAACCTTTTTTTGTAATAGTAATAATAATAATAATAATAGTAATTCTTAATAATAATCATAATAATAATTAGAACGATATATATCCGCTATTATGTGTTTTTTTCAATTCAATTTTTTTTTTAATGATTTATTACTAAATTTATTTAAGAATACTTATAGCGTGCAGTCTAAAAACTGATTGTGTGGTGTTATTTTTTTATATCATCATCATTATCATCAGCTGATTGACCCGAAACCCTCCTATTTTATAATTTTTGTCTAACAATAAGAGAGAGGCAGGGTGTAATTAGCTTAATAACAATTATACAATGATTTGTATGTGTAATCATCAATTTTTTTTTTTTTGATATAAGGAATTGGAGATCACAGGTTTTGTGGGGTTAACAAATTAACAGCACCTTTTCTTTACACACATCTCTATAATTGCTGTGCATTCTAGAGAATTGCAAACAATTCATAATAATAATAATATTAATAATAGTAATAATAAGAAAAAGACCTGTGTAAAGAATTGGACAAAGCATTGGAAAACAAAACACATACAAACTTAGGTACGTTTTTAAATCATCTATCTCTAGAAATATATAGATGTAAAAAAGAGAAGAAACAATGACTACAATTAGGAAAAAATATCTGAAATACGAGAAAATCAGGAAATACACACATTATTTTTTTTTGCATTTTTTTTTCCGTTTTAAATTATAAATTAACACCAATGAGAGTTTGGTCGCATTTTATACAATCCTTACTATTTTTTGTTTTTAATTCTTAATATTTTAAATATATATATATAGCTTTTTTTAAATCCGTTAAATTAATTAAAATCTAGTTTTATTTAATTATAAACCTTGCACAGGACTAGTTCGGGTTACGTCTACTACAAAAAAAAATATAGAACAAACAAAAAAAATGTCACATTAAGTGCGTATAGAAACTTGAGCGCCATTGATTTCTATATTTTAAATTATTATAACGAGATAAATAAAGGTAAAACGATAAAACAAAATAATAATATTAATAATAAGAAATAAAAAGACTAAAAACAAAGAGAAAACGTTTTCACAGTCGCATTTTGGAATCTTTTTTTTATAGTTGTTTCACAATTTGTAACAAGTGTTGATATAAGTTCCTCTGATTTAATTTTTAATAGTTACGCTAATACTTATTGCAGTCATATTCGAATAATAATAATAATAATATATTAATTAATAATAATAAACATATATCAATAGTAATAATAATAATAATAACATAAATAACCACAAATATACACAGTAATAAAATGGCAACTCTGTTTTTTTTCCTCAATTATCCTTTAATAATAATATTAATAATAGTAATATTAAATTAAAAATAAAAATAAATTAATTCTCTCTTTTTCATTTGACTAATAAAATGTGTACATTTGTGTTGAAAACAAAGTAATTGTCCAAGTCCGCAAATTTAAAATTATTTAATAATTAAAAAAAAAACAATCCACAAACCGTAAAATCGTAGAAAATAACAATAAAAGCGGCGATTTGTTTATAAAATTAAAATACAATAAAAATCTCTTTCAATCAGTACTAGTTTCGAGTTCTACCTTGTCTTCTTATAAATTTTCTTTTTTTTTTTAAATCTACATCAGATTAGAGAAATCAACACTTTTGTTGTTCTGGTTAATTGTTGTTGTCTTTATAATTCAATTTTTTGTTTTGTTTTTTTTACATTGACTCACCACCGAGTAGATCACCAGGTAAAAATGAATTCAAACTGGATGGTGTGGCTCTAGCTGGATCGGTAGCATCTAAACCGGTTGTACCCCAGAGACTAGCTGTTGTTTGACTGTTTGTCCAACCGGTACTCCATGTATCACCACCGCCACCACCACCACCTCCACCGCCGCCACCACCACCACTGCCACCACTGACAGCAGTGACAGATTGTTTGGTAGCATTCCGCCAACCGCCTGATGAATTCTGTTGATTGGCCACTTGTTGTAATAATGCACTGGCATCCCATTCGGATGGATTTTCAGCTAATATTGTTGTATTACCCAATACACAATTATTTAAGGCAGTTTGAGCCTAATTTATAAATAAATCATTATTATTATTATTAATCTATAATGATAATAGTGTAGAAATAAACATACTTTTGTGGCTTCCTCACGTGTTGAATATTTGGCAAGAGCAAAACCTTGATGTAAATATAAATGGAAACTTTGCAATGGACCATGTTGCATACATAATGTACGTAATGTTGAACCATCAATTTGAGCAGTCAAATTACGTAATAATAACCATGGTGAACCACCCCAACTACCAGAACCGCGTTGATTAACATTATTACCAACACCAACACCAACACCACCACCACCACCAACCCATGATGATGCTGATGCAACAAGATTCGTTGACCATCCATTAACAAGTGAACCAGTAACGGTTTTAGCAGCCAGGCCAGGTGGTGGACCACGTGATTTTGGTGCACCCCATAATTCGGATGTTACAGCCGTTGTTGGATTCAAATCAAGACCAACTTTTGTTGATGGCAATTTATTTTGTGGACTAAACACACCCAAAATAAAAATTATTAGATTTAAAAATCAATTTTGTAATGTTAAAGAAATATTAACCTGGTGAATGCGCTTGTTGTTGAAACTGGTGGATTAAAACTCCATGTTGATGAATTCAAATTTAATGGTTGAATTGTTTCGCCAGCTGGTGGACTCTTATTTGGATTCATATTGAAGATTTCGTTATCTTTGATTGTGGCAATTGATAATGATGAACGGACTGAACCAGGCGTAATACTGGGATCATCTTCAATTGATTTGATTTGATTACCCTTTAAATTAGATTATTTTTTGTTAAATAAAATAAAAATTAGAGAACGTATTGAAGGAATACCTTCCATGGTTTTCCAGGTTCAAATTCAGGTACTAAATCAGTCAAGGAAGGTTGAGCAGGTGCTGGCCACTGTGCGTCCTTACCATCATTATTTGTATCACCACCGCCTGATTCAGGCCAACCAGTATCGTTTGTGCGGCCACTTGACCACGGTCTACATTTACAAGAAAAACATATTAACACTAATAGAAATAATTAATACGAAATTCAATAAATAATAATAACGTAGATATCATATACAATGTTAAATATAATCAAAGCTTATCATCAATTGGATCCGTATTTATTTTTATAATCATTTAGATTGTAATTATTTTATAAATTATTATTAATAAAAACAAAAAAAAAACGTACCCATCAGGTTGTGTAAGTCCTAGAGGATTCATATTTGGTGAGGTAGGCAATGGTTTCGAGGATGAACCAGGAGCTCTACTAAAATCAGCTCCATCTTCTTTATCTTTGTTGATCCATTGATTGAGTCTTGATTGTTGCTGATTCTACAAATTTCCAAATTAATTTAATGTGAAATAAAAAAAAACTCCCGATACTAATACGATTTTTAATTGTATAAAATAGTATATTAAAAAGCAAGTGTCAGAAGTCGACAATTATTGCACGAGTCCAAGTAAAGGACGAGTTTTTTATACTATTTTGTGCCCTTTTTACAAAAAAATGCGAGTTTTGAAATTTAGGGAAATTGATGGGAGTTGGTGTTACTGATAAAACAATTGAACATTCATCCGGGAAAATTCAATTGTTTTTTTCGCCATATTGCTTATTTAACAATGAGTGAAGAATTTTCATGTACTCCACCTGAAATAAGGGAAATTGCTGAAAATGCAGGAAGCAATTTACTACACCCGATAAATCCAAAGATCAGTATGAAAAAACGGTATATTAAGTATTTTGTTTTTATGATTTTTAACAGTTGTCAAAAAACAATGAAAACGTTACCAACTTTAAGGAAAAAAAAATTTACAACATTTTCCATTTTTATACAGTGTATCGAAATGAACTTATTTCGATACAAAATAGAAAATAGTATATTAAAAAACAAGTGTCAGAAGTCGACAATTATTGCACGAGTGCAATATATGACTTACGGCACGAGTTTTTTATACTATTTTTTCTATTTTGCCTATTTTGTACCCTTTTTTACAAAAAATATTGCGAGTTTTATAATTTAGGGAAATTGGTGGGAGTTGGTGTTACTGATATAACAATTGAACATTGATTTTTTTGATTAATGTATTTTATGGTTTTTTGACAGATGTTAAAAACAATGGAAACGTTACCAACCATAATGGAAAAAAATTACTAGATTTTCCATTTTTATACAGTGTATCGAAATGAACTAGCAAGTTTAAAATAACACTATTATTGACGCAAAATAGAAAAACAATGCTTTGCAATTGGGCCCAGATTCTTGACAATAAAAAAGACCCCCAGAACCCACAATATTTCTCTACAATTGCCCGTTCATTCTTATAACTAGTCCGTCCCTGCTTTGCCTCAAAATGTTAAACAGATTATAAAGATTACTTGACTTACAGAGCCCCCCCCCCTCTTGAATGGGGGCCTAAATTCGCCCCTGTATCAACTGTAATTTTTATTATTTAAAACTTCCACTTGAATCGCATTAGTACAAGGTATAGCTACCTTTTTTTGTCGTTAAAATGTCTACTTACGACTTGATCTTTGATCCCTAAATCGGAGAAATTCGTTTGTAATGCATTCAACGAATCATGCATTGGATTTGTTGTTTTAAATAGATCTGATGGTCCTGTAGCACCACCAATCCCACCACCAACACCACCAATTCCACCACCAACACCACCCATATTACCTTGATGTTGTTGTTTAACATAAATAGCTTGTTGGGCGGCAATTTGATTTTGTAAATTTGTTATTTGTTGTTTTGTTTTTGTTATTAATACAGAACATTGTAATAATGTATTATTTGGTTTACCACCCATACAATGTGATTGTGCAACACCCTGTTGTCCAGCTAATGTTTGTAATGTTTTAATTTGTTGTAATAATTGATTTAATAATATTAATGTTTGTGGTGCTAATGGTTGATTTAATATTTGATGATTTAAATAACCCGCTTGTACAGCCATTTGGATTTGTTGGACGAGCATACGTAATTGTTGTGTGGACGGTTGTGTTTGTGGTTGTAAATTACGTCCAGCTGTTGCTGATGTTACACCAAATCCTTGTGAACTACCACCACTTTGTGTTAACATTTTTTGTACAACAGCCGGTGACATATTATTTATTAATGAATTATTTGGTCCTGGTGTACTATTCATATTATTCAATAAATTTGGACCATTACTTCCCTATATTGAAAATAATTTTTTGGAATATTTATAAGATTATAATTTTTAAACAATTTTACCGGTGGGAAAGACATTTGTCCTGGTGGTCCTGATGGAAACCGTTGCGCTTGGAATTGTTGATGTTCATAATGATCATCATGTCGATTCCTCCATGCATCTGGATTACGTGTTGATCCTAACATATCTAAGGCATCATCAAAATTCATATCGCCACGACGTAATGCAGCTTCAACTTCTTCCTTCTTATAACCCATATCGACTAACATACGGAATGATCTTGAATTCCATATAATTTCTTTTGTTAATGGTTGTTTTGGTCCTGGTTTATGTCCAATACCACCACCAACCCAATCTAATTCATTATCAACACCAACACCAGCACCACCACCCCATAATGGGCCAGCAGCTGTCATCTTTTGTTTATTCCATGGTGATGGTTCTTCACCCCATCCACCTCCACCACCACCACCCACACCTACACCAGGTCCTGTTTCATCCCATGAACCATTACGTCCATGACACCATACAGAACCATCAGCTTTAATACGTGATTGTGCCATACCGGGTGGTCCTGCTGCATTACCACGTCCCATACTTGCCCCTGTGGGCAGATCTTTCCAGTGAGAACCTATTCAAAAATAGGTAGAAAAAAAATATTGCTTTCGTGAATGTTTATCAAAAATCATCGCATTTTAATTAAGCCACGAATACTATTAGTGTGTAATTTAAATAAATTAATAGCAGGCAAAATAAAAACAATAACAATAATAATAAAGATACCTTGTTGAGGATTACCCCATAATGATGTCCCATCATCGTAATTTGGCATATTGCGTCGTTGTGTTGGCGGTGATGGTTCCTCCCATCCAACATTATTACCAGGCCCACCGCCGGGCATTTTCGTTTGATGATGCATATGTTGGGCACCACCATGTGGTCCAGTTGCTTGACCCCAATATTCACCATTCAATCGTCCTGTAATACCACCTCTCATATCATTACCAGTTAAACGCATCTGTTCTCTAGGATCTAATAAACGCATCGGATCTGAACTACCAGCACGCATATCCCTTAAATCTGGCCGTAAATCACGTGGATCTATACCACCGGCTGCTGTACGTGGATCGGTGATTGTACGTGGATCACCCCAACCACCGCCACCTCCGCCGCCGCCTCCTCCACCACCACCACCGCCACCAATTGGATTACCACCTCCAATACCACTAGCAGTGACGGCAGCAACTGTTGCAACACTACCTGGACCTGTACCACTATTATTACCACCGCCACCACCACCACCACCGCCGGCACTCAACCATTCCGTTTCTTTCTTCGGTGCACCCCACATTGTTGCACCACTATTACTAGCCGTACCCCATTGTTGTTGACCAGATGGTACACCTGTCCATACATTTGAACTATCCGTATCATCATCTTCACCCCATGTACCACCGATATTTGTTGATGGTGTATGGCCCCATGGTGCTTTCTGTTGGGGTTGTGGTGGTGGTTGGCCACCATTACGTAAATTCGCCTCCCATAATTCGGTGCCATTATTTATTGCCGGTTTCCATGGTGGTGGACCGGAACCATCCATTTTCATTGGCGGTTCAGGACTACCGGGTATATCCCAATTTGTATCCTGATTTACGTGTTGCTATATTTATTACAAAATTTTACAAATTAATAAAAATTAATTCCAAAATAATAATAATAATCGATGATAACTTACACCACCCCATCCGTCTTGACTAAATATAGCTTCACGCATATTATTCAATTGTTCTAATTGTTGTTTCGTTGATGTTGAATTATTATTTGGTTGTGTTGTTGTTGTTGTTATCGAATTTTGTGTTTTATTTGTTGTTGGTGTTGTTGTTGTTGTTGATTGTTGTGTAACATTATTTGATGATTGTTGTTTTGTATTTGGTTGGCCCCAAGATGAATTATTCGATTGGGGTGTTGTTGGTGTTTGTTGTTGTCCATTCGAATTTGTTTTATTTGCTATTTTATTTACAACCAAAAAAATTAATAAACAAAAAAACAACAAATAAAACAACTTACAGTCTTGATTAGAGCCCTGATTCGAATTTGGTGGGCGATTTGAATTGTTATTCCACTGTTGGGTACCTGTATTGTTTTGATTTGCAGGATTAGCCGTTCCCCAGCCACTCGGATTGTTTGCTAATTACAGAAAATATTTAATAAACAACAACGAAAAATTAACAATTTTTGTAATACAAAACATACCATTATTATTACTGGCCTGTTGTGATGGTGGGGTACCCCAGCCAGACGTACCAGTACTTAATGAACTTTCACCACCACCTCTAAGTCGTAATGGTGGTGTATAAATTGTATCATTTTGATTATTAACAATAATAATGTCGTTTAATTTATAATCGTTATCAATTTTGTCAACATCGTTGTTGCTATTATTAATATTATTATTATTATCATTATCATTATTATCGCAGCTGCTGCTATTGTTGTTGCTACATTTAATTATTGTAGTAGCATCATTATTACAATAATAATATTGAACATTGAGGTTCTTATTCAGTACATTGTTGAGGTCGAGTACTTCGAGGTCATCAGACTTTTGGTTGGGAATGTCTCGTCCGAGGGATAAAGCACCATACTTATTAACTAACTTATCTCTATTATCATTATTATTACTATTATTATTATTATTTTTAAAATTATTATTATTATTATTGTGGGCGACCTTTGTATGGTCATTACGTTGTATTTTTGGTACGGTAACAGAGTTCAGAAGACAGTTTTCGGTCACAGATTGCATTTTACTAATAATAGAGTTGTCAACATTAAAACTATCATTATTACTATTATTACCATTATTATTATTGTTATTATTATTATTATTATTATTTAAATGATGACAACTTGAGCCGATTATCACAGATGAATAAGCATCATTATTATTTTTATTATTATTACTATTATTATTGTTATTATTCTTATCATTATTATTATTATTATAATTATTATTAATATTAGTATTATTTTTAACAATAATGCTAATAGAGGGTTGGCCAGGAAGGTCGGCTCGTGCCTTCCAAGCTGCCCGACGATTATTAAATTGTTGTACTGGGGGTGCGCTGCCCCTCATGGCTGACACTTGAGGCACTTGGTAGGTAGGAAATGTAGTAGTTATAATAATAGTAGACTTCGGCTCGGAGAGGGTAGGGGCGCGCATCGTCACTAGTGCTCCATATCAGTCTGGCCAGCCAGAGATCTACAAAATTCCAACAAGAAAAAAAACAAACAAATTAATAAATACAATAAAAATAAATAATAGTCCAGGTGCTGGAGGTAGTAGTTGAGTGTGCATGGAGGGGGCGACGCATTTTTTTTTGAAAATATGCTTCATTGACCCTTTGATGAGAAAGTGTTTGATGCTAAGCGAAATTCGTGTTCAATTTTCATTGAATATAATTCCATAATTCTTATAAAATTTTATACATTATGAACTAAATTGGTAGAATATTTATCAAATATCAACTTAGAAGTCAAATATTTATCATATGCCGTATTTGTTTATAATAAATCCATTTGTTACTAAAAAAACGACCAATTCTGTAGTTTTATCATTATATTACTTTAATGGTACAAAATATGAAAAAAATCATAGGGGACGATTTTATAGAAAATTTAATTTTGAACAAATCATATCATTAGCAAAAATTCGAAAAAACTAACATTTCTTGTGTTATATAGCTCTAAAGGTCCAATTTTCAAGCGCAGCGGAACATTTATACCTTGCGGACAGCGTTTTTCGACTTTGTCATTACATAAATAATTAACTAATTGAGATAATCACATGATTCTAATTTTATTTTGTTCAAAATTCAATACTGTAACCACAATTTGTTGAAAAAATGTCGAAACTGTATTGCTTCTCAGTTTGAATCTATTTTAATTATTACAGGATATTCGAAAAAATTGTTAAACTCCGTCCAAAAATTAAGTATAAAATTACAAATGATAGGTTATGATGTTAAACTTAACAGTTGAAAAGTTCCTAACTGTTAAATGTTTACTTCAACCAAAAAGTATATTATGTTGTGGCACTACTTTTGGAATAAAATCCTACGCGTTTGTTTACATATTTTGCTACTGATTTTTTAATATTAACTCAGAAATTCGATGATTTATATTTCTTTAGAGATTCTAAAATTCCTTTTAAATCGATTTTCAGTTTAATACAATAAAGGAGAATTTTAATTTTTGAGCTGGACTATTTTTTCGATGCGAATTTTAGGCAGGTTGCTGTCATTTAAAATTTTATATTTAATTTTTGGACGCAGTATACATAACAGCTTTTTTAATTACCTATATGACAACTTTACTTAAAACAGTTACTTCTATTGAAAATAAATGACAATTGTTAGATAAAATTTAGAAAATCAATTATTTAAAACATTTTTTTTTTCTATAGTAAGATATATTATAAATAAATAAGAAACACGTCCAAGCTTTTCACTTTGTTTTTTCTTTTTATTCGACAATAACGGTAGAAAAATATATTTCTATACTCTGTCCAAAAATTAAGTGTAAAATTTCAAATTACATATGATAGGTTATAGATAACTTAATAGCGAGGGGTGGGGGGCAAGTTGGGCCCCCTGTATTTTTTTTAACTTTAATTTTTACAATTATTTATTTGTTGAGTAAAATCATAAAAAATGTCTAATATCTGTTAACTTCAGTATCATATTAATTAAAACAAAACTAAATAATAAAACGACAATAGTCAATTTTTTTAAGGGGGTCCATCGTGCCCCACATTTTAAAATTTTTATTGTTCAACGCTATATATTAACACGTAATGTATGTCAAGGGACTAAAAAACAGTGAAACGAATAAAATAAAGTTAGATTATGAGCATTTTTTCCTTAAGGGTACCTAATTTTTAGGTGTTCACTGGAAAGAAAAAGCATATTATGTTGTGGCATTCCTGTTTGAATACAATCGTGCGCATTTGTTTACATAATTTGGTGGTGTTTTTTTTTTATATTAAGCCTGAAGTGCGATATCACATATTTCTTTGGAGATTTTAAAATCCTTTTCGAATCAATTTCCACTTTAATACAATAAATAATTCAAGTTTTGGGGTCTTAATAGAGGGACTATTTTTCGTTGCGTAGGTTAGCTGCATTTCTGTCATTTGAAATTTTATACTTAATTTGTGGATGGAGTATACAATTGTACCTGGCTAACTCATGTTCGGACAACTAAAAATTGTTATTAAATATAAATATCTCTTAATAAATTAAAAAAATATGTGAGAATACCATTTTTTGATGCGTTACGCGTATAGATTAAAATTAATTTTAAAATATAAATTAATCGAATTCATAAAATTTTTCATGAATTTAATGTAAATAATCAATTTCTAAACAAAATACAATTAGAATGTGGTGATTATCTGAATTAGTTAATTATTTATATAGTGACAAAGTCGAAAAACGCTGTCCGCAAGGTATAAAAGTGCCGCTGCGCTTGAATATCGGACCTTTAAAGCTATATAACCTAAGAAATTAAGTTTTCTCGAATTTTTGCTAATGACATAATTTGTGCAAAATTAAATTTTCTACAAAATTTTTCCCTATAATTTTTTCATATTTTGTACCATTAAAGTCATATAATGATAAAACGATAGAATTGGCCGTTTTTTGTAACAAATGACTTTATTATAAACAAATACAGCACACGATAAATATTTGACTTCTAAATTAATATTTAATAAATATTCTACCGATTTAGTTCATAATCTATAAAATTTTATAAATAATTACAGAATTATCGGGCTGATAAGCCTATTTTTTTGATTTATTGTTATAAACAAAAATTGAACACGAATTTCGTTTAGCATCAAACCCTTTCACATCAATTAAGGGTGAATGAAGCAATTTTCAAAAAAAAAAAATTGCATCGCCCCCCTGCATGCACACACATTCATCAAGTATACCTCCAGTGCCTGGACTATACAATAAAAATAAATCAAAAGAAAAAAATTAGGGAAGAATCATCGCTACAATAACAACAAGTTATAAATATTACAGTTTCTAAGTTGAAATTCTGGTAGCAACCACCACCTACACATATACATAATACATACACAAATACATAATACATTTATATATAAACACACACACATACATACATAATTATTTATAGAAATGAAGACAACAAGGAGATTGTGTAAGTTGGAACATGACAAATTGTAATAAAATTTAAACAAAATAGGGGATGAAATCCGAATTGTGGTAAATTATAATTTAAACAATATTGAGGAAAAAATCAATACTTGTAGCGTTTAGAAGTGATCGAGGTCGGCTGGCTAAATATAGCCCCGTTATCTACATTATAATTAAAAAAAAATACATAATAATAAATTCGATAATACATATACGTTATAATTACAATATTTCATTATCAGTTATATACCAAATGTTGTCTATATACTTTTATGTATATATTTATATGTATATTTACAACTCACGTACAAATATGGACGCTCGTCAACAACCAAAGCTGCTAGTTGTTGTTGTTGTTGTAGAGGGGAGTTGTAGCAATTCTAGCAACAATAGCAACATCAGAACATACCGATCCAATCATTTCCACCAAATTTAAGGAAATTTCGTTCATTATATATATACACAAAAACAACAAAGAAATCTATCACAAATTACACTCACATATCGCGGATAAAACAAAACAGAAAAAAAAAACAAAAACCAATACTAATTATCACAATTGATGAGATTTGGCGTTGAAATACTTTTATTTTGAAGATGATTTTTGTAGAAAAGGGCACACACGGATTTTTGTTGATTTTATTGATCAAGTAAATGCGCGGCGTGGCATGACAGAGAACTGCTCTACGGCTCTCTCTGTGTATGCCGAGCTTAACCACACTAACACATACATGAATTGTATATAATGACAAGCGTGTGTATATAAACCCACCTTTCATTACACATACACACTTATATATACATATATATATTGGCGGGCGAACGTAAGGGGAATATTGATAGAGAATGATAGAACTATACGAAAAAATCACAGATAGATAAAGATAGATAGTTGGATGATGATCGGTGAATTTCGTAAATCTAGCTTTCAAAAAGCCGAACACAACACAACGACGACGACGACGAATGGAAATAAGTTTTGAATTAAAATATGACACAGATTATTTGCCATCTCGCTCGCACGCGCGTTCTCGTTTTTTTCTAGTATTTTTTTCCTAAGCATTTTACTATTAAAAAAAAAATATGATAATCATCGAAACAGGCCATGGAAAACTATCATTTTTTTTCCGTATGTATGGATGTGGTTAAAGTTACTGTTATTTATTTCTCTTTCAATACCCGTCAATTGCCACATTAATTGTGTGTAAATAAAAACAAAAACCGTTAATGTTATTTTAGCGAGAAAAAAAAAATTAATTACCTCAATTGTTTTTGACGTTTTTTTACTGATTTATTAATTACACATGTAAATGCACCTTGTAATGAATTCATCAACTATTGTTGTTGTCATGTAGTAGTTGATTCGCGACAAGCGTCGCTACCGCCGCCGCCGACGCCGTCACCATAACCACCCCCCGCGCTCACTAGATTGACCCAATTCCGGCACTATCTAGGCCACAAACTGGGCTAAAGGGATAAGGTCAAGCTTGTGAAGCGGGCGCGAAGATCTAGCCAAGGCCAATATTGTTTTTCTTTAATTAATTAGAAAATTTTGCATTAAAAAAAATGGGGGTAAATCCGGACAATTGACAAACAAACAAACAAGCCGACTAAATACAATCAAAAATGATTTCCGCAGAGCCTGGCAACAGTACAGCTAACTAGATAGAATATGAATTGGTGTATGTGTGTGTGCTGCTAAGTTCGGAACGTATAGCAGCATCAAGGTCGCATATTTGCAAAGAACGGCGGCGGTAGTGGTGGTGGTGGTAGCGACGGCGGCGACGACGACGCTAAGGGGCGAAGTATTAAAAATAAATGATCAGAGGAGGCAAGACAAACAAAAGAATACGATACAATTGTAATAAATAAATAAGAGCGCTGCAATACCAACCGTACATCAATGAAAACCCTGTATAAAATAAAAACAATTGCCACTACATACCTACTTGATTGGTGGATTTATCGATAACTGTAAAAAATACTAAAAAAAAAGAACTAGTAGGCTATGATAATTAATTTAAAAAAAAGACTCTTGATAGTAAATAATGTAATTGGATATGATAAGATTAGATAATTGTAGGGAATTGAGGAAAATTGTTGTAATTCAGCTTTTATACGAAAAAGAAAATTAATTAAAAAACAAATATTTGTGTAATTTAGGTAATTGCCAATTAGAGTGGAATCTTATATGAAATTCAAACAAAATTAGGGCGTTTACACAATATAAAAACGATTTATTTACAACGGCATATAAAAAGGAAAATTGTGGAAATTTCGCCAAAATAATGGTTAGATTTCCACATATTTACAACCAATACATACACAAATCTATTACATACACATACACACACACACACACGCAGATTATAGCAACATATAGATACGACGCCATTCTAACATTCCAACATTTGTCTCTCATTCCTGATTAATTTAATTACAATTCGTTCTAATTAATCGTACCAACTTACCTATCCGTAAAAAGTCTTTTAATTTAATTAATTAAAAAAAAAAATTCGCACAAATATCACTCGGAAATCACACAGATTCAAATCATCAAACATCTAAATGACCGTCGTCGAAGCATGACGCCATTTTTAATTTTACACGATCATTGTGTCTGTGTGTGTGTGTGTATATGTTGTTTGATATGTCAGTTGTTTTGGCCGGTGTGGGGGGCGAGCGGGGCGATTGGTTGCGACTTTACCGGAAGCGAGACGAGATGGCGACACCGATTTCCGTCATACCACCACTGCTTATCAACACAATCAAAATTCAAACAATTCTTGCCGTATTTAATGATAAATCATGTACGTTACAATTTATAGGTGAGCGAATTCGAGAATTTGCTTGAATATTCCAGTAATTGTGGAAATCTGTGATTGGGGAATATTTCAATATTGGCGCTGTAATACACGTTTACGGTTGGTTGTAGGCTTTTTGTTAAACTCAAGCCAACCAATCATAATGAGCGTCAGTTTTAATACAAGTAGCGACATCTATTAGGATTACATTGAAGGTTCCCGCGATGGCGCTTACCAACTGCTTTTCAAACATACAGTTTTCGATGCAATGACTATTTTAAACACTACTCTGGCACGAAAATGTTGCAATTCTGATCAGAAATGATAGATAATTGTCTAAATTGTATGCAATTAGCCAATAATTAATTATATATAGTTTATTAATGTCGGCTCGCTGCTGCCATCTATTGGTAGGTCTGTTTTAGATTAGTGAAATGCTCAAATTAAAATTAAGCTTAAGATTTTCAAATAATTAATTTTTGCGCTTTTATTACTTCCCAGTTACAAAATAAAGTGAGTTCTGATTTAAAAACCTCAAATCTTGGGCGACAATTAGTTGGAGTTAGTTTATATTATCGACAGTAAGTAATGCTGCCTCAATTGATAATTGTAGATACCTTTTTTCAATCTACACAAATCTACTGGTGTCATCTGTTAGTGTATTTTTGAATCGGCGGGTTAATTGGTAAATTAATCATTCAAATAGACTTCTAATGAACATTTTCAATAATATTGTTTGTATTGTTAATATAAATTTAATAATTTTCAAGAAATTTCTAAACAAGGCTACAATTAGTTGGAGTTAGTTTATATTATCGACAGTAAGTAATGCTGCCTCAATTGATAATTGTAGATACCTTTTTTCAATCCACACAAATCTACTGGTGTCATCTGTTAGCGTATTTTTGAATCGGCGGGTTAATTGGTAAATTAATCATTCAAATAGACTTCTAATGAACATTTTCAATAATATTGTTTGTATTGTTTATATAAATTTAATAATTTTCAAGAAAATTCTAAGTAATTGCTAAACAAAGCTACAATTAGTCGAGATTAGTTGATATGGTTGGGTATAGATGGCGCTGCGAGAATTGACAATTGACGTAAAGCTTCTTCCAAAATAGTTTATTATTTTTATTATTTTTTTAGGATAAAAATTGTATTATTTTAATTGAAATTAACCAGAAAGTCATTATTATTACTCAATAATCAAGAAAAAAAACACACACACAGAGATGTAATGGAAGAATATAAAAATTGGTGGTTGTACAGGTTATGTAGTGTTTGACACCGAGAAATGTTTACAAATTGATTTAAATTGAAGAAAACAACAAATAGAAAATGCACCGTAAAACTACAATAATACGAAAAGATTTCAATGTCGATACTACACGATTGCAAACAAGAAGAGAGTTAAACTTCCAACAACAAAATTGTAATGTTGAGAATTCGATTGTAATACCAAAAACTACAGCAATTATCAATTTGGACGATTGTAATAATGTTGATACCGCCACCGAAGAGATTGTGTGTAAAACGGAAGCACCACCATCACCGATAAGTCGTTGCGAAAACACCCTGAAATGCATCTATTACTGCGAATGCGGCGATGAGTCCCATCATTCACCTGTCGAACTGTACGATTCATCCGATGACGACGAACGATCAAACAATAACAGCCTTATATCGATACGTTACGATTACGACAATAAAACGAAGAATTGTAGTCAACCAACAACACCAACGAATTACCGACACACAACCTCATTAGTCACATACATCAAAGAATCAAAACAACAGAACCAATTGAAACGTTTCGATTACCATAAAACGAACGGTACGAAAATCGATGTAAATCACGACATTGTCGAGGATGTACCGAAAAGTCCGGAAACACGCAAAAACGAACTGTGCACGTATTTGAAATTAATGAAGCCACAAGAACATCAACAACAACAACCGAAACTGTTGAGAAACCGTCGATCTGTACGCGTCAAGAATTTACAACAAAACGACAAAAAATCGATCGACGAAAATTGCAATAATACCAACAAATATCTACCGTTACCACCGCCGCATATCTATCGTCAAGACAACGATTTCGACGAGATTATCGGCGAAATTATGACCGATTGGAAATCGATTGAATCGAATCGGACGAAACGTTTATTACGCGCCCGTGTTAATCGCAACAAATTGAATTGGAGACGTAGCAAATCGCTTAGAAGTAAGCGATTAAAGCATGTATCTTTTGAGGAGTTGGTGACGCGTCGTAAGCGCTATAAACGGCAACGGAGACGGTACCAACGGCGACGGTGTCGATTGGAGAAACAACAAAAAGCAGTGATTCTAGACGAATCGCCGGCAATGAGTGAACGTTGTGAATACATCACGATTTGTACAGTCGATTCAGTTCATGATAATGAAGTTGATGTGAACAATTTAAATAATGGTGAATTATTGATACGTGTTGATGATGATCAACAGATTGCTTTGAAGAATTTGATTAATTTCGAACATGATTATGCGGATTATGATGATGATGATGGATCGTTTGATTCAAGCGATACAACTGTTGATTTAACAAATGATGTAAATAATGTAAATATCGATGATGTTTTTGATGATGATAATGATAATGATGATAATGGAACAAGTACAAAATTAAATAGAAATTCTAATAATCAACAACAATCGAATCATTCAATAATTGTGTCGGATTTGAATGGTACAATAATCGATATAAAATATTGTAATAATCATTTAATTGTTGTACAATTAGATTTAATCTCATTATGGACACAAAGTCAATTGGGTTCAATATTAAATTCACAAAATATGTGGATACCAAATGGACGTATTAAACGTTTAATATTAAATAATAATGATTATATAAAAAAGGATACAATTAATTCGATTATATCAAAAGATACAACGTTTGCGTACATTGAATTGTGGATAAAAGAGCATAAATCAAATATACGTAAATATCCAGTTTGTGATATATTTGCAACTGTTTATTTTTGGCGGCATCGACAAGTCGGTTTAGATAAGAAAGTTTTACAATTGGAAAATATTAAAGGGTAATTGATTTTTTTTTTAATTTTTTATTAATGTATGCCATACGTATATATCAATTATAATAAGCAAATAATAATTGTTTACTTGACAACGGGCCATTATGACGTTGCGATGGCGTTATGTAAAATAATAGCCCGCTGCTATGATAAACAACCTTTTTTGCAGTTATTCAAAATGTGATCACAGAATAAAAATAAATTGCTTCTTTTACTTATGGCATAAACTCATGAATGCACTACACGGGCGTTATTTGCCTCATAACGCCTTTGATACATTAATTAACTGTAATTTTATCATTTGTAGATCATCAGAACATGTACAGTATGTTGTTTTACCAAATTTACCATTAATTATTGTTTGTTGGTATATTATCGATGGTGATGAACGTAAAACACAGATACGTTCATATCTATTAGCACAGGATTATCAAACTGTTGCTACAATTAATGAATTTGCAACGGTCAATCATTATGTGTTATCATTACATAATATAGAAGGTAAATATTAATTAATCATTTATTGGAAAATCGCAGGATTTGCACATTTATAAAACATAGGTAATTTGTAATACAATCGACTATGTACTAATAATTGTAGCTTTAAGCCTCAAGGGGGTAGCGTACTCAAATAATCTGCAATTATACCAGTCTGTTTCTTTCTTAGTTTCTCGGAAACGTTTAGGTTACCAAAATATTGTTATTTAATCTATTTTATGGTCGATTAAATTGTGTATAATACCAGCAATGTTTAAGCTGTTTAAGCTCGATTTTTAGTTCGATTTTATCAATTTGTGATAATTCTACTTTTTATTTTAGATAAACTCTTTTGCGTAAGACTTTCGGAGAAAAAAACTTCGTCGGGAACAAAATTGATTTTTACTGTTCGTTTGCCTGTTTGTTGATTGCCTCAAAATTATGAGTTTTCGGTAAAGAAATCTTGAATATTTTTATTTTGATTTGTCACGTTATTTAAGTGTTCCTTTTTTCTGATATTTTTTGTTTTTGTATTTTTTTAACGTGATCCAAACTTGCTAGTGTTGAATTTTCGTTTTGATTAGCGGTTGCTGTTCAAATCAATCTTTTATCGTTCATAATTTCCACATTATTTCGCTATTGTTATTTATGCTTATTTTATTGTCGATTAATCGTTATTTTAATCTCCCGAAAACAGGCGAATTGTGATAACAAAACGTGATCGTAGCACAAATTGATTGAGTTTTTTTAAAGCTCTATTCTTAGTTTGATGTGTAAGACTCTTTTTATTGTTCACATTACTATTTTACTATTCAATTTCCACAATTATTTTGATCTCCAACATTTTAGAGTTTTTCATTGTTTGTGAAAAGTGTGTTTTGTCTAAAAACGTAAGAATTCCAGGGGAAAAAGCGGCTTGAGTCATTAACCAAATTGACTGAAACTTTATCGGGCACGTATTTTTTACTGTTAATTTCCATATTTGTCAATTGCCTGAAAAATATAAGATTTTTCTTAAAGAAATCTTGAATAATTTTATTGTCTGTTGTTATTTTCAAATTTTAGCATTCATTTTTTCTGATATTTTTTTAATGTGATTAGAAATTTGTCAAAATTCAAGCTTGCTTTTAAATCAATATTTTATTGCTCATGTTTTCTACATTTTTTCGTTATTGTTATTTACCCTATTTTATTGTTTATTAATCCTTTTTTTAATCTATCAAAACCAAGCGAACAGTGATAACAAATCGTGATCGTAGTAAAAATTGTTTGCCTTTTTTAAAACTTGATCTTCAATTTTACGTGTAAAACTCTTTCTATTGTTCAAATTACTCTTTTAACGTTCAATTTCTGCAACAAATATGCAGATTATCATCTTCAAGCAGGCGCTTCAAAATCTAATAAGTTGTAACGTGACAAATGTCGAGAAACACTGATCGACAATCAAATAGGATAAATAACAATAATAATAGGAAAAAAATAATGTGCACTTTTTTTTAGGAAATGTCGACATTAAATAATTAAAACAATAGATTAGGGTTTTGCACATTAAACTACAAATCGAGCTGCAAAAAGCCAAATTGAAGGAACAGTGCGAATTTGAGTTTTTACTCGATTATAATCAATCAATCTCGCACAATAACAAAGACTTTATCAACAATAAAATGGAGTAAATTAACGATAACAAAATTGTACGTAATTTATTAGAAAACATGAACGATAAAGTAATGATTAGAACAACAACTTGAACGCTGAAATAGAAATGTTGCACATCAAAATCAACCAACAACAAAGACGATCAATTTTGCAAGTTTTCTTGCCACAAATCTTGTGTTTTTGAGGCAATCAACAATAAAATAGGAAAACTAACAGTAAATATTATTGTGCGACAGGTTCAATCAATTTTCTTTAATCTACCACAACCAGGCGAATAGTGGAACAAATTGTGATCGTAGTAAAAATGTTGGTTGATTTTGATGTGCAACATTTCTATTTTAGCGTTCAAGTTGCCATTCTGATCATTACTTTATCGTTCATGTTTTCTATATTTTTTCGTTATTGTTATTTACCCTATTTTATTGTTGATTAATCGTTTTTTAATGTACCAGAACCAAGCGAATAGTGATAACAAATCGCGATCGTAGTAAAAATTGATTGAGTTTTTTGAAGCTTAATTTTTAATTTGACGTGTAAAACTCTTTCTATTGTTAAAATTACTCTTTAAACGTTCAACATCTGCAACAATTATGCACAGTATCATCTTTTAGCGGGCGATTCAAAATTAATAAGTTGTAACGTGACAAATATCGAGAAACACTGATCAACAATAGAATAAGATAAATAACAATAATAATAGGAAAAAAATAATATGCACTTTTTTTTAGGAAATGTCGACATTAAATAATTAAAACAATAGAATAGTTTTTTGCACATTAAACTACAGATCGAGCTGTAAAAAGCCAAATTGAAGGAACAGTGCGAATTTGAGTTTTTACTCGATTATAATCAATCAATGTCGCACAATAACAAAGACTTTATCAACAATAAAATGGAGTAAATTAACGATAACAAAATTGTACGTAATTTATTAGAAAACATGAACGTTAAAGTAATGATTAGAACAACAACTTGAACGCTGAAATGGAAATGTTGCACATCAAAATCAACCAACAACAAAGACGATCAATTTTGCAAGTTTTCTTGCCACAAATCTTGTGTTTTTGAGGCAATCAACAATAAAATACGAAAACTAACAGTAAATATTATTGTGCGACAGGTTCAATCATTTTTTTTTTAATCTATCACAACCAAGCACAAAATTGATTGAGTTTTATTTTAAAGCTCGATTCTTAATTGACGTGTAAAACTCTTTCTATTGTTAAAAAATTCAATTTTCTAATTTTGATCTGCACTATTTTAATGTTTTCAATTTTTCTGAATATTCGCCTTAATTCGTTTTATTATCGATGAACTCTTTTTAATGTGCCAAAAATATAAGAATTTCATCACAAAAAGACAATTGAACAAAAATTGATTGAAACTATTAAAGATTTTTACCGTTAATTACCCAACTTTATTGTTTATTGTCACAAAAACAGGAGATTTTTGGCGAGAGGACTTGAATAATTGATTGCCTTTGTTATTCATTTATTGCTGTTGTAATCATTATTTTATCGTTCACTTTCTCTAACCAATCACGTGTAGCTTTCTTACTGTTAATTTACACTATTTTATTGTTGTTAAAGTCTTTATTAGTGTGCGGGATTGATAATTAAAATCGAGTAGTCTCAAATTTGTCTATTATTGTTATTTATCCCATTTTATTGTGGATAAACGCTGTTTTAGAGTAGAAAAAGTACGAGATTCCTAACAAAGCGTGATCGAAATATAAAGTAAGTTCACTTTTTAAAGGTCGATTCTTTGTTTGGCGTTTAAGACTCGTTTCTATTGTTCAAATGTCTATTTTAGTCATCAATTTTTATAACAACTTTACTTCATAAAAACTTTTCTGGTGTGCAGTGTTTAACTCCTAGCCAAAACATATTCGATGATTGAGTAGAATTTTAATTGTTTTTATTCTAATGTGCAACATTCTATTTTAGTGTTCAAGTTTTGTAAAATACGTAATGTAGTTTTTTATATAACAAAAAACGAGATAATTTCAGAAAGAAACCACAATAGCAACAAAAAATAATTACTATTATCTATAAAAAATTTTAATGTGCAAATTCCAATTTTTCTTGCTGCTGTTTTAATCGATACATCAATATTTTTAAGAATGCGAAAACCTGGTAATGGGTTGTGGAGATAACCGTATCCTATTATGGAACATCGAACATGGCTATTTGATTGCAAATATCGATTTGTACGGTTTAAAACCGGCCCTATCAACATTATGGGTGAAATGCGATAGAGTAAGTATTTTTTTCTTCCCCGCCTTAATTATAAAACAATTTTTTTTTGTATCAATTATTAAAAATGTGCTTCTTTCAGGGCTTCATATTTATCGTTCAACAATGTCAAGATCTACAACTACGTTTGGTTGCCATCAATGGTTTAAATAATTCATGGAAACAATTACACACGTACGGTCCACCGCCGTTATCAAGAAATTTCGTTAAATTAATAAATATTTATATAGAAAACGGTATATTATTGGCGTATTATAATGATGGTGTATTATGTTGGAATACACAAACTGGTAAACCAGTCTTAGAGGATATACCAAATAATGTTGTTTATATGCCGAGTGGTAAATATGTTATAATTGTTATCAATAATGAGAGGATATTAATCAAACATGCCCTAACGCATTTTTTGATTACTGCCCAAGATTTATAGTGTTTTTTCTTTTTCTGTTCATTTCTTCTTTTGTTTCAAAAATTAATGTTGTTTGTTTCTCGCATTAACTCGATTGACTGATTTAGTATTAGTAAGAAATTGTACAACAATCAGTGTTTTAATTTTTTAAGTTTCGATTGTGGCATGATTGAACATAAAAACAAAACAAAACAAAAAGATCTATATTGTGAGGATTTGAATATATTTTATACATGAATCAACATTTATTATTATTATTATTTTTGTGTTATAAATAATTCCAATTAACGTTTCTGGTTAATTAAAACAGGACAACGATTGACGAACGTTATCTTAATTGTAGCCGGATGTTGTTCCCATGGTTCGCCGTCGATTTGTATTGGCGATTTCTCTTTTAAACGTATCTGTAAATTCAACATTTTATTGTTTTGTAATTTTATAAAATACTATAGAAAAAACCTCAATAGTTCGAGCTTGGCCTAAACGTAACGGTGTCGATAAGCCCACCTGTAATTGGGCGATATGGAATGATGAATAAATGCCTAATACTTCGAGAATACCATCATGGTAGGATTGTGTTGATTTGGCACCATTACCACCATTATCGACCATTGCTGCACAATCAAAAATTCAGTTGTTGGCGGATTTATAATGGTAATTATGCAGGGCATCGAGGTACAGTGGCAACAATCGATTGTTTAGACGTTTTCGAATGTTTTCATCCACTTATCTCACAAATACAGTTAACGAAGATATTAAAGCGTTTCTCAATCAATTGGCTAGCAGGCGATTCAAAATCTAATCGGTTGTAATGTGCTAAATGTTGAGAAACACTGATCGACAATCAAAGATGCACAATTTTTTTAGAGAATATAGACGTTAAATAATTGAAACAATAGAATAGATTTTTGCACATTAACAAATTGCAGAAATCTTGAATATTGTCGATTAATCCTAATTTTAATCTCCCGAAAACAGGCGAATTGTGATAACAAAACGTGATCGTAGCACAAGTTGATTGAGTTCTTTTAAAGCTCGATTCTTAGTTTGATGTGTAAGACTATTTTTTATTGTTCAAATTACTATTTTAGTATTCGATTTCTACAATTATTTTGATCTTCAACATTTTAGAGTTTTTCAGTTTTTGTGTAAACTGTGTTTTGTCTAAAAACGTAAGAATTCCGGGGGAAAAACCGGCTTGAATCATTAACCAAATTGACTGAAACTTTATCGAGCACGTATTTTTTACTGTTAGTTTCCCTATTTGTCAATTGCTTGAAAAATATAAGATTTTTCTTAAAGAAATCTTGAATAATTTTATTGTCTGTTGTTATTTTGAAATTTTAGCATTCATTCTTTTTTGATATTTTTTTAATGTGATTAGAAATTTGTAAAAATTCATGCTTGCTTTTAAACCAATATTTTATCGCTCATGTTTTCTACATTTTTTCGTTATTGTTATTTACCCTATTTTATTGTTGATTAATCCTTTTTTTTAATCTACCAGAACCAAGCGAATAGTGATAACAAATCGCGATCGTAGTAAAAATTGATTGCCTTTTTAAAAGCTTGATTTTTAATTTGACGTGTAAAACTCTTTCTATTGTTCAAATTACTCTTTTAGCGTTCAATTTGTGCAACAAATATGCACATTATCATCTTTTAGCGGGCAAATGAAAATCTAATAAGTTGTAACGTGACAAATGTCGAGAAACACTGATCGACAATCAAATAAGATAAATAACAATAATAATACGAAAAAAATAATATGCACTTTTTTTAGGAAATGTCGACGTTAAATAATTAAAACAATAGAATAGTTTTTTGCACATTAAACTACAAATCGAGCTGTAAAAAGCCAAATTGAAGGAACAGTGCGAATTTGAGTTTTTACTCGATTATAATCATCAATCTTGCACAATAACAAAGATTTTATCAACAATAAAATAGAGTAAATTAACAATAACAAAATTGTACGTAATTTATTAGAAAACATGAACGTTAAAGTAATGTTTAGAACAACAACTTGAACGCTGAAATAGAAATGTTGCACATCAAAATCAACCAACAAAGACGATCAATTTTGCAAGTTTTCTTGCCACAAATCTTGTGTTTTTGAGGCAATCAACAATAAAATAGGAAAACTAACAGTAAATATTATTGTGCGACAGGTTCAATCAATTTTCTTTAATCTACCACAACCAGGCGAATAGTGGAACAAATTGTGATCGTAGTAAAAACGTTGGTTGATTTTGATGTGCAACATTTCTATTTTAGCGTTCAAGTTGCCGTTCTGATCATTACTTTATCGTTCATGTTTTTTACATTTTTTCGTTATTGCTATTTACCCTATTTTATTGTTGATAAATCGTTTTTTAATGTACCAGAACCAAGCGAATAGTGATAACAAATCGTGATCGTAGTAAAAATTGTTTAGTTTTTTATAGCTTGATTTTTAATTTGACGTGAAAAACTCTTTGTATTGTTGAAATTACTCTTTTAGCGTTCAATTTCTACAACAAATATGCACATAATCATCTTTTAGCAGGCGATTCAAAATCTAATAAGTTGTAACGTGACAAATGTCGAGAGACACTTATCGACAATCAAATAAGATAAATAACAATAATAATAGGAAAAAATAATATGCACTTTTTTTCAGGAAATGTCGACATTAAATAATTAAAACAATAGAATAGTTTTTTGCACATTAAACTACAAATCGAGCTGTAAAAAGCCAAATTGAAGGAACAGTGCGAATTTGAGTTTTTACTCGATTATAGTCATCAATCTTGCACAATAACAAAGACTTTATCAACAATAAAATAGAGTAAATTAACGATAACAAAATTGTACGTAATTTATTAGAAAACATGAACGTTAAAGTAATGATTAAAACAACAACTTGAACGCTGAAATAGAAATGTTGCACATCAAAATCAACCAACAACAAAGACGATCAATTTTGCAAGTTTTCTTGCCAAAAATCTTGTGTTTTTGAGGCAATCGACAATAAAATAGTAGTAAAGTTTTTTCTTTTTCAAAACGGTCACGTTTTTGGCACATTAAAAAGAGTGTATCGACAATAAACCCTAAAATCGTGCAAATAGTAATTTTAGCAGTAGAAACAGTGCTGCACGTTAAACTAAGAATTCGACTTTTTTTAAAAAATAATTCAATTGTTGGTAAGATCACGATTTGTTATCACAATTCGTCTATAAACAGGATCAATTGACAATAGAATAGGATATACGACAATAACGAAATCATATGGAAAATATGAACGATAAAATATTGATTTTAACAGTAACTGAGAATTTTTACAAATTAAAACGAAAATGTAACGCTAGCAATTTTGAATCACATTGAAAAAATGAACGCTAAAATAGCGTTACACATCAAAATAGCAAATCACTGCAAAAACAATCAATTATGCACTTTTCTTTGCCAAAAATCTCACATTTTTAAGACTGCCAACAATTAGGGAAACTAACAGTAAAGAAACCGGACTCGATATAGTTGCAATCAATTTTGTTCCGGACAAATTGTATTTTCCCGGATTTCTCAGATTTCTTAGGAAAAATTGAAAAATACCAAAAAATGATCTTCAAATCAATATTAAAAAATTATTCTTTTGCACGCAAATTGCACATAAAAATAATAAACAAAAAAAAAACATATTTTTGAGGTAATCAGTGATTCTCAACCTGTGTGCATCATGACCCAAAAGGTCTCCTCTACAAATCTGAATCGAATCGTACCGCTTTTTCCATATTGTAAACAAAAACTTGATGCCCTACATAATTACGACTCAAAAAAAAACAAACAAAAAAATAATGAAAATTACCCCATAAATTGACGCCGGCACCCCATGATGGTATATTCGTAATAACAATAGATTCTAATTCTGGTAAATCGATACGTTTACCATCTAAAAACAAATCGAGCCGTTGTTCCAGATTTTTACAATCTGACGTGACCACTTGTTGTGTACCAAAACACAAATACAACAACTGCAAAATTAATAATTAATTTGATTAATTAATTAATTAACTATTTTTTTATATATATATAAAAAAATTGAAGCACCTTATTTAAGATACGACTACCGAAGACATGTACGAAACTATCACGTGTTTTGTGGAAATTCAATGCAACCTGTGCATCAACACCAATACCAAAATAATTGTACATAAATAATGTTTTACTTGGTATCGGTAAACCTAAATGTCGTGTCGATGTAATTTCAATCTTCCAACGATCTAATTGTGTTGTTTTAGCATTCTGGATATTTTCTAAGATTTGATTAACATCGAATTCGGGTGGATTTTGTTTACCCCAACCTAAAACACGCGATAGATCATTACCGGTACCTAATGGTAGTATAGCCAATGGTGGTTCCGGCTGGAACATTCACAAAACAAAACAAAAACGAAAAAATCAATACACAATTACCAACACAAATTAACAAAATTAATTTACATCTAAATCAAGTTTATAGGATGACGTCAATACCCATGCAATCGTACCATCACCGCCACCAACCAAAATTCGAATGTCTTTCGGTGCCAATAGTACCGCCCATTGTAGGGCTGTTGTTGGTTTACGTTCATTTAAATCGATCACTTGTATTGGATTTAAATATTTACGAAATTCAGAGAGTATTACAGCTGCATCACTATTACCGGATCTTTTATTGGCCACAACAACTAATGGTTGCCAATTTGGCCAACCAGGATCACGGACACCACGCAATAGGAGATGTTTATGGATGGTACCTTTACGGCGTGCCACTTGAACACACCATGGTGGTACGATCATATTACGAAATGGTCCGAAATCGCAATCCTGCAACAAGCAATTTTATCAATTGAATTAAGTTGAATCGGGGTGAATTTACACATTAAAAAAGTATACAATAACAATAACGGTTTATATTGATTTTTGTTCCTGTCACGATTTCTCAAGTTTATCAACAATAAAATGGGACAAATAACAATAATAGACAAAAATAATGGGTACTTATTTTTAAGAAAAATGGACCTTAAAATAATTTAAATGATAATAGAGATTTCTACAGATTAAACTGCCAAACGAGCTGTAAAACGTCAAATTCTTTAAGACTTTATCAACAATAAAATAGTGTAAATTAACAGTAATTGGTTAGAGAAAATGAACGATAAAATAATGATTACAACAGCAATAAGTGAATAACAAAGTTTTCTCGCCAAAAATCTCGTGTTTTTGTGACAATAAACAATAAAGTTGGGTATTTAACGGTAAAAATACTTAATAGTTTCAATCAATTTTTGTTCAAGTGTCTTTTGATGGTGAAATTCGTATGTTTTTGGCACATTAAAAAGAGTTCATCGATAATAAAACGAATTAAGGCGAATATTCAGAAAAATTGAAAAACATTAAAATAGTGTAGATCAAAATTAGAAAATTGAATTTTTTAACAATAGAAAGAGTTTTACACGTCAAATTAAAAATCGAGCTTTAAAAAATAACTCAATCAATTTTTTGCCTGGTTCTGATAGATTAAAAAAACAATTGATTGAAACTGTCGCACAATGATATTTACTGTTAGTTTTCCTATTTTATTGTCGATTGTCTCAAACACAAGATTTGTGGCAAGAAAACTTGCAAAATTGATCGTCTCTGTTGTTGGTTGATTTTGATGTGCAACATTTCTATTTCAGCGTTCAAGTTGTTGTTCTAATCATTACTTTAACGTTCATGTTTTCTAATAAATTACGTACAATTTCGTTATCGTTAAATTACTCGATTTTATTGTTGATAAAGGCTTTGTTATTGTGCGAAATTGTACACTATAATCGAGTAAAAACTCAAATTCGCACTGTTCCTTCAATTTGGCTTTTTACAGCTCGATCTGTAGTTTAATGTGCAAAAAACTATTTTATTGTTTTAATTATTTAACGTCGATATTTCCTTAAAAATGTGCATATTTTTTTCTATTATTATTGTTATTTATCTTTTTTGAGTGTCGATCAATGTTTCTCGACATTTGTCACGTTACAACTTATTAGATTTTGAATCGCACGCTAAAAAATGATAATGTGCATATTTGTTGCGGATATTGAACGCTAAAAGAGTAATTTGAACAATAGAAAGAGTTTTACAAGTCAAATTAAAAGTCGAGCTTTTAAAAAAAAAATCAAACAATTTTTACTAATAATCACGATTTGTTTCACTACTCACTTGGTTCTGGTAGATTAAAGAAAATTGATTGAAACTATCGCACAATAATATTTACTGTTAGTTTTCCTATTTTATTGTCGATTGCCTCAAAAACAAGATTTGTGGAAAGAAAACTTGCAAAATTGATAGTCTTTGTTGTTGGTTGATTTTGATGTGCAACATTTCTATTTCAGCGTTCAAGTTGTTGTTCGAATCATTACTTTATCGTTTATGTTTTCTAATAAATTACGAACAATTTTGTTATCGTTAATTTACTCCATTTTATTGTTGATAAAGTCTTTGTTATTGTGCGAGATTGATGATTATAATCGAGTAAAAACTCAAATTCGCACTGTTCCTTCAATTTGGCTTTTTACAGCTCGATTTGTAGTTTAATGTGCAAAAAACTATTCTATTGTTTTAATTATTTAACGTCGACATTTCCAAAAAAAAAGTGCATATTATTTTTTTCTATTAATATTGTTATTTATCTTTTTTGAGTGTCGATCAGTGTTTCTCGACATTTGTCACGTTACAACTGATTAGACTTTGAATCGCCCGCTAAAAGATGATAATGTGCATAATTGTTGCAGAAATTGAACGCTAAAAGAGTAATTTGAACAATAGAAAGAATTTACACGTCAAATTAAAAATCAAGCTTTAAAAAACTCAAACAATTTTTACTACGATCACGATTTATCACTATTCGCCCGGTTCTGGTAGATTAAAAAAAAAGGATTAATCAACAATAAAATAGGGTAAATAACAATAACGAAAAAATGTAAAAAACATAAACGATAACGTAATGATCAGAATGGCAACTTGAACGCTAAAATAGAAATGTTGCACATCAAAATCAACCAACATTTTTCTACGATCAAGATTTGTTTTACTATTCGTCTGGTACAGATAGATTAAAGAAAATTGTTTGAAACTGTCCCACAATGATATTTACTGTTAGTTTTCCTATTTTATTGTCGATTGTCTCAAACACATGATTTGTGGCAAGAAAACATGCAAAATTGATCGTCTTTGTTGTTGGTTGATTTTGATGTGCAACATTTCTATTTCAGCGTTCAAGTTGTTGTTCTAATCATTACTTTAACGTTCATGTTTTCTAATAAATTACGTACAATTTTGTTATCGTTAATTTACTCCGTTTTATTGTTGATAAAGTCTTTGTTATTGTGCGAGATTGATTGATTATAATCGAGTAAAAACTCAAATTCGCACTGTTTCTTCAATTTGGCTTTTTACAACTCGACCTGTAGTTTAATGTGCAAAAAACTATTCTATTGTTTTAATTATTTAACGTCAATATTTCCTAAAAAAAAAGTGCATATTATTTTTTTCCTATTATTATTGTTATTTATCTTATTTGATTGTCGATCAGTGTTTCTCGACATTTGTCACGTTACAAATTATTAGATTTTCATTTGCCCGCTAAAAGATGATAATGTGCATATTTGTTGCGGATATTGAACGTTAAAAGAGTAATTTGAACAATAGAAAGAGTTTTTCACGTCAAATTAAAAATCAAGCTTTAAAAAACTCAATCAATTTTTACTACGATCACGATTTGTTAACACTATTCGCCCGGTTCTGGTAGACTAAAAAAAAGGATTAATCAACAATAAAATAGGGTAAATAACAATAACGAAAAAATGTAGAAAACATGAGCGATAAAATATTGGTTTAAAAGCAAGCATGAATTTTTACAAATTTCTAATCACATTAAAAAAATATTAGAAAAAATGAATGCTAAAATTTCAAAATAACAACAGACAATAAAATTATTCAAGATTTCTTTAAGAAAAATCTTATATTTTTCAAGACATTGACAAATAGGGAAACTAACAGTAAAAAATACGTGCTCGATAAAGTTTCAGTCAATTTGGTTAATGACTCAAGCCGGTTTTTCCCCCGGAATTCTTACGTTTTTAGACAAAATACAGTTTTCACAAACAATGAAAAACTCTAAAATGTTGGAGATCAAAATAATTGTAAAAATCGAATACTAAAATAGTAATTTGAACAATAAAAAGAGTCTTACACATCAAACTAAGAATCGAGCTTTAAAAAAACTCAATCAACTTGTGCTACGATCACGTTTTGTTATCACAATTCGCCTGTTTTCGAGAGATTAAAATTAGGATTAATCGACAATAAAATAAACGTAAATAACAATAGCGAAATAATGTGGAAATTATCAACGATAAAAGATTGATTTGAACAGCAACCGCTAATCAAAACGAAAATTCAACACTAGCAAGTTTGGACCACGTTAAAAAAATACAAAAACAAAAAATATTAGAAAAAGGGACCACTTAAATAACGTGACAAATCAAAATAAAAATATTCAAGATTTCTTTACCGAAAACTCATAATTTTGAGGCAATCAACAAAGAGGGAAACGAACAGTAAAAATCAATTTTGTTCCCGACAAAGTTTTTTGCTCCGAAAGTCTTACGGAAAAGAGTTTATCTAAAATAAAAAGTAGAATTATCACATATTGATAAAATCAAACTAAAAATCGAGATTAAACAGCTTAATCATTTCTGGTATTCCGCACAATTTAAACGATCATAAAATAAATTGAATAAACAATACGAATAGAAAGAATATCATACTTCTGGTAGTTTTGTGAGACATTCAGTATGGATGGTACGTTGACACCAACAACATTGATAATCAATTAGGCCCGGTTCAATTGAACATTCCTCATTACAACAAACACAAACCGCCCCCAATGGTAGATTGCCCTTAATCCAATGATGGACATGTTTCTCATTATTATTAGTAATCAATTTACATTGTAATAGATTATTTGCCTTCTTCACACATTCCGGATCCGCACAAATACCACAACAATCACAATAAACACCGATACCATTGATTAGAAGCGATTCACATATCGAACAGTACCACGCCTGTAATTTAATAAAATTTTTATAATGTAATAAATTAAAAAATAAAAATTGTATCATACTTTTGAGGTAATTTTAATCGGTGTCCAACTGTGGTTCTTGGTCAGATCTTTGATGGGCACATTACCATCACCACTCAACCATCGAATTAAATAGAAACTAATTACACACAATACGAATGCACCAAATACGGTTGGTTGATTTAATGGGGCTATTGTTAAGTCACCACTAAACAACCACATTTTTATATTAACAATAAAACGATGCGTTAATAATTTACTAAAAATTGCCATAATATTATCGAAATTATTTGATTTACGGTATTTTTTATTATTAAATACATGATTTTTCGTCACTAATTCACTATTTCGTTAATTAAATAAGAAACAAACCGAGAAAAAACATCGATTTTTGAAGCTCGACATTTTTTTTCGCTTAATAATTGTTTACTTCTTGTTGACATATGTCAAATTATCGAACGAGAGACAAGTAAACAAGCGTTCGAGTAGTGACTCGAGCAATCACAAAATGACTCGAACAGTCTAAAGTTCGTTACGATTTTAATTCGAATAGTGAAATCTGCATTGCCGGTAGTGAAGCGCCAATTTTGAATGTATAGAAAAGTTTATTCGTTTATTTGAAATCAGCGATTGTCCTAATAACACACCTTCCTGCTTTCAATACAGCTGACATCACCTGTTAGTTAATTGTGTATTTTTGCATTATATTTGGTTCCTTTCAAAAATTAATCACATTCTTATTTTATTATAAATTTATATTAATTTTCAATTGGCCATCAAATAAGTACATACATTTTCTGTAATGAAAATTATTGTTAGAAAATATTTGCTTATTCAAACAGTAAAACTATCAGTCGGAGTCAAAACTAGAATTTCAATTTTTTGTCCCGTTGCTCATTAACTATACAAAGCGCTAAACAATGTGATCTATAAAGCTATACTCTGTCCAAAAATTGAGTATAAAATTTCACTTTGCAGATGATAGGTTAAGGGCAACTTAATCGGTGAAAAGTTCCTAACTTTTACATGTTTACATGAAAGAAAAAGAACATTATATAGTGGCACTCCTGTTTGAATAAAACCCTACGCATTTGTTTATATATTTACATGGTAATAATTTACTATTAACCCCGAAGTTCAATATTTTAAATTTCTTTGGAGATTGTTAAATCCTTTTCGAATCAATTTTCTGTTTAATACAATAATTTAAATTTTGGTGGTCTTAATAGAGGGACTATTTATCATTGCGTAGGTTAGCTGCATTTCTGTCATTTGAAATTTTATACTTAATTTTTGGACGGAGTATAACAGCGAAGCGGGGAATGGCACAGCTAAAGTGAATTACCTTCATTCGAAGGAGTACCGAGTTGAAAGGCTTGCATATACACAGCAATCGATCGCACAGAACCTTTGCACGAACTCTAGACCGGCCGACCATCGAAACGTGTAAAGCTAGACACACACGGACAGATTCGTGCATCACATCTGCAGCAGATTTTGATCTGTCAGATCTGGTTGTCTCACAGATTTGTTGCTGCGATACGTGTCGCCCGATCAGATCGACTCGTTATGGTTAGAATCTATTTAAGATAGATCGTTTAACGACGAGAAAATCTGACTGACGTGATTGCTGGCAGATCTTTAATCGATATCGAATGGTGAACTAAGATAGTGTCGGAAAACCTATATCTACATATAAATATATATAAAAGCGATATACCACTCATTCACTCACTCACCACGATATCTCCAAAACTAACCGTCCGATCGACTTTAGATTTGGCACATATATTCATTTTATGATATAGATGCTCACTAAGAAAGGATTTTTCAACATTCGTCCTCCAGCGGGGTTAAAAAGGATATTAAAGTTTCAATACCTTGAATACAGCTGTCATCACCTGTCAGTTAATTGCGACATTGTCATGTGTATTAAATCAATCACATTTTAATTTTATTATTAATTTATAAAAATTTTCAGTTGGCCATCACATACATTCATTGTTAGAAAATATTTGTTTCAGTAGGTGTTGCAGTTGCCATCGAAATTCAAACAGTAAAACTATCAGTAGTCGGAATCGGAGCTAGAATAATCGACTCTATTCCTCTGATCACAATAACTACAGGCATTAAAAACGGAATGCCAATTCAAAGTTGTCGATATTGCTGCCAATGCTTCATGTCGCACACCTAGAATAGTCGGTTCTGGTGGCATAGCCGCACAATATTCAGGATACTCTCCAACAAAAGCTAATGCACCTTTTGCCATTCGTGTCTTTCCTAACTTGACACTAGATGATTGATATTCTGATGAATCATTAAAATGTGCTTTAGCGTTTCCATTTTCGTCAACAATACAAAACTCTTTAAATTGGTATTGCGACACTAAACTGCTCGCATCACCAGTTCCATCCAATGGAATGGATCCGATATTAACAAATCCGCGTGCTTCTACGGTATAAACGGTATTCATGTAGATACAATTTATTTCAGATATACTTTGAAGCCAGTCTTCCGGGAATAGTTCATCTGGATTTTGTAGTAAATCATCAGAATCATTCCATTTTGCACCCGGTATTGGATTGTGTTTACGAAAGTACTGTCGCACCAATTGTGGCGTTCTTTTATCGGCTAAAGCAACAACTGTTGCTCGAGCATTTTGTGCCGTTACTCGATATGGATGTGGACAAATCATTTGTGTTGTTGAACTTCTACGTGTGCTTGATCGTTCAATATTTAAATAATCCAAAGGCGGTACGAATGTCACATAATCAATATTGCCATAAGTGAAACGACCAACAATCTCCGAAATTAGCGAAAATGGCATAAATGTACGTTTAGCTGTAGACTTAACACTGTCTTTAAGAACGCTTGAAACTAGGTGGGAGTCGGATGAATGTCCAGCTTGTGAATATGATGGTATAATCCATTGAATTTGAACTGCAAGTTGTAATAGTCCGATTTTATATAAGATGAGAGGAGTTATCTTAGTAGCTTCAATAAGACGACTGCTATGTAATTTTATTTGATTAAAAGTTTCAACAGCCATCAGGCCTATACCGCGTGTTGAAATAGGTACTTTTACACAACTTGGACTTATTGTAATATCAACATTCTTTAATCGTTCATCTATACTTGAATCAGACGGTTCGCTTGGGGCACGTCTTTTCATCTTTCTTTTGGTATGATACTGTTCTACAAATATCTTTTGTTTTTCAAGATTATGTTTGACGATTCTATCGAACACTATAAGCCATTTTTTAACAATTAACTCGAACAATGGATAAGACTGCTCTAATGATGACTCGAGCAATACATCTTAAACGTGTCAACAATTAAAGCAATACCGTTTTCTATAGACCTTTTCATCATAAAAATTTTTTGTGCGCATGCGTCAGATTCGGCCATCTTTTTCGTACAGTTTTTCGAAATAAGCACGTTAAAATACCCGTGCATGAATAATTAAAGTCAACAAATATTTAATAAATTAGATTCATTCAATACAAAGTAAGAAAAAATAAAGAAATAAGTGCATTAATTAGAAAATAAATCTTTTCGGTCGAATATAATAATGTTATCTCTACAAAAAGGAACAACGACACAGTGTTCTTATGGAGGATGTAACAGTGATACACGGTATAAATCATCATTTAAAGGGAATACATATTATTTTATCAATTTTTGATTTACTTTTTTATTGGAATATAATTATAATTATTATTTGTTTTTATTTTTTTTTATAATACATAATTACTGGTATACCTTACTCTCAATTAGGTCTCCTTTTTCCCCTTTTTGTGGACGTCTATGACATTTCAACCACCTTTTTAATTATTCACAATTATGTGCTTTCACAAAGTTATCAATCCAGTGAAACACCATCCATGATTTTCTCGAATAAATGATTTGTTTGTACAGATAATATTGCTTTTACATACATTGTTGATCAAAACTGTACGAAACTTTTGAATTACCGCTATTTCAATATGGCGACTGCGCTTGCGCACATCCCACGGTGAAAAGGTAAAACTAGTGCGAGTAGTGCAACCACCCCCCTATAACTCCATGTTTCAAAAAATGGTTCGATGTCGGGACACCAACCAGGGAGCGCTAGTAGTCCTTTGCGCCGATCACCTTTATGGCAGCGTTGAATTAAATTTTACTAAATTTTACTTATTAAGAGAAGTTTAATTATAACATTATAATCATTAATTTTTTATTAACAATAATAATAATATTCCTCATAATATGCACGAAGCAGCAAATGTTGACCGAGTTGGCTTGTGATGCCGCATATGCAACGACGTGTTATCAGAATTTTGTTTTTTTTTTGTTTTCAGAAGTGAATTTTATATTTTTTGTGTACATAAGGTATTAGAATTTAAACTATTTTGTTCTTTTGTTATTTCAATATCTAAAAACGTAGCTCGAAATTACGTGATAAGTGGCATTATTTTCGATTTATGCATGTTACTACATTTTGAATATAAAAAGTTGATCAGATTTTCACGTCTTTTTGTTACGACAGTCCTATTATTAGACTTAGATATACATAGTTGTCAAACAATTTGAAATAATTTTGTTAAAAAAGACCATCTGTTAATCTATCCGATATGTAATAATAACTAGTAAGCCGCGGTCGTCACACACGGCGCAAAGGACCACCAGCGCCCTCTAGAAGAACTAAAATCACGGGACATATTCGTTCACTTTTTGTGCTGTTTCGCCCATCGAAGCTACAGGGGGCTGAGTGCGACTAAAGATCAGCAAATGGCGATATTTATGTTGTATACTAAATTCACCGACCAAATGGTTACTAGATTTGACAGATATCTGGTTAAACAAAGAACGTAATCTCAGAACTGTTAGCAGCGGTATGGACACAAACAAATAAATCCCTAGAAATATCACTATATTCAAGGGTACCAACTTAAATCTAGGAACCCTTTGAATTTAGTATATATATATATGTTATTGCAAAAACATCGATGTTGCAGGCACATCTCTAGTGCTGCACTGGTTTTACCAACAAAAAGCGCTATAAGAATCGAGCTTAAATAGCTTAATCTTTTTTGGTATTTCATTATTTAATAGTAGACATCGCTGAATTGAGTTTTTTTCTTTTCGTAACCTGAAGACTCCCGACAAACTAACAGAAAAAAAAAGATCTAATTAGTTGACGATTACTTAACTTCACTACGGTAATTCGAAACTTAACTCAAGTCCCCTATGAGGCTTAAATTAATGACAATAGATTTTTATACAACCAACGATACGTTTTGGAGTATTTTTTTGCGAATTCTATAACGTTGTTGCGTAATTTTTTCCCCAACGGGGAAATTTTCTTGATAATTCCAGTTTCCTCTAGAATATTCTAGAATGCATCTAATATATAGTAGAAGGTTCTCGTATGTTTCACGTAGTCCAGGGAAAAATGACTTTGTCTGATCGTTTATGATTATTTATAATTATTTACAAATCCTATATATTTATATGTGATCATATATAATCATATATCGAGTAATGTATTATTGGATCTGATTATGTTTGTACTAATGCACTATGTATCTGGTTATAATATGGCTTCATACATATTTATACATAGGTTCGTGTATGACTATATTTAGTCATATACATAACTGTACATTGATCATTTATGACTATGAATAATCATATATAAACCTGTATATGACTAGATATAGTCATACCTATGTATAATTATGTATAAATCCATATATATCCAGATACATAGTGCATTAGTACAAACATAATCAATAATCATAAATGATCGGACAAGAACATTTTTTCCTGGGTTCTTTCTGGGCTAAGGGTATTGAAACTTTGCCTAGCAGATAGTTACATGTTCTTGATAATGAGGGCAATTATATTGTTAATTGTTTTAAAAAAATAAATATTACAAAAATATAAATTTTATTTCAATGTGGGAAAATAATTAGATTCGATGATTGTCACAATAACAACAGGCTAAAAAGTGGGTGAGCCAAAACGAAGTTGTGCGTATTGCGGCTCGTGCTTCATGTCGCAGCCCTAAAATAGTCGATTCTGGTGGCATAGCAGCACAATATTCAGGATACTCTCCAACAAATGCTAATATACCTTTTGCCATCCGTGTCTTTCCTAATATGACACTGGATGAATGATGTGATGGACGATCAAATTCTGCTTTAGACCATCCATTTTCATCAACAATACAAAACTCTTTAAATCGGTATTGCGACACTAAACTGCTCGCATCACCATTTCCATCCAATGGAATAGATCCGATATTAAAATGTCTACAAGTTTCCCCGGCCATAATAGTTTTACTGTAGATCTCTATTATTTCAGATATATTTTGAAGCCAGTCTTCCGGGAATAGTTCATCTGGATTTTGTAGTAAATCATCAGAATCATTCCATTTTGCACCTGGTATTGGATTGTGTTTGCGAAAGTACTGTCGCACCAATTGTGGTGTTCTTTTGTCCGCTAAAGCAACAACTGTTGCTCGAGCATTTTCTGCAGTTACTCGATATGGGTGTGGACAAATCATTTGTGTTGTTGAACTTCTACGTGTGCTTGATCGTTCAATATTTAAATAATCCAAAGGCGGTACGAATGTCTCATAATCAATATTGCCATAAGTGAAACGACCAACAATCTCCGAAATTAGCGAAAATGGCATAAATGTGTATCTAGCTGTACACTTCATATTGTCCTCAAGATCGTATGGAAGCAGCTCCCACTTTAAACACTTCTCAGGTTGTTCAGGTGGTAGAATATGCCAAATTTGAACTGCAAGTTGTAATAATCCAATTTTATAAAAGATAAGAGGAGTTATCTTAGTAGTTTCAACTACACGAGTCCTATTTTTTAATAAATTAAAAGTTTCAACAGCCATCATACTTATACCACGAGTTGAAATAGGTACTTTTACACGACATGGAATTATTGAAACATCAACTTTCTTCAGTTGTTCATCCATACTTGGACCACGTCTTTTCAACTTTCTTATGGTATTTTTCACGAAACTATTATAAGAATATCTTTTCGTCTTCTTTTCCAGATAATCTAATTGAACACTAAAAAAAGTCATTTTAGTAGTGACTCAAACACTGTTAAGATTGTTTCAAAGGTGACTCGCGCAGTACGAGTCAATCGTATTGTTGCAATCGAGATTCCATCCGTATTAGAGTCCGTTTCATCATACGAATACACAATATTGGCAATAAATGTAAACTTAAAACATTTCAACTTTTAACACTGTCAAAATTACCAAAATTAGCACGTGTCTAACACGCTGTACAGGTGTCTTTCTCATCTTCATGATCATTGTTTCTCTTACAGATGCTAAAATTGCATGAAACGACCTCTATAATAATTTGTTCTGGCGGCGTATTCTGGGTTACCTACACACCGACGAGTCACCACATTTCAAACGAAAAATCACTAGATCTAGTGGAATTTCACTACGTCCGGCAACAGAACCGCCAATCTAATCAACACAAATCCCCTAGATTTATTTGAAAGAAATTTAGGTTAGTTTAAACTTGTTTATATTTTTACAGTTTCAGTAAATCGATTTGAAAAAAAAATTGTAATAATTAGCGAAAATGAGTGAACAGCCTGTTATTAAAAAACTGGACGAATCGGTGATAAATCGAATAGCAGCCGGTGAGGTGATCCAACGACCGGCCTATGCACTCAAAGAAATCATCGAAAACAGTTTGGATGCTAAATCGACCAATATCCAAATCACTGTAAAGAATGGCGGCATGAAACTATTACAAGTTTGTAGAATTATTGCAATTTATTCGAATTTAAAATCAATAAATTATGTCCAGGTACAAGATAACGGCGTCGGTATACGTCGCGACGATTTCGAGATAGTTTGTGAACATTTCACCACATCAAAACTGCGAAATTCGATGATCTTCAAAGTATAGCAACGTACGGGTTCCGGGGCGAAGCCCTGGCCAGCATCAGTCATATAGCGCATCTGACAATCATCTCAAAGGTTGTATCGGAAATCTGTGCTTTTTAAATCTGTTAACGATTTTAGATTTCTGTGTGTTTCAAATAATTTGAAACACAAGTAAATTACAAGGCGTACCAACACCGATTTCTGGCAATCAAGGCTTGCACCGCGACCATCATTGAAGATCTGTTTTACAAAAGATGAACTTATTGAAATATCAATTTTTTTAGTCGTTCATCTGTACTTAAACCAAATGCTTCGGATTGCTCACGCCTTTTCATTTTTCTTTTGGTATTTTTCACGAAACTATTATAAAAATATCTTTTCGTCTTCTTTTCTAGATTATGATTGACATTCACATCGAATACGAAAAGATTCATTTTAATAATGACTCGAACAATGAGAAGACTGCTTCAAAGGTGACTGGAACAGTACGAGTCAACTGTAACGGTGGAAAATGAGCTAATTGTATGCAAGCAATAATTTATGACTATAGTATGTCTTATGATAAATATTAACAGTTTCGAGAGAGGCAAGTCATCGTAGCAACCAGTGTAAAAAGAAAAGTTTATTTATTATTATTTAATATAAATCAAAGGCCGAGTGTAACTGGTTCTGGTGGCATAACGGCACAATATTCAGGATATTCTCCAACAGATACTAATGCACCTTTTGCCATTAACATTTCAATACTTTGAATACAGATGATATCACCTGTTAGTTAATTGCGACGTTGCCATGTGTATTTTTGCTTTGTATTTTGTTCCTTTTAAAAATTAATCACATAGGTACATTCACTGTAATGAAAATTCTTGTTGGAGAATATTTGCTTCAACAGGTGTTGGAGTTGCCATCAAAATTCAAACAGTAAAACTATCAGTAATCGGAGTCGGAATCGACTGTATTGCTGTGATCACAATAAACACAGGCATTAAAGAGTGAATACCAACGCAAATTTGCCGATATTACTGCCAATGTTTCATGTCGCATTCCTAGAAAAGCCGGTTCTGGTGGCATAGCAGCACAATATTCAGGATACTCTCCAACAAATGCTAATACACCTTTCGCCATTCGAGTCTTTCCTAAATTGACATTTGAATGATGTGGTGGACGATCACGTTGTCCTTTAGTCAATTCATTTTCATTAGCAATACAAAACTCTTTAAATTGGTATTGCGACACTAAACTGCTCGCATCACCATTTCCATTCAATGCAATCGATCCGATATTAAAATCTTTGCGTGTTTCCCTGGCCCTAACAGTTCTCCAATAGATCTCTATTATTTCAGATATATTTTGAAGCCAGTCTTCCGGGAATAGTTCATCTGGATTTTGTAGTAAATCATCAGAATCATTCCATTTTGCACCTGGTATTGGATTGTGTTTGCGAAAGTACTGTCGCACCAATTGTGGTGTTCTTCTATCCGCTAAAGCAACAACTGTTGCTCGAGCATTTTGTGCAGTTACTCGATATGGATGTGGACAAATCATTTGTCCACATGGTTGTGATTGTTCAATATTCAAGTAGTCCAAAGGCGGTACGAATGTCTCATATTCAATATTGCCATAGGTGAAACGACCAACAATCTCCGATATTAGCGAAAATGGCATAAATGTGCATCTAGCTGTATCATTAACTTCGTTAACAAGATCGCTTAGATGCCGCTTCCAGTTTAAACACTTCCCAGGTTGTTCAGGTGGTAGAATATGTCGAATCTGAACTGCAAGTTGTAATAGTCCGATTTTATAAAAGATAAGTGGAGTTATCTTAGTAGTTTCAACTACACTTGTCTCGTTTTTTAATAATTTAAAAGTTTCAACAGCCATCATACTTATACCACGAGTTGAAATAGGTACTTGTACAACACACGGATTTATTGAAAACCCAACTTTCTTCAGTTGTTCATCCATACTTGGACCAGACGGTTCGCTTGCGCGCCACGTCTTTTCAACTTTATTTTAGTATTTTTCACGAAACTATATTATAAGAATATCTTTTCGTCTACTTTTCCAGATAATCTAATCAGCGGGGTCCCACTCAATGTTATTTTCTATGACTCTTATTTGAGAAAGAGGTTTTTCAGTATGACCAACTGAACGGAAAAAATACGTTTTTCGTTACTGTTACAAGCACAATATTGGTAAGCTAAAACATAATCAGGGCTTCTATACTCAATTTCTCAAACCACTCGATTTTGAAAATAGCTAAGAAATAATTTTATTGAAAAATAAATTAAATAGTACGTCATTTATCGCAACAATTTTTTTCTTACAATAAATTTAAACGTTGGTACCACTGAAAAACCTCTTATTAATTCGTTCATATAAGTGGGACCCCGCTGAATCTAATTGAACACTAAAAAAAGTCATCTTAGTAGTGACTCAAACACTGTTAAGATTGTTTCAACGGTGACTCGCGCAGTACGACTCAATCATATTGTTGCAATCGAGATTCCATCCGTATTAGAGTCCGTTTCATCATACGAATAGCACAATATTGGCAATAAATGTAAACTTAAAACATTTCAACTTTTAACACTGTCAAAATTACCAAAATTAGCACGTGTCTAACACGCTGTACAGGTGTCTTTCTCATCTTCATGATCATTGTTTCTCTTGCATATGCTAAAATTGCATGAAACGACCTCTATGATAATTTGTTCTGGTGGCGTATTCTGGGTTGCCTACACACCGACGAGTCACCACATTTCAAACGAAAAATCACTAGATCTAGTGGAATTTCACTAAGTCAGGCAACAGTACCACCAATCTAACCAACTCAAATCCCCTAGATTTATTTGAAAGAATTTTAGGTTAGTTTAAACTTGTTTATATTTTTAGTTTCAGTAAATCGATTTGAAAAAAAAATTGTAATAATTAGCGAAAATGGGTGAACAGCCTGTTATTAAAAAACTGGACGAATCGGTGATAAATCGAATAGCAGCCGGTGAGGTGATCCAACGACCGGCGAATGCACTCAAAGAAATCATCGAAAACAGTTTGGATGCTAAATCGACCAATATCCAAATCACTGTAAAGAATGGCGGCATGAAACTATTACAAGTTTGTAGAATTATTGCAATTTATTCGAATTTAAAATTAATAATTTATTTCCAGGTACAAGATAACGGCGTCGGTATACGTCGCGACGATTTCGAGATAGTTTGTGAACGTTTCACCACATCAAAACTACGAAATTTCGATGATCTACAAAGTATAGCAACGTACGGGTTCCGGGGCGAAGCCCTGGCCAGCATCAGTCATATAGCGCATCTAACAATCATCTCAAAGACTGCATCGGAAATCTGTGCTTACAAGTTAACAAATTTATATTTCTGTAGTGTTTCAAATAATTTAAAAGAGAGTTGTTTGTAGGGCGAATTATATCGATAGTAAATTACAAGGCGTACCAACACCGATTGCCGGCAATCAAGGCACCACGATCATCATTGAAGATCTGTTTTATAACATGAACGTGCGCCGGAACGCGTTACGCAGTCCCTCCGAAGAATACCAGAAGATTACAGAGGTAGTCGGCAAGTATGCGGTGCATAATGCAAACGTTGGATTCTCATTGAAGAAATCCGGTGAAAGTAACGATATTAAAACACCAACCAAATCGAATTGTATCGAGAATATCCGGACGATTTACGGGAATTTAATTGCACGCGAATTGGTGGAGGTACGGGCGGATAATACGATTTTAAAATTCACCGCACACGGTTATATAACGAACGTTAATTATTCTACAAAAAAATTCACTCTGTTATTGTTCATTAATCACCGACTAGTCGATTGTAACAATTTGAAAAAATGTATCGATCAAGTGTACGCCACGTATCTACCGAAAAACAGTCATCCGTTCGTTTATTTGAGTCTCGAATTGGAACCACAAACGCTCGACGTTAATGTCCATCCAACCAAACATGAAGTGCACTTTTTGAATGAAGAACCAATTATTGAAACGATTTGTACAACAATCGAACAGAAGCTGTTAGAATCGAACAATTCACGTCGATTCTACACACAAGCAAAACTACCGGGTTTCGAATTAATCGAAGCGACTACAACAATCGACACATCGAAAACCAATCAAAAAGATTTGATACGTACCGACTACAATGAGCAGAAAATCGACAAATTCTTCGGCACTCCCCAACAATCCGCTCAAAACGCGCAACATTTGTGTAAAGCGATCAAGAAACGTTTGAATCGTGTCGAGACGCAATTGACGAGCGTTTTGGAATTGCGTAAATCGATCGAGACGGATTGTCATCGTACGTTGCGTGATTTATTCGCTCAACACGTTTTTGTCGGTTGTATTAATTGCGATCAAGCGTTGATCCAATTTAGTACGAAATTGTTTTTGTGTAATACTCGGAAAATTCTCTATGAATTATTCTATCAATTGGTGGTGTATAATTTTCAAAATTTCGATAGAATCGTGTTTAGCGTACCGTTAGCATTGTACGAATTGGCTTTAATCGGTTTAGATCTACCGGAAACTGGATGGACACCGGAGGATGGTGATAAAATCGATTTGGCACAGAAGATTACGCAATTATTGATCAATAAGAGTGAAATGTTGGATGAGTATTTCTCATTACAGATCGATGGTGATGGCAATCTCCATTCGATACCATTATTATTAGGTTTCTAGATGTTTTCTTAAAATTATAACAATTTTTGAAGTGAAACTTCTTTAGGCGCGCTAGGGTAGTAAATTTTTTTCAAAGCGCAGCGAGTGGGGGCGTTGCCATAGCGTCGCTTATACTCTATCAGTTCTACCAACTAGGGTCTAAGGTTGGTATCATTGATCGATGTACAGCGCCCTCTGGAAGCGAACGAAAATTTCCGAGCCTACCGCGATTTATGATTTTTTGTATTTGTAGATGCAGATCGAGCAGATCAGGCAACGACACAAAGAAAATAAACCAATAAAAAAGTGAACTTAATCTCTAACCTGAGAAGTTTCACTTCTAACGCGCGGCGTTCCACGTATTTTCATTTTTTTTTTTGTTAATTTATAGATAATTATCTACCGGATTATGCAAGTTTGCCGTTGTTTGTTATCCGATTAGCTACAGAAGTGTGTTGGGATGTTGAAAAAGACTGTTTCGATACGTTCGCTAAAGAATTAGCGTTGTTTTATTGTGTGATCAATGAAGATGTACACAAAACGAATGGGAACGATTGGAAATGGTTGATAGAACATGTCATTTATGCTGCTGTTAAAGAGTATTTTATACCACCGAAGCGGTTTGTTGACGATTTGGTTGTTTTCGAAATTGCCGATTTGCCGAATTTATATAAAGTCTTTGAGCGTTGTTAATTTTAATTTGAGATTTAATTGTTTAGAGATCTGTTTAATTTTATTTTTTTATTTGTAAATTTTTTTGAGAAATAATTAAATGTTTAAATATCTTCGTCACCTGAACTAGCCCACCTGGCGGACTTCGTCCCGTCCGTTCATTTGTTTATTTCACAAAATTAACAATATTAATTCAACTGTAGTAAATTCATGTACCAAAGGGTTCCTAGATTTACGTTGGCACCCTTGAATTTAGTGATATTTTAGGGATTTATCTGTTTGCACATATCCCCGCTTAGAATCCTGCGACTATGTACTTTGTTTAGCGAGACTACTGTCAAATCTAGTAACCCTTTGGTCGGTGAATTGAGTATAAATTCATCTACCAAAGGGTTCCTAGATTTATGTTGGCACCCTTGAATTTAGTGATTTTCTAGGGATTTATATGTTTGTGTCCATATCCCTGCTTACAATTCTGGGACTACGTACTTTGTTTAGCGAGATACAGTCGTGATCAAAAAATTTTGGACGGCGTTTTTTTGACGTTTAAAAATGTTTAATCTGGGCCAAGCATTACTGTTATTATTAACGTTCGAAATGTCAAAATTAATGACTTTTTGAATATAAAATATTAAAGGCTGTCCTACACCAACTGACAATTAGATGTCCTTGACGTCCAAAATTTTTTGATCGCGACTGTATGTCGAATCTAGTAACCCTTTACTCAATGAAGCCACTATAATTAAATGATAATTTGGTAAAATATCGAAATGTTTGAATAAATTATTGTTTAATTGTAAAACGTTAAAGAAGGTGAGGTTAGAATCTCTGTTATTTACATTTTAAATGAAACTGCTAAATTATCAAAAATCCTTTCTTAGAATGTTTGCCAAATTTCGTCAGACGGATAGTTTCGGAGATACGGTGATGAGTCAGTGAGTGGAAAATCGCTAATATATGATAGATGTCATCGGCGTACTGTAAAATCCGTCATTTAGAAGAATGCCTAGTCTTTTTCGAAGTGACTTAGCATTGATTGTAAAACGATAAATCAAGGCGTTTATTCGACTGTCACCCGACATTTTCCAAAGCAAAATGTTATTGCTTGTCAATACCAAATTGTCGTATTGTTTATTAGTTTTCTTAATTGTTTGCCATCAATTCGTCAAAATCTCAACAAATTGCCAAAATGCCATCTATTGTACCGGTAAATTATTACACACAATCCAAATGGCGAACGTATTTAAAGATTCAAAAGTCTTCGTCGATATGCATTTAATCAATTCAATTGAATCAACAATTCAAGACTTTACCGATATGATGATTTATACAAATCAAAAACCAAACACATCCGATATACGCAACTTCATCAAACAACATTTTGGAGCGGAAAATTCCGAATTAGAATTATGGAAACCGGACGATTTCCGCACCGATCCCAAGTATTCGAACAAACACGATCTGAACGGCGAAAAAGTGTAAAACGTTTCGCAATCGGACACGAACCCGCAACGTTCACATTTCCTGCTCGCGATCAACACTAATTCTAATAATCATTGTAGATTCCTGAAACTCATCGATGATCCAACGATTCGCACATTTGCCAAACAATTGGTTGAGTTGTGGTCGAAATTATCGCGCCGTATACGTTCCACGGTCATCCACAATCCGACACAATACTCGATCATACCGGTACCGAACGGTTTCATTATACCCGGCGGCCGATTCCGTGAGTACTACTATTGGGACAGTTATTGGATCGTTAAGGGCCTATTAATCTCGGACATGACCACAACGGTGCGCGGCATCTTAGACAATTTCTTCGTAATCATCGACCGTTACGGTTTCATGCCGAACGGTGGCCGTATCTACTATTTAGACCGATCCCAACCGCCGGTATTAACAATGATGGTGCACGAATTCATGAAGAAGACCAACGATAAAGAGTGGTTGCGACGCAATATCAATTATTTAGAACAAGAATTACACTTTTGGTTGGATAAAAAATGCATTAAAGTGCGCAAAAACGGTAAAGTCTATGAAATGGCGCACTATCAATCGTCCAGTGACGATCCCCGACCGGAATCGTACCGAGAAGACGTACAAACCGCATCCGTTTTGAAAACAATGAACGAGAAACGGATCTTTTACCGATCGATCCGGACCAGTTGCGAATCCGGTTGGGATTTCTCTGTTAGATGGTTGGTGGATGACGACCCAAATCGTCCGTTTCTCGCACGATTAGATCCGGCACGTTTCGTGCCGGTCGATTTGAATGCGATTCTAGCTCGATCGTTTCGTATACTCAGCGATTTCTATGCGACACAACTCAACGATTTGATACGGGCGAATTATTGGCGCGATCTAGCCGTACAATTCGAAGATGCCATCGAGAATATTCTATATTGGAAACGTGATGGTGTTTGGTACGATTATGATGTGAAATTAGCGAAACAACACCGGGCGTTTTTTCCAACAAATCTAACACCATTATGGACGCGATCGTTCAATCTAACCGATCACCAACAATATTGTGCGGCATCGCAACGATATCTGAACGAGTATCGGATTCGGGACTACGATGGTGGTGTACCGTCATCGTTGTATGAGAGCGGCGAACAGTGGGATTTACCCAATGCATGGGCGCCGATACAATCAATTGTTATCTTCGGTTTGGCGTACTGTAAAGATGCAGAGAGTCGCAAATTGGGTAGAGAATTAGCGCAAAAATGGATACAAAACAATTTGAAAACATATGAAAAATCGCATGAAATGTTCGAGAAATACAACGCAATGTATCCGGGTGTACAAGGTAAAGGTGGTGAATACGAAGTACAAACCGGTTTCGGATGGTCGAACGGTGTTATCTTGGAATTAATCGAATATTATTATGTGAAAAACAAGAATTTCAAATAATTCTGTATTTATACAATAGGCGCCTATCTTCGGTAAACACCAACAGATGGCGCGACGCTTAACTTTGGTAAACACCAACAGATGACGCGGCGCCTATCTTTGGTAAACACCAACAGATGGCGCACTATTAAACAACATTTCAACACATCCGACAACAGATGGCGCTATTACTATAATTATTTACAATTTATAGAATCTTAAAATTAATTTAAATTATTACGAAAATACTGTATCATTATTTCTCTTGTGATAATTTCGTATTATCGTTGGAGATTTTCCGATTCGTTTCGATACGTACACTTTGATTGGATGCATGACTACTTGATCGTGAATGACTGCCACCACTGACCGGTGTCTGGATTTGTGGTGTTGGTGGATTTTTACCACCTGTTGTCGTTGCTAAATTCCCACTAATTTGCATATGATATTTATAAATATTTTCGGTACTCTCAACAATACCCTGTGTTAGATTTAAACTACGGCCACGTACACCGGTTTCTTTTGTTTTCGGTGACCACCAATTAACGAACGTTCCAACTACAGGTACATGCCGTAAGATACCTTCTTGCCATAAACGTTCTTCATTCTCTTTTTGTAAATCCATGGTGGCTGTTTCAATGCCTTTTTTAACGATTTCACTCATTGAATCTAATACTTTGGAATTCTCCTCGACATTTTGACCGACTTTTATTACTAAATTTAATAATTCATCAACATCTGATTGTGGTGTTAACATACCGAAACGGACACACATTAAACCATCATCACCTTCACCCAATGAAAAGGCGGAATCGGTTGAACGTAATGAATCAACTAATGCTATATTCAATTGATTCAATTCATCTTTTGCTTGATCGGTTAATAATTGTTCCCATCCTTCGGGTGTATAACGTACACCACCTAAACCGGCCCATTCTGGTAGATCGACTAATTTCAATACGGGTGATTCATTTACTAATCGTATAAAGGTTTCTTTATGTTGTATGGTGGCATGTAGGATGACTAATTGTTGTTCTAAACATTGTATAAATCCATCGATATCTTCTACACTGGGTTGTTGGTTTGATGGTTGATTCTCGAATGGACAGAAACGTAGGACAATACCGACATTCTCCAATTCGCATATATCGATCGGTACCTAACAACATACAAATAAAATCATTTTTACGCAGTGACCCCCGCCGATTTTTTTGAAGTGAAACTTCTTTAGGCGCGCTTGGGTGTAAATATTTTTCAATTTATTTTCCCTATGTAACGAAAAATGCGATGAGGTGAGGGGAAACACTTCCCCTCTAACAGAAGAGTGGGGGCGTTACCAATAGCGTCGCTTATACTCTGTCAGTTCTGTCAACTGCTTAAATTAAACACTAGGATCTAAAGTTGGTGGCATTGATTGATGTACAGCGCCCTCTGGAACGAAACTAACATTTCAAGGCTTACCGCGATGATTTTTGAATTTATAAATTAACTAGCAGAGCCGGCAGACTTCGTCCCGCCCGTTCGTTGATTTATATTCATAAAATTAACAATATCGAAATGTTTGAACAATAACGTCAAAGAAAGTGAGGTTAGAATCACTGTTGTTAACTTTTTAAAATGAAAATTTATAAATTAATTAATGGCGTTAAATTATACAGTTGCGATCAAAAAATTTCGAACATCAAGGACATCTAATTGTCACTTGGTGTAGGACAGCCTTTAATATTTTATATTCAAAGAGTCAGTAATTTTGACATTAAACGTTAATAATAACAGTAATGTTTGGCCCAGTCTAAATATTTTTAGACGTCAAAAAAAAATGGCCACATTTTTTGACCGCAACTGTATATGTAAATACAGTATGTAAATGTAAATACAGAAAAAGACAACTGCAGAAAAAAATCGAGCTTTCAGACAACGACAGAAAGAAAATAAACCAATCAAAAAAATAAACTTCATCTCTAACCCAAGAAGTTTCACTTCTAACGCGCGGCGTTCCACGCACTTTCAATTTTTGTCAAATTTTGTGGAGGTGTTCTCTACTTTGAAAAAAAGATTCCCTGAAAGTTTCAACTCTTAATATGCGGCCGTTTCGAAGTTATGAGTTTTTGAAATTTTGAAGAAAAAAATTTTCAACTTTTTCATCAATTTTTTTGAGGTAAAAAACGTTTTCTTCAAAATTGGTAAAATATAGTTTTTTGTAGGAAAAATTCTCAGCTTTTCAATGGGAATATTCATTTTTTCATGCACGCAACGGAAGACCCTTTAAAATCCAATCAAAGTGAAAATAGTATATTAAAAAACAAGTGTCAGAAGTCGACAATTATTGCTCGTTTTCTAAAGGACGAGGGCAATATACGACTTCTGACACGAGTTTTTTATACTATTTTCTCTATTTTGTGCCCTTTTTTACAAAATAAATCTGCGAGATTTGATATTTAGGGAAATTGGTGGGAGTTAGTGTTATCGATAAAACAATTGAACAATTGTTTGCTTTCTTGATTGATGTATTAGTGGTTGAATATATTATCAAAAATTACTACTTATTTTGTTTTGTTTACGATTTTTGACATTTGTCAAAATCAATACCAACATTAGGGAAAAAAATTCCTACATTTTCCATTATTACACAGTGTATCGAAATGAGCTCATTTCGATGCAGTAGCGAGTTTAATAATAACGCTATTATTGACGCAAAATAGAAAAAAGTGACTTTTCTCAGAGTGCGGCGCGTGGTACATCAAATTTTACATTATTTCCGAAAGCTGAGAGTTTTTCCACATAAAATATGTCATTTTCGCGATGTGCATATTTTTTGTCTCCTTGCAATTAAATAAAATGTAAAATCTCGACAATATTGCGAGTTCTGGGCCAAAACGGACCGAAATCAAAACGACATAGCAATATCGGACTTCTCTATCAGAACAATTTTGTTGTGCGCATGCGCTTGCGTTTGTTTCTGTTCTGCTATTGGCTGTTGGTAACATCAGCGCCAACTTTATTCTATTTTAATTTCATTATTTGACTTTTCACGCATGCGCAAACGGGATTTGTCCTGATAGACGAAAAATATCGTGTTTTTTATCTCTCTTTTATCGTAACCGGTTTCTACCATATAATACTAATACACTGCCGAAACAGGCCGAAATCAAAACGGCATAGCAATATCGGACTTCTTTCTCTATGAGGACAATTTTGTTGTGCGCATGCGCTGGCGTTTTTCTGTTCTACTATTGGCTGTTGATGACATCAGCGCCAACTTCATTCTAATTTTGAATTTAATTGTTTGACTTTTCACGCATGCGCAAATCGATTTGTTTTGATAGAGACAAAAGATACAAAGTATCTTATTTTATATCTCTCTTTTATCGTGACCTCTTCCTACATTTTATTTTAACATATACACTATTCACTGAGAGAACGGATTTTTTTGACAGCTTTTGATAGTCTTGTGACCAACTTGTTAGAATAAAATTTCCTATATTTGATTCTAAACACAGCTTTTTGTAGCTCTTCTAAGTATTTGGCAGCCTTTTTACCTAACGCATTGAAGAGATTTTCTGTAAGAAAATTTTTTATTCTATTTCTTGTATATCGAAGTCGCTTTCGCCATTGCCTAAGAATATTTATAATTTTCGTCTTTTGAAAGTAATTTTGAATTTTGCGCCATAGAACTAGTAATTTATCTAGATACAAAAATGTCCATTTTAACAGTGAATAGAGTATACAGTTGCAATCAAAAAATTTTGGACGTCAAAGAATTCAAGGACATGTAATTGTCAATTGGTGTAGGATAGCTTTTAATATTTTATATTCCAAAAGTTATTAATTTTGACATTAATAATAGTAATGCTTGGCCCAGATTAAACATTTTTATAAACGTCAAAAAAACGCCGTCCAAAATTTTTTGATCGCAATATATTTAGGACATTAGTATTATTGTCCATATGCCTATACTTGGTTCATTATTGTAATGTAAAATTTTGACAGACGAATGTCAAAATTCATGCAACTTATGCTCTGAAAGTCCCTAGATTTTGACATGTTTGAGGAAATGAAATCTTAAGCCTTTGTTTATATGTCTTTAAATAATTAACATAGTTTTATTTTGTTTCTTAATTTATCGTAGTTCGATTTTGATAGTGAGATTCTTATGAGAAAATTATTAAATGGTATTTGAATTGGAATTAAATCCTCATAGTTAGGGACTTTCAGAATACTGAGTTGCATAAAATTTGACATCTTTTAAATGTCACACTTTATATTACAATCGTGTACCGAGTATACTACATATTTTATTAAATTTTAATAATTGTATTTATACAGGGTTTTTGTCCTAAATGTGGGCGTTAGTCGAGATCTATTAGTGAAGGAAATAGTTGTTTCGTTGGGTCTCACATCCTCGTTACATTCGACGTACACGTTCTTAAGACTGCTATTTGTTTTACTTCAAAGCTAAAAGATCTCGTCTATCGACCACGTTTAGAATAAACACCCTGTATATAAAGACTAACCTGTGGAGAATCTAATTGTAGAATTTGACCGAGCCATGAGTTTAATTTGTCGTAATAGGGAGGCACTTTTGTTAGAATTTCACCCTCTTTGATTTCTGGTATGAATTGGAAGACGATCGAACTGGCCGTTGACTCGAACAACAACTGAAAACAAAAAACAATCACAAATCTCAATCATGTAGGGCATCACGAGTTTCTCGACAAATCTACCCAGTAAAAAAAAGTGATCTCACAATAGAACAAATGAATATATAGTAGATTCAACAAAATGTTACTAAATTTGACAGACTTGTCAGTAAACATAGAAATCACTAGATTCAACCGTACCAACTGAAATCTAGTAACCCTTTGGTCCGTGAATGTACTATAGAAGTGTTTGTTATATATACTCCGTCCACAAATTAAGTATAAAATAACCTTCGCAACGAAAAAATAGTTCCGCTATTAAAGCCACAAAATTAATTAAATGATCGAATTTCAAAGTTAGATAATATTAAAAAGTGGCAAAAAATTGAATCGCGTAGGATTTTAATCCAACAGTAGGGCCACAATAAAATATACTTTTTGGTTCAAGTAAACATGTAACAGTTAGGAACTTTTCGAATGTTAAGTTGCACATAACCTAAATTTGAAATTTTATACTTAATTTTAGGACGACTGTCAACTTTTTTATCGTTCATTTGTTTAATGTTGAAATCCTCGATTTCTACTGTACATCCCATAAATTATTGAAAAAACGATATTTACTGGGATATTAGGTGGTTTCGATATCAATTCGGATACGGTATAACTGCCACTATCGCCGCCAGGTTTTTGACTCTAAAAATTATGCAAAAATAAACAATTTTTATTTAGCAAACAAAATCGAAAATCTTACCAACACGCGAACGTGTAAATAACAATCTAAGGCGGCATATAAACGTTCACTAGCCAAAAAATTATCACGTATCCTCGAATGAACACCATCACAACCCAAACATTGCAAACCGACCCATAATGGTAGCGATAAAATCCGTTTACCCTGATGATCATTATTTAGACCCGCTAATAATGGTAGAGTACTTTCACGGCTAGCGCCCACTTGCCGATTACGCGTTGTATTCAATGAATTATCCCATAAACGATACAACGTCTGGTACCAAACGAACAAATTAAGGATTTAATCAACGACAAACTGATTGAAAATGTTATTTTGGTATCAAATAAAGGATACAACCATCGGTAATCCAGGAATGCCCAACCAATTGCTCAATGTTAACGTGAAACTATCCGCTATCGTTGGAATGTGGCCGGTTTTTTGATAATTCGGTAATGCTAAAGCGGCCAAACTATGGCCACGCAAATGCAACCAACAATCGTACAATTTACACAATTCTCGTATACGTGTGATATTATCAACATGTCCGGTGATCGGTGTACCCGTATCGGCAATAATCAATAATGGTGTACGTCCTGAATTTAGATCATCAGCTAACATCTTTTGCAACACGGCTATATCCATTGTGTAATGTGAGCCGAAATGTGTATTGACCGGTACGGGCCGGATACAGATCAATGGCAAGCCCAATTGTCGACATAAATGCTGGACAATACCCAATGGACTGGCAACACTACTGTAAATCGTCGGTAGCGATGTGGTTAGGGCTAGAGCACCATCTTCAAGGTATCGCGCGTATTTGTAGTGCAGCATCATGCGCGTTACACGCACCAAGCCTTCGAGATGATCATCATGATAGAAAGACGACGAATCCAGGAATCTATAAGGAATCGTTTGAGAATCGCCCCCAAAAAAACATTGTTCCAGCAAAAAATATTTTGTCGAATCATATATAATCATACAAGTTATTCATATATGATCAGATCCAAAAAATGGCCATGTCTAATCATATATATTTATGCATTATTATACATAAACATATCTATTTTCGGTTTTTTATTTTTCGACGTTTCGAAGATGCCTTATATCTCGTAGACTTTTCGAAAAGTCGATACTTTTTCTACGGTTTCTTGTGCAGTTTTTAAAGCTCATTTTATTTGGCTAATTATATTTTCTTTAGCTTTCACCGTTTTTGAGTTATAACACAAACTTGTTTTTTTTTTAAATGGAACATATATTTAATTTATCGCTAATTAAATTGCTTATTTTTTTCTGATTCCAAATATATATAGCTTGATATAGTTATTATCAAAAATACGGGAGTTATTTTGAAAATTTCGATTACGCAAGTAGCGATTACAAAAATCATACTCGAAAGAATTTTAGTGTGCCATGAAACAAATATTACCTATTGCAAAAGAAGAAAACAAAAGAATAAATAAATAGCAACCAAAATAATAGTTCGTTGATAAGCTAAAAAACAATTGTTTCATAGCACTCTAAAGTCTTTTCGAATATGATTTTCGAAATTTTTCCCTTCGAAATCGAAATTTTTCAAATAACTCTCACATTTTTGAAAATAACTATAGCAAACCATATATATTTGAAATCAGAAAAAAATAAGCAATTTAATGAGCAATAGATTAAATATATGTTCCATTTAAAAAAACATAAGTTTGTGTTATAACTCAAAAACGGTGAAAGCTAGAGAAAATCTAATTAGCTAAATAGAATCAGCTTTAAAAACTACATTGAAAACAATGAAAAGAAAATGAACTTTTTCGATAGCCTACGAGATATGAGGCATTTTTGAAATCGCGAAAAAATGAAAAACCGGAAATAACTCGAAAACAAAAGAACATAGCAAAAATCTAATTGCACCATCTGACTAGTCAGGAAAAAGTAGGACAGGAATGTTCTATCCGTTAGTTTGTACGAGCTTTCCTTATAGGAGATACCCTGCAAAACCATCGAAAATGGTCCACCCTGTACAGGGTGTCGAAAAAGTGAGCCTGTGAAAGTATCAGCTCTTAATTTTAATATTAACAGGTGCCTCATCGCGATTTTCCATTTTCCATTTGATTAACATGGAAAAAAGATTCTCTTGCACTTTGGAATTTTCTAGCTCACGTTAGGAACAATATTACGGAATGTCTAAGATACATTCTTATAGAAAATTTAACGTTGTACAAAAAAGGTCTCTTACAATTTTTTGATATATTCAGTCCTTCAAAAGTTATTCAAGGTTAAAGTTGGACTAATAGTAAATTTTTACATTTTTCCAGTTCTTTGACAGAACCATCAACTTTTAGAACATTTTTTGAGGAGGATTTTATTCTCTATAACTTATCTTTATAAAAGTTTTTGATATTCTTCACAGGTCGAAAGTTATTTCACTCACAGTATTGAATAGTTATCAATGCGAAAATATTACTAGAAATTACTAGAATACAAAAAAATCAGTTTATTGCAAATAACTTACGACCTGTAAGAAATATCAAAAACTTTTATCGAGATAAGTTATAGAGAATAAAATGCTCTACAAAAAATGTTCTATAAAATTTTCCCATAAAATTGATGGTTGCGTCAAAAAACTGGAAAAATGTAAAAATTTATCATTAACCTTGAATAACTTTTGAAAAAATAAATATATCAAAAAATTGTAGAGCGTTAAATTTTGTATAAGAACAAAGTTCAGTCATTTCGAAATATTGTTCGCAACGTGAGCTATAAAATTCCAAAGTGCAAGAGAATCTTTTTCCCATATTAATCAAATGGCAAATCGCAATGAGGCACCTGTTAATATTAAAATTGAGAGCTTATACTTTCACAGGCACACTTTTTCGACATCCTGAACAATATTTGCAGGGTGTCTTTTAGAAAAAAATTAGTCGATTTTTCTGAGTCTAATATATATACCGGGTGTTTTTTTAAATGTGAATCCTCAAATATCTCATTTGTTCAATAACTTGCCGACGTCAGAACTGTTTACGAATGGTTTCAATGTCAATGATATTATTACAACTATTGACAAGATTTCATTCATAAATAATACTATTGGCCTTGCATTTGTTTTGATTCAAATGTTGTCAACAGTTGTAATAATAACATTCGACTTCCAAGTATAAGTCAACAATTCTGACGTCGAATTTTTTCATCAATGGATAAGTTATTGAACTCCAGAGAAGTTCTAATTTCTTTTTGAGCAGCAAATGAGAAGTTTTTTAAAGAAAAAAAAATGATTTTCACATCAAATTCAGTCGCAGTATTCATTGTAGGTATAATTGGTTTCCTAATAGTGAGTAATTTTCGCGACCCTATATGACGTTTTGGCATTTTCAAACTAGCTAGAACGAAAATCGTGTCGGTCAATTGAACTATAGACATTGTAGTCTAACTTCTTTAGATACTTTTCCATTTCAATTCATAAACAAACGAGATATTTGAGGATTCACATTTTAAAAAAACACCCGGTATATAACCAGATTCAATTATACAGTGACTTATATATGATCAGACAAAATCATTTTTTCCTGGGGTGTTACGATTTACCCGAAAATCTGCGATATCCAACGTGTCGTATCTGTAGTGATCCGTGTACTCAATTTCTGTAAAACCGTCCGTTCTAAACTACCACAATACGCCTGTAAACTATGCGAAACAATCACAAATCGTGCGATATCATCGAACAATTGCAAATTGTTCGGTTCCCCATCATCATCCATATTAATCAATTGTTGTATAATATCAACAATACCATCATGGGTCTTTTGTTCTAAACCTAAGAACACAGTGGGCTGCTGTTGTTGTTGTTGTTGATCCGAATTGTTACCACCTTCAACAACTTGTTCTAAACGCGACACAATCTCGGATGCTTCAATTGCAATTTCACCCAATTGTGACTAGAAATTAATAATTTAATTAATCTAATTTTACAACGAATTAGTAATTGATTATAATTACGTTTTTTGGTGGTTTTGTTATTTCCATATTTACGGCTAAATTATTCGGTTTTGTTGGATTGTTGTTATCTTGCGGCAAGGAAGCCATCGTGGCAATTAGACGTTTGTAGAGATGGGCGTACTCGTACAAAATTAATCGATTAATCTCGACAAATCTCAAATAATTTCCACTAGACAAACAAAATTCACCACAAATTACCATAAATTAATACAACAAAATTTCGGTATAATTGATTATAATTCACAACAATAACAGATAATTAGTTTAAAATCGGTTTAAATTGCGGTATAGTGTGTTGCCTACACTCCCGTATAATTAAGCGCATCTCTATTATTTGACAACTCAATTTTAGGTTATGTTATTGTTTTTTTTTGTTTGAAATTGGAGCTACGCCCCTCTAATTTCGCCCCATAAAAATGGTCGATACACGAACGACTATGCGTGAATTGGAATTGGCGGCGAAAAATGCCGCAATCACCCACATAACAACAATGTTCCAACGTCCCGGTCAATTGGAGAAAGTCGAACAGTACAAACACCGTTTGGAGCGCAAAAAGGCATCAGTTGAGGCGCAATTGAAGTCGGCCATGCAACAACAATTGGACAGTGTCCGGACCGGTTTGAACGAATTACATCAATGTTTCGATGATGTGCACGACATCGATACGAGTCTGAAACGTATGTTCCAATTATTCAATGATGTGCCCGAGTTGTGTGATCGTTTGAATTTGGTACGTGACGAGAATATGCGTCATTCGCAATACGTGACGGCCCGTGAGAATCTCAAACATATCTTTACGGTGCCCGAGAGTGTGGAGAAGACGAAACAATGGATCAATGATGGGAAATTGTTGCACACCCATCAATGTTTGAGAGATTTAGAGAATAGCCGTGATGATCTCCTGTACGAATTACATAAATTACCAAATCAATCGCCACACGATAAATCAATGTTGAAAGCGTACTTTGCTGACGTTGAAACGTTATCGAATCTGTTAGAGAAACAATTACGTTTGATCTTGACACGTACTTTGAATACGGTACGTAAAGAACCAACGGTGATTGTGACAGCGCTACGGATAATCGAACGTGAAGAAAAAGCCGATTATGAGGCGTTAAAACAGGAGAAACAGACCGGTTTTCTGCCGCCTGGCCGGCCGAAACGTTGGAAACAAAAAGCGTTTGAAGTGTTGGAGAAATCGGTGGCGACACGTATCGAAGGCACACAAGTCGAAGAACGTAACGATAATAAATTGTGGTTGATACGGTACCTAGAATTGATCCGACAATTGATTCTGGAGGATTTACGTGTAGTGAAAACGTTATGTTTACCGTGTTTTCCGCCACGTTACAACATCATCGATAGATACATCGAAATGTACCACGACAGTCTATCGAAACATCTACAAGAAATAATCGATAACGGTTTAGAGGGTAATGAGTACGTAACAATGTTGTCGTGGTGTCTAAAAACGTACCAATCAACGGAACTATTAGGTCATCCGGATCTGATTGAATTCACCACAAATCTACCACCATTACTACCCGATCCAGTATTAATGAAATTAGAAAACGATTATTTGCAGAATATCGAAACGAATTATATCGAATGGATGAAGAATACGCTGGTGTCGGAGGAGCAAGAGTGGCGTTCGAATATCGAACCGTTCAATGAGAATTATACGAAGGCATCGGCACCGATCATCATCTTCCAAATGATCGATCAAAATCTCCAAGTAGCCACAACGATCAGTGATGATTTAATTGGGAAAATATTGAATTTAAGCATCAAACAAGTGATGAATTACGGTGAATCGTATCGTCGAGCAATCACCGATTTCAAATTGAAATATTTCGAGGATCGCAATCAAATCCCGTATTTCACACAATATATGATTGTGATCATCAATAATTGTTTACAATTAGCCGAATTAGGTACACAATTGGAGAAACAATACAAACAAACGAACGTTGAAATGTTTACCAAATTACGTACGATTTTCATACAATTACGTAACGATAGCGGTGATTATCTGTTAGAAGAGTTATTCGTCGATTTAGATAAGCATTTCGATGAATTATTCACGGTCCGTTGGTTGACCACAACAATTCCAGTCGATACGATTTGTTTGACTTTAGACGATTATTTTCAAGATTATAATCGTTTAAATCCAACAAATTATAAATTCGTTGTACAACAAGCACGCTATTTAGTAATTAAACGTTATTTAATTGCTCTACTATCGAAACGTACCACATTTAAAACGTTCGATGAATGTTGTCAGGCGGCCGATAAAATCCGCAAAGAAACCGAACAATTGATGAAATTATTCGATAATTTAGGTGAATCGGATAGTAATGATGTGTTCGAGCCGATTATAATGTTGGCTGAATTATTGAAGAGTGATGATGATATGTTATCATTTGAATTGCATCGTGTTGTTGAGAAATATCCGGATATTAATGATGATCATTTGTTGAGATTGTTGTGTTTACGTGGTGATCTACAACGGTCGGATGTACGGGAAAAGGTGGCGCATTTACCGAAAACCAAAACAACGTTGTATGGTGGTACGATATTTAAAAATTTAGTTTTTCCCAAATTGGTCAATCTGAATGTTTTCAATAATTAAAACAAATATGCATTATCGTCAAAAAAACAATAAAAATTAGTGTTTATTGTAATTTTCATTAAATTTAACATAATATTCAAAAGAATATTGTTATTGTTTACATTTTTACACTTCAACCGTCCCTGTTCAACATCTGCGGATCTCAACGGCCATCCTATCTTGGCCGAGCTGTATATGTGATGAATGTTGACTAGATGGTTAGGCAACACCCTATACTCATTATGGATAAAAGTCGCGCTTATTATTTAGGATGATTGGTCGGAAAGGGTGGCGCATTTACCGAAATCCAAAACAACTTTGTATGGTGGTACGATATTTAAAAATTTAGTTTTTCCCAAATTGGTCAATCTTAATGTTTTCAATAATTAAAATAAGTGAGTTGATGTTACATTATCGTCAATAAAAAACAATAAAAATTGATGTTTATTGTAATTTTTATTAAATTTAACATAATATCCAAAAAAATATTGTTATTGTTTTCAATTTTTACACTTCAAACATGCTTGTTCAACATTTGCGGATCTCAATGGCCATCCTATCTTGGTCGAGCTGTACATGTGATAAATGTTGACTAGATGGTTAGGCAACACCCTATACTCATGTAGAAAAATCTGGTCGGTACAGTCGGAAATAAAAGTACGAAAGATTTTCACAAAATCAATGTCTTTCAATATCTTTTAAAATAAAGCATTTAAATGAAAACTATTTTTCACATGTTTGTTTTTTCTATCACATTTCTAATACATTCAGAAATAGTTTAAATTTAATTCAATTTTAAATGAAATTTCCAATTATTGTTAGGATCATAGAAAAACTTTTGTCTGTGAGTGTACCTCCAATTAAACTTTGAAAAAATAAAATACATTAATTTTTATAACAGTAATCATCGATACAAAGTATCTTATTATACTTTAAAATACTTTAATTAAAATGAATTTTATTTTTATTCCTTGTAGCGTGACAACACCGTAAAATCTTAGCAATTGTCATATTCTCTAATGTTAGAAGGGAATAGTATGCGTGTACCTGTCTCTATTCAACTTGTACTGTTTTATATTTACGTTTGCATTTACGCGATAACATATGTTGCGAGGTTGCCACGTTTCTTTGGTGAATCACACTACCCATTCAATAATATCATACATGTCGCTCATATTTGTTATTTTTCTCAATAAATCATATTGAAACCAGTTAATATTAATTGCTTATGTGCTTCTTGAATATTTAATCTATTAGTTTACAAATTTACAATTTTTTTTAAATACATCTTCATTACTATGGTTTAATGTGATTTGGTCGGATGGTGCATTTTTCATTTAAGTACGTGTACATTTGCAATAACTAAAAAATGTTATCACTTTTAAACGGTGTTGTAAAAAATGTTGTAATTTTTTCAGAAGCTTCAGAAAACTTATCTGAATAATATATATTTTTTTCAGCCTATTCTCATTACTTTCAATATATCGACAAAACATCTTTAAAACGAAATTGGCACCTGATATATGTACTTACTGATCAGACAGATTAAAAAGTTTTTGCGTAAAGGTATCAAAAGAATAGACTTAATTCAATTAATTCAAAATAGTTTTATTATACTCGGATCATATTATTATATTTTTTTATTTTAATAACAACAGATGACGTCGGGAAAATTTGGACATGTAAACGCTGAAATTATAGTTTTTATTTTAATTCAAATAAATATACTAACAACTAAAAACTAATTACCTCATATTCCATTTTTTATCGTCCGCCAGACACTTTATCGGTTTCATGCAAACACAACCGTTGCTGTCCTCATCGATAACGGCTGCTGGAACAGACATTGCTGACAAATAACTGAATGCGAGCACAACAAAGATTGTAAGGAAAACTAGTTGTCTTGACATTTTGTTGGAGAAAATCTGAAAAAATGATAGATACAACAATATAGTAATTATAATGTATCAAGGGCGTTATAAGACAAATAACTGTACGTCGAGCGAATGCGTTATGCCCAAAACGCCCGTGTAATGCATTCATTAGTTTATGCCATAAGTAAAAGAAGCAATTGAACTTTATTTTTTAAGTTGTTTATCATAGCAACGCGCCTTAATAGCGAGCTGTTATTTTGCATAACGCCATCGCAACGCCATTATTGCCCATCGTCAAGTAAACAATTATTATTCGCTTATAATGTGATCGTTTTCATATCGATTAATGGTTCAAGAATATTTAACGAATGACATAAATAAATTAATATTACTCATCAATTTAATTATTTAAAAGTTACAAATTTTATTAACTTATACTCTACTTACCGAATCTATTCTTCTGTTAAAAGATTTCAATTGATACTAAAACGAAATTGGCATCGGATTTATATATTGTTCAGATTGATTAGTTTTAAGTGCTTTCACGTATCTAAAATAAATAATTCTCAAGTTGTTTTTTCCTGTATCAATGGACATCATATGATGGATAATTACTTCTTATTAACTACTTAAAACACTTGAAATCTGAATAATATATGTATACAGACTGTTTCAGCCCATGCGCCCACCTTTCTTAGCTCTTTTAATTATTAAAATACTCGTACACAACCTTCAACAACCTAAACTAGGTCACCAAAGGTTCTTATTAGTCCTTAGGTATTTTGAATGTTAGATATTCCAAAGGTGAGTACTGGTGCTGTGGACCAGAATCTAGAAAATATGATATGAACAATACAAAATAAAATTATTTTTTTCAATACTTGCCGTTAAAGTCCTACTTTATCGACTAAAAACTCGATGGTAAAGTAGCACTTTACCCATCTCAACGGTAAAGTGTTTACTTTACGGTTGAGGTGGATAAACTCCATAGCAACCAACAACTTATTAGAAAATAAAAAAATAAATAAATAAAAAAGAGTTTGAAGGGCAAGTATTAAATAAAATCTTGTACTGCACACGGTGGTGAAGTCCATTTATCCATTCGCAGATTTGTCTCGCTCGGCTTTCAGCCTCGTGAGCCACACTTCCGCTCGTGGATAAAGTATGACTTTACCACCTTGTACAGTAAATATCTGTTATTTTATTTATATCGTTTTAATAGTTTTAACCGAAATTTTCTGCTATTACTTCTCAATCAAATGTCACTCGAATCTTTTGTATGTCAGTAATGGGAACATTTTTCATATATTATAAAGAGCCACACAATAGTTGCACAATTCAAATTTAATTTAATTAACTTGATTATATATTATACTACGTATATTATTGTGATTGTTAAGAACAAATCTAATTTTGGTAAAAGTTCTAAATAATTTTATTCTACGTTGCTCATATTCTTTAATATTTTATGATCCTCAACACCAGTATTCAACATTGGGACATCTAACTCTGAAAGCAGCCCAACGATCTTATGTGACCTAGTTTTGGTTGTTGAAGGTTGCATTCGAATATTTTAATAATTAAAAGAGCTAAGAAAGGTGGGCGGTTGGCCTGAAATAGTCTGTATATACTTATCAGACACATGTATCTCAAGTACTTTCAAGTTTCTAAAATCAACAATTCTAAAGCTGTTTTTTTCCTAAATTGACATTTGACTTTTGATAATAACACGTTTAAACTAGATTGCCGAATTAATATAAAAAATTATACAAGAAAAAATACTCAATGTTCATGGTGATGTCTGGAAATTTCTTCTTCAATTGCCTCTTGTCCACCCACCAATTCACATCATTGCTTCCTATTCTTCAAATATATATGAAGAAAGATGATTAACAGCTTAGAAGGTCCAAAAAATTTCACAAACGTTGGTTCAAACTGTGTGTCTTTATAGATGATCATTTGAAAGCAAAAAACCAGCTAATTATAATTTTCTGTAACTTTTACGAATTAAGTAATGATTAAGAAGTAATTATCCATCATATGATGTCCATTGATACAGGAAAAAACAACTTGAGAATTATTTATTTTAGATACGTGAAAGCACTTAAAACTAATCAATCTGAACAATATATAAATCCGATGCCAATTTCGTTTTAGTATCAATTGAAATCTTTTAACAGAAGAATAGATTCGGTAAGTAGAGTATAAGTTAATAAAATTTGTAACTTTTAAATAATTAAATTGATGAGTAATATTAATTTATTTATGTCATTCGTTAAATATTCTTGAACCATTAATCGATATGAAAACGATCACATTAATAAGCAAATAATAATTGTTTACTTGACGATGGGCAATAATGGCATTGCGATGGCGTTATGCAAAATAACAGCTCGCTATTAAGGCGCGTTGCTATGATAAACAACTTAAAAAATAAAGTTCAATTGCTTCTTTTACTTATGGCATAAACTAATGAATGCATTACACGGGCGTTTTGGGCATAACGCATTCGCTCGACGTACAGTTATTTGTCTTATAACGCCCTTGATACATTATAATTACTATATTGTTGTATCTATCATTTTTTCAGATTTTCTCCAACAAAATGTCAAGACAACTAGTTTTCCTTACAATCTTTGTTGTGCTCGCATTCAGTTATTTGTCAGCAATGTCTGTTCCAGCAGCCGTTATCGATGAGGACAGCAACGGTTGTGTTTGCATGAAACCGATAAAGTGTCTGGCGGACGATAAAAAATGGAATATGAGGTAATTAGTTTTTAGTTGTTAGTATATTTATTTGAATTAAAATAAAAACTTTAATTTCAGCGTTTTATGTCCAAATTTTCCCGACGTCATCTGTTGTTATTAAAATAAAAAAAATTAATAATATGATCCGAGTATAATAAAACTATTTTGAGTTAATTGAATTAAGTCTTTTCTTTTGATACCTTTAACCAAAAACTTTTTAATCTACCTGATCAGTAGATATATCAGATGCCAATTTCGTTTTAATATTAGTTGTGTAGATATAGTCTTTTATGAATTATTATAGCCGTTAATGAAAATATAACTGTAGTCGGATACGGACTATAGCAAAAACAAATGGTGTACAAAAAGAAGTTATAATTCACTGTTAAAAATTTTCTAAAATTTCAGAAGCTAACGCTTCTGAAATTGCAGAATCAATATTCTGAAAGTGTTTCAAGAATAATATTATTCTGAATTTTCAGAATCCACATTCTGACAGTATTTCAAGGATAAGATTATTCTTAATTTTCAGAACGTATTTGAAAATTGGATTATTTTTAAGAAAATTTTCTAAAATTTACAAACTATCATTTCTGAAAGTATTCCGACAACAATATAGTTCTGAATTTTAAGAAAGTAGTTAGGAATTCATAAAGCAGCAGTATTTGTAAAAAGATGTTCTACAATTTCTTAAGCTAATTTATCTGAAATATCTGTTGTATTTTTGTGAAAATTATTCGTAATTTCAGATTATCACCTGAAAGTTCAAAAATATAAAAAATATGAGAAAAAAAATGAAACCTCTGCTATTAATAATATTTGAATTTTCCATAAAACGTTAGAATTTTTGACACAAATTGAAAATTTTCAAAAGTTCTGGAAGTTATTGTTTTTAGCCCAAAGAGCTTAAAAATGTGGAAAATTCATATTTTTGAACTCGGAGATATTTGAACTTGAAAGTAGCTGACTATTCTAGTGGTAGTGGGCTAGATTAACTGCTTTCAATATTTTTTTTATTACTCAAAAAGCGCATTTTTTATTTTAATCCTCTTTGTTATAGTAATAGTGCAACAGGAATACCTATTGTAATTGTTTTTGGTAAGGTTTATTATATTTACGGTAAGTAATATTCATTGTACGCACATATACCTAATGTTCGAATTTTTGTCATACTTATCAAGAACAATTTGGTACTGAATTTCCTCATAATATTTAGTTGAATAATTATTTATTAATTATTATTAAAATAATCTATTTTTATATATCTAAAAATGGTGTAAAAAATGTATAGTAATTCATAAAATGAGAACGGCTGGGCCGATTTCTGTAAAATTTTTTGTCAGTTCGTATTTTCGAGGACAAGGTTTTTACGGAAGAAAATTTTGGGAAATCCCTCCGGAAAAGTCGGAAAATTGGAAAAATCCTTAATGCCTTTCCAAATGAAAAAATAGAAAGTTCTTAGTGTAAATCATGGAAAATTGCGGAAAATGCAAAATGTGGAAAATTGGAAAATCTCTCCGCAAAAGTCAGAAAATTGGAAAAATCGAAAGTTTCCATTCAAAATCCGAGTTGACTTAGACTTTGCGTGATCTGACAGGTGTCACTTTGGCATTGTAATCTATCTCTATCTATATACAGCACTGGCGGCTCTCCTGGGCACATAGGAGAAACGTTCGCCCCTCCCATCTGTAGCACTTGCATATGAGTTAGAAGGAGATAAAGAGAATATAGGTGGTGAAAAAAAGCAGAGTGCAGATGGGGTAAAAAAAATGAACAATAAATATACAATACTTTTATTGAAAAAATACATCTTTGTATTTATTCTTTAAAAATAAAGTAAGGATTCTAAATTCTTCTATAACTGTTGTTGACCCTATCATAAAACCAAATTTGTAAACTATTCCCGTTTTTCTATAATGGCATCTTGTGAATAGTCCCTTCTTTGTCTGATGCGTTTGATCGGGGATGTAATTTCAGGAATTCTGATACTGTGTGACAAAGATACCGAATCTCTAACATGTCGTTGTTGACAATTTCTAAAATATGGGATATTTGTCGAGTTTTTGTTACAATCGAAAGTGTCCTGTTTGGTCAAGGGTCTAAGGGTGGGTGGTTGCATTTTTAATTCTTTCACCACCTACATTCTCTTTATCTCCTTCTAACTCATATGCAAGTGCTACAGATGGGAGGGGCGAACGTTTCTCCTATGTGCCCAGGAGAGCTGCCAGTGCTGTATATAAAAATGGTGTAAAAAATGTATAGTAATTCATAAAATGAGAACGGCTGGGCCGATTTCTGTAAAATTTTTTGTCAGTTGTTCGTATTTTCGAGGAGAAGGTTTTTACGGAAGAAAATTTTGGAAAATCTCTCCGCAAAAGTCGGAAAATTGGAAAAATCGAAAATTGATTTTTTGTATGAAATTTTGTTAATGCCTTTCCAAATGAAAAAATAGAAAGTTCTCAGCCAAAATCCGATAGATGGCGTTATACGTTGACTTAGACCAGTGTCATTTTGACATTGTAATTTTCTACAGTAAATGTGCTATTTTTCTTGCTGCGAGTTTTGTTAAACTGATTCCGGATAGTCGTAAATTACGCATTCACGTAAAGTTGGGGTGAGGCAAAGTTCGCCGGGTCCGCTAGTATTATATAATTAAAGTCAACATATCAGGAAATCGGTGTAATGTTCCGGAATATTCCACACACATTGGAAAAAATTAGATGACGGAATCGAACAACCCAGGCAGGGTAGTTATTGATAATTGTGTCAGGACTAAAAAAATATAATAAGTCTTAATTTATTCAAAGGTATTATAAGTACTGTATTTTTTTTAAATTTGTTTATTTTATCTAGCTAATTGTTTAAACAATTTTCAGAGTGCTGCTGGATATAAATTCAATCGGCGCTGTCAATAAAAAAGCGAAGAAAAAAGGAAAACAATAAGTGGCCAACTATAGTACAGCTTTCAGAAGGTTGGCGAACAATTTAGAGCAGTATTATGACATTGACGATTAAAAGAAATTCACACATTTAATCATGTATATGTCCTTTTTATTCGTATATAGGCAATAAAATTTGATAAATTTAATATATAACGCTTCTTTTTTTCAATTTTTACCATATTACCTAGCTAAATCCAATACTTATGTCTGAATATTAAGCACTTGAGGTATAATTTTCAGAGTCATACATTCTGAATTTTACAACCACACACACTGAATTTTCAGAGCTATACTTTCTGAATTTTCAAACTATTTATTCTCTGAATTTTCAGAATCATTCGTTTTGAATTTTCAAAACCATGCATTATGAATTTTCAGAATAAAGTATCAGTGAAAAACTTTTTATAATCTTTTTCTGAATTTTCGGGTAAATTTTTTAACAGTGTTCTTTATATAAGATAAGACCTATGCCTCCTTTGAATTATAACACGAGAAATGAAAACCCAACAGTAATAGTCTAATTATATATTCAAAAAATTCTAAACAAAATAGGCTTCGTAAGGGAAACTTTGGCAAGATGAGGACAGGGATTAGGATGGGCACTTTATACCTAGTAGGTCTACCTGAAGAACTAACGCTATGCAATCTACTTGTGTCATTCCCTTTGTCATCTAGAGAACGTCGCACAATAATTAGAAATAAAATCTTGTGATGCTAGCAATAGCATTAATTCTTTCCGTACATTTGTTAAAAGGATTGCAAATTAAAAGCATAAACTAGATATTACATATGGGTCATTCGACCAAATAAAATCTTTTTTATCCGCCGATTTTTTTCAAATTTTGTGGAGATGTTCTGTACTTTGAAAAAACGATTCGCTGAAAGTTTGAGCTCTTAAAATACGGCCGTTTCAAAGTTATAAATTTTTGAAATTTTGAAGAAAAAAAATTTTCAACTTTTTCATCAATTTTTTGAGGTAGAAAACTTTTTTGTCAAAATTGATAAAATGTAGCTTTTTCTAGGAAAAATTCTCAGCTTTTCAATAGGAATATTCATTTTTTCATATACGCAACGGAAGACCCTTTAAGACTTGAATATTGTGCGCAAATCATATTTCATGGTACGCCTAGCGGTAGGATTCCGAACCATATCCGAACTACTCAAGCGAAAGCTATAGTGGAATTCATTTAAAAATACTACAATGTCATAAAGTGCAAGAGAGACGCAACTACACTCTCATAAAATTCATTCCAAATATACGTTTTGTGTTATGCTTCTTCTTCTGTTCAATAGAGTCTTATGATTAAAGTAAGAAAACACAATCCACGTGGTTGGGTAGCAAGAGGGATACTTTTAAAGGCAAACCAGGGGTTCTCAAACTCATTTCTTTTTTGACTACCTTCTTGGAACTTAGTAGAAATCTCGTATTACAGAAGATTTCAAAGAATGAAAGTAGTATTTTTTTGAAAAATGTTTACTTTCATTGTTTGGGACCTCTGACATAGGCTGTATCTATTTTACAAAGGGTGTGACAACTGGTAAAGTTGACAATCTCACCATCTCAACATTGTAATGTGAAAAAAAGAGAAAGAAACCAGAGGGGTTGGGCGAAATCCGTATATAGGTTCTTTCAATGTGTAGAAATGAATCGGCAATAGTTTTATGGTTTTGTACTATTTTTAAATAAATTCCACTATAAATTGTAATGTGTGGGTCAGCTATACTAAAAAAAAAGTGGGATGTGGCATCAGAAAAGACGGCGGGATTTGTTGTTGTTGGGACAATAAACGCTTATATTGAAAATGGTGTAAGATTTTAAAATTTTAAAATCCATACCCCGAATAGATTGATCTAGTTAGTTGTGTAAATTTTATTTAATTATATTAAAAAGTGAACGCAAAAAACGAAAAATTGTAAAATCACTTTTTTGCATGTTTTTGGAAAAACTAAATGCATATTCAAAAAAAAACAAAATCGTCGTGCACCACACAATTAACACAGTTATCGGATTTTAGATTGACCTTCTCTTCAATTTCTAAATTGCTGCCGAAAAACGGCAAACTAATGGAACCATATCTATTTTTAAGGCTTCGGGACACCTAAGATTAAGTCTACATGTGATAGACATAAAATAAATTCTAAATTGAGGATTTATAAAGGCAGTTGCAGAGTGTCTCAATCGTTAAAAGTGTCATCAGATGATTTTCCGCATTTCCTTTATGATTTCCTTATTTTGTGCCTCAAAGGAATTGAGCTAATTAACTATCAGATATGGTAAAATTAGTAATCACATAGAATATATGTAATATATTTTATTTGTAATCATTGTGCGACGTTCTCTAGATGACAAAGGGAATGACACAAGTAGATTGCATAGCGTTAGTTCTTCAGGTGTACCTACTATAAAGTGCCCATCTTAATCCTTGTCCTCAACTTGCCGAAGATTCCCTTACGAACTCTAATTTGTTTAGAATTTTTTGAAGATATAAGCAGACTATTATCGTTCGGTTTTCATTTCTCGTGTTGTAATTCAAAGGGGGCATAGGTCTTATCTTATAAAGAACTATAACTTTGTTTGGTACACCATTTGTTTTTGCTATAGTCTACATCCTACTAGAGTTATATTTTTATTAACGGCTATAATAATTCATAACAAACTATCTACGCAACTAATATTAAAACAAAATTGGCATCTGATATACTTACTGATCAGACAGATTAAAAAGTTTTTGGTTAAAGGTATCAAAAGAATAGACTTAATTCAATTAACTCAAAATAGTTTTATTATGCTCGGATCATATTATTATATTCTTTATTTTAATAACAACAGATGTCAGGGAAATTTGGACATGTAACGCTGAAATTATAGTTTTTATATTAATTCAAATAAATATACTTTAACAACTAAAAACTAATTACCTCATATTCCATTTTTTATCGTCCGTAAGACACTTTACCATGTCCATGCAAACACAACCGTTGTTGTCCTCATCGATAAGGGCTGCAGACAAATAACTGAATGCGAGAACAACAAAGATTGTTAGGAAAATTAGTTGTCTTGCCATTTTTGTTAGAGAAAATCTGAAAAAATGATAGATACAACAATATAGTAATTATAATGTATCAAGGGCGTTATGAGACAAATAACGCCTGAGCGTTGACAGAGTGTACGGCCCGAGGGCGTTATGCCTATAAGGCCTGTATAATGCATTCATGAGTTTATGCCATAACTAAAAGAAGCAATTGAACTTTATTTTTTAAGTTGTTTATCATAGCAACGCGCCTTAATAGCGAGCTGTTATTTTGCATAACGCCATCGCAACGCCATTATTGCCCATCGTCAAGTAAACAATTATTATTTGCTTATAATGTGATCGTTTTCATATCGATTAATGGTTCAAGAATATTTATCGAATGACATAAATAAATTAATATTACTCATCAATTTAATTATTTAAAAGTTAGAAATTTTATTAAGTTATACTCTACTTACCGAATCTATTCTTCTGTTAAAAGATTTCAATTGATACTAAAACGAAATTGGCATCGGATTTATATACTGTTCAGATTGATTAGTTTTAAGTGTTTTCACGTATCTAAAATAAATAAATCTCAAGTTGTTTTTTCCTGTATCAATGGACATCAGATGATGGATAATTACTTCTTATTAACTACGTAATTCGTAAGTTACAGAAAATTATAATTAGCTGATTTTTTGCTTTCAAATGATCATCTATGAAGACAAACAGTTTGAAGCAACGTTTGTGGAATGTTTTGGACCTTCTAAGCTGTTAATTATCTTTCTTCATATATATTTGAAGAATAGGAAGCAATGGTGTGAATTGGTGGGTGGACAAGAGGCAATTGAAGAAGAAATTTTCAGACATGAGCAGAGGAACATTGAGCTTTTTCTCTTGTACAATTTGTTATATTAATTTGGCAATCTAGTTTAAACGTGTTGTTATCAAAAGTCAAATGTCAATTTAGGAAAAAAACAGCTTTAGAATTGTTGATTTTAGAAACGTGAAACTACTTGAGATACATGTGTCTGATAAGTATATACAGACTGTTTCAGCCCATGCGTCCACCTTTCATAGCTTTTTAATTATTAAAATATTCGTACACAACCTTCAAGAACCTAAACTACGTCACCAAAGGTCCTTATTAGTCCTTAGGTACTTTGAATGTTAGATGTTCCAAAGTTGACGTGCTGTGAATCGGAAAATAAAAAATATAATATGAGCAACACAAAATAAAACAATTTTGTTCAATACTTGCTGTTAAAGTCCTACTTTATCGACTAAAAACTCGATGGTAAAGTAGCACTTTACCCAAATTGCTTGTTGTTTAGAGAGATCCAATAGCAACCAACAACGATTCACAACTGTATGAATAGTTGATGTGAAAACTTATCAGAAAATTAAAGAAATTAAATAAAAAAGAATTTGAAGGGCAAGTATTAAACAAAATCTTATAGTGCACACGGCGGTAAAGTCCCTTTATCCATTCGCAGATTTGTCTCACTCGGCTTTCGGCCTCGTGAGCCAAACTTCCGCTCGCGGATAAAGTATGACTTTACCACCTTGTACAGTAAATAGCTATTATTTTATTTATATCGTTTTAATAGTTTTAACCGAAATTTTCTGCAATTACTTCTCAATCAGAAGTCACTCGAAGTTTTTGTATGTCAGTAATGGGAACATTTTTCATATATTATAAAGAGCCACACACTAGTTACACACATCAAATTTAATTTAATTAACTTGATTATATATTATACTACGTATATTATTGTGATTTTTAATAACAAGTCTAATTTTGGTAAAAGTTCCAAATAATTTTATTCTGCGTTGCTTACATTTTTTATTTTATGATACTCAACACCAGTATTCAACTTTGGAACATCTAACTCTGAAAGCACCCAACGACTTTTGGTGACCTAGTTTAAGTTGTTGAAGGTTGTGTACGAATATTTTAATAATTAAAAAAGCTATGAAAGGTGGGCGGTTGGCCCGAAATAGTCTGTATATACTTATCAGACACATGTATCTCAAGTACTTTCAAGTTTCTAAAATAAAAAATTCTAAAGCTGTTTTTTTCCTAAATTGACATTTGACTTTTGATAACAACACGTTTAAACTAGATTGCCAAATTAATATAACAAATTATACAAGAGAAAAAGCTCAATGTTCCTCTGCTCATGTCTGGAAATTTCTTCTTCAATTGCCTCTTGTCCACCCACCAATTCACACCATTGCTTCCTATTCTTCAAATATATATAAGAGAAAAGATTGTTAACAGCTTAGAAGGTGCAAAAAATTCCACAAACATTGGTTCAAACTGTTTGTCTTTATAGATGATCATTTGAAAGCAAAAAACCAGCTAATTATAATTTTCTGTAACTTTTACGAATTAAGTAATGATTAAGAAGTAATTATCCATCATCTGATGTCCATTGATACAGGAAAAAACAACTTGAGAATTATTTATTTTAGATATGTGAAAACACTTAAAACTAATCAATCTGAACAATATATAAATCCGATGTCAATTTCATTTTAGTATCAATTGAAATCTTTTAACAGAAGAATAGATTCGGTAAGTAGAGTATAACTTAGTAAAATTTGTAACTTTTAAATAATTAAATTGATGAGTAATATTAATTTATTTATGTCATTCGTTAAATATTCTTGAACCATTAATCGATATGAAAACGATCACATTAATAAGCAAATAATAATTGTTTACTTGACGATGGGCAATAATGGCATTGCGATGGCGTTATGAAAAATAACAGCTCGCTGTTAAGGCGCATTGCCATGATAAACAACTTAAAAAATAAAGTTCAGTTGCTTCTTTTAGTTATGGCATAAACTCATGAATGCATTATACAGGCCTTATAGGCATAACGCCCTCGGTCGACGTACAGTTATTTGTCTCATACCGCCCTTGATACATTAATTACTATACTGTTGTATCTATCATTTTTTTCAGATTTTCTCTAACAAAATGTCAAGACAACTAGTTTTCCTTACAATCTTTGTTGTTCTCGCATTCAGTTATTTGTCAGCAATGTCTGTTCCAGCAGCCGTTATCGATGGGGCCAACAACGGTTGTGTTTGCATGGACATGGTAAAGTGTCTTACGGACGATAAAAAATGGAATATGAGGTAATTAGTTTTTATTTGTTAATATATTTATTTGAATTAACATAAAAACTATAATTTCAGCGTTACATGTCCAAATTTCCCTGACATCTGTTGTTATTAAAATAAAAAAATATAATAATATGATCCGAGTATAATAAAACTATTTTGAATTAATTGAATTAAGTCTATTCTTTTGATACCTTTACGCAAAAACTTTTTAATCTGTCTGATCAGTAAGTACATATATCAGGTGCCAATTTCGTTTTAAAGATGTTTTGTCGATATATTGAAAGTAATGAGAATAGGCTGAAAAACAAATATATTATTCAGATAAGTCTCCTGCAGTGTCTGAAAAAATTAGAATTTTTTTTTACACTATTTAAAAGCTATAATATTTTTTAGCTATTGCAAATGTACACGTACTTAAATGGAAAATGCACCATCCGGCCAAATCACGTTAAAAAATAGAAATGAAGATATAATTAGAAAAATTTGTAAATTTGTAAACTAATCGATTAAATATTGAAGAAGCATATAAGCAATTAATATTAACTGGTTTCAATATGATTTACTGAGAAAAATAACAAATTTGAGCGACATGTTTGATATTATTGAATGGGTAGTGTGATTCAACAAAGAAACGTGGCAACCTCGCCACATATATTACCGCGTAAATTCAAATGTAAATATAGAACAGTACAAGTTGAATAGAGACAGGTACACGCATACTATTCCCTTCTAACATTAGAGAATATGACAGTTGCTAAGATTTTGCGGTGTTGTCACGCTATACCAAATAAAAATAAAATTCATTTTAATTAAATTTTAAAAAATAGTTATTTATGTATCAAGGGCATAATAACGATGTTTATATTCGAGGGCAACAGTTTACAAATCCGAGGGCCTCCGGCCCGAGGTTTTGTAAGTTGCCCGAGATTTATAAACATCGAGTTATGCCAGAGGTTCATACAACGTTTTATTTTTCACTTGAAAATGATTTTATTTTTCACTTGAAAATTCATTACAATTAATTATTTTTGACAAAAAATGCGTATTTATAAAATCGAAGTCTTTTAGACAGCAGTAAAAATGTTTATTGTTTTCATGGTAACTGTTACTATGGCCAAAATTTTGTCGCTGAAAAAATGGGTAGGTTGCTCATTTGAGCGTTCTGATTGGTCAATCAGGGGCGAGAAAATTTTGTAAACAAAAATTTGTCGATAGAAAATTTTCGTTCATTGTTGTATGACGGCACGCGATTGGTCGAAATATCTATGAGTGGAATAGTCACTTGAAAATTAATTACAATTAATTATTTTTTGACAAAAAATGCGTATTTATAAAAACGAAGTCTACTTTGAATTTGTACGTTATTTTGTATCTAAGGCGATGAAGTCATTTATTTTTTTAATAACAAAAAGTAGAAACCCATGTTTATCTATGTTTTTTTTCGTTGATTGAACTTTGTTTTTTGCATCGCCATGGAAGCAGTACTGCCAAGGTATTATGATCAGTTAAAATTTTAATTTTTAAAAACTTTTCAAGATAGAAAAATGTTAAATTAAGACGTTTGAAGATAAACTAGTATATGTCATTCGGCGCAAAAGTGTCTTTGTGTGCTTCAGCTGACTTGTCTGCCTCACTAACGTTCGGCAGACAACAGTCAGCTTCAGCACACAAAGTTCCACTTTTGCGCCTAATAACATAATCTACTATTCTTTAGATTGTTGTATTTTTTACTCATCAGCTCAGAACAAATACATTAGTGAACAGTTAGTTTTTTGAAAATTTCTGTCGATTACTTTAAAAAAATAAATAAAAAACTTGTGAAAAACACAACCTTCCCTATGCTCTCTATGTTAATTATCCGAACTTTGATTGAGTTTATCTCGAGTTAGAGACGGTCAATCAACTTCAAATTTTAATGGTATACAAAAATTTAGAACTTTCTGACACTATGCCCGTAGCGGGACAACTACCTTAATTACATTCTAGTCTATTCTTTTGATACATTTAACCAGAAACTTTTTTATCTGTCTGAACAGTAAATATATCAGATACCAATTTCGTTTTACTATTAGTTGTGTATACTCTGTCTAAAAATTAAGTATAAAATTTCAAATGACCGAAAGCAGCTAATCTACGCAATAAAAAGTAGTCCCTCTATTAAGACGCCAAAATTTAAATTCTTTATTGTATTAAACTGAAAATTGATTCGAAAAGGATTTTTTCTATTTTGCGTCAATAATGGCGCTATTTTTAAAAAAAGTTTTAAATTTTAATTTTAAAAATGTAGTAAATTTTTTTCTTCTAAGGTTGGTAACGTTTTCATTGTTTTTGACAACTGTCAAAAATCATAAACAAATTACATGGTAATTTTTGGTAACATTTACAATCACTAATACATGGAGTCTATACAAGGAGCCCGAACTCAAATGGAATAAATTGACAAAATTTGTCCCGAAAAAATTACCACAGGTGTCGCTAGTGTTCCATTTGCACTGCATGTGCACTGCTCTGAATATAGTAGCATATTGATACGTGAAGTTAGCAACGTAACCTTATTACTTGTGTATTAAACAAAAAATCAAAATTTGACATTTCGGCATCTAGTTGGCTGAAATCAGTGGTGCAAATGGAACACTAGCGCCCTCTTATTTTTAGAAAAACTTTGCATACATGGAGTTCGTGCTCCTTATATAGACTCCATGAACTAATACATCAAACAGAAAAATTAAACAATGTTCAATTGTTATATCAGTAACACCAACTCCCACCAATTTCCCTAAATTAGAAAACTCGCATTTTTTTTTTGTTTTTGTAAAAGAGGGCACAAAATAGGCAAAATATATCAGATAAATATATCAGATGCCAATTTCGTTTTAGTATTAGTTCTGTAGTCTTTTATGAATTATTATAGCCGATAATAAAAATATAACTCTAGTGGGCTGTGAACTGTAGCAAAAACAAATGGTGTACAAAACGAAAATCGTGTTGTAACAATACTGCGTTGCGGCGCATTATACAAAGTTTGTTTTTATAAAGCATAGATGAATAAGTATTATATAATAATTCGTTACTCTACGCTATTAGATTGATCGAACAATCGGAGAGAAATTTTAAACGAGCGGCTAGCCGCAACTGTGGTTCCTCCAATCATAACTGATACGACAAATGAATAACCAATGGTGTTATATACCAAATACATTATTGTAATATAAAATTTCGCCGGACAAGATGTCAAAATTCATGCAACTCCATGGTTAGAAAGTCCCTAATCCGCTATAGGAAAAGTACTACTGAAACGGTAAAATTTAAATCTGTACTTCAATCAAACGGTCATATTTAACTACCTTGAAAACCCATTGTTAAAATTTTGAAAGAAATAAAACAAACAATAAAATCACCTCAACTATGTCGTGATCTAGGGACTTTCTAACCATAGAATTGCTTGAATTTTGACATCTTGTCAGTAACACCCTGTTATACTCCCTATGTAAGATATTTACATAGAATATTAATAATAATAATAGATTTAAACCATTGTTTTCCAACGTTTATTATTAGCGATCGGTCATTAATAATAAATAATAGTATGTCAATGCTTATTGCTCATGTCATCTATAATTTAAAATTTTCACCTGGTGAGCGTCATCTAGGAAGAATCGGTGAAAACAAAAAGTACATTTGGCAATGTTGCAATTTTCATATTACTGTCATTTACATTAAATGTCAATTCAAACGCTTAGAGGTTATGAAAATTTGTTTTCCAATTTTCTGAAATTCAAACATTTAAAACTGTTAGAAAAACCCCACATTTCATTAATTTTCATTATTTTTATTATATATGGATAAAAAAATCGCTGTTACAGTGGTGTATTTAAGAGATTTTCAACCCAACAGTCATGTAAGAAAAATACTTGATATTTTCCGAATTTCCAATAATTTCTCAACGATCCTCAAATAGACACAATCTTTTAGTAATAATCTGCGGATATGTGTCAAGAAAGTTGAAGCAAATTTAATATTGCACCAAATTATTAAAGATTTTCTATAATTTTTAAAGAAATTATACGATTAACATGTAAACTACTGTTGTGCAAATAATATGGAGAATTTAACGGCTAAAGCGGAACGGTAAATCGCCAGCAAGTTAATGAATCAATTTACTAATTCATGTGGTTTTAGTTTGGTCCATTTGGACTTGAAAGGTGCACCGCTGAAGATTTCCTATTATGAAAAGGTTTCGTATTGTATATTTACAAACCATATCTTAATTTAAATATTTTGTGAAAATTTCCAGTTTTTACCATTTATTAAGAGTTTGGGGGCAACAGGTATTGTCATCGAATGGGAGGATACATTCCCATATACCAACGAATTGGTACAAATTGGTAGTCTATCGGATAGTGCTCCTCAAATTAATAATGGGACAATACCATTACCGTACAGTTTCGATGCAGCCCAACAATTATTACATTTAGCCAATGATTGTGATCTAAATGTGATACCATTGATACAGACATTTGGTCATATGGAGTTTATTTTGAAACATGATGAATGGAAGCATTTACGTGAAATTGATATGTATCCAAATTCGATATGTCCAATGAATTGTGAGACAATGGCTTTAATACGAGCTATGATTAAACAGATTGTTACATTCCATCAAGGCATTAAATATATTCATATAGGAGGCGATGAGGTAATTGTTGACATTTTATCATATACCGGTAAACTAATGCAACTAGATGCATTAGAAGAAGAATGGGAGGAAGTCTCCGCCTATTCACGGCATACGATCGAACAATTGTGTGGTCAGAGTAGGTCGAATAGGAGGAGTTTTTTATGTTTATTATTTAGTTAGACGCCCACTGTTGTTAAGACAACAATATCAACAAACATGTGTTGTCTTTGTCGTACTCATAATGAGACTTTTCAGAATCAAATTTCAATCAATATTTATTGAAAGAAAAACAATTTATAGAATCACGAATTAAATCCGTACACAAGTGAATTATTTAAAAATTCATAAATACCAATTATGGAATTGTAAAAATTACAAAAGAAAACGATTCTTTACCAACCAGACAAAACTATCTAATAAATGAACATTGAAATGAAAAATCAGATGCCTAGTTACTTTATTTTCGAATTATCAGATAATCGTTATAAGAAATTATACATTGTGTGTAAAATTCGCTTTCATTCCTTACACGCCAGTTAAATGTTATGTCTATCTAGTAACGGACTATTAAATTGTTTGTAACTTTGAAAAGAATAAGACACAGTACAGTCCGTCCTTGTTCAACTCATTACAGCATGAGATGTACCTAGTTGGCTGTGGACAATTTTCAAAACTCATAATGAGTACAACAAAGACAACACATGTTTGTTGATATACCTTGCTTTGTCAGTTATATTGAATTCAACACGTATTTATAGCAACTATTAACTTTGACTCCAGTGAGAAGTGTCTAGGGATGTGAAAAAATAATCGATTTTTATATTAATCGATTATTTTTTTTTATAGTCGATTTTTAGTTATCGATTTTCTAGATATTAAAAGTAAAAAAAAATAGATACACGACGTACAAAAAAAATGAAATTTTTCGAATAATTAAAAAAAATCGAATTTCTCGCAAAAATCGATTTTTTTTTGTAATCGATTGTTTCCACTCCATGTCACATCCCTAGAAGTGTCTAAATAATAAACATAAAAAACTCCTCCTACTGTGCGACCACACAATTGTTCTATCATGTGCCGTGAATAGGAGGAGACTTCCTCCCACTCTTCTTCTAATGTACCTAGTTGTATTAGTTTATCGGTATATAAAGATATGTATATTGCCAGTTTTTTCCGAAACCAGTCGAAATCAGAACGGTATAGCAATATCGGACTTCTTTATCAGGACAATTTTGTTGTGCGCATGCGCTTGCGTTTTTCTGTTCTACTATTTTTCTGTATGTCTTTCTTCATCTCTGTCTCTTTTTCTCTTATTTAATTATATGAGAGTTGAATTTGTTGGATTTTTAAAGAAATTATTGTTTTTTAGAGTTTCTTTTTTTATTTTCTTCCTCCTTTTCTCTTCCTCTTTCCTTACAGATTGACACTCACCCATAAACAGATCCCTTTCTTTCTTTCTTCCTCTCTTATTTACTATCTATCCTCTTTGCCATTCTTTCTATCTTCTTTTCTCTCTCTCTCTCTCTCAGGGTGATATGCGTTCATAGAAAGATCTTTCTCTCTTTCTGTTTGTCTTTTCATTTCTTCTTCTCTGCATCTTTTTTGGTTATAGCAAACAGAAATTTATTGCAATGTTTAAGAAATTGATGGAATTTTTTAGAGCTCTTCGTTTCTTTTCCTGTTGTTCTCTTTTCTTCTCCTCTTCTATTCCTCTCTCTCTCTCTAACACTCTCCCATAAAAAGATCACTCTCTGTTTTTCTTCCATTCTTCTTTCTCTATTTGTTTCTCTTCAGACTGACTCTCTCTCCCTCATTTTGGCTGACTTTCTCTTCAGATTGCCTCTCTATCTTCAGATTGCCCCTCTCTCTTCAGATTGCCCTTCTCTCTCCAAACTGCCCCTCTCTCTTCAGACTGTCTCTCCCCCTCCTCTCTCTCTCTCTCTTCAAAAGGATACTCGCCCATAAAAAAAATCCCTTCTTCTGTATGTCTTTCTTCATTTCTCCCTCTTTTCCTCTTATTTAATTATATGGTAGGGGAATTTGTTGGATTTTTAAGAAATTATTGGTTTTTGGCGTTTCCTTTCTTACTCTCTTCCCCTTTCCTTACAGACCGACACTTACCCATAAACAGATCCCTCTCTTTCTTTCTTCCTCTCTTATTTACTATCTATCCTCTTTGCCATTCTTTCTCTCTCTCTCTCTCTCTCTCTCTCTCTCTCTACATCTACATCTACCTCCCTCTATCCCTGTCTCTACATCCATCTCTCCTCTCTCTCTACATCTGTTTCTTGCTACATCCATCTCTCTCTCTACATCTGTCTCTTGCTACATCCATCTGTCTCTCTACATCTGCATTTTCATCTCTTCTCTGCATTTTTCTTAGTTATGCACGATTTCTTGCATCTTTTTGAGCTCTTCGTGCTCTCCTGTTTTCCTCTTTTCTTCTCTCTCTCTCTCTACACTGTCCCTAAAAAGATTACTCTCTCTCTCTCTCAGATTGACTCTCTCTCTCTTCAGATGCCTCCCTCTCTCGATGCCTCCCTCTCTCTCCTCCCTCTCTCAGATCCCCCTCTCCTCTCCTCTCTCTCTCTCTCCTCTTACTTAATTACAGGAATTTGTTAGAATTTTTTGGAGCTTCTCAATTTTCTAAAGACATAGGTCTCGCTCAGACATGTCCACACTTACACATAAAAAGATATATCTCTCTTTCTCTTTCTTTTTTCCTGTCTTCCTGTTTAACTATCATTTGATCTTCCCTTCTTTCTACAAAACTCTCGCACTCTCTTTCCCTCCCAGAAAAAGAGCTCATTCTTTTCCTATCAATCTTCCCCTCACACTTTTCCTCTCGTTGTCCGTAGACCCTATTCCTCTCTTCCTATCTCCATATCTCTTTCTATTCTCTCTCCCTCTCTCTCTCTTCCTGCTTCTCATTTTCTTACTTAGTTAGTTATACCAAAACCAAATTTGTTGGATTTTTTTTTTTGTTGGAATTACTGGAATTTTCTAGAATAGAGAATAATTTTAGGTGTGGCATTTGGGTGAATGTACAACATGTTTGCAACGTATCAAAACGAACAAATACGGTAAACACAGTCTCTATATTGAACATATCATTGAAATTGCCCAATTCATCAAAGATACTTATCCATATTTGAAGATCTTAATATGGGATGATATGTTACGTACAATTGATTTAAATATATTACAAGAGTATCATTTAAACAATTATATAGAACCTGTTATATGGCATTATAATTCAATTGAAACATTCAATTTAAATATTAACATCATAGAGAAATACAATGCAATCTTTAATGGAATTTGGATAGGTACAGCATTCAAGGGGGCAACTAGTAGTTGTCAAATTCTACCAATTAACAAATACCATATCAGTAACCATCAAGCATGGTTGAATATTTTAAATTTATATGGAAATAGAATTGGTAATTTTCGTGGTTTAATATTAACTGGTTGGAGTCGTTATGATCATTATGCAACACTTTGTGAATTATTACCATCAGCAATACCATCGTTGTGTTTATGTTTGAAAACATGGCTCACTGGTAATTATAATGATGACATCCATAATACTGTTGGTAGAATGTTGGGTTATAATGCAACAACAACAAATTTCGGTAGTCCAATTAAAATATTACAATTGCCACAATTATCGTTTCCTGGTTGGCAGATTTTCATCGGTTTCGAATGGTATTTGAATATAAAAACAAAGTATAAGAGTATCGTTGATAGTGATCAGTAAGAGATGTGTAATAATAAAGATATCCGGTATCCGGCCGGATATCTGCAATAGTATCTCATAATAATCATTGGTTTCTAGAATTAATACGTGGTTGAATCCATGGCAAATTACTAACAATTACACGAATCCAATGCAAATTCAAACGATTCTACCGGTGTTAGCGGAGTAAATTAATTTTTTTGAGAAGAATTCAAATTCTACAATTTCTGTTTTTCAGGTGTTTAAATGAATTATTAGCAGTTGAATTGTATTTAAAGCCGCATCTAGACGAGATTTTCTATCCGCATACAGTTGACGAATTGATTGGTACATTGGTGGTCCCATTAAAACAACATTTGAGCCAATTGAAAGTTGATTGTGAAACGCAATTATCGTTTGGTTGTCGTGTACGTGGTCAAAGAAAGATCAATTTATAATAATTGAATTGTAAAATTTTATTTTAGAAATAAATATTAAACGCGATTTCTGAACGCAACCTTACCACCAACAATAAAATTCTATACTAAATTCACCGACCACGAGTCACTAGATTTGACAGATTGTCTCATTAAACAACGTGAGAGAACGGACTTCGTTGACAGCCTAGTGACAAACTTGATAGAATTAAACTTCCTATATTTAGCTCTGGGAAAATCCAGATTTTTTTGGTACTTGCTCAGATTTGTTGAAAATTTTTATTACCTTTGAAGTATTTTGTAAAATATAGCAACATCAAAAACGGCGAGTAAGAGCGTAATTTCTGAACGCAGCCTTACTGGCAACAATTCTAGTCACTTTTTAGCATTTCCACCAACGTTAAAATATCAAAGGTAACTAAAATTGCCGCTCATTTGATCTAGGATTGAGATCGCCTTTTTTAAATTTTTCAGTACTTTAGAGCCGTTATTTGTTTTTCCTTTGGCCAACAATAATCGACCTAATGCATTAAAATCTAGTTTTGGATAGTTAGTCCGGATTTCTTTCACAGACTTATTTACCAATCTTGCAACACCAAATATAACTAAAATCCATAAAATTTCGTTGGTGTTATTTCCGGAATTTAATTAAATTAAAATACTGTTTTTTTTTTCTTATAATATTTCGCTAATTTAAAGTCCCCACACACCAACGCGAAAAATCCGCAGCGGTAGCGGCACGAATATTCCGCCTGCGGTGCGGCAGCGAAATTCGCTGGTCTACACACACCAAAGCGAAAAATCCGCAGCGGCAGCGGCAACGGAAATTTCGCCTAGGGTGTGGTACATAGTGATACGTTGTTAGCGGTGATAAATTTGTGTTTTTCGTGTTTTGTGAAATAATTGTTTAAAAAACTTTATGAAATGTATTCATCAGATGAAGAAGAAGCTGTTTTATTACTTATGTTAGAAGAAGAAGAAGCTGCCAGGTGAACCTCTTACTATATCATTTAGTACATTTACTTATCGTTAAATAATTTAAAATTACCCGTTTTTAGAAAAAAAAAGAAAATATGGATCCACGAAATTAATCTAGGGAGACGTGAATATGGAGAATTTCACACATTAATGCCACAGTTACGCAAAGATAGAGAAAGATTTTATATTTATTTTAGAATGACATCTGAATGTTTCGACGAGGTGCTCAATTTTATTAAAAACGACATTCGAAAACATGACACCAATTATCGTGAAGCTATTTCGCCAGAAGAACGACTTGCAATCACATTAAGGTAAATAAAATTTAAATACTTTATGCAATTTATATAATATTTTAAACAACAACATACAAAAATTCTAATAACAAAACAAAACAACAAAAATGAAGAAAAAAAAATGATTCCCTATTGTAATCAAATAATATAAGGGAATGATTCGCAGTCTTATTTCGTAAACAGCATACAAAAATTCTAATAAAACAAAACAACAACAAAAATGAAGAAAAAAAAATTTGATTCCCTATTGTAATCAAATAATATAAGGGAATGATTCGCAGTCTTATTTCGTAAACAATAACATACAAAAATTCTAATAACAAAACAAAACAAAAAAAATGAAGAAAAAAAAATTTGATTCCCTATTGTAATCAAATAATATAAGGGAATGATTCGCAGTCTTATATCGTAAACAGCATACAAAAATTCTAATAACAAAACAAAACAACAACAAAAATGAAGAAAAAAACTTTGATTCCCTATTGTAATCAAATAGTATAAGGGAATGATTCGCAGTCTTATTTCGTAAACAATAACATACAAAAATTCTAATAACAAAACAAAACAAGAAAAAAACTGAAGAGAGAAATTTTATTCCCTATTGTAATCAAATAAAAGGGAATGATTCGCACTCTTATTTCGTATTGTATCCATAAGTGTAGCGCTATTAATGTTGCATACTTTAGACACTGTCTTCGTCGAAACAGAAGCATTGCTAGAATCAGAAGCACATCCAGGTCTAGATATAAAGGGTTCAACAGTATCTGTTGAAGCAACTTCCTCTAAATGTTGAACTTCTTGTTCCATCATAATCTGAGCAATTTTGAATTTCACTATCGCTTGTCTTTTTGCTGGAAATTTTTTAATGGTTTTAGCGTGGCCTAAAAATATGTAATCGATATCATCATACTCAATTTTTTTTTGCTCTGAAAATATTTTATCATCTCCCCTACAGACGAAGTTGGTGATGAATCACGCTTTCGTCTGTTTTTTTTTGCTCGAGGCGTGTGTAATTCCGGTAAAGGAGATAATACTCTTTCTTGCGGAGACTGTGAAAACGATGTAGAAGATTGCGAGGAGAGAACGTCAAGCACAATGTGGGGGTTAGCTAATGGGTCAATATTTTGTGAATTTTCTGAAAAATCTCCTGTATGTTCTTGTTGAAAATAATTTTGTTGACTAATTTCAAATGATATATCCTTTTCTAATGCGACTTCTTCAGAACCAGGAAAATTTACAATGTCGCTGACATTAGATGAAGTTTTGCCAAACATCAGAAAAGGACGAAATGCTGTCATCTGGTCAGCCCATACCCATTTTTTTTGGTTACTAAGTGCTTGCCCAGTTTTTGTTTTAGTACATCTAAGATATTTTGCATAAGAGTCTCTTAGATTTTTCCATTTTTTTTTCACTTCTTCACCTAAAATGTAAATTTATTATTCATTTCAGATTTCTCGCTACCGGTGATAGCTTCTACACAATCGGTCACAGTTTTCGCGTTGGGTTTTCAACTGTGAGCAAAATTGTCTCAGAAGTTTGTGAAGCTATTTGCAAGCACCTACAAAATATATATTTACCCCAACCCACAACTGAAATGTGGCAACAATCCGCCGAGGGATTCAACAATCTTTGGCAATTTCCCAATTGTATCGGAAGCGTTGATGGGAAACATATTACAATTAAATGTCCAAAAAATAGTGGATCGAATTATTGGTGCTACCTTCAAAAGTTTTCGATTGTTCTGATGGCCATTGTTGGCCCTGATTATAAATTCATTTGTGTTGACATCGGTGCATTTGGGAAAAATAGCGATGGTGGCATTTTTGAAATGTCGAATATGGGCAAAAGATTCGACCACAATTTAATGAACGTCCCTGGACCCCGAAATCTTCCTGGGCAAAATGAACCGTGCTCGCACGTTCTAGTTGGCGATGAAGCTTTTGCCCTGAAACCTTATCTAATGAGGCCATTTCCATATAGACAATCCCGAATGGACATTCGGAAACAAAATTATAATAAAAGACTCTGTCGAGCACGAAGAGTCGTTGAAAATGCCTTTGGCATATTGGCCCAAAAATGGCGAATATTTTACAGGCCAATCGAAGTAAAAGTCGAAACGACAATTTTGTTGACAAAGACTACGTGCATTTTGCACAACTTTTTACGAACCAATCGAGAAGATTGCGAGTTTTTTGAACTGTTGGAGCCCCCAGAGCCTGAACTGGGCGCTTTTAGTAATTTTGAAAATAATCGAAGACGAGCATCAGCACTGGCATTTGATGCACGTGAAAAATTTGTTAATTTTTTTAATTCTTAATTAATAAAAGTTTTACACAAACTATTTTATTCAATTTGATCGGCGATAAACATAAACCAACTACAATAATGAACAAAAGTGTCCAATTTTGTTCTTCATGTACTATATTTACATATATACCTACATTTCTGGATATAGGTTATGTTGACTATTATCAACATAACCTACAAAAGTACCATACTTACTATTTTCATTTATTTCTTCACCGATTTTACACCAAATTTCGTCTTTTTTTCGATTATTTTTGTAATCTGCATGAGACAGATCGTACAAAATCGGATAATTCCGAACAATTTCTATAATTTTTTCAGTTTTTGACATTAATGACATTATTATATTATTATTATTATTATTATCAAGCAGCGCGGCGGCGGTAAAAACGCTGTCAGCAGCGAACGAAATCCGCGCGGAAAAAAAACGCTGTCGATTCGTTGCCGCTGCGAATTCGCGCCGCTTTGGTGTGAATATGTCCGTCTGCCGCCATGTGATACAAACATCACGATTTTTTCGCAGCGGAATTTCCGCTGCCGCTGCGGATTTTTCGCGTTGGTGTGTGGGGAACTTTAATTCGGATTGTTTGTAAAATCGTAGAAAGTCGAGTAAGAGCGCAATTTCTGAACGCAGTCTTACTGGCAACAATTCTAGTCACTTTTTAGCATTTTCACCAACGTTAAGAAATCAAATGTAACTAAAATTACCGCTCATTTAATTTAGGATTAGGATCGCTTTTTTTAATTTTTCAGTACTTTAGAGCCGTTATTTGTTTTTCCTTTGGCCAACATTAATCGACCTAATGCATTAAAATCTAGTTTTGGATAGTTAGTCCGGATTTCTTTCATAGACTTATTTACCAATCTTGCAACACCAAATATAACTAAAATAAAATTTCGTTGGTGTTATTTCCGGAATTTAATTAAATTAAAATACTGTTTTTTTTTTCTTATAATATTTCGCTAATTTAATTCGGATTGTTTGTAAAATCGTAGAAAGTCGAGTAAGAGCGCAATTTCTGAACACAGCCTTACTGGCAACAATTCTAGTAACTTTTTAGCATTTTCACCAACGTTAAGACATCAAATGTAACTAAAATTGCTGCTTATTTAATTTAGGATTAGGATCGCTTTTTTTTTAATTTTTCAGTACTTTAGAGCCGTTATTTGTTTTTCCTTTGGCCAACATTAATCGACCTAATGAATTAATAAGTTTTGGATAGTTAGTCCGGATTTCTTTCATAGACTTATTACCAATCTTGCAACACCAAATATAACTAAAATCCCTAAAATTTTGTTGGTGTTATTTCCGGAATTTAATTAAATTAAAATACTGTTTTTTTTCTTATAATATTTCGCTAATTTAACTCGGATTTTTTGTAAAATCGTAGAAAGTCGAGTAAGAGCGCGATTTCTGAACACAGCCTTACTGGCAACAATTCTAGTAACTTTTTAACATTTTCACCAACGTTAAAACATCAAATGTAACCAAAATTACCGGTCATTTGATTTAGGATCGCTTTTTTTTGATTTTTCACTACTTTACAGCTGTTATTTCGTTCTCCTTTCCACAACATTAATCGACTTAATGGATTAAAATCTAGTTTTCGATAGAGTCTGTCCGGATTTCTTTCATAGACTTATTACCAATCTTACAACACCAAAAATCCCTAAAATATCGTTGGTGTTATTTCCGGAATTAAATTAAATTAAAATACTGTTTTTTTTTCTTATAATATTTCGCTAATTTAACTCAGATTTTAACAATTCTGTAGTGACATGACTGTATTTAAAATGAAACTTCTTGATGCATCACCAACCTAATGACACGAAATTTAATTATCAATTTAGTGCTTTTGATCAAAAGTCACTAGATTAGTTGAAAAACGTCTACACAGATGGCATTGTTCAAATCAATTTATTTTTGTGATAAACCAAAATGACTGAAAATTCTCATAATTCTGAAGTCTCTAAAAATATTTCAAATATCAAATAATCATTTATGACAATTTCATAGATATTGGGAAATCTTAGTGGTTTTAAATTTGCCGCGCCAAAGTTACTATGGTGATTTTTTTTGTTGAAAAATTTTTGACAATTGACAGATTTTTGTTGTGTTCTAGAAAAGTAAACACGAAACAATGCAAGATTCCTTAGAAGACTACCTTAAATTGTTAAAAAATACGAAAAACACCCACGAACCACCACAGATCAAGTAAAATTCGATATTCAACCCATTAGAATGGTAATAAAAATTTGTTTTTTTTATTGTAGACGAGAAGTGTTGATTACGGCACAAGTACAACAAGAATGCAATCGACGGGCGATGAAAATCGTCGAATTCTGTATTGATGGTAGACTACGATCGGAAACGTTTCTACGTTGCGTAAATCAAATCAAAATGAGAATTAACATAATTTTAATAATCACGAATTGTAGTTGCCCTATATTAATCAATCACATTATCAGGATATCATTGAAGAGCGAGCTTTAACGAAACTGTGCGGATATCCGATTTGTGGTCGACAAATACCGGAAATGCCCAACAAACAGTTTCATATATCAACGAAATTGAATAAAGTTTACGATATTACGGATCGTAAAGTTGGATTCTATCAATTGGAATTATTTCAAATATGTATTGATTGGGGTTTTTTTTTTGATTTTAGAATTATTGCTGTAATCATTGCTATAAAGCCAGTATTCATATTAAGAAACAAATCGATAACAGTCCATTATGGTTGAGGCGATTTGAGCAATTTCCACGATTTGATTTATTCAAAAGAACCGATGGGTAATTATTTCTTCTTTATATCCGAAACAGTTGCTAACAAGTGATGATTTAGTTGGTATAACTGAAAACAGAAAAAAAAATAAAACAACGGCCACTAAATACAGTAAAACCTCTCTAATACGGGCACCCAGGGAATTTAGAACAAATGACCGCATTAGGGAGGTTCTGGGAATTGAAATCTATAAGATTTAGTATATATGTTACGTAATAGGGTGATATCCGTAAATAGAGGTTTTACTGTAAATCATGCCTTTATAATTTCTATATTGTTGTCTTTTAATATTTGTGACAATTTAGAGGCCTACCTGGCGAGGAGATCGATCAAGGCATCGCTAAACCGATCGTTGAATCATCACCATTCACATCAATCACAAGTTTTGCCCAATTCTCATTGGATGAAGTTGTTGAGAATGAGATAAAATCAACGATTAAAAGCAGTAGTCGTCACAATCAAATGGTGACAATTGAAGAAGACTTAGAAGAATCGTTAGATAGTGAAGAAATCCATAAATCTAATAAAAATGTTGAAATTAAAGAGGACGAACAAAATCAATTGAAAACTAAACGAAAACCAAAGAAAAAACGTAAAAATATCGAATATCTATTGATTGAGGAACAATTATTGAAATCGTTTAAACAATGGTTAAATCTAGATACATTTCTATATATTTATGGTGAAGACAGAATTAAACAGTTGATTAATGATGTGAAATTAAATAATTATTTTGAACAATTACATATATCTGAATTACATATGGAACAACAGAAGAGATATGTGGAAATTTGTAAAAAATTAAATTTACACGAATTAACCGATAGAAAATTTGATAATACTATTGTTTGCAATACGAAATTAAAACCATTACCAGATTATCAACAATTGAAAGATGAAAGTCGACAACTTGATTTGAAAGTTAAATCATTTTATAGTGGTAATATCAATGTTGATATCGATAAAGGAACAAATGATAAAATTAAAGGAGAACAAGTTGGTGATGATGATGGGGGTTCATCGATTGTTCTACCATTAGTTGATGTTAATTCACAGACTGCTCTACGGCGTAATATCTTTCTAAAATCATTGAATAAAGCGTAAATAGTATTTTGAAAAATATTAGAAGCCAATTTTAATTATTTTTTATTTTTAGTTTGGAACAATTGTTGATTAATTTGAAAATTGAACCGGTTTTGGTATTATCTGATGTACAACAATTGGTTAAAACGTTCAAATTGAAGGCGAATAATATTGTTTTTAAGCCGATTGTTTGGAATTATATTGCCATTTTTTTATTACAAATGTAAGTAACTAACTAACGAAACTGGGAGCCTGTGCTTACCTCCGGAGACAATCCCCATTTACTCAGAATAGCTACTATCAAAACGGAAACAGTCTATATTGGGGAGAAGTTCGTATTTCTTTGGAGTAACTTTTATTTACTCGGATAGTGTATTCATTAGAAACCATCCTTATTTAGTTAAAACAGTTTCTTTTCACTAAAAACGGTAGCTATTTAACAGGAGCAGTCCCTATATAATAGGAAGAGTTTCTATTTGACAGGAGGAATCCCTATTTAGTAAAAATAGTCCATACAGGAATAGTCCCTATTTAACAAGAAGAGTCCATATTTGACAGGAACAGTCTCTACTTTAATAGGAAAGATCCCGATGAACAGGAACATTCCCTATATAACAGGAATAGTCCATATTTAATAGGAGTTCCTCTTTAACAGGAGCAGTTTCTATATAACGTGAATAGTCCTTATTTAAGAAAAACAGTCCATATTTAATAGGAACAGTCCCTATTTAACAGGAGCAGCCTTTATTTAATAAAGACAGTCCCTTTTTAACAGGAACAGTCTCTATTTAACAAAAACAGTTCATATTTAATAGGAAACAGTCCCTATTTAACAGGAGCAGACCTTATTTAAAAGGAATGGTCTCTAGTTAATAGGAAAGATCCCGACTTAACAGGAACGTTCCCTATATAACAGGAGCAGTCCGTATTTAACAGGAGCAGTCCGTATTTAATAGGCAGAGTCTCTGTTTAACAGGAGCAGCCTTTATTTAATAGCAACAGTCCCTCTTTAACGGGTACAATTCCTATATAACGGGAATAGTCCTTACTTAACAAAAACAATCCATATTTAATAAAAACAGTCTCTACTTAACAGGAACGGTCTCTATTTAATAGGGAAGATCTAGATTTAACAGACACGTTCCCTATTTAACATAAGCAGTCCCTTTTTAACAGGAACAGTCTTTATTTAACAAAAACAGTTCATATTTAATAGGAACAGTCCCTATTTAACAGGAGCAGACCTTATTTAAAAGGAATGGTCTCTAGTTAATAGGAAAGATCCCGACTTAACAGGAACAGTTTATATTTAACAGGGACAGTTCCTATATAACGGGAATAGTCCGTATTTAACAGGAGCAGTCCGTATTTAACAAAAACAGTCCATATTTAATAGGCAGAGTCTCTGTTTAACAGGAGCAGCCTTTATTTAATAGCAACAGTCCCTCTTTAACGGGTACAATTCCTATATAACGGGAATAGTCCTTATTTAACAAAATCAATCCATATTTAATAGGAACAGTTCCTATTTAACAGGAGCAGACCTTATTTATTAGGAACAGTCCCTATTTAACAAGAAGAGTCCATATTTGTCAGAAACATTCTCTATTTAATAGGAAGGATCCCGATTAACAGGAACAGTCCCTCTTTAACAGGGACAGTTCCTATATAACGGGAATAGTCCTTATTTAACAAAAACAGTCCATATTTAATAGGAGCAGTCCTTATTTATTAGGAACAGTCCCTATGTAACAGGAATGTTTCCTATTTTTAACAGGAGCAGTCCCTGTTTGACAGGAGCAGTCCCTATGTAACAAAAATGGTCCATATTTAATAGGAACAGTCCCTACTTAACAGGAACAGTCTCTATTTAATAGGGAAGATCTAGATTTAACAGGAACGTTGCCTATTTAACGTGAGCAGTTCCTTGTTAAAAAGGAACAGTCTTTATTTAACAAAAACAGTCCATTTTTAATAGGATCAGTCCCTATTTAAGAGGAGCAGACCTCATTTATTAGGAACAGTCCCTATTTAACAAGAAGAGTCCATATTTGTCAGAAACAATCTCTATTTAATAGGAAAGGTCCCGACTTAACAGGAACAATTTATATTTATTAGGAACGTTCCTTATATAACAGAAGCAGTCCCTATTTAACAAAAACAGTCCATATTTTATATGAACAGTCCCTCTTTAACAGGAGCAGTTCCTACATAACGGCAACGGTCCTTATTTAATAAAAACAGCCCATATTTAATAGGAACAGTCCCTATTTAACAGGAGCAGTCCCTGTTTAACAGGAGCATTCCCTATTCAACAAAAACAGTCCTTATTTAACAGGAGCAATCCTTATTTAATAAGAACAGTCCCTATTTAACAGGATTTGATTTGATTTAATTATTTGTATTAATTTTTGTTGCAGTTTAACGTTAAAGAATGAAGAGATTGGAGTGATTTTGAACAGAGATAGTTCCAAACAATATTTAGATACGATAATGAATTGTCTTCCATCAAAATATAAAGTTTTAGATACAATTATGGATTTAATGAGGAATGTGGATGAGTTTGCACGATTCTACATCACTTCTAATGATGGAGAATCAAGCATAGGATAATAATAATGAAGTAATATAAAAAATTGATTTTATTTTCGTCTATTAGCCAGATACAAATCTTGAACTAATAGTAATAATTTCTAGGCTGAGTGGTTCTCGAAACCGTTTTAAATAATAATTAATTAATTTGCAGGTCGTTTGTTGGGTCGTAACATTACTATAGGCTCTTATTATGTCTTCTCTTTGACTTTTGATGTCTTCTTGAAAACTGATGTGGCCGTTTTCTACTCGTATGAGTTCAAACCCATCAATAACCAGCAATTAATTGTAAAAAAATATTTAATACAGTTTAACGACCTCGCAGAGGGTCGTTGTTATTGTTGAATTGTAACACATCAGTAACGAATTGATCTGTACCATAAATGTCGTATTTGATAACACGATTATTACGGTCGTAATGAAATTCGGCAGTGAATTGTTGATTCTTGAACAAGTACTCGTACCAGTACGGGAAATCTTCCAACATTTTATCGAATGGTAATTCATTGCGTTCGAACCATTGCGCGATCATTTCATCGGTGTCTATCAATTCATCCATATTAAGTTTATCAATTGTTACTGTAAAAATGTATACAATATGTTCTTGATCTTGACGATGAAATTTAATATAGCCAAGATAATTTAAATCAGATTCTTTAACGGACAAATTGGATTCTTCTTTAAGTTCGCGTACCGCCGATTCACCAATCGTTTCGCCACGCTCCATTTTACCACCATAACCCATGTATTTGCCGGCAGCAAACCTACGCTGCTTCAAACCGAGAAGGATGCGATCCCCATCGATGGGGTAGATTAAATTGTAATAACGAATGCGAGAGTTCATTGTTTGCAGAATCTGAAATAAAGTTAAAAACACATTATTCAATTAATCAGCAGTGTTGGCGTACGCTTGATTGACACCGTAAAAATCATAAAAAATGGCACGTGGAAAGAACTAATAAATCTGCGACAAAAGTGTGTTAGTATTCGGACAAAAGTGTCCATGTCTTGAATTAGAAAGACAATTACAAAATAATCACCAACTTAGGGGATTCCCTTGAATATATGGGAAAAATTGCGTCTGGTCGTTTGAAGTTCGTAATGGTTCTCCAGATGTTTAATAAAATAAAAACCAAGTCTTCGAACCGGAACGGAACCGAAAACCGAAAAAAATAATATTTTCCGAAACGAAAACCGAAAACCGGAACGAAAAAATAACGATTCTAAGTCCTGATAAATATATGTAAAAAAAAGCAAAGGAGTTTTGTTGAAATGTCAACATTCAGGGAGTTTTTGAGGTTACTGTTAGGGGAAAGTAGTTTAGCAAATTGGTGCCACTGCATCTGGCACTAGCGATTCAATTAAACAATATCACAAAATGGAAAACATCGTAGACAATGAAAATATTACTGCAAAACCACAAAAACAGGCCACCGCAAGATTAGCGATTCAATTAGAAAATATCACAAAATGGAAAACATCGTAGATAATGAAACGTGTTTCAAACGAGTTTGTACAAGTTTTCGGAGCACTGAGGACAATCCAAACGGACGCCCTAATTATCGTTTAAATTGATAGTGTAGTGTTTCCCAAACTTTCGACATATGTGTACCCCTGCTATAATTTTCGTAACACTGTGTACCCCTCGTCAAAAAAAAATGCATATTCTTTAATAATAATAAGTCGCTTGTTGCATCAGGCGCAGCAAAAGCCTGGAGCCACATGTACCCCTTCAAACTCTTCGCGTACCCCAGGGAGTACGTGTACCACACTTTGGGAAACACTGTAATAGTGCATTATATAGTTAATTTTCTTATTCAACTCACAAGGAGAGGGCTCCAGGTGTGGGATGGGGTTTCGAAAACAAAATATATAGTGGCGTAGTGTTAGTTACTAGATGTCTTACCTTAAAGCCTTTTATCCTAGTGAGCCCTCGTTTAGGAGGAATCGCCCGAAAAAGATTTATGAGATAAGTCTGACCGAGTAAAATAGTAATAACGTAATAATATTTCAGTTGATGGTAGCCAAGTGGTAACGGTCTTGCTCAACCCGCTGTGTGGTTTGGGTTCAAATCCTTGTCGTGCTTTTATACTTTTTTGATTTTTTTTTCAAATCTCTGTATGCCTAATTTATTGTACTAATATTAAAACTAGTAACAAGTAAATTGCTTATTCAGCAGTACTATCGTCGGGTTTTTTATCGCCAGCTTGCGAAATTGTTTCTTGCACCGCAGTATATTCCTAAACATTCGTGAGTATGAAAATTCGAAAGAAATACGAATATTTTTACCGAATTCTGGTTTTGAATAGTTTTGTCAGTAACAAAATAGTTAAACATACCGGCCCAGTTATAATTAAAAATAAGACTCACCTCCAATTGATAGATCCACACGGGAGGACGTCGAATTAACAACTGATTTCCCGTGTTAGCAGAACGCGTTTTTATACACATTAGCGTATATAATTATCTCTCTATCTCTCTCTTTTGTAATAGCACTCTCTCTATCAGTCACGTTAAGAAAGAGGATTTTATAAAAATTAAAATTTTGCATATTATAAAAAAATAGAATTGTGTAACAACAAAATGGTGCCGATCAACTGTCTCTCTCCAACTTCTTAGGTGGTCATTTAGAGTAAAAGAGACAATAATAACACACAAAATATCTTCATTTCAATTGAATTTAAAAATAAAATATCAAACATTACCCATATTGGTTTTCGGTTTAATCGAACCGAAACCGAAAACCGGAACGAAATATTTCGAAGCCCTGCGATAAATCACCGAAGCTGAACCGAAAACCGGAACGAAAAAACGGCTCTAGGACTTGATAAATATTTGTAAAGAGAAACAAATTTCTACAGAAGATTCGTTAAAATATGTCAAATTGTCGATTCAGGGGATTTTTGAGATTACTGTTAGGGGAAAGTAGTTTGACAAGTTGGTGCCACTGCACCTGGCACTAGTGATTCAATTAAAAATTATCACAAAATAGAAAATATCGTAGATAATGAAAATATTACCGGAAAACCACAGAAACAGGTCACCGCAAGATTTTCCTTTGTTAAAAATTAATAAAACTTGAGCTGTAGACACCGTGTAAATCCCCGATTCTCATGATTGCTATTTATCTAAAGTGTGTACTTTTTAGATTGAGAAAAATCATCAAAATCCGAGGATACGAGACCGAACAAATAGTTAAAACTATACGTGTTTCAAACGAGTTTGTACAAGTTTTCGGAGCACTGAGAACAATCCAAAGGGGCGCCCGAATTATCATTTAAATTAATAGTGGATTATACAGTAGATTTTCTTCTCAAGTCAGCAACAAAATAAAAAAATCGTTCAAACATACCGGTCGAATTATAATTGAAAATAAGATAAGAAAATTGCCTCTCACCTCCAATTGATTGATCCGCTCGCGAGGATGTTTAATTAACAACTGATTCCCCCACTTAGCGGAACGCGGTTTTTATACGCGAATGATTATCTCTCTCTCTCTCTCTCCCTCTCTCTTTCGTATTAGCACGCTCTCTATCAGTCATGTTAAGAAATAAGATTTTATAAAAATTAAAATTTTGCATATAAAAAATTCTAGATTTTTCTAACAACAAAATGGTGTCGATCAGCTGTCTCTCTCCAACTTCTTAAGTGGACATTTAGAGCAAAAGTGACAATAAGACACACGAAATATCTTCAACTGAATTTAAAAATAAAAAAAACCATATTGTTTTTCTCCGCTTTTCGGTTCGGTTTCGGTTTAATCGGAACGAAAACCGAAAACCGGAACGAAAAAAATACGGCTCAAAATCCTGATAAATATTTGTGAAGAGAAACAAATTTCTAGAGGAGATTCTTTAAAATATATGAAATTGTCGATTCGGGGGATTTTTGAGGTTACTGTTCAGGGAAAATAATTTGACAAGTTGGCGCCACTGCACCTGGCACTAGTGACCTAGTGATTCAATTGAAAAATATCACAAAATGGAAAACATCGTAGATAATGAAAATATTACCGGAAAACCACAGAAACAGGCCACCGCAAGATTTTCACCCCGATTTTCATGTTTTTGTTACCTAAAATGTGTTCTTTTTAGATTAACAAAAATCATCAAAATCCAAGGATACTAAACCGGACAAATAGTCAAAACTATACGTGTTTCAAACAAGTTTGTACAAGTTTTCGGAGCCCTAAGGACAATCCAAAGGGCCGCCCTAATTATCGTTTAAATTAATAGTGTATTATTTAATTAATTTTCATATTCAACTCAACAACAAAAAGTTATAATTAAAGATAAGATAAGAAATTTGACTCACCTCCAATTGATGGATCCGCACACGAGGGCGTTGAATTAACAACTGTTTCCCTGCATTAGCGGATCGTCTTTTTATAGGCTAATGATTCTCCCTCTCTCTCGCACACACACTCTTTCGCTCTACCACGCTCTCTATCAGTAATGTTAAAGAAAATTTAATAAAAATTAAAATTTTGCATTCTTATAAAAAATTCTAGATTTTTCTAACAAAATGGTGCCAATCAGCTGTCTCTGTCCAACTTCTTAGGTGGTCATTTAGAGTAAAAGAGACAATAATACACACAAAATATCTTTATTTCGATTTATTTCAATTGAATTTAAAAATAAAAATCAAATATTACCCAATTTTAATGCATTTTCAAGAGTATCGTGTACTTTAATAATACGTTTACGTATTTTTCCACAATTCCCATAAAAGATATGTGCCGAAAAATATCGATCATCCAACATAAATGGGTACCAATCAATTGCATCTGGCCACATTTCATTGAATGGTATCTGATTGAAATTGTACCATTTCAATGGATCCATCTCATCACTCCCATATTCGATACCATTAAAATCATAACAAATGAAAACATAAACCAGACGCCTTTGATTCTTATTATCAATATCATAACGTACAAGACCGATAAGTTTTAAATTATTTGCAATTAAATTCGATTCTTCATACAATTCACGTTTGGCACACTCGTAGATTGTTTCATTCGGTTCCAATTTGCCCCCGAAACCGTTCCACAGATTACAGCCAAGGCCGCGAGTTTTCCGGCCCAACAACACTTGTTGATTGCGTTTCACAAATATCAACGTGAACAATTTATTTTCCATCGTTTTTCCGTTTTTCTATTCGATTTCAATCGAATTTCAAGTGTAGAAGAGTAGAAGGCTTGGATTGGCGTTTTCGCGCCAATTATTTGTGAGGTTATGGTGATTTACAACCATTTATGAACAGATACAGAGTTAATATTGATCAGGTAAGATTATATATAATCATATGTAACTCTATATATAATTATATATGAGTCTATATATAATGACATACAAGACGCACTGTTACAGACAAGATTAAATTAAATTTCGGTAGTCCAATTAAAATATTACAATTGCCACAATTATCGTTTCCTGGTTGGCAGATTTTCATCGGTTTCGAATGGTATTTGAATGTAAAAACAAAATATAAGAGTATCGTTGATAGTGATCAGTAAGAGATGTGTAATAATAAAGATATCCGGTATCCGGCCGGATATCTGCAATAGTATCTCATAATAATCATTGGTTTCTAGAATTAATACGTGGTTGAATCCATGGCAAATTACTAATAATTACACGAATCCAATGCAAATTCAAACGATTCTACCGGCGCTAGCGGAGTAAATTATTTTATTTTTTTTGAGAAAAATTCAAATTCTACAATTTCTGTTTTTAGGTGTTTAAATGAATTATTAGCAGTTGAATTGTATTTAAAACCGCATCTAGACGAGATTTTCTATCCGCATACAGTTGACGAATTGATTGGTACATTGGTGGTCCCATTAAAACAACATTTGAGCCAATTGAAAGTTGATTGTGAAACGCAATTATCGTTTGGTTGTCGTGTACGTGGTCAAAGAAAGATCAATTTATAATAATTGAATTGTAAAATTTTATTTTAGAAATAAATATTAACCGCGATTTCTGAACGCAACCTTACCACCAACAATAAAATTCTATACTAAATTAACCGACTACGAGTCACTAGATTTGACAGATTGTCTCATTAAACAACGTGAGAGAACGGACTTCGTTGACAGCCTAGTGACAAACTTGATAGAATTAAACTTCCTATATTTAACTCTGAACGTAGCTCTGAGAAAATCCAGATTTTTTGGTACTTGCTCAGATTTGTTGAAAATTTTTATTACCCTTGAAGTATTTTGTAAAATATAGCAACATCAAAAACGTCGAGTAAGAGCGTAATTTCTGAACGCAGCCTTACTGGCAACAATTCTAGTAACTTTTTAGCATATCCACCAACGTTAAGAAATCAAATGTAACTAAAATTACCGCTCATTTAATTTAGGATTAGGATCGCTTTTTTTAATTTTTCAGTACTTTAGAGCCGTTATTTGTTTTTCCTTTGGCCAACATTAATCGACCTAATGCATTAAAATCTAGTTTTGGATAGTTAGTCCGGATTTCTTTCATAGACTTATTTACCAATCTTGCAACACCAAATATAACTAAAATCCCTAAAATTTTGTTGGTGTTATTTCCGGAATTTAATTAAATTAAAATACTGTTTTTTTCTTATAATATTTCGCTAATTTAACTCGGATTTTTTGTAAAATCGTAGAAAGTCGAGTAAGAGCGCGATTTCTGAACACAGCCTTACTGGCAACAATTCTAGTAACTTTTTAACATTTTCACCAACGTTAAGACATCAAATGTAACTAAAATTACCGCTCATTTAATTTAGGATTAGGATCGCTTTTTTTAATTTTTCAGTACTTTAGAGCCGTTATTTGTTTTTCCTTTGGCCAACATTAATCGACCTAATGCATTAAAATCTAGTTTTGGATAGTTAGTCCGGATTTCTTTCATAGACTTATTTACCAATCTTGCAACACCAAATATAACTAAAATCCCTAAAATTTCGTTTGTGTTATTTGCACAATTTAGTAAAATTGCAATACCGCTTTTTATTCTTATAATATTTCGCTAATTTAACTCAGATTTCAACAATTTTGTAGTGACAAGACTGGATTTAAAATGAAACTTCTTGATGCATCACCAACCTAATGACACGAAATGTAACTAGCAATTTAGTGCTTTTAATCAAAAGTCACTAGATTAGTTTAAGATTGTCTACACAGATGACACTGTTCAAATCAATTTATTTTTGTGATAAACCAAAATGACTGAAAATTCTCATAATTCTGAAGACTCTAAAAATATTTCAAATATCAGATAATCATTCCAAATAATTTCATAGATTTTTTATCACGATGATATTGGGAAATCTTAGTGGTTTTAAATTTGCCGCGCCTAAGTTACTATGGTGATTTTTTTTGTTGGCAAAACTAGTAATTTAGTGCTTTAAATCAAAAGTCACTAGATTAGTTTAAGATTGTGTACACAGATGGCACTATTAAAATCAATTTTTATCGTAATAGACCAAAATAACTAATAATTCTCATAATTCTGAAATCTCTAAAAATATATCAAGTATCAGATAATCATTCCAGACAATTTCATAGATTTTTTTATCGCCATATTGGGAAATTTTAGTGGTTTTAAATTTGCCGCGCCCAAGTTACTATGGTGATTTTTTTTGTTGAAAAATTTTTGACAATTGACAGATTTTTGTTGTGTTCTAGAAAAGAAAACACGAAACAATGCAAGATTCCTTAGAAGACTACCTTAAAGTGTTAAAAAATACGAAAAACACCCACGAACCACCACAGATCAAGTAAAATTCGATATTCAACCCATTAGAATGGTAATAAAAATTTTTGTTTTTTATTGTAGACGAGAAGTGTTGATTACGGCACAAGTGCAACAAGAATGCAATCGACGGGCGATGAAAATCGTCGAATTCTGTATTGATGGTAAACTACGATCGGAAACGTTTCTACGTTGCGTAAATCAAATCAAAATGAGAATTAACATAATTTAATAATCACGAATTGTAGTTGCCCTATATTAATCAATCACATTATCAAGATATCGTTGAAGAGCGAGCTTTAATGAATCTGTGCGGATATCCGATTTGTGGTCGACAAAGACCGGAAATGCCCAACAAACAGTTTCATATATCAACGAAATTGAATAAAGTTTACGATATCACGGATCGTAAAGTTGGATTCTATCAATTGGAATTATTTCAAATATGTATTGATTGGGGTTTTTTTTTTGATTTTAGAATTATTGCTGTAATCATTGCTATAAAGCCAGTATTCATATTAAGAAACAAATCGATAACAGTCCATTATGGTTGAGGCGATTTGAGCAATTTCCACGATTTGATTTATTCAAAAGAACCGATGGGTAATTATTTCTTCTTTATATCCGAAAATGCCTTAGAGTCGTATGAAACAATTGCTAACAAGTGATGATTGAGTTGGCATAACTGAAAACAGAAAAAAATAAAACAAGGCCACTAAATACAGTAAAACCTCTCTAATACGGGCACCCAGGGAATTTAGAACAAATGACCGCATTAGGGAGGTTCTGGGAATTGAAATCTATAAGATTTAGTATATATGTTACGTAATAGGGTGATATCCGTAAATAGAGGTTTTACTGTAAATCATGCCTTTATAATTTCTATATTGTTGTCTTTTAATATTTGTGACAATTTAGAGGCCTACCTGGCGAGGAGATCGATCAAGGCATCGCTAAACCGATCGTTGGATCATCACCATTCACATCAATCACAACTTTTGCCCAATTCTCATTGAATGAAGTTGTTGAGAATGAGATAAAATCAACGATTAAAAGCAGTAGTCGTCACAATCAAATGGTGACAATTGAAGAAGACTTAGAAGAATCGTTAGATAGTGAAGAAATCCATAAATCTAATAAAAATGTTGAAATTAAAGAGGACGAACAAAATCAATTGAAAACTAAACGAAAACCAAAGAAAAAACGTAAAAATATCGAATATCTATTGATTGAGGAACAATTATTGAAATCGTTTAAACAATGGTTAAATCTAGATACATTTCTATATATTTATGGTGAAGAGAGGATTAAACAATTAATTAATGATGTGAAATTAAATAATTATTTTGAACAATTACATATATCTGAATTACATATGGAACAACAGAAGAGATATATGGAAATTTGTAAAAAATTAAATTTACACGAATTAACCGATAGAAAATTTGATAATACTATTGTTTGCAATACGAAATTAAAACCATTACCAGATTATCAACAATTGAAAGATGAAAGTCGACAACTTGATTTGAAAGTTAAATCATTTTATAGTGGTAATATCAATGTTGATATCGATAAAGGAACAAATGATAAAATTAAAGGAGAACAAGTTGGTGATGATGATGGGGGTTCATCGATTGTTCTACCATTAGTTGATGTTAATTCACAGACTGCTCTACGGCGTAATATCTTTCTAAAATCATTGAATAAAGCGTAAATAGTATTTTGAAAAATATTAGAAGCCAATTTTAATTATTTTTTATTTTTAGTTTGGAACAATTGTTGATTAATTTGAAAATTGAACCGGTTTTGGTATTATCTGATGTACAACAATTGGTTAAAACGTTCAAATTGAAGGCGAATAATATTGTTTTTAAGCCGATTGTTTGGAATTATATTGCCATTTTTTTATTACAAATGTAAGTAACTAACTAACGAAACTGGGAGCCTGTGCTTACCTCCGGAGACAATCCCCATTTACTCAGAATAGCTACTATCAAAACGGACACAATCTATATTGGGGAGAAGTTCGTATTTCTTTGGAGCAACTTTTATTTACTCGGATAGTGTATTCATTAGAAACCATCCTTATTTAGTTAAAACAGTTTCTTTTCACTAAAAACGGTAGCTATTTAACAGGAGCAGTCCCTATATAATAGGAAGAGTTTCTATTTGACAGGAGGAATCCCTATTTAGTAAAAATAGTCCATACAGGAATAGTCCCTATTTAACAAGAAGAGTCCATATTTGACAGGAACAGTCTCTACTTTAATAGGAAAGATCCCGATGAACAGGAACATTCCCTATATAACAGGAATAGTCCATATTTAATAGGAGTTCCTCTTTAACAGGAGCAGTTTCTATATAACGTGAATAGTCCTTATTTAAGAAAAACAGTCCATATTTAATAGGAACAGTCCCTATTTAACAGGAGCAGCCTTTATTTAATAAAGACAGTCCCTTTTTAACAGGAACAGTCTCTATTTAACAAAAACAGTTCATATTTAATAGGAAACAGTCCCTATTTAACAGGAGCAGACCTTATTTAAAAGGAATGGTCTCTAGTTAATAGGAAAGATCCCGACTTAACAGGAACGTTCCCTATATAACAGGAGCAGTCCGTATTTAACAAAAACAGTCCATATTTAATAGGCAGAGTCTCTGTTTAACAGGAGCAGCCTTTATTTAATAGCAACAGTCCCTCTTTAACGGGTACAATTCCTATATAACGGGAATAGTCCTTATTTAACAAAAACAATCCATATTTAATAAAAACAGTCTCTACTTAACAGGAACGGTCTCTATTTAATAGGGAAGATCTAGATTTAACAGACACGTTCCCTATTTAACATAAGCAGTCCCTTTTTAACAGGAACAGTCTTTATTTAACAAAAACAGTTCATATTTAATAGGAACAGTCCCTATTTAACAGGAGCAGACCTTATTTAAAAGGAATGGTCTCTAGTTAATAGGAAAGATCCCGACTTAACAGGAACAGTTTATATTTAACAGGGACAGTTCCTATATAACGGGAATAGTCCTTATTTAACAGGAGCAGTCCGTATTTAACAAAAACAGTCCATATTTAATAGGCAGAGTCTCTGTTTAACAGGAGCAGCCTTTATTTAATAGCAACAGTCCCTCTTTAACGGGTACAATTCCTATATAACGGGAATAGTCCTTATTTAACAAAAACAATCCATATTTAATAGGAACAGTTCCTATTTAACAGGAGCAGACCTTATTTATTAGGAACAGTCCTTATTTAACAAGAAGAGTCCATATTTGTCAGAAACATTCTCTATTTAATAGGAAGGATCCCGATTAACAGGAACAGTCCCTCTTTAACAGGGACAGTTCCTATATAACGGGAATAGTCCTTATTTAACAAAAACAGTCCATATTTAATAGGAGCAGTCCTTATTTATTAGGAACAGTCCCTATGTAACAGGAATGTTTCCTATTTTTAACAGGAGCAGTCCCTGTTTGACAGGAGCAGTCCCTATGTAACAAAAATGGTCCATATTTAATAGGAACAGTCCCTACTTAACAGGAACAGTCTCTATTTAATAGGGAAGATCTAGATTTAACAGGAACGTTGCCTATTTAACGTGAGCAGTTCCTTGTTAAAAAGGAACAGTCTTTATTTAACAAAAACAGTCCATTTTTAATAGGATCAGTCCCTATTTAAGAGGAGCAGACCTCATTTATTAGGAACAGTCCCTATTTAACAAGAAGAGTCCATATTTGTCAGAAACAATCTCTATTTAATAGGAAAGGTCCCGACTTAACAGGAACAATTTATATTTATTAGGAACGTTCCTTATATAACAGAAGCAGTCCCTATTTAACAAAAACAGTCCATATTTTATATGAACAGTCCCTCTTTAACAGGAGCAGTTCCTACATAACGGCAACGGTCCTTATTTAATAAAAACAGCCCATATTTAATAGGAACAGTCCCTATTTAACAGGAGCAGTCCCTGTTTAACAGGAGCATTCCCTATTCAACAAAAACAGTCCTTATTTAACAGGAGCAATCCTTATTTAATAAGAACAGTCCCTATTTAACAGGATTTGATTTGATTTAATTATTTGTATTAATTTTTGTTGCAGTTTAACGTTAAAGAATGAAGAGATTGGAGTGATTTTGAACAGAGATAGTTCCAAACAATATTTAGATACGATAATGAATTGTCTTCCATCAAAATATAAAGTTTTAGATACAATTATGGATTTAATGAGGAATGTGGATGAGTTTGCACGATTCTACATCACTTCTAATGATGGAGAATCAAGCATAGGATAATAATAATGAAGTAATATAAAAAATTGATTTTATTTTCGTCTATTAGCCAGATACAAATCTTGAACTAATAGTAATAATTTCTAGGCTGAGTGGTTCTCGAAACCGTTTTAAATAATAATTAATTAATTTGCAGGTCGTTTGTTGGGTCGTAACATTACTATAGGCTCTTATTATGTCTTCTCTTTGACTTTTGATGTCTTCTTGAAAACTGATGTGGCCGTTTTCTACTCGTATGAGTTCAAACCCATCAATAACCAGCAATTAATTGTAAAAATATATTTAATACAGTTTAACGACCTCGCAGAGAGTCGTTGTTATTGTTGAATTGTAACACATCAGTAACGAATTGATCTGTACCATAAATGTCGTATTTGATAACACGATTATTACGGTCGTAATGAAATTCGGCAGTGAATTGTTGATTCTTGAACAAGTACTCGTACCAGTACGGGAAATCTTCCAACATTTTATCGAATGGTAATTCATTGCGTTCGAACCATTGCGCTATCATTTCATCGGTGTCTATCAATTCATCCATATTAAGTTTATCAATTGTTACTGTAAAAATGTATACTTTATGTTCTTGATCTTGACGATGAAATTTAATATAGCCAAGATAATTTAAATCAGATTCTTTAACGGACAAATTGGATTCTTCTTTAAGTTCGCGTACCGCCGATTCACCAATCGTTTCGCCACGCTCCATTTTACCACCATAACCCATGTATTTGCCGGCAGCAAACCCACGCTGCTTCAAACCGAGAAGGATGCGATCCCCATCGATGGGGTAGATTAAATTGTAATAACGAATGCGAGAGTTCATTGTTTGCAGAATCTGAAAAAAGTTAAAAACACATTATTCAATTAATCAGCAGTGTTGGCATACGCTTGATTGACACCGTAAAAATCATAAAAAATGGCACATGGAAAGAACTAATAAATCTGCGACAAAAGTGTGTTAGTATTCGGACAAAAGTGTCCATGTCTTGAATTAGAAAGACAATTACAAAATAATCACCAACTTAGGGGATTCCCTTGAATATATGGGAAAAATTGCGTCTGGTCGTTTGAAGTTCGTAATGGTTCTCCAGATGTTTAATAAAATAAAAACCAAGTCTTCGAACCGGAACGGAACCGAAAACCGAAAAAAATAATATTTTCCGAAACGAAAACCGAAAACCGGAACGAAAAAATAACGATTCTAAGTCCTGATAAATATATGTAAAAAAAAGCAAAGGAGTTTTGTTGAAATGTCAACATTCAGGGAGTTTTTGAGGTTACTGTTAGGGGAAAGTAGTTTAGCAAATTGGTGCCACTGCATCTGGCACTAGCGATTCAATTAAACAATATCACAAAATGGAAAACATCGTAGACAATGAAAATATTACTGCAAAACCACAAAAACAGGCCACCGCAAGATTAGCGATTCAATTAGAAAATATCACAAAATGGAAAACATCGTAGATAATGAAACGTGTTTCAAACGAGTTTGTACAAGTTTTCGGAGCACTGAGGACAATCCAAACGGACGCCCTAATTATCGTTTAAATTGATAGTGTAGTGTTTCCCAAACTTTCGACATATGTGTACCCCTGCTATAATTTTCGTAACACTGTGTACCCCTCGTCAAAAAAAAATGCATATTCTTTAATAATAATAAGTCGCTTGTTGCATCAGGCGCAGCAAAAGCCTGGAGCCACATGTACCCCTTCAAACTCTTCGCGTACCCCAGGGAGTACGTGTACCACACTTTGGGAAACACTGTAATAGTGCATTATATAGTTAATTTTCTTATTCAACTCACAAGGAGAGGGCTCCAGGTGTGGGATGGGGTTTCGAAAACAAAATATATAGTGGCGTAGTGTTAGTTACTAGATGTCTTACCTTAAAGCCTTTTATCCTAGTGAGCCCTCGTTTAGGAGGAATCGCCCGAAAAAGATTTATGAGATAAGTCTGACCGAGTAAAATAGTAATAACGTAATAATATTTCAGTTGATGGTAGCCAAGTGGTAACGGTGTTGCTCAACACGCTGTGTGGTTTGGGTTCAAGTCCTCCTCGTGGTTTTATACTTTTTTGATTTTTTTTTTCAAATCTCTGTATGCCTAATTTATTGTACTAATATTAAAACTAGTAACAAGTAAATTGCTTATTCAGCAGTACTATCGTCGGGTTTTTTATCGCCAGCTTGCGAAATTGTTTCTTGCACCGCAGTATATTCCTAAACATTCGTGAGTATGAAAATTCGAAAGAAATACGAATATTTTTACCGAATCTGGTTTTGAATAGTTTTGTCAGTAACAAAATAAGTTAAACATACCGGCCCAGTTATAATTAAAAATAAGACTCACCTCCAATTGATAGATCCACACGGGAGGACGTCGAATTAACAACTGATTTCCCGTGTTAGCAGAACGCGTTTTTATACGCTAATAATTATCTCTCTATCTCTCTCTTTTGTAATAGCACTCTCTCTATCAGTCACGTTAAGAAAGAGGATTTTATAAAAATTAAAATTTTGCATATTATAAAAAAATAGAATTGTGTAACAACAAAATGGTGCCGATCAACTGTCTCTCTCCAACTTCTTAGGTGGTCATTTAGAGTAAAAGAGACAATAATAACACACAAAATATCTTCATTTCAATTGAATTTAAAAATAAAAATCAAACATTACCCATATTGGTTTTCGGTTTAATCGAACCGAAACCGAAAACCGGAACGAAATATTTCGAAGCCCTGCGATAAATCACCGAAGCTGAACCGAAAACCGGAACGAAAAAACGGCTCTAGGACTTGATAAATATTTGTAAAGAGAAACAAATTTCTACAGAAGATTCGTTAAAATATGTCAAATTGTCGATTCAGGGGATTTTTGAGATTACTGTTAGGGGAAAGTAGTTTGACAAGTTGGTGCCACTGCACCTGGCACTAGTGATTCAATTAAAAATTATCACAAAATAGAAAATATCGTAGATAATGAAAATATTACCGGAAAACCACAGAAACAGGTCACCGCAAGATTTTCCTTTGTTAAAAATTAATAAAACTTGAGCTGTAGACACCATGTAAATCCCCGATTCTCATGATTGCTATTTATCTAAAGTGTGTACTTTTTAGATTGAGAAAAATCATCAAAATCCGAGGATACGAGACCGAACAAATAGTTAAAACTATACGTGTTTCAAACGAGTTTGTACAAGTTTTCGGAGCACTGAGAACAATCCAAATGGGGCGCCCTAATTACCGTTTAAATTAATAGTGCATTATATAGTTAGATTTTCTTCTCAAGTCAGCAACAAAATAAAAAAATCGTTCAAACATACCGGTCGAATTATAATTGAAAATAAGATAAGAAAATTGCCTCTCACCTCCAATTGATTGATCCGCTCGCGAGGATGTTTAATTAACAACTGATTCCCCCACTTAGCGGAACGCGGTTTTTATACGCGAATGATTATCTCTCTCTCTCTCTCTCCCTCTCTCTTTCGTATTAGCACGCTCTCTATCAGTCATGTTAAGAAATAAGATTTTATAAAAATTAAAATTTTGCATATAAAAAATTCTAGATTTTTCTAACAACAAAATGGTGTCGATCAGCTGTCTCTCTCCAACTTCTTAAGTGGACATTTAGAGCAAAAGTGACAATAAGACACACGAAATATCTTCAATTGAATTTAAAAATAAAAAAAACCATATTGTTTTTCTCCGCTTTTCGGTTCGGTTTCGGTTTAATCGGAACGAAAACCGAAAACCGGAACGAAAAAAATACGGCTCAAAATCCTGATAAATATTTGTGAAGAGAAACAAATTTCTAGAGGAGATTCTTTAAAATATATGAAATTGTCGATTCGGGGGATTTTTGAGGTTACTGTTCAGGGAAAATAATTTGACAAGTTGGCGCCACTGCACCTGGCACTAGTGACCTAGTGATTCAATTGAAAAATATCACAAAATGGAAAACATCGTAGATAATGAAAATATTACCGGAAAACCACAGAAACAGGCCACCGCAAGATTTTCACCCCGATTTTCATGTTTTTGTTACCTAAAATGTGTTCTTTTTAGATTAACAAAAATCATCAAAATCCAAGGATACTAAACCGGACAAATAGTCAAAACTATACGTGTTTCAAACAAGTTTGTACAAGTTTTCGGAGCCCTAAGGACAATCCAAAGGGCCGCCCTAATTATCGTTTAAATTAATAGTGTATTATTTAATTAATTTTCATATTCAACTCAACAACAAAATTATAATTAAAGATAAGATAAGAAATTTGACTCACCTCCAATTGATGGATCCGCACACGAGGGCGTTGAATTAACAACTGTTTCCCTGCATTAGCGGATCGTCTTTTTATAGGCTAATGATTCTCCCTCTCTCTCGCACACACACTCTTTCGCTCTACCACGCTCTCTATCAGTAATGTTAAAGAAAATTTAATAAAAATTAAAATTTTGCATTCTTATAAAAAATTCTAGATTTTTATAACAAAATGGTGCCAATCAGCTGTCTCTGTCCAACTTCTTAGGTGGTCATTTAGAGTAAAAGAGACAATAATACACACAAAATATCTTTATTTCGATTTATTTCAATTGAATTTAAAAATAAAAATCAAATATTACCCAATTTTAATGCATTTTCAAGAGTATCGTGTACTTTAATAATACGTTTACGTATTTTTCCACAATTCCCATAAAAGATATGTGCCGAAAAATATCGATCATCCAACATAAATGGGTACCAATCAATTGCATCTGGCCACATTTCATTGAATGGTATCTGATTGAAATTGTACCATTTCAATGGATCCATCTCATCACTCCCATATTCGATACCATTAAAATCATAACAAATGAAAACATAAACCAGATGCCTTTGATTCTTATTATCAATATCATAACGTACAAGACCGATAAGTTTTAAATTATTTGCAATTAAATTCGATTCTTCATACAATTCACGTTTGGCACACTCGTAGATTGTTTCATTCGGTTCCAATTTGCCCCCGAAACCGTTCCACAGATTACAGCCAAGGCCGCGAGTTTTCCGGCCCAACAACACTTGTTGATTGCGTTTCACAAATATCAACGTGAACAATTTATTTTCCATCGTTTTTCCGTTTTTCTATTCGATTTCAATCGAATTTCAAGTGTAGAAGAGTAGAAGGCTTGGATTGGCGTTTTCGCGCCAATTATTTGTGAGGTTATGGTGATTTACAACCATTTATGAACAGATACAGAGTTAATATTGATCAGGTAAGATTATATATAATCATATGTAACTCTATATATAATTATATATGAGTCTATATATAATGACATACAAGACGCACTGTTACAGACAAGATTAAATTAAATTTCGGTAGTCCAATTAAAATATTACAATTGCCACAATTATCGTTTCCTGGTTGGCAGATTTTCATCGGTTTCGAATGGTATTTGAATGTAAAAACAAAATATAAGAGTATCGTTGATAGTGATCAGTAAGAGATGTGTAATAATAAAGATATCCGGTATCCGGCCGGATATCTGCAATAGTATCTCATAATAATCATTGGTTTCTAGAATTAATACGTGGTTGAATCCATGGCAAATTACTAATAATTACACGAATCCAATGCAAATTCAAACGATTCTACCGGCGCTAGCGGAGTAAATTATTTTATTTTTTTTGAGAAAAATTCAAATTCTACAATTTCTGTTTTTAGGTGTTTAAATGAATTATTAGCAGTTGAATTGTATTTAAAACCGCATCTAGACGAGATTTTCTATCCGCATACAGTTGACGAATTGATTGGTACATTGGTGGTCCCATTAAAACAACATTTGAGCCAATTGAAAGTTGATTGTGAAACGCAATTATCGTTTGGTTGTCGTGTACGTGGTCAAAGAAAGATCAATTTATAATAATTGAATTGTAAAATTTTATTTTAGAAATAAATATTAAACGCGATTTCTGAACGCAACCTTACCACCAACAATAAAATTCTATACTAAATTAACCGACTACGAGTCACTAGATTTGACAGATTGTCTCATTAAACAACGTGAGAGAACGGACTTCGTTGACAGCCTAGTGACAAACTTGATAGAATTAAACTTCCTATATTTAACTCTGAACGTAGCTCTGAGAAAATCCAGATTTTTTGGTACTTGCTCAGATTTGTTGAAAATTTTTATTACCCTTGAAGTATTTTGTAAAATATAGCAACATCAAAAACGTCGAGTAAGAGCGTAATTTCTGAACGCAGCCTTACTGGCAACAATTCTAGTAACTTTTTAGCATATCCACCAACGTTAAGAAATCAAATGTAACTAAAATTACCGCTCATTTAATTTAGGATTAGGATCGCTTTTTTTAATTTTTCAGTACTTTAGAGCCGTTATTTGTTTTTCCTTTGGCCAACATTAATCGACCTAATGCATTAAAATCTAGTTTTGGATAGTTAGTCCGGATTTCTTTCATAGACTTATTTACCAATCTTGCAACACCAAATATAACTAAAATCCCTAAAATTTTGTTGGTGTTATTTCCGAAATTTAATTAAATTAAAATACTGTTTGTTTTTTT